>JAEAOA010002350.1:3745000-4987500 GCA_016746295.1 Potamilus streckersoni | reverse complement strand
CTATAACAACGCAATTGATTAATCAGCATAAATTCATAATAGATTTAGAGAATATAGATGCTATAGTCTAATGTTGAAATTCTTTTTATATATGCATATTATTGCGCATTGAGCGGATCACAGTTTGACTTGCCAATCAAATTGTTTAATACCAACATTTTAAAAGCCACCCTATTTCTAATGTAGATAGATCATTACCGTAGAGTCTCAGAGATTCTGCCCAAAAATTCGATTATATTCCACCCCCTAAAAAGGCACCACCTCTATTAGCGGTGGACAATGAGAGTAATTCTCACGAAAAGAGGTACACCAAAACTGACATTTTAACTCCACATGACAGACAATAGGGTGCTTTGTTCTTGTCATGAATAGGTCTGACTACACAGCTCAGGCGTACAAGCATCCAAGATATCACAAACAATCTATAAGACGAAAGATTTTTTTACACAAAAAAAAGAACTTTCATTATCCAACACCTGAACACGCTGAAATTGTCAGACATTGCAAAACAAACCAAACAAACCCCACACATAACGCGGCAATGACAAAATACTAACTTAACATCCTATTAATTGACTTCAAACCAAAATCTTTTATTTACTCACTAAATACTCAGAGGGTAACCCGGGGGAGGCCAATAATTTTCGTTCGTGGATAATAAAAAAACTACCTTCATACATCCAAGATATCACAGACAATCTCAACTAAACACCGAAACTTAATCTTCAAATAAAACTCCGCGTAACCATGGATATATGTTCTTTATACACCAATATTTCACACGAGGAAGGCATAACATCCTACAAGGAAGCATTAGTTAGTCCACCTGATACCTCCACTGCAACGTACTATTTGGTTAAACTATTAACACGAGAACTCAAAATGTTACAATTTTGTATGCAACAATGAGCACTTCATACAGCTGAATGGGGATGTAATGAGCACTAAAAAGGCACCTTCGTATGCCAATACTTTCATGAGAAGACTAGAGTAAAAAGATTCTTAGCGAAGATTAAAAACAGGCGATGATTTCAAAATATGTTTTGAAGTCGCCGATAGCGTTCACGCAGTAGCGTAGCTTGGAGAGGGCGGGGGTGGGGAGACAGTTGTTTTCGGGCGCCATGTGCTAGGGAAGCCAAAATGAGGAAAATGCATTGTATTCGTTATCTAAGATGCACTCGAAGGGAACGCAAAGTTTATGGTTTGTGACCGGGCGCTAAGTACCCTCGCGACACCACTGCGTTCACCCTACAACTAAATTTAACTCGAAGTCATCGAACAGATCCAGTATCCTTTTGGATCCTCAATCTGCTCTTCTAGAATGGAACGCAGAAACAGATATATACTCTAAACTTGCCGACTCTCATCAGTATCGACTCCCGACCTTGCTGCTAGCCCAACAGCTAATAAAAAGAATCTCCCTTACGGAATGTGAGTTTAAACCAATCGAATATGCCATAATCCTGCCAAATTGGAAAAGAGACTCGAACACCTTAAGGGGTGTCATAGAAGGAGAGAATACAGAATGAGCTACATTGAGGGGCTATCAGCAAAAACTAGACTCCTCGGTAGAGGAACCTTCCTGAAATATAAAAGTCACTGAACCAACAAGCGTGTCCCTTTGCTAACTTTCCATCCCGATATCCCAAAGATACAAAAGAAGTTACGCACGCATTGACACGGTACTGAATCGTCCGAACGCCTTAGGGGTATATTTCAATACATTACTATGGTTGAGTACCGTAGATCTAAAAGTCTCAAGGACTATATGGTCCTTGCCAGGGTAATTTTAAACTAGACCACAGATTCAGACACATACCGTTGCAAAGATAATCGGTGGCTAATTTGCAAATATATGTACGACACCAAATCTTTCAGAAGTTTAACAACATGATCAATTAAAAGTTGGGATAAGGAACCGATAATAATTACTATCTTTTGATGTGCGGGATCTCTTCCATTTAGTATGTTGGAGAAACCATTGATTTCAGCCATTCAGTATGTTGGCGAAACCATTGATTTCAGCCATTCAGTATGTTGGCGAAATCATTGATTTCAGAGAGTGAATGGTTGGTAACGAGGATCGCCGGTCACAGCAGCTGGAGAATTCAGTTGAGTCCCTCGATGTGATGTCGATTGGGTCTGACTTGGGGTGAAACGAAATGATCTAACCTTCCCGTTGTACTCTTTTCAAAATTACAGCCAGTCGTCTGTTTTGCACCCGACACAAACTTTGCGCTAGTGTCTATCTTAATGAGGACATTTTACATGATTTTATTGTCTTTGTTATTTTTAGTGTTATTGTTGTTGTAGTTGGTGTCACTATGATTGTTCTTATCATTTTTACAATTCTTGTCATTTTCCCGGCTGACAGATATCTTGACATCTTTGCTTCAGGGCATCCATGAGTGACTGCCGGTGTGTTGTTTCTTTTCCGGGTCATGAGGATGACATTGGTCTCTCGCTGCTCCGTGTTTTCTTCATTTGCTCGTGGCATGGGATTGGATCGGCTCGTGTTGGTTCGCTGTGTAATGATTGCGAGAACCCGCTCGTCGGTTATTTTTCAAAAACTTGTGTTGTTATATCTCTTGTTGTGGGTTGTCAGTGGTGATTCTGACGTGTAGAGGGTACGAGTTTTTGTACATTTTGTTTTGTATGTGTAGGTTTTTGGTGTCTTTCCCTGGCGGCGGCTTCTTTGACTGGGGCGTTGGGAAACCGTTTTGTACTTGTGCTGTTACTAATGTGTGTGTGTGTGTGTTTGTGTGTGTGTTTGTGTGTGTGTGTAATTACTAACTTTGTTTGCAATAACTCTTATCTTCCAGTTGCAGTTAGATATGTGTAATTTTGATGCTGCTAGACTTAGTTTCCATTCAATTAGTATAAGTCAGACATTTTTAGGGTAATACAATACGATATGGTTGGGAAACCTTTCGTCATCGACACATCAACTCAAGAAAGGAATTCAGAATCAAGGCAAAGTCGTAGCTTCTAGGCTTGTCTATTTACAAATACGATTTCCGAAGTTTGATAACCTCTCCTTTATTTGTTATTTGGTAACAGATGAAAAAGTATTAAGTTGCTTTGCCAATTATTTTAACCAATGAATCGCTGAAAGGAGCACATATGTACATACATTCACACATAGTAAAATACACGTATTCGTAATTATACAGGAATGGTCCTTCGGACAGAAATGATACATTAAGGCTGCATCCTCCACATAGTAAAAGCCACACTTTATTATTTACTGCCAGTAAGCATTTACAAATTATGTAACGTACAAACGAAAAAGCATGTGACTGTCATTGACTCAGAAACAACAATTTCCAAATAAATTATGTATAACTTACATCTCTGCTTAGTATATTTATTTTGAATCTTTTCCTAAATCATATTTAAGTGATTTTCACATCAAATGTGACATTTCTAGGTAAATATCAGAAATTCATGAAAAATAGCTACATCGTACATTACTCACCGTTATACATTTACTGATAGGGGCCTAATATTAATCTACATTTTTTAAAACTAGCATTTACCTTCAAAATAAGCGTTAACAGAACCTTTGATTAGTAACACATTTTAAAATGGAGAAAAGAAACGCAGATTCATGTTTTATAAACCATTGCATTGTTTCAAAGCCATACATCCCACCATCTTCTCAAGCGTTTGTTCAGGCAACACGTTTGGGTCCACTATCGCGTTTATCGTCATTTACATACAGGTAACAGAAGAAAACGAAGTCACTCTCACCCTTGAAATCTTTACTGAAATTGTCCCATATGTTCTACAAATAAATATCTTATAAAATGAACATGTCACATTATGAGCCAAAAGACCTACAGTAAAATGAGACAATAGCAAGTTGAGCGAGGCATGGTATTCTATTCACGGTATAGTAGCTGTTTGCTGTTCATTAAGACTGGAAATAAAATTGGGATATAATTTCAGTTTTGATTTTTTTTCGGTCATCAGGAAGGTAACTCGTTAGACAATTTGATAAATTTTGTGTGTATATATATATATATATATATATATATATATATATATATATATATATATATATATATATATATATATATATATATATATATATATATATATATATATATATATTGTGTGTGTGTGTGTGTGCATAAGGGACCAAATTTTTTAGTTGATATTTGTATTGTTAATTGGGTAGAATACATTTAGTTAAACACATGTACCATTAACGAGATTTATATGTGAATAGTCGTATTTACAACGCCATGATGTACGGATTGGTTCCATTAAAATCAGGAGTTATGGATTTATAATTAAGTGCTAAGTTTGTTTAAAATTACCAGAACGGAGTTCAAGTTATGGTTTTGTATGGAAACTGACAGTGGGACATCGTCCAGGAACCAGTTGTAACCCATTTGTTGATAGACAATGCAGTGTTTTGATGCTAGGGAAAGCGGGAGTTTTTTTTGTAATTTCGATTGGTTATGCTGTGAATGGGGGTGTGGTTTCACAAGAAAAACACTTCAGTTTGAATATACAATTAGAAGTTTTAAAATTTAGTCTACGCTTTGTCCTGCGAGAGGACAAATTTACAAACGGAGGCTCAGAGCGAATTTAGAAGGAATTGGTTCGTTGGAAATTCATCCAGGGAAATGAATTGTCTGGTAAAATTGATAGACACATTCTGGAAGTAAGAGCTTGGATAAAAGGTGCAATCTTATACAATTTATTGATATTACTATGATGATCGTAGGATTTATTTTAATGTATCTGCCCGATTTTTTTTTATTAAGTTCATAGATCTAATTTCTTGATATGGTACACATATGTTGAGTTCATTTATCAGAGTCCGTACAACGATATTTTTCTTTATACAAACATTGACGACTTGCTGAACACTAGTGGAAATTGTCTATTTAGAATTGTATGCCTTATTTTAGCTGAAATCCGAGTACATGTCTGAATTCTCCGCCTATATTTGAGTTCATGTGTTATAAATATAGTAGCAAGGAATTTCATTCATTTGTGTAATTGCGATTAACCTGGAACTAATCTCGGTAGGGAGTGATAGAATGGTCTTTTAGTGACCATTAATTTTGTGAAACGAGATTGTTTACGTTATGTTGGGGCTGATTAAACTAGATAGCCGTAGAATCTGTTTGAATTTAGGATACGTTTTATCTAACCTAACGAGAGGGGGAATGCATTGATTTATTCCCCCAGTATAACGTGACGGAATATTTAGGTTGTTTATTTTGTTATTTTAGAAAAGCCGGGATAGCTCTGAGTCTACGTTCAACGTATTATGTCTTACGGACCCAAAGTGGACACAAAGTTGAAAGACGGCAACTGCCAATTTGGAAAGAAAGTCAAAGTGAAGGAGACAAGACTTACCAGCGATGGGAATCAAAAGGAAGAGTCACGGTGGAATTCGGACTGAAACCAGACTATCAGGTTATAAAACTGTACAGGGCAATGACTTCAATATATTCAATGGAATCTAAATAATGATTTAGATTCTATCACATAACAGATTGGCTATTGGTTTCATTATTTCGTGCAAAAAGCTAAGTCAAAAAAGTGTATCTTTTTATTGCATTGTACTATTATTGTTATTATTTTATTTTGAACTCTATTGTTAGATATTTTTGATTAAATTTGGTTTTGTTTGTAACGGGGGCTCGATTTGTCTGTCTATATAACCGCTCAGTTCCTCATCTATCTCACCCGACATTTCTCACTTTCTATCGATATTTACTCGTCCCGGGCAAATTACACCATCGGCAATCACATCTAGACAATGATAATCTAACGGCGAACACCCACCCCAAACAAAGCTATGAGGGGAATAAAACCAAACGTCACATGTATACAGTCCGTAATAATCAATTTTTCCTTGTACATACATACATACATACATACATACATACATACATACATACATACATACATACATACATACATACATACATACATACATACATACATACATACATACATACATACATACATACATACATTTCACTACATGTATATTTTTACAGTAAAACGTTGAAAAGGGATTATGGTTAGGGATGGGGATGGGGATGGGGTTGCGTGGGGATTAATATGGGGTTAGGGATGGGGTTGTGTGGGGATTAATATGGGGTTAGGGATGGGGATAGGGTTGTGTGATCTAAATTGAAATTTACACCAAACAACGCACATTTAGAAATTAAATTGGTAAAGGCTTTTAACGTCTGCAATTTGATTAAATTAATTACCGAATTTTGTTTTGTGAGGGGAAAAAATCTAGTGAAGGACTTAGTTCAACAGAGAATAAAAAATTAAGCCCTTCTACAGCTATTCATAACAATGACTCAATAGTGCAATTCAAAGTAAATGCTTCAAAAAGGCAGATAGAATTCCTGCAAATATCTCGTTTCTGGGATATTATCGTTCTGGAATATTTCCAATTTTTTTTTTCAACATCCCCGCCATAGACTGGTTATCTTCATTCACCGAACTGGATGCTGGAACAGGTGAATAAAATTCCGTGCCTGCCACAGAACGCAGTTGGATATAGAACATGGTATGTATTTGGGAGAAGGCCAACTTGGATGTTAAGCCGCCAACGATCTCGTAACCTACGCATCCGTAGAGGCCATATACTTTCCTTTATAATACGAACCATACAGTAGACCCAGATTTAAGTTTCGTAAACACGGATCCATTTAACCGAGAGGCTAAATATAATAAAAGCGATCTCAAAAATATCATAGCATCAAGAAAAGACATTCAACTAGTTATAACAGTAGAGTGAAAATGAAGTTTCATTGTCAGATTAAATCAACGGGATTATGAATTAGATGCCGATTTTCATATTACATAATATCCATCTGAATTTATGGAGGAGAGTGAACATTTTTCTTTCTTACCGATCAAGAAATTTTACGCGTAAAATTAAAACTCATATTCCCCTTACCTAATTCCCAGCCCGATATCTTTTCTAGATAAAGCTTAATTATCAATGTTGCTAAATGTTGTTTTTTTTTTCACTCTTACCAGTTATTTACTTTTTTTTAAAAAAATGGTTCAAATTGTGAAGGTGTCTAATTCTTATGACAATGCCAGTGTTCAAATATTTAACAAACCTTAACTGTGTGCGCCGAAGGAATCAAATGTTGCCACATCACCGTCGTGAGAACTTGAAAAATTCAGTTTCTAGTTTATGTATGTGGTGGTCCAGTTACAATAAATTCAGATTTGCATTTGGGAAGTAATGTCATCAGTATATCTATCTATCTATCTATCTATCTATCTATCTATCTATCTATCTATCTATCTATCTATCTATCTATCTATCTATCTATCTATCTATCTATCTATCTATCTATCTATCTATCTATCTATCTCTCTCTCTCTCTCTCTATATATATATATATATATATATATATATATATATATATATATATATATATATATATATATATATATATATAAAACAATCGTAATTGTCACCTAATAATCTATAAATGTATTAACAGGTTAACACGTTCTACCGCAATCCTGCTAAGAAGATAATTTATATTCTTACAAAAAGACATGTAACTTAAATGAAAATACCTTACCAACATCTGGCATCTAAAAGACTCCAAACTTTTACCTCAAAATAATTTTTGAAATATTCCTGTCGCAAGACTAGGCCTGCGATGATGAAAGATTAATTTAGAATGTTTAGTCATCATTCCGTCAATCTATTATCGTGAATCTTCATGTTTTCATGTCAGATTTGAATGTTTGTTTAATTTTTTGCAAAGGGACTAATCTTTGGACAGCTTTAAATTATGGCCGCCTCCTTAACGTATAGCTGAATAGCTTAAAATTCAAAATTTAACCTTATATCTCTTGCTCTACAAACTCACAATAAAGTCAGTTATGAATGTGTTTTACACAGGGTCATGTAATAGCTGAACTACGAGGGGACATTTTGGGAATTTTTGTAAAATTGGCCCCAAGTATGACTATCGCTTAGCATTCGAGATAAGAAGATTTGAGTTAACCATATCGCTTGATATTATGACAAAGAAGCAAACGCTATTGTGCAAATACAACATTGGAAAATGATCCAGGTGGGGTTGGGTTGGGAAAGGTAGCAGTTTTTACATAAGAACAATTATTGAGTGAGATGACTGCTTGATTTACATGCACACAGTTTGTTGGGTGGTGGTGCAGGTTTTAGATGAGAACAGTATTTGTCAATAGACCCACTTATATTATTTCAACAAACGTGTGCTGCTTTTGTATGGGAAAATATAAACAAATTTTTCGGATGACTATACTGCACGACCTTGGAAGTGCAGTATATCCATCCGAAAAAACGAGTTCATATTTTATTCATTCAAATGCAGTTACCTTTCTATTATATGCTCATTCTTGTTTCATCACCAAAGATTTAATAAGAAATTTCACAACCAAATATATTTAATAACAAAATTTATTATTTTATTATTAAAATAATCAAGTTCACAATCTTAGATTGCTTCAATGCACAAATAATAGTATTCATGCGCATATAGCTTCTCCTACCGACCTTTAAACTTCATAGCGTACCGCGCGCTCACGTGCATTACGTGTGTGGAGTACAATATGAAGGTGTTAAATATATTTTTAGCCATTTTATTAACAGCTAAAGAAGACAGTTTATGTGTATAACTTGAGTTTTATTGTGAGGACTTTTCTAGCTAAATCTGAAACATTGTCTCAAAAAATGTAAACGTGGAATGTGCCAAAGCAGTTTGTATGTGTCAGTCTATGAAACATTTGCTGATATGTGGCCGTCCATGACATATTTGCTTGAGTTCATTCATAAAAAAAAATTGTTTACGTTATAAAAATTTACTTTGCGTGCGGGTGCAATATGAAGGTGTTCAATATCGGGGAATATTGCACGATTCAGACACAGTTAAGTTAACGGAGAAAAATGACCAGATACTCAAAGATAGCGCCGCATTACTGAATTACAAAAAGTCACTTAGTATGTACCTAATTATGTTGTTGATCTAGAAGTCAATCATTACTATGATGAGATTTAGCTTTGTGAATATTAATGAATGTTACTGGTTTCGTTACGCCCGAAACAAATCCACTGTGCGCGACATTGGCTTATTTTTGAAAGAAATAAAACGGACACGCGTCCTGGAGAAAACATTGTGGTTGATGGGCTGCAAGAAATAGACTGTTAGCGCAAAAAAAAAATAGAAAAGGCCACCAAAAAAAGCGTTTTCATTTGCCTTGTTGCAGAACATTGATAAGACATATGATATACATCCGCATTAATAGAACATGTGGCCAAAATCAAGAACGAAAATCCTCCAACTTTTATCTTTATGATACTTACGGAGACAAGGGTGTAAAAAGGCCGAAAACACTTGTTGTATAACATTAAAACTGTACCAGAAGGAAATCAGGGATCTATCTGTTCAACTTACATAAAGATGCAAATCAAACAATCTGGTTCTACTGGGCACGCCATTTATGCTACATATCTGTGTATTATATCTTTATTAGAGAAAACACACACCATTATCGCTTAAGTTTAATACGCATCTAGTCCCTAACTTAGTATAATCATTTCAACCATCGCATTGCTCGTGCGCAGATCTGAGTCTAACCTCCTCTTTTTTCTAATGACTTACAAAAAAAAAACACAAATAAAAAAACAGCATAGACGTTAATCTGTCGGCGCATAATGCGACGATGTCCCTAGTTGCATGCACGGTATGCGCGTGTGAATAAGGTGCTCCGGCTTGGCTGGCGCTATGACCTATGTAAATATACGATGAAATAATGTAAAACATCACGCAGGTGGTAGATAATATTCGCAGTAAATCATGTATCCTGTTTATAGGCGTTGACATTGCATCTAAAATTAATAAAGAAAGAAGGATAGCTTTGGACGGTTAAAAAGTTAGATATTACTGAATAAAGTGAAACCTCATTAACTCAATGGATTGACTATTTTGTGTGATTTGATGTCATACTGTTGATGCTTTCAAACATGTTGCGTTTTTGCAGGAATCATTTTATTTAACATTTTTAAAGAAATTGCTTTTATCGAATCAAAGTAATTCAACTATTATTTGATAATGGTCTTTCTGCTGCATCATATACATATTTGTTTGTTCGTTTTTTTTTAAATTTATTTTGAGGTGGCAAAAAAATTAAATTTTTGAAATATTTTGTATTGCTTATTAATTACTAAGAGATACAATAGAACAGTACGCAATGGGCGTTCAAAACGTAAGTAAGCCAGGAAAGAATATGCTAATTCGATGCGATCCAGAGACACTCCTTATTTTATAAGAAGTCCATATATAAAAAAGTGATAAACTACAGTTTTCTTCTCATGAGTAGGTGCTTTTGGTGAGACAATTGCTTAATTTGTTTCAGTTTATATTCTGAGAGTAGTTGTGCGTTGTGATTAAAATTGCACACAATTCTAGTGATCAAAGACGGGCTTAGCCAATGACATTTTAGCGCTCATCGTCGATCTTTGATTTCTCAGTTTGGATATTCGGCATTAGCGCAAAAAACAGTAACGCCATATAATCGTGTGGAATACCCAGCCTTGAAAAATCAGTGCACATTGATATAAAATTTATGTCTAATAAAAGTCCACTCATATTTTAGACGCATGAGTTGAGTTTCAGTCTGTGTGTAAGAACAGACCCATTTCCCAGTATGTGTTTAGGAGGAGTTAATGTTCCTGATGTCGATCACTAAAAGTTACATTAAACCAATTTGAATAAGTTCGAAGTTTTAATAATATTTATAAGATCATAATTAATCGTATATACTGGAGTAAAACCAGGTACCAAATCATTTTTAGTGGTCTATACAGTTGCAATATTAGTTAATAATTACGTTTAGAGGAATATACAGTTGCAATATTAGCTAATAATTACGTTTAGAGGAATATACAGTTGCAATATTAGTTAATAATTACGTCTAGAGGAATATACAGTTGCAATATTAGCTAATAATTACGTTTAGAGGAATATACCGTTGCAATATTAGTTAATAATTACGTTTAGAGGAATATACAGTTGCAATATTATTTAATAATTACGTTTAGAGGAATATACAGTTGTAATATTAGTTAATAATTACGTTTAGAGGAATATACAGTTGCAATATTAGTTAATAATTACGTTTAGAGGAATATACCGTTGCAATATTAGTTAATAATTACGTTTAGAGGAATATACAGTTGCAATATTATTTAATAATTACGTTTAGAGGAATATACAGTTGCAATATTAGTTAATAATTACGTTTAGAGGAATATACAGTTGCAATATTAGTTAATAATTACGTTTAGAGGAATATACAGTTGCAATATTAGTTAATAATTACGTTTAGAGGAATATACAGTAGCAATATTAGTTAATAATTACGTTTAGAGGAATATACCGTTGCAATATTAGTTAATAATTACGTTTAGAGGAATATACCGTTGTAATGATAGATATCAAATTATGCTTAGAGGTATATAGTTTGAATAAACTAAAATGCAATAAGAGGGAAACAATTTTCATCTTTGCCAAATTAGAAGGCATAAAAAACCCCACCACCCAGTTTTGTCAGACTTTAAAATAAATCTCATTGAAATCAAATAGGAGTAACGCAAATGTTAGAATAAAACATTGCTAAAATCGTCTAAATAACATCTATACACAAGATAATTTCATTATCTAAAGATTTGGAATATTACCTATGTACAGTTGTTAGTCTGTGGTGAAAACTGCTAGTCTCTGACTAACGGACTATAGTTAGTTCAAAACATTGAAAATGTACAAAATAAACGCCTTTTCAGAATCGTTGATCGAAGTAGGACGGTTATCTAAAGATGGACAAGTTTATTTTAAATAAGACTATTCTATAGTTCTGTTATTTTATTCTTTCCATGGCTTTACGACTCTATGGTTTTTAAGTAACATAAAAGACCGCAACCAATGCAGGACCGGATGATCATTGGGCAAAGTGGGCATCGTGTCCCGGGCACCTGAGGCTCAAGGGGCCCCGTATATTATCGTTTGATTTCACAGACAAGGCCCCCTAGGCTCAAGGGATCTCGTATATTATTGTCTGATTGTCTGGCAGTGTTGTTAATACTACTATAACCATATCTATGGACAAGGCAGAATAGCTATGGGCCCCTATGTCGGCTGTGCCCAGGACACCAAAAGACCTTAATCCGCCCTACCAACAAGTTTTGAGAAATTCAACAAATAAGTTATATCCTTAAAATTAAAAGTGACAACTTAAAAGGAGCTAATACTGTTGTAAATTTAATCCCAAACAATCCTACTTTGTGTTCAAGGAAAAAAATTATTTGTTGAATGTTACAAAAATTTGTTGGCTTTCTCTCTTTTCTGTTAATTAGCTTAATACCTATACAGAGACTTAAAAGAATATTTGGAACAATCGTCTGGAATACGAAATTGTTGAAAATATTTCAGAAAGCTTCAATTTTTTTAAAAATAAATTAAATTCATTTCGGGATTGTTTTAGTCCGTGGTGTTTCAATTTCACTCATTTGAGAAATCTTTAATGAAAGCACTAGGTTTTCACAACGTAATATAAAGCGGAAAACTATTTTAAATCCACCTCATGAATGGCTAGGGTCCATGAAAAAGACGGATTACTCCTGCCTGTCAAACAATATGATCATTATGAAGCGAAGGCTTCTTTAAAGAAGCAGCACAAAAAAAATATTTTGACCCAGAACATAATGGAAAAGAATTTCTTTGATAAATGTGTTTGGGTTGGATTAGTAAGTCTGTCTGGCTCTGAAATGAAGCTAATAGAATTGAAAATCCAAAATCGAAAGTCAAAAACAAGAAAGAAAAAAAAAACAACTGCAGAAACAGGAATACAACTGCAGAAAAAGGAAATCGATCGATCGAGTGTTTTAATCTGGCAAAACATGTTGGAATCAAACTCCTGATTAGACTGATCAGAAGACCTTATCTCTTCCGACTTGCACTTGTAAGAAAAACGGGTCACGTTATTCTTGATTGCTAAAGACTGAAAAATAAGCAACGTAAGAAAGACCGAGCTATTCCAAATGCTCTTATTTTGAAGAGGTCAATGCCATGTAATTCATTGTAGCCTGTATATTTGTTGAATCAAACAAAATTAGTCTGGTTTTATTCAGGAGAATTACAGACCATTCATGTCGAAACCTTACTTATCACGTGTTCTTGATTCTCTCAAGCCAATCCTTATTAAAATATTAAGGGACACATGGGGTTCTCAGACCCTTTTATTATCAGGCACTTTGCCTTTATTTGAGAAGCCTTCTGATGAATGTGTTCTTATTTAGGGACAAGAGCACACCTTTATGCAAATTTATCATCATATTTAGTTTCGTAACATGTGACAGTCGGGACAGTTTAGTCTTAGCCCATTGAGGTTATATACTTATTACTAGACAAATGACCTAGCTGCATATAAGGTCATGGTTAATCCACTTGTAACTGACAAGCCTTGTTCGGATCAAATAGGTCGTTCCTATAGAAAATGGAAAATGGAATCCCTAGCTAATACCCTGCTTGTTCAATAACTATAAAATGGAGACCATCTGAGACACCTGCTAGTGATGGGTAGTGAATGAGATACTGAATCGTTGTTCGTAAGTCATATCGATAGGAATTTCTTAGTGTACATCTTGAAACTCGTTTGGTTGGTCATTTATGAAACAATAAGACTTATCTTTTCGATTCCGAACTATTTTTTATTGATCGAGAATGAAACTGATATTTGCAGATAATGTTGATCTTGTCGCAAACTGGTCAAATGGTATGAAATCCCAATCAGAAGATACATTTGGTTCATTTGCAACTTATTTCGCAGAATAATTATAGAGCGTGTCGATCCCTTACCAAAGACCAAGACAAGAAACCAATAATTGTTAATCATAACTTGTGAGTCTACGAGATTTTCAGATGATTTCTTTGAGGTATATTGAAACTAAAACCATAGTTAAAATTTTTGAAAAACATTTTTTTTTACCGTTTTTGAGCCTCCTAAATCTGTCCAATCTTATCATGGGTCAAATTTTATTCTGGAATTTCCGGCAAATTATGTACGAATTAGGCATCCAACAGTTTAGGTCTTATCTTCTGAACATTTTTGGGCTTTAGAAAGATTTCATCAAACTCTGAGGAATAGAATTCGGTCATAAGGCTTTGATACAGGAAAATACTGCAACGAGGGTGTTCAATTTACTGTTGTTTACTGTTAGGAAATAGTTCACGAAGCATTATGTTTTAGTCCACTTGAACTAAGTTTTGGACATACTATCTGTAGACCAATATTATTAAATGAAAAACGTTTTTCAACCAAAGATCACACAATTAATCTTTTAATCTCTGTCTCTGATTTCAAATTTAAGCTGTCAAAGGCTTGCAAAGTAGCAGGAACTAATCTTCAACCTTATGCAATTGGACGATAGTGGCTTTAGTAAAATTAAACAATCTTTGGAATTCAGAAAATACTGGGTCATAAACTTTTACATCTAATGCCACAAGAAAGGTATGATGTACATCATTAATTAAGAGAATATGTGCATTTTTTCCAGATGTTCCAACATGAACATAACAAAATCTACATTGAAACTCTTCACATGTGGCATTGTTAGATGACGTATTCACTCAATCAGGAACATTTAAAAAAGAAATTCTGTATTGGTTTCAAAGAACCAAGTAAAATTAAATTGAGTACATCATGCATTCTAGCAGCGAAATCAAATAATACTTTCCTCTTTATCACTGACTATAGAAAAGTAAATAGTGTCACTAAAACAGATTCATTTCCATTACCAAGAATCAATGAGTCTATTTATAAAATCAGAACTGCAAAATATGTTATCAAGTTTGATATTTAAAAGTATTCTCTCAAATTCCACTCATATGCAAGCAAAGTAAATTTCGGCGTTTGTAACTCCAAAATGAATTTATCAATATAAAGTGTGCCATTTGGTATGAATGGTTCACCTTTAATTTTTCAGCATTTAATGAACATGATTACATCTTTTTTGGATACTTGTGATACGCATCGAAGAAGTCATCATCTACATAACGACACCTGGAAAGATCCCTTAAAAACCATTTTGAAATTCTTTGCTTCAGTAGTACAAATTTGACAATTGCTTTAGGTAAAGGCGAGTTTATCTGTGCTTTTGTTACATGTTTAGGACTTATTGTGGGACACGATCAAGTTATAGTTATATAAATTATGGTCAAGACTATCTCGGAATTCCCTGTGCCTATCAATAAAAAGCAACTGATGCGACTTTTTGGTATGGCTGGATATTATCGGCAGTTTTGCTTAACTTCTTGCATGACTGTTGTAGCCCTGACTAATTTGCTGAGTAAGAAGCACAAGTTTAATTGGTCTTAAAATGTTTAAAAGCATTTGATAAATTTAAAGCCATTTTTAAGAGCGCACAAGATCTTTCAGCTTCGAATTTCAAATTTTTACATTGTATTTAAGGGAAAGAAATTATGTACTGAATTTTTACAATCATACTGGTTTTCGCTCTTTTCTGTTGCTTACTTTAGCACCATAGAATCGTAAAACTATAATCAATACATTTTTTCACGCTCCCACATTTTGCTTGCATGCAAATCTCCCAGCACTGAGCGCCTCATTTTGGAAGTACACGATTTTGCGAGAAAGCGCGAGATCATTATTTCCAAATATTGCGAAACTGATCTATTGTTTGTAATCCTAGGGACTAATGTCCAGATTAAAGCGATGGCATAGAAGAAATACACCCGGAATCGAGCCAACTCAGTGGCGACGTGTGTTTTCCATACTTTGATGAAAATCGAGTAGCGGTCAGTAAGTTTAAACCAATATTTATCACAGGAGTGCCGACTTTACGTTACCAAAGTTGCCAAAATTAAGAAAGTTCACAACTTCTGTGAATCTTAATTTATGGAAAGATTACTGTCTCACTGCGCTAATAATTTGCGAGACAGGGTCCCAATCTGGTGGTAGTTGACCATTGAATCGAAGAGAATAAAAAGTCATCAATGATTCTGTGCAGCTTAACTACTCTAATCATTTTGTAAGAGAGGGTATCCTACTGAAAAGATTCATAGTTGACATGAATGGAAGCACACAATAAAGAAATTTTGTAGCAAATGTTTAAATAGAGAATATGGAGACTAAAAATCATCAAATAATTCTCAGAATACAACAAAATCAATTATTGCAATAAAGGTTTCAGCGGATCAAGAATTCAAAAAGAAAGAAATATTGCAAGAATATCACACCTATGGTTTATGTGTTTAGAATTCACCAATTTAAAAAGTCAGGTACACTTAGGCGAATGAAAATATCAGTAATAAACAAGTTCGTTTTACAAAGAAAGATGTTTAGAAATTGTAGAACCTATAGCACAGCATAAATATTTACTTCCAAGCAAAATGTTATTAGATGGATGCAGAGAAATAAAAGCTAGAATAAGGTAAGACAACATTATATGACTTGCATGTTTAACCATCTTTTTGCCTAATAATGTAGACATTTTCATTTTGCGGCGACTGGCTCGCCTATGCAGAGGAATGGCGAATTATAGCAACAGAACCTAACGACAGCAGCTAAGAATGCATACTATTGGCATGTTGAATTTGAGATGCTACACAGGTCTTGTAATGAGCAATATCGCTCAGTCTTCGTTGGAAACAGGGTCTGTAATTAAATAATACTGTTACCGAATGGCAACTGGTACAATCATTCTGTATATCCGAGTTTGAAATAGTGTATATGAAGGCTGAATGTATTAGCATATGATCATAAATTTCAATAAAACTATTTAATGTTAACACGAGTCAGATACATTATTTGAAATGAAATTACATGCCATTACCATAGCTAGAAACATGAGTCTTTAAAATTGTGATTTGTTGAATTGCAAAGGTTATTTGCTCGGCATTAAGTTTTTTTTTTTGTCTTCAAATTTTGGAGTGAATTTTAATCTTTTCAATGCTGTTAATTTGTTTTAAAAGGTATATGTTTTATGTAATGAATGCAAATATTATATTCGATTTTTTTCTGTACTTCATTTTTAAAGACATTAAAACCTAGAACGGTCTAACTAAGCTGATCATTTGTGTGACAGGGTCCCAGTCTGGACGTAGTGGACCACTGAACCCAAGAGAACAAAAGTGAGTCACCAGTGATTATGTAAAGTCTCATCAGCAGGGAGGGTACCAGTCTGATAGTGGTGGATTACTGAACCCTTGAGAATAAAGGTGTGCCCCACAGTGATTCCGTATTTGTTATCATGTAACACCAAACACCGGAAAAGTGTGCAAGCCGCTTTGACACGCCAATAAATTCATTTCGAAAGCACATTTTGATTTAATTTCAGCAGAAGTTAAGAAAAGATAGAGCTATGCATTTGGTATAATGTTTAAACATTATTATCTTTGATTTTTTAAATTATTGTTTGAAACTTTGAAAACAGAAGCGGGACAATGTTGTTGTTGTGGGGTTTAACACCATTTTTCAGCACATGATAGTCTATACATGGCGGCCAATATTAATGGTGGAGGAAGAACCCGCGAAAACCCCAGAAAGAACCACCTACCCACGAGAAGCTACTGGCAAACTTTCTCACATATCCACATTGGCAGAATTTGAGACTCGAACCCATGCAGACGGAAGTGAGATGCCAATGATCCGTAACGGAAAGCGCTTTAGATCACTATGCCACTCGGGGCGCCCGCGTGAGCTAATGAACGACGATATCGCATGTTTTCATTTACATGACTGGAACCGTGCTTTAAGCGCTATCATAATTTACGCTCCAACTGGTGTGACAGTTCGCAATGCAAAGAATGTAAAGTGATGAACCAAACTATTAACCATCTTGAACCAGATATTCAGTTGCTATGTAGAAGTAATGCTCAGGAGCAGGTTCAGAAAAACAGTGTTCGTGTATTTAAATCTGGAATTTGACCGTGAATACACTTAGTACAATTAAGAACAGCGAAAGCCGCTCATACATGTTTTGACGCTAAAACAAAGACGAGTTTGTTCTCATTTTACTATTGGTTGTATGTCACATCCATTCATGTTGTGCACGAATTCCATTAAAAGTACGCTCGAAGTTGGCGATTACCAGTGTTTATTATGCGATAATTCCGCTAATATGACATTTTTTTGAGAGAATAAGTTATACATCTATCAAACCGATTTTCATTTTAAAAACATGCAGATACGTTTAGTGCTGGTAAAAATGCGTTTCATCGTGTCTACTGGCTTTAAAAGTGATAATTAGTCTCTATTTTAGTTCTTATTTTGCACAGACTACTTCTAAATTTAATACTGTGGTTACTAAAGTTTGGAACTTATTAATAAAATGAACGTGAATATATATATATATATATATATATATATATATATATATATATATATATATATATATATATATATATATATATATATATATATATATATATATATGTATGTATGTATGTATGTATGTATGTATGTATGTATGTATGTATGTATGTATGTATGTATGCATGTATGTATGCATGCATGCATGCATGTATGTATGTATGTATGTGTCTGTGTGTGTCTATCAACATGATGATAGACATATGTCTTGTCTATTACTCAGATAATGAAAACATGAAAAGAACCAACTACTGCGGGAAAACGCCCATGTTACCTAATCTCAAATGTAATTTAGACGCGTACATCGGAATTTTCCACCGCCACTCCAAATGTCGTGCTTGTATAATACAACTCAAACAAACCAACAGTCATCATTCTTTCTGTTGCATAGGGATAACCCATATTTCATGTCTCCAATTAATATATTTGAACGATATATATCCTAAGAGATTAAATTAGCTGCAGTGAAGAATGCTAATTGGGTAGCGTGAGCGTCTTCCTCATTATGAAAATTACATATCTGCATGACTTGCTGTAATGGTAAGGTAATAAAACAAAACAATTTTTCCACCTTTCACCATTATAGTTTTTTATGTGATCACATTTTGTTTCATTTGTTGTGATAACTTCTTTAAACCCTTATATGTCTGGATTTCCGTTCAACAGTATGATTTTGTCTTGTGGAAGAAAAAGAAAACAAACAACGAACCAAAACAAATATTCATAGGTATACTCATATTAATGTAGGTAATCATTTAATGAGGCTAAAGCATATTCCAAAAAATGCAATATTCTTCGTGTTGGGTCTGAAGTATGGTACCGAAAGATTGCTTTAGAAAATTGGAATGTACCCACTGATACAATACATTTGCAAATTTTACCATTCTAATATATAAAGTTGTATCATGAACTACTTACGGCCTACCATCATCACCACCAACCACCATTTTCAACAACTTCCCATCATCATGGTCCCTACCAACATAGATCAGCCACAACCGTGGAATGAAGAAGAAACATAAAGTGAAACGAAAAGCTAGAAATCAAGTACATCTAACTTATGTGTAATTGAGATATCAACTTTCGATTCCGGTTTGTGCGTAACATTGATGTCTACCAGGCTAAACAAAAGAACCACATATCACCACTCAGGCAAACACAATCGTCTGTGTTTCAGACACTTCAGTGTTTTATTATAGGATATCTACAAATGTACGATACTTTATCACAGTAATGGCGAGTGCTCTACTCTTATTAAATCTGGTTAAAATTGAACTATGAAGGACACAATATGTAGTGAGCAGTTACATTATTTTACAAACAGACCAACTCTTCTGCTATTCTAACACAGGCATATGTCCTTACGAGCTGCAAATATTCGAGTTTACAAGAACCGTTCAAACTACACTCAGTCTAAAACAACAGCAATACAGGAAAGAGCAGAAATAAATAGCTCAGACAGATGTTCAATGAAAAATTTCAAAAGATAAATATATACCATGATGTAAGTCTTTATCTACAACGCTAATGCCAAAAACTGACGTGTAAGAAAATACCACAAACTGTCAAGAAAAACTCAAGTGATTTTCAGGAGTAAATTTAGACAGTGTGAGATCGCCAGACATTCATTTCCAGTTTATTCTCCATCTTCTCGGAAGAACAATCATCTCCGGTAAGAATCGATGTAAACACCCTTTAATTATAGCATCGACAGTTCATATTTCACCTTTCCAAGGTTACTATCATTGCCATAAATTGTGCCATTCCGTTTCCTGGTTGCCATAGAAATAGCGGAGCTACTTTAATTTTCCGCGTTCTCAAGAACTCATGGTGTTTGTAATTTTCTTTACAATAACAGGCAGTTACTTGCTCTGCATTAATTCTGTGCGAAACATTGAAAATAAAAAGAACACTGAATTCGAGCAACTGTTATTACTCCTAATCTCAGCAGTCATTGTTTCAAAGCAATTTTTGCCTCATATTTCACAGAAGTCCTCACGTACAATAGAGGGCGTTCACTGTACAACCTAGCAAACTCAAGTTTTATCTTTACTCACAAGTCATCAATGAATCGTTAGCATAAAAGGCTAGGTATTACCCATAAATCATAAATGAATTAGCGTAGAAGTTAACGTATCTTGAGGTTTGGTATGAATAATGGTAGATGCTTTCAATTCCTCTTCCAAAATTACCGTGAAATTATTGTTCTCTATCTTCCTCTGATTCAAATACGTGGAAAAATGTTTCAATTCACATGACATTAACATATAACGACAAAATTGTACAGACACGAGAATTGAAACTTTTCGTACACCTCTAGAAAACATATACTGCTGATGTATTATGGCAGGCATTAATAATAATTATGATAATAATAATAATAATAATTATTATTATTATTATTATTATTATTATTATTATTATTATTATTATTATTATTATTATTATTATTATTTAATTTATATTGGGATTTATTTCTAACTTTTCTCCATGGTTTGAGTTTATATATAACCTGTATTGTGTGATTAACATTGGTCAGTAATTGATTTTATTGTCTACCTAACTAAATTATTGTTATTTTGTAAACAGCATGTTACATATCTATATTTGTCTATGATTTTAGATTATATTGTAATATCGTTATGACTTTGAAATGAACATATTTACAGAAGTTGAGTTCAAGATTTATTTGTTTTTGAAATTATAATGTTCTAGAAAGAAGTTGTTTACGAATTTGATTAAATAATGACCATCGTCCTAGCTATGTTATTCTCTCAGCTTGCTTTTTATGTAAATGTTGTTTACTAGAGATACTCATTCCGTTTCTTAACATCATTCTTAGCGGAATCAATTTAAGTTCTGTTTCAGCTAATATTTGAGAGGGATTTTTTTTATTAAAAGTATTCATTAGGATTATAGTGACATCGATTGAAGAGTAAATAACTATTTTCGAATATTGTGAATTCATTCAGGGACATTTTTGATTATATCATTGTGATAATCAGGACAACTGGCACATTAGTACATTTGAAACTAAAGGAACATCAACACATTCAAGACAGGAATTCATTTTGAACACTACTGGAATTCATTCGGAACACACCATACCTTTGAACTGGTGAAAGGACTTTTAAGACAGTTTGGGATTTAATTCACAATGCTGTAAGATTCTTTTTCACTTTGTTTTCTAGGCAAATAAATTATTTGTTGAAGTTTAACAGAACGTGTTAGTTTTCGCTCTATTCAGTTACTTAGTTTAAGACTAAAGAATCTTAATATAATAATAAAAATAGGGAAACAACCACGGTCATTAAGCCTGAGAATGCATAACCTATGACCTTGCAGATAGGGACATGCAAAAAGCAATGAACCTGAAAGTGAATGTACCTTTAGGTCGATCAGAAGAGTTCTAATTTCCTTGCAAGCCATAGTCTGCAACAAAATAATAGCTATTTCTTAGTTTTATTTTTGCAGCCAATGCGTAGGCACTTTTGGCATCAATTGCCCATAGTCAATAACTGTCCTAGCTACAGGTCTTTAAACACGAAAGAAAAAGTCATTTATCTAGTTCTATAACGGTTCGATAAATACTGGACGACTGACAACACAATTTGTAGGAAACATAGCTGAAATATCAATGAAAACCTTTCACCATCCACGCTGAATAAAGATTTTATCAGATGAAATACTATTAACACGCTGTAAATTTTCAGCCAGAAAGAATTATGAATCTACTTCCTTTATTTCATGGCATTATTGGTTGCCAATGAGTGTCCAGTCCACGGTTTGTTTGCCGAGGACTAGATGCAAGACAGGTTTATGTAAGCATGCTATAAAGAATGCTTCAGACTTAAGTGTTTGCAAGGGTTCATTGCCTGAATCTGGAGGAGAATTCAGCGTCAATACTTGCTGCTGAAACCAATAACCTGATTAGCCCTGAGAACACATACACACACATGCATATATATATATATATATATATATATATATATATATATATATATATATATATATATATATATATATATATATATATATATATATATATATATATACATACATACATACATATACACACACATTTATATATATATATACACACATACACACATACACACATATATACACACATACACACACACACACACACACACATATATATATATATATATATATATATATATATATATATATATATATATATATATATATATATATATATATATATATATATATATATAATGAAGAATCCCGTTACACCTTGCTATGATCAGTTTTGTATTAGCAATACACAATACACTAAATTACAGCTACGAAAGCTGTCAAAATTATTGGGTTCTAGTTTGTTAACTATTGCAAAGTTTTTGACCGGGAGTGAGTGGAAAAACATTGAGTCTAAACATTTTCCCAAGACCATCGCGCATGTAATCCTATAATAGTAAGAAACTCGATCACCAGAATTAAAACTGGTATTGTAATATTCTAACCCAGTGACTGAGAGTAAGATTTAAAACTTATATAGTAGTGTTCGACCTCTAACCCAGTCACTGAGAGTCAGGTTTAAAACTTACATAGTTCTACCTCTAACGCAGTGACTGGGAGTCAGGTTTAAAACTGGCATTGTGGTGTTCGACCTCTAACCCAGTCACTGAGAGTCAGGTTTAAAACTGGCATTGTAGTGTTCGACCTCTAACCAGTGACTGAGAGTCAGGTTTAAAACTTACATAGTAGTGTTCACCCAGAGACTGGAAGTCAGGTTTAAAATGTACATAGTAGTTTTCGACCTCTAACCCAGTCATATATGAATAAGTACTATATTTTGTTGGGTTTTAACTCGACTGACTAACACTAAATGTCGTAGAGACCTGTAATTTCAGTTGTTGAACGACTACGGTAAAATGTGGTCCTGATACCAAGTTGTGCCTTCAGGAAAATTAGGGATTATTCTGTAAAATTCATATCCATGAAACGAGTCAATATTCGACACTCTCGTTCAGCAAGTATAACATGAAATATAGCTCAATCCGGTCTTTTTTCTCTGTGTCGATAACACGTTGTCTGTTAAAAAAAGCAATGGTTATTCCAGCTGGAAAAGGATTTTATAACCACTCTGTTTTAGGAGGAGATGGATGTATCGTGTAACAGAATAAAAATATAATGTAAACATTTAAAACGTAATTGTATGCAGCTAATGTCAATAAGAAAACATTCGAGACACGTTTGGCAATTTATTACACTCAGGTACGTGCTAAATTTTGTTTCTCAACACAGAAAAACTGTTAAAATCTAAATGTTCTGCTGAATATCCTAAAAAGGAGTTAATTAAAGGGCGAAAGGAAATATTTAAGCCTTAAACTTTAGGACTAGACTTTGAATGCGAAACAAACATTTAAATGGTTAGTCCTATAGCCCTTCTAGGTATATGTAATAAACGAAAGGGTACACACCTTTAGCAACCTATAAATCCCGACTACATATAAGTTATCTAAAGCGTCATTTCGGAAAGAATTTTCTAGTGAAATGAATTCTCAAATGCTACCGAATCCAAGCTTCATTACTCTTGTTATCGGATTTGCTTCCATATGGATCGAATCCATCATCAAGAACATAGATATTTCCTCTAACTTTATCAGCTGTAAACCGGATTTAATCAGGACCCACATTGATAATTTTATCCTTGTAACTCGTTTATTATGACAAAGAAGAGTCTTATTTGAGAAGAAGATACGGTCTTTCTGCAGGGAAAGAGCTGCAAAGAAAGCGCTAATCTAACTTAGGTAGAGAACACGTAACGCATTCTTTCCGATGTCGGTTCAAACATTAATCAGTAGTGATTACACTACATACAAATGTTTCATGTCCAAAACGACAGAAGGTTCCTAAGTTATGAACATGTTCACTCGAATATCCTTTCTATTTTTATGACTAATTAGAAATTTACAATATCTCATGTAGGCAACTGAGACTTGATTTTGAAATACTAACTTAAAACCATGAAAATATTCAAAATTTTTCATTTTTGTAAATCTAAATTTTATTTACTGTCATGTATATTTAATTTCCGTTGTTTGTTTGCTTTTTATTCCTTGCATGCTCTGAATAACTGTAATTTGGATTTGACCTTGACCAAATCATGCTCATTTTCTACTTGAAATCATTGATTTTGGTTTTGTAAGCAAAATGTTCATCTTAATCTGAGTTCAGAACATTGAAACCTGCCCGTGAAATACCTGTTGTTTACCACATTTAATGTTATAATTTTAGTAACAAAATTTCTAATTATAACTGAGATTTAACATGTAAACATTTAGAAACTTCCAGAATGAAAGTTTTTATTTTAGAGAATGCCAATTGTAACCTGAGGTTAAGCAGAGGAAAATATAATCTTGTTCATCTAGAAATTATTCATTCGTGCTAAAAGATCTAAGCAGAACCAGCTGTATTATTGTTGTGTTCATTTTTTTTTATTTCGGCTAGAATTATTTATTCCAATTATTTAATTCAAGCTATTCTTCTGTGAAAATACTATTACAAGTGAGGGGCCTTTGCTTGACCAAGCGGTGTCGAAACCCTGGCGCGATTCTTGCTAGAAGTAATTAAATTTACCCCGAATTTCCAAAGATTTCGATACAACTTCAGTTGTATGTTAAAAAGCCAGACGTGTACATTCTATACATAAATTTTTACTATAATCAATGCAAGACCATATTATTCTAAACTTGCCAAATATCTATCTATGCATCGTTTCTCTTCATCAACTTTCTGTACCATCAGCAGTTTACACCGTAAAAACTCTACAACTATCCCCTAACACAGGGAACTATTTTAGCTACGCCACTTTAGGCCAATCAATCTATGGTTTCAAGGCACCTCACGCCAATACAACTACCTCACATTTGCCACCATGGCGACATAAACGGTATGTGCCGAGTCCCTCCTTGTTTATTCCATTGTGTAATTTACCGGTTTCCTACAGTTAATACTGACACTGCAGTCACAACACCAATGTGCACCACTAGATTTTATCAAATATATTATGACAGGGACAGTCATGGGGGTTTGAATCTGAATTCGCTACTCATTGACCATGACATCATGGAAACTCACTAACACTTTCTTTCCGTGACGTTTACTGCTAGTAATTGGCTAATTATTTTGGGTTAAGGAATATTTCCCACTGCACTGAAGTTCAGTAATCAAACAAGTAATCACACAAACCTAAGAATTACTTAAACGGGGCGCTATAACCAAATGCGCATCTCTACATTTTATTACAATACAACGTGTTCAGAAATAACATTCGTGGGAATAGAGACATCGATTTATATTGAAATACAAACATGAACATATTCTTGGAGTTTATTATTGCGATTCAACAAAGACTGTTGTCACATGAATACGACGCATCATCACAGTTACATCAACACTTCCATCATTGCTTTTTTGGAATATCACAAAACTTTATTCAAAACATAAATCATCAGGACTTGTGTTATAAATTCAAGGATTATTTGGAATTTAATTCGCAATACCATATGTTACTTTCACACTTTTTACTGTTTATTCAAAGGAAATAAATATTATTTGTTGAATTTTACAAAACTTGTTTGTTTTCACTTTCTCTGCTATTTTGTTTAAAACCCTAGAGTCCTAGAGTGAGACACATTAACCCTGAACGTAATATATGTCTTCAACACTGACTTTAATCTAGGGTGAGGACAGACGTTCACGCCAAAGTGATCGGTATCTTGAGCTTTCGTCAAGGAATGACCAAGAAAACTAAATAATACATTTGTATTTTATATAAAGGCATACAATTATTATATATAAAGAAGCAAACGAGTTTTAGATGAATTTGAAACCTACGTTTTAAGGTAAAAACTTCTCAAAAACAATTTCAGGAATCAATAACCACGCAGAAGCAGCTGAAGTGTGTATGAAACGAATTTGAACATATCAAACAAACATGGCATTATCTAATGATCAATAAAGAATAAAATAAATACAGACTGACACTTTTTGTAAAATCATTATTGGGTTTTAAGACCTAAGTTCGAAGAACTATGTATTTCACCACATTCATTTTTTAAGCAGATTTTTTAATTAACTGTCACCAGATATTATATTGTATACTTCCACAATTTAAATCAAAATTACTCATACGTGGAGTATTTCTGCCTTCATGGTTGAAAAAAAACCCATAAAAGTAACTATAGCTGTTTTAAGATATCTGCTTCTGTATTCAAATGTTTTAATTCAAATGACTCTAAAATTCGTTGCTTTTATACAATCTTGAGTGAGTTTACATCTTTCCTTCCTCTGTTTATGTGAAAAATGTATGACGTTTTGAATTTATCATCAAAAACCCAAGGCGTTCATAATACAAATTTGTGACACCGATTAGCACTTGTCACACGGTACTATCATCTGCTTCATAACGTGCAAACATTGCAATGCTTTTAAGTGAAAAAAAAAAGCCCTTGGGGAATATTTCGTTATAACAGTGGTATGCCTTAATTACTTTCTCAGGATAAGCTGAATACATACTATCCGCACTAATGGAGATAAGAAAAACATGAAATTATTAAATCTTGTATAAAAAAACTCCTTTGGACAGTTTTTAAGCCAGTTATATTAATTGGTATTTAGATGCAGCATCAAGTACGTTTGCGATGCCAATTGGAAACTTCTATAACTACAAATCACAAGGATAAATACAGCTCCGAGCCCTTTAGCAAGGGGCAATAAATCAAATGCACAAATAGGAGTTTCATTAATTTTTATTAAGCAACTTCTGCTTCTGCGTGGCAGATGTTGCAAATAAAAGCGGAGACCTCAAAACGGGAAGTCGAAATAAATGTAAAAGTATAAGCTTAACTGACTTAGTAAGACGTTTGAATACGATGAAGGCAACTGAGGAGAACAGGGTGCTTTGGACTAATGATCGGCATTTAGGCCTAGCATCCGTAAGTCATAAGCTAGAGCCCAACTGTCGTAAGTTCTACTGCGTCCTCAGTAAAACATTAAGCATCGGTAGCCTTCGACCAAGCAATAAATAGCGTCACTATCTCCTAGGATGTTTGCCAGCGATGGATTGCATCAAAGTCAGCCAGTGCCACGAAATGACGCACTCAAAGACTATTAATATCTATCTTGCAGAGAGTCTGTAAATCTACTTTCATTGTTTCGATACGGGTTTACTTGTTTGATACTATGTGAACGACTGCGATACAATTATTTTGTAGATCAATCACATTTCTTAATCGAGGTAAACTTTTTATAAGATTACTCAAGACGCATGGGTAAGTGGGATTTAAATATTATTTCAACAATAACAACAAACACTGAAGTGTCCATTTGACTGACAAGCCGGCAAAATAAGAAACCTAATTTGTATTTTGGTGGATTTCTTGCCAAAAACAGGATACACTCTTTTTGCTGAACAATGTTGAAGACCTTATTTGAATCGCCTTACGTCATTTGTCCAATCAAAGTGTAACTGATAGTATACTCGGTTCAAAATGAAACTCAAGAGTTAGTCACAGTTTATGTACTGAAGCCATTGTCGTCACACTTATGCATTGAAGCCATTGCCGGATAGGAGCTCCATGTTCTTGCCCTTCCTTTTTTGCACACGAATATGACTATGTTTCCGGTTCACTGATTCTTAAACGCACGTCAAGTGTACAAGCGGAACCTCGCTCTACCACTTCCGTCATAACCATGAAGTAACTTCGGATACTGCTGTAGCAAAAAACACACATTTGATAGGTTTGGTGATTCACCTCTGGCGGAATGTGGCGGAATGCATTACATATATTCCGTTACCACAGATCAACAATGTTCAGATTGTGAATTTTTTTTTTTTGGTCGCCATATTGTCTTATGTGGACATAGGTTTTTCCGAATATATTTCTATATGGCGGCGAATTACACCCGATGTTTCTTTTTCAATTTGTTCCGATTGCTCTATATTGCAACTGGTAAGCAATTTGTATCCTGATAGGCGTTTTTAAAAGATAGGTAAGATGTACCAAGGTCGAGCGGCGTCAGAGCAGTAATACAAATCGACGACAGATTTTCCTGATTCGATTCATGTACAAAAGAAAAATACAATAATTATAACTCTATAACCACGGATTGACATGGATTAAATGTGCATGTGTGTCTGTGTGTGTGCATATATAAAATTAACTAACGGTATGATGAATGAAATCCTAAACAGTCCTAAATTGATCTCTCAAGTTTAATGTATTGAGTACTCCATATGAGTTCCAGTGATATTCTGAATTACGTTCACTATTGTTCTGGTGTACAAAAATGATTCGTTTTTAAAGTGCAAATTTACAGTCACAGAGAACACTAGTATTAAAATGTCACGAGAGAGAGAGAGAGAGAGAGAGAGAGAGAGAGAGAGAGAGAGAGAGAGAGAGAGAGAGAGAGAGAGAGAGAGAGAATCTGTGTTATCAGCTATCAACAAAAACAGAGAAAGAAAGGGGATATATGGTCAAAATATGGATTACCTGATATGAGTGATATATATATATATATATATATATATATATATATATATATATATATATATATATATATATATATATATATATATATATATGTGTGTGTGTGTGTGTGTGTGTGTGTGTGCGCGCCTTTTGCTATATAAATTTTGTTTGAATTCAAAAGGATATCAATAATATTTTCATGCTTCAAGCGCTTTCGCATCGTCATCATGCTCTTCATGTAGATACGTTATGCTTTTGAAGGCTTATTCGGGTAGATTAATCATATTTTGAATAATGAACATATTCCTGATATCCTGCGGAATTACAAAGTTAACTGAAGAAATGTACGCGTTGGATTCACTTATTATATATACTTACAGCTAAGACTCCTACGTGCAAGTCTTGCATCGAAGAAATATGGGCGCTCTAATGGGCGAAAAGAATTTCCAGGAATTCTGTCAACTGTTGAAAGTATCTCTGATACTCGTCATCGGTAACAAGATTTTCAAATCATCTACTATGGTACACATACTGGATGTCAGCACGGCACCATTTTTGTTTATAACAAAGTGTACACCATTAAAGGATTTTTGTTATAAAAAAAACCAACAAACCATGTCATATTGATCATCCATTCAGGGGGAGTAGAGATGGCAACATTTTAAGACAGTCTTGACAGACATGCTGGATTCATGACTGGCAACATTTTAAGACAGTCTTGAGAGACATGCTGGATTCATGACTGGCAACATTTTAAGACAGTCTTTACAGACATGCTGGATTCATGACTGGCAACATTTTAAGACAGTCTTGAGAGACATGCTGGATTCATGACTGGCAACATTTTAAGACAGTCTTTACAGACATGCTGGATGCATGACTGGCAACATTTTAAGACAGTCTTGACAGACATGCTGGATGCATGACTGGCAACATTTTCGTTTAGGACCAACTGGTGAACACAAGAAGTCTATCGGTGAAAACCCCAAGTTGTTATCGCGATCAATTTCGACATAAGATATAAGATTTTCAAGATATGACTTTCTTTCCAGAGGAGTAACAATAAAAAAAATTTTAAGATGTCTGTTGTGGCTGGATTTTTATTTGCCTATGTTGACAAGTTGTAATAACTCTCTGATTTGCTGGAGTCTTTAGACAACATTTCTGATTGCCACCAACAAATCCATCTGGAACAGCTTTCTTAAATTTAGTTTAATTCCATTTGACTTTCCATGCATCAAATAAGTTTAAAGATCCAATTATTTCACAGATTTCGTCCTATTACTTTGGTACGCCTTTTACATCAACATTGATCCATGTGACCGGATGTAAAATTGTAGACAGGATGATTTAAAAAAGAGATTGAAAGAACATGGTCTTCAAGTCAATAATAAATGGACAGTCATAAATATTCATATTTGTTGTCTTTTTCTGTCAGCCACTCTTTCTATCTTAGCACCATTATGTGCTCTTTTTTAACCAGAAGTATGTTTGTGTAATATACGTATGCGAACACAATCATTCAGGCATATACATACATATACATACCCATGCACCAGATGAAACGAGACAGACAGACATATAGACAGACAGACAGATAGGTGAGAGCAACAAATGACATATACATACATAGTGTGTCTCATATCAGTATGTCTCCAAATTGTATACTCTAAAAAATACAACCGTTCAAGGAAATAAAATTAAATTAATTATCAAGGAGATTCGTACGTGCGCCTGTCTGTTCAAGCCTGTCTGAGATTTGTGCATTTTGAAAAAAATATATATCTTTCCTAGATATAACTTAAGTTATTTCATGACAAATAAAATGAACATTAATATAAATGCAACAGTCTAAAAGGATAATTAAAGATATATATATATATATATATATATATATATATATATATATATATATATATATATATATATATATATATATATATATATATATATATATACACTGAATAGAATTGTTGTTTTATTCTTTCTTTTAATTTAATCCAAGTGATAAAACTTTACATATACGGTAGAGAAATGTCAGGTGTTAACTGGCCAAGTTTCTTTGGCGGAAATGGAGATGCGATTTTGTTTGTAGAGAAAATGACACAGCATTCACAGTGATCATGCATGGGACTTAAGCGAATTTGTGACACTTTTATTATTTTAAATTTTTTTTAGCTATATTACTGTTGGCAATTTACGAAATCTTGGTAATTTACGCGCTTTATAATCACTACCTGGCTATGGAATGTAATTTATAAACATTACAGTCGAATTAAAATTTGTAGAGAATTACATACATGAAAAGATTTTTGTTTTAAAATTTCTGGTCTCCTTTAGGAACATAGAATTTTTTCTAGTTGTCGTTCAACCTCCATTACTGCAATGATTGAAGCTGTAATAAACATATTTTAATTATTCTTCAAGCGAGATAAATTGCAGCAACAATCATTTTACGCAGCGATACACTTTCGCACAATAGAAAAATACAAACTAGAACATGAGGTAGTAATGAAAAGGTAATGAAGTTTTGAAATGGGCAGAACATTTATTTAAAGGCTAGGAACAGCACAAGTTACTGAGAAAATAAAGGATGAGAAAACAATTGATATAATATTGATAGAATTTCTTTTAAAGATAGTGATATATCGATCTTGTTTGTGGAATGTGAGTTACCGCACATGACTGTCAATAAAAGTTTCGAGTTTTTGTGTAGGAAGGGGGTTCATGGGGATGTCACCATGATTTACCCCACTGGGTGACACAAACCCTAGTGACACCACTGAATTTGACTTTCTATGGTGGATGTCCAAGCAGTGCTATTTTAATTTGGGACCAAATAAGAAGGATGAGTGTGTAAGGGTTCAGGTAATTATTTAAATAGTTCAGGAGAACCAGCAATAACAAAATCTCGTGCTAACGGATGAACACGACGGACAACAGACCATTCCATAAGGTCTTCTGGTCTGTGACGAGTGGAGCTTAAGGGAGAACTCAATGACAGATATATCTGGGACTGGGGATGATTATTTTGCTTCCAGATCTTTTTTTTTAATATAATAAACAGTTCTGCAATTTGACAGAAACAGATGCGCATTGTCCAGAACTGATAGCACCTAAGATAATAAATACATTTCAATGTCACTCCCAGACAACCGGTCGACGATCGAACGCTTCGACAACAATGTGCGTCAGCTCCGTGGAAACCATTAAAAATAGATAGTAAATGAAATTCAATGTAAACTATGAACCTATATCATTTGAGCTCAAAGTAAAGCGATTCAGGCACAAGATAGCTACTTAAGCATGCAAAAACGGTAGCATCAAGAATTTAAGAATATATATTCCCTATAAATATTACTTTTGCTTGCTAGAGAAAGGTTCTTGGGATAAAAAGGATCAACTGGCAAAATTACCTCTTAAGCATGACGTTGTTTGCATAAACTAAACAATTAATCGGTCGATAATTAGGACCTGATAACCATGGCAACCATAAAGCTATCATTACCTTCCATTAGACTGGTTGCATTTTAATCCTTGACCTTTATATCCCATCTTCATTTACAAAGATAATATTTCCCGACTAATGATCTTCAGGCGTCACTATGGAGTGCTTGGAAGTGAAGAAATATAAAGTATGATGGAGTAATAAGCTAGTTCTGTGTTGTTGATTTTTTTCAGTCTTTAAACAGAAAACAAATACATGTAACACATAAAGTAAAAGCAAGCATCGAATCATAAAACTCTAAGCTTAGCTTGAAACTGAGTTTCCGCTTTCAGATAATTAAACAATTCAAAAGCAGTCATTGGTGTGCTGTTTAAACAGAAATCTAAAATGCAATCTAAGTCTTGAGGAGTTTTATCGTTTACAGTCTAGGAGCAAAGGCTATAATATCATGTGACCATTGATTTGTTTTTGGACGTAAAAATACTGATGTGAAATGCAAAAGAAATGATGTATATTTTTAGAATACTGCCATTTACTGATTTCCAATATATGGGAGGAAAATGACGATAAACTTCGAACCAAACTAAATTATTTATCGAATGTACAGTATTCTCAAACTTTTATAATTTTAACATACAAGAAAGATATATACTTCTTTGAAAAGTTGTTTGCGACCTAGTTATCTATTTGAGAGTGTTAATATAATTCTTTCTAATTATTCTCGACAATTTTAACGACTTTTGCTTATCAATGATTGACTGTTTCTCCAAAGACAACATCGACTGAAGACTTACTAAAGTGAATCCAGTTACTTAGTGTCTTGGAAAACAATAATCCTCTTTGCCTTATTAGTATATTAGGCTCTGACATTAAAAGTTAACCTTATAAATGTACATATATATGATACCTTCCGTGAGTATTTTATCAGATATGCCTGCCTTTATCTTAAAAATCTTAAAATGAACCGCGGTGTCAAATCCGTGGATGAATGGGTCGTCTAAGTCTTTGAATTGTGACTCGTTAATCAGATACCTATTGGAGCTGAACAAGCCATCGCACATGTATGACTGGACATGTCCCCTCTTGCGGTTTTCTTAAAACATCATACTCTGTACGAGACTGGTGATAGTATTTGACCGAAAATTGTCATCACAATATGTTAAGATTATACAATATAAATAAAGAAAACAAATTACTGGTTGAAAATGACGAATACTACAATTTTATGATGGTAATTTTAATTTGTGATAATTGAAAACAATCAAAGAAAAACAGTATCAGTGAAAACTTAATAATTTGTTTGTCAATACAAATATTTTCCAGTATCCACAACAAGTTGATTTAAACTAGTTGAAACATAATGAATTTAAAGGTTTAGTTCCCACAGAAACAGTCATGTAAAGTTATGCAAACACAAAGGATTTTGTTTTATTTGTTTGTCTTGTCTATGTTGTTGTCTTAATGCCTTTGAGAAAGACTTTTTGAGTCGAAAGCACCCAAGCTAGTTAGATGCTAGTTTTGCACTCTTCGTTTATTGCTATATATATATATATATATATATATATATATATATATATATATATATATATATATATATATATATATATATATATATATATATATATATATATATATATAAATATATATATATATATATATATATATATATATATATATATATCTACACACACACATATATCACTTTATAGGGAATGTTTACACAAAAAGACGTTTTCTTTAATTCAAAATTTAAAGCATTCTTGCAGCATGCTAATATATATTGCCTACAATGTATCTTGGATGTACCATGAGATACAAACATTATTTTAAAAATAAAACGAGGCTTGTCGAGTTTCATGTTAATAAAAACTTTATACAATGAGTGGCATAACAAAGATACAGCGTACATGATATATATGCAAACGTGTATTTTTATTATATCACATATAAGTATACATACTTACATTTCTGTAGCATTTGATAATCTTAAAAGAAAGTATTAGTTTGTTTTGTATCCTTGAGTCTCTGTTTTAATTCATATCAATTAAATAAATAAAAGAGAAGTTTCACCTGTGGAAGTTAGTTTAAATAACAAAGTAAAAAAATCACTGTACAACCAGTATTTCGAACATTAAAATAGTGGCAATTTGTATTGATCGATATCCGGCGAGAACTGTGAACCGATGGGGAACAGGCCACACTAGTTTTATTTCTTTTTCTGGGTTGGTAGGCTTGTCTGTCAGATTTACCATCAAAGATGAGAGAGAGAGAGAGAGAGAGAGAGAGAGAGAGAGAGAGAGAGAGAGAGAGAGAGAGAGAGAGAGAGAGAGAGAGAGAGAGAGAGAGAGAGAGAGAGAGATAGAGAGAGAGAGACAGACAGACAGACAGACAGACAGACAGACAGACAGACAGAGAGCTTGTATGTCGGATTTACCATCAAAGATCCAAGAGAGAGAGAGAGAGAGAGAGAGAGAGAGAGAGAGAGAGAGAGAGAGAGAGAGAGAGAGAGAGAGAGAGAGAGAGAGAGAGAGAGAGAGAGAAATTGTGTTGATTTGGAAATTGTCGATTGAAAAGTGAATATAGATCTAAGCCATTTTTTTCCTAGTTATTTTTTAACGAATATTAACTTGAAATTCATCGGAAGATTAAGGAGAACAGAATTAATTGTCTGTTGTTAAAACCATAATTATATGCGAATGAATACTCCATGGGAGAATTAAAATATGACACATCCAGCGTATTAGTATGCGAAAATTGTTTCGAAACGCCATGAAATTCGTAGTGCATGCATTTGATGGTTTCAGTGGCAAAACATTGCTTCCAAATTCTCTAAACCAAGCGATAAATTATATATTTGTATAAAACATAATACATAATAAACATATCTGAGAAGGATACAAAATAATGTATTTATTTAAGTAGCCAATGATTCAAATATTCCGCTTTGAATTTTCACTGTTTTTATATACTAAATACTGCATGACCGGTTTGCTCTAAATATTCTTTATTCTCAAACCTCTTCAATAGATTTTAGTGGGAATAAGAGAAGTAATATCCTAGATGTACGTCATTTAATGATAGCTAAAACGGCTTTGCTTAGAAATGGAATAATTCAAAGGCAAATATATCATTTTATGTGGCCTTGTCCTTATTCATTTCATGTTCAGTAAAGTCTGCATCAGTTAAAAGTACCATAGACGGTAGAAACCAGACACTTTTCACAGTTTAGAAACTACGTCAAGAGGATAGTGCCACTTTAAAATCGATACATCTTTAATTAAATCCTGGTATTACTATTTACCATGACCTTTCTTAGCTGGATTGCTGCGCATTTAGATAATTCATGTTCTTACATGAAAACAACGCTTTACACTGAAATATGAATATTGCCAGTTAAAATTATTTCATATATCTTTGACATTGAAATTTCAACGAAAGAAATAATAACGGCTTGTTTTATATATATATATATATATATATATATATATATATATATATATATATATATATATATATATATATATATATATATATATATATATATATATATATATATATAAAATTAATAATTTTCTTCACTGACATTTAATGGGCATGTTCAATTGCGTGTTAGAATATTGAAACCGGAGGTAAATATCTAGGTTGTTTTACACATATTCTGGAGGACAGCTTAAAAGGATTGATATGGGAAACTACCAATAAAGCTGGTCTCAGACTGGGAGCACTCAATAAAGCTGGTCTCAGACTGGGAGCACTCAATAAAGCTGGTCTCAGACTGGGAGCACTCAATAAAGCTGCTCTCAGACTGGGAGCACTGGCGTTCTCTCTTGGAAGCCTCATCTGATACCTGAGAACGAAGAGAATTGAATGAATGAAATGATAAATTCGAAAAAGCAGAGTGTAAGGTTAAACGGCCTAATATCTCCATCAAGACGTTTTTCAAGGATGTTTCTAAGTAAGAACTGCAGAAACGACGTAATAGCATATCTACTGCATACCTAACAAAGTTAACAGTCTGCGCCTCATCGAGTCTTTCTTGTTATTGGCGTTTCTGGATCTGCCAGACTTTTTCAGTGTCAAAAACTATTTCACTACTGGAGAACATCGCTCTAAAGCATGCTTTTGTGCTGGTGGATAGTACAAGCACAAATTTAGGAATCAAAAGTTTTCATCCAAACAAAATTGCGGTGTCCATATATTTACAAAATCAATGCACTGGTATTTTATAATCCATGCAATTTATTTTAAAGATAATGATATTGCCATCTGAGCTGTTGAGTGGGTATTTAATTCAACTCCTACTGAAGTGACAACGGTAGTGATATAGACCAACGATAGTGCTGAGGTAATGTCACTGATAGATCATTATACGATGTTTTTATATCTCGTATGCATCAGTTATTGAAGATACATAGAGTGCTGTCTTCTATACTCTTATAGCTTTTACGGTATGCCATATGAGCTCAGTAAAGGGAATAAAACTAATAAATATTTTGCACAAAAAAGAAAAAAGCAAATTTGGCAACAACTTAATCTGGCAAAGAACGACTGTTTGCAATGAAAGTGAAACATCATGAAATCAGATATTGGTTTTTAAAAGTCTTGGACAAGATTTCCTCATTTCTAATGAATATACATCAACTGCTTAACCAATGAGCCTGTGTAAAATGCTCTCGTACAGTTGACCTAACATGACCATTCACCTTTCATGCTGACTGAATTCCCAGTCAGTTTCCTTTCCAAATAGTCACCTATCGATCGAAGAAAGACACTTTCGTTGAGCTTGTTTGATTCTGTTGTTAATGACATGTGCTTGTTTACGTATATCCATGCCTATGATGAACTCAGGCAGCCACAGGGGTAAAGGAGCGAAGCGGATCTACACCGTTGGATTGCGACGATGGAAATCAGATGGTGTGATGGACATTAAGATAATTATGTGTCAGGTGTGAAAATAAATTATCCCATCTATTAGAGAGTTTTTTTATTTCAAATAGAAAATTTCGGCAGTTATGTATCTCCTCTAAGCTTTTAAAAAAATTTCTCCAGCCATTTTTCCTTCATATAATGATAAAGGCTTATTTCATTGAGCAACTAGATTACATATATCACTAACTTAATATATTTACTATCCTGTATCTTTTGCAACTGATATCTTGGATGCTATCTATGCGCATGGATGTATAATATATCCTTGCATTACTTCCAGTCAAGTTACAGGACATGCATTTGATATTTAAATGGGTATTGCTCTATTACAGTCTGGAAGTTTGGCACTGGCTCAAGTAGGTAATTACATAAAGAACAAGATAAATGAAATAATTCATTTTTAATAATTAGGGACACAAATCTCTTGATTAAAATAATTAATGGTACAAAATCAAATGGGAACAATATCAACGACCCAAAGTCTCAGATATATGGCGCCCAGATATCCACTTTGTAAGAGGAAAATGTAAATTCATGAAAAATGGAACACGGTTGGCAATCTATCATATATTACCATAGTCCTATTTAGCAACATAGTAAAGTAGGATGACGAGTTTTCTTACATACAAGGAAAATTGTAGCTACTACTAAGGATCAATGAATATTTACCGTGAGTTTGAGGCAACACAATTGGCAATTCACTTAATATATGAATTATCCACGCACATCTACTGCCAACATCCTCACACAAAATATCGTATTTAAACGCGAGCGTGTGGTTTGTACCCCACAATTAGTTCGAACAAAACGCGTTTTAAATTTTTCTGAGCCTGCCAAAAAAAAATATTTGTGCCCGAGTAAATTCGTTGTTTAAGAAAGCCGATTCCTATATGCATGCGTAATTGTAGTGCATTGTATTTTCACGCCGCTTTATGCATTGTAAGTATGTGAAGGTGTTCAGAGATCTTTTATTTGTAACAATTTTGACACGTTTCTGTACATGTTCCTTTGTTACTTGGAGAAGATTATCACAAGACATGTCATATGCCAGTGTGTTTCGCTAAGCGAAACAACATTACGAGCAGCGGAGTTTCGTGTCACATATACGTTTGTCGAATGCTTTGAAATACTTAAAGTCGGCAAAAGAAACCGGGGTGATACTTATTGTCAGTTTAGCCTGCTTTGCAGACAAAAAGATTTGTTTATTACGTGATAATCATCCCCCTTGTATCGTTAGATGATGAAAGAACAACACACAACAAGCGTATAGATTTACTACAGTTAAATGCACTTATGTGATTCTCAGAGCTATTGCTTGTAACATGAACCTTATACAGTATCTGCTATATGTACACATACAACTGATGCACTCATTTATTTATGTCGTTTAGATTATACTCTCAAACTACTAATCGCCTACAGTATCTGCTAAATGTATTCAAAGTTTAGCAAATGTTTATTTTTGTTTTTATATAAAGCAAAGTTGTCCATTATGTTATTATTATATTATGTTAGAGTTCATTATTCATTATTCTGCATGCCAGACTCAGAGGTAGTGGACTTCAAATTTGACAGTGAACATAAGATTGAAGAATGCAACTGAGGAATATAAAGGTGAAATATAATTTCGGTGGTATAATATCTCAAGTTGGTCAGTCTGTTGGCAATTTACTACTCTGATGTGCTGCCTTTCATTCCGGTCCATGCATAAGATGATTGCCTACATCGAATGCATTGCTGCCATTAAAATATAGGAATATTGACTTGCAATAATGGTCCTTGATGTCTTAGATTTGTTTTGGATAAAGTATAATTAAATTTATGTTTCATTGTAATTATAATGCAGCCAATGCCTCAGTCACCGTCGCAAAGCTGATGTCAGTACACCAGAATCTCAGTATATGACAGACTCATTCAATAGTAATCATTTATAGCAAACACAAAACAAATACCGATCTAGCTTAGCTATTTATTTTTAAAAGAAGATCTGCTAGGTTTATTCACTTAATGGTGCCATATTGATGCTATCTACAATCCAAATTCTGAAAATATAGTATATCCTTATATAAACGTGTATACTTGCCCATTTATGTATTATGTGACTACAGATCAGGGTCTATGTTATTTTGTTCTACTGATTATTCCTACCAAAAGTTTATTAATTGACAGATCAGGGTCTGTGCAGTTTGCAGTTGGACTAGACTTATCAGTTAGTATATACAATAGTTTCCGACCGCTCAGGTGGCCTACTGGTTAGAGCGTCCGCCTCGGATGCGGGAAGTCGCGGATTCGACCCCCAGCTGAGACTTATAAAAATGGTACTAACAGCTGTCTCGCTAGGCTATCAGCAATAAGAGGTTAGTGTTAGGACTGGACGGCCTGGTGTCAGGATAATGTCACACACGCACACACACACACACACACACACACACACACACACACACACACACACAAACGATAGCTTACACAAGGAATGAACAAGTTTATGGCAACAAAAAAAAAACTGTGATAAATCTCCTCCAACATGTTTGTTAATTATAATGTATTAAGTTTTGAGGAAGTAATGAGAAAGTATGTATATTCAATGATAACAAGACTTTCTAATAGTGAGAACTCTATATTGAAATCACTTTGGAAATATGACATTAATTTAAATTCTCACATTGTTAGTAGATGGAACCAATTACTATTTAAATGTGTCACTTAAATTTTAATTTTTAACAATGCATGGCGCAAATAATTGTTGTAAAAGTATCTGAATACTTGTACATATGATATGTATATATGTTTTAGTGTATGTGTATGTGTATATATATATATATATATATATATATATATATATATATATATATATATATATATATATATATATATATGTATGTATACAACGTTTAAAAGCACAAAAATAGTACGAATATCAAGAATTCTACTCCGCCTCAGCTGAATACACTCTTTGTGGCCTTCGCATTCTTGCAGTTACTATAGCGCAAAATTATGGCGCTTAGAGTCCCGTTCTCTCTCACATATTTTTTTAACAATGTTATGGTATTGCTTTGATTCTATTTTTACATAACTCGAAAAAAGTAATTGTTCATCAAGAAATGTAATGGCTATTTTAAGTATAACCTCGTGTGGATTCTGCTTTCGCAGACTCGAGTGCTTGTCAACTTTAAAATTAAATTCAGTATCTGGCACAGGTCATTAAAAGCACCTAGGGGATGGAAAGCTAGACTGAACTAGCAGTGATCATCACCAGTACTTGGCACCAGCCATTAAAAGGAACATAAATTTAAAGTTGTGAGCAGCTATCAGGATCTTCCAAAGAACCTGCTTTTTTAATATGGATTAGTTTTGCAGGTTTTCATATTTTGGGGATAGATGAGATTGCAATACTTAAATTGATAATGAAATAGCGTTATCAGATGCTTTCATGAGTCGTGGACCAATCTAATTGTGTCATGTGGCTTAAATTCATCAAAATTGTTTTATATCGCTTGTTCTTTTAATTTATTTCTTTTGGTAATTTTGACAACAATATTTGCAATCTTAATGTCATTAGTGACAATTGAGACATTTGCCAGAAGTGCTGCCTCTCTGTCCCCGTGTAACGGTTTACTGAAGCGTTGATAATGAAATATATTATCATTGTTGTTGTCATTTAATTTTCTTTCAGTGAGTCCCAAAAGATTTACATTCTTCTCCTTGGAGGACAACATTAACTATTTTCCCCATCATATCATGTACATTTGAGTGACCTATACGAAATGCTGCCTTTTTAGGTTTCGTATCAATTAAACGTATGCCTCCATGAAATTGTCTCCATACTATTTAAATGTTCATCTATGTTAGCATCTCCAAGTCACATATAGACCCTGAATGTCCTTAAACGTTTGCATTTATATTAGTCAATTGAATGACCTCATTATATATATTTAGCTTTAGATTAATTGCTATAAATAAAGCACTGGCAATATCCTCTTTGCCAATTTCCTCGTTTGTTCAATAACTATTTCACTGAACCTAAATGATGGCAACTGTAGCATTCAGTTTGCTTTTCATAACGGTATATCTGTATCAAATGACCAGTCTCACCATAGCACTGACTATATTATTCATTATTCGCAAGGAAATGGAGGAGTACGTGTTAATAATATTCATTGGTGGTTACGAGGTTCGTTATCTATTCAGATGAATATGACGTATCTGTGGTAAAGGATCAGGTTGACAACGTCCTGGTTCCGAGAAAGAAAGATATGTACTGTATCAATGTACTGTAGGGTGAGATATTTACTTAGGTCAATTATCAGATCATTGATTAGTTTCGCCCTGGTATCCTGATATCATTAATATATATTTGGGCTGTAGGACACAGCAGCGTACTTTTAAAATATGTTCAATTCTGGCACAGCGTTCATCCACCTAATAAAATAATAATTTAATTTTATTTGAATAGATCTTTATTCACTATTCTGTCCATTTTCAAACCTCCAAAACTCTGTCCATTTTCGCACCTTTAAGAGTCTGTTCATTTTCGCACATTTAAGAGTCTGTCCATTTTCGCAACTCTAAGAGTCTGTCCAATTTCGCAACTCCAAGAGTCTGTCCATTTTCGCACCTCCAAGAGTCTGTACATTTATTTTAGGAAATCTTCTGGGTACAACGCTTTTCCTTACTGAAGAGCAGATTAAAAACGTCAATATTTTCAGTTTTGCTATTTCCTCTGATTCTAGCTTGTATTTGAAGACAGATTTCTTTAGAGAACGTTAGCTGAATACTTATTGATTGTTCACGTGTTTATGATAACAGTCATACCCTTTAATATAGATCTCAAATGGGTAATGATTTAATATTGAATTGATAAAACTTTGGCTCGCAAAAGCTGGACATTATTCAACAAATTTCGCAAATGTAACATTAAGTCATTGTCCATTTGAGATTCATTTCGTCATAAAGATTCTGTTTCAGTGGAAATGTTTTGGAGAAAAAGGCAAACAAATATTCCGTTCATTCTATTGAAAAAAAAGCACTTAGCATTTGTTGGTTGTAAAAGTAGTTTCAGAACAATTTTTAACTTGTAGATTATACACATCACTAATTATAAATCAAGTGGCCTTCTGAATAAACAGAACATTTTCACAAATAAAATCATTTTTCAGCACAGAATATACAATGCGTGTGATGCCACATAGTTGAATACTGTACCGGGGTTAGAGTACAGTACACATCCATTTCCACTGTAGAGCTTCACTTTCACAATTAAACGATTATATTGTTGCGATATTGATGTAAAAAGGAGGATGAATGGATGCAGATATTTCATATTGACTCTAATGCCTTTGCGACCGGATATTTGCATTGTTTGATTTGGAACAGTTTATTACAGAAGACAAACAATTTCATTTTTAAGTCAGTATTTCATCACTTTCATACTGCATAAATAACATGAGGCTGTTTATTTAGGAGACTAGTTTATTTCCACAATCTTCTGTGAACAGACGTGAGTTTATTTACCTCTATAAATTAATATTTAAACCATGCTTGTGATATGGTGGATTCCTTATTACAAATATACAACTCTTCCCTTTAACACCCGCTATAAAAAACAATACCCTAAGTTATAATTGCTGTTGTTGTTCTTGTATTGTGGTTTTACAGCACTTTTGTAGCATAATATGCTATACATGGCGTAACGAACCATCGTTGGGGTGGGAGTGGGAGTGGGGTCAATATATTCAGAAAGAAGTAATCTTTATTTTCCGAATCTATTTGGACAGTTGATTCGAAAAATGGCTGGCAAAATGTTCATAGCATCTGCAAAACGAAAACGTTTCAACAGGTGGGGTTAAGAAAATTATCCCGTCATCGCAGCCAATCAGTAAAGGGAATACTGTACAAGAATTTCAGGACCAATCTCGATCACTTATAATTTACGTTAATGTGTTGTAATATCAATAATTATTAAGCTGCACACACTATATATAAAGTGTATACAGACTATGTAACAAAATCATTATCAATAAACATAGTACCAGGAAAGCCATATTAAAACTAACTCGCAAACAAAATGAGGTCTGCTTGTTTTCTTTTGTGAAATCCATATACGAATGATGTTCATGAAACTAATCCAGTGAAGCGCGTGGGTAATGGAAAAGATAGGTGATATTCACGGGTGGATCTCGGAGTGGGAGCGTGGGGGCTGAGCAAGTAGGCAATGTGTCTTTTGGTACATGTGGGAATATAGCAGGCGAAGCTCTTGCATTGTAAGCGTTTCCGGGACGCTATGTTAATAATCGAGCCGTAAAGAAAACTGACTCTAGGAAAAATGCGGTCGTTCCGAGCTCATGTTTGGTCTTTTGTTGAGATAAAGGGGCGCCGGTAAGCCCCCTCCCCAAGTGGTCCCTCAAACTTTTAATAATAAATGTAGTTTTTACTTCTGTATTAAAGGCTTGTACCGTTATGTATATTTAATCTGTATTTCTAAGTTTTTCTCCATGGTTATAAATTATAATTGTATTTTCTACTTGACCTTGAATAAAATCAAGTTTAGTATTCCCGGCTAGAGACAAACATCATGTTTTCATTTTGGTAAACAAATAATACACAGCTAATATTTTCTCTAGAAGTCTGGGTTAAATATTAGGATCATTATCAGTATAAATAAGCATATTAATTTGGGTCTGAGTCGAGGACAATGGTATTGCCCATAAGAAATACTTAGCGCACGTGATTTTTGCCACATCCTTCTTACAATTTTAGTAACAAATTATATCTTGTTGACATTCTCAGGATCTTCTAAACCGGAAATCCCCATTATGTCATAGTATTTCTAGAAAATGCTAATTGTGACTAGGTTAAGTAGAGGGCCTTGTAATATTGTTTACCTGAGAAATTATTCATTCCTGCGATAACATCTGAAGTAGAAATCAGTCTTTTTATTCTGCTCAGTATTTGATTTGGATTTATCTATTTAATCAAATTATTATTCACTAGAAATACGAAGTGCTCTTAAATAATATTCTTGGGCAGAAAAATTAGTTTGGAATTTTAGTGACAAGGACATCTTGGATTATATTATCGTCATTCATCAAAAGACATTAGTCACATACCACTTTAGGCACATCAACACATTCAGCGCTGCATCTCATTTCGGACATCAGTGGAATTTAATTAGTTATTTATTTATTAGGACTGGTGATAGAACATTTATGACCACTTTGGGATTTAATTCATATTACTGTAAATTCTTCTTAAATTTTCAGTTTGTATTCTTCCGAAATAAATTATTTGTTGAATTTTACAAAACTTGTTGGTCTTCTCTCTTTTCTGTTATTTAGTTTGAGACCATAAAATGATAATATGCTCATAACTAGATCAAACGAAGATTAATTAAAGCATTAGGCATGTTGGCATTGGAAGTTTTAAAGACCCTGCAAATATATTATTTTGATGGATATTCAACTCAGTGGTGCTATTATATCTGACCCTAATTACATAATAATCTGAAACACAAATTTCCTAATATGCTGTAAAGTGCAATCAAATTCAAAAAGATTTGAGCCAATATTTGAAAATATAAACTTATCTACATATGGTATATACACCCCAGCAGGTATGTGTCGTACGTGTGATGGAATGTTCGAATAATATCAGGCAGTAGTTTTTAATTCTGACCTATTGCAAGATATATTGCTTTGAAGCTTTGATCAAATAAGATAGAATCTGAACGAAATGTACTAAACATTAATGTTTTCTGGATATTTCCTCGTGGTTTCTTTATGTGGATCCTCTTTTCCTCCCATGAATGAATCCATGTGTTGATTTTCTAAATCAAATATAACGCAGGAATCAAGATAATGTTACACTGTCTAGACTTGGAGTTGGAGTCTAGATCCTCCATCAGATAGTACATACATGAAAGACACAGGTAGACAAAAATCCATTGGTATGATTAGCTCTGGTATGTCACAATTTGTATGTTTTTATTTAGTATCCTAGCTGTCCTCATACATAAAAGACGGCGAAAGTACTACTGGTTTTTGGAATCTGCTTTATCACTGCTGGTGCGTCTGTAGAATAATCATCCAGGACTAAGTGTAGGAAAAGGATATTAAATTTTCATGGACAAATGTACCAGATGAGAAGGAACTCAAGAGTAAAAACGCAGAATGATGTCAATTCATTGTGCGTTCAACGGACACAATCAATCAAATTCTTTCTGAAAATAAAGACATTTCATCTTGGTTGTCTAGCTAGCTGATATACGATATCATAGTTGAAATAAGTCAGTCGACCAGTATTGTATCATTACTCTACAAGGCCCATACTATAATTAAAGATTGCACACAGCGTAGATGGATGTTGGCAGTAGAGTAAAATGTTTACATGGAACCACAAAGCTCGTCGTTTTACGTGTTTCTGTGAGTATTATACTGTTCGCTTTGATAGCATAACAAAATGATGAATTGGATAGGAAGAGATCATATGTCTGCAAAATGGCAAATATTTTTTCCATGGGGAAAGGTATTTGAAGTGCAGAATATAGAACATAAGGTTAATATGAATATATGGAAGACTACGGATAAGGTACAAGCAAAATCAACCACTCTGCATCAAAGCCAAACGGATGTCAGCTCAAATCAAATATTCTTATACAAATCACTGTATGAATGTCATTTGGTTATGCTTGCAGAATTCGGACTTAAAGTCTTATTAAAATGGGTCAAGGTTTCACCTTGAGGCTTGGCGTGATTTACAAACTGAACAAGTAAGTCCTGTATACAGTTAAATTATATTTTGGATGTACTAACTGGATTTCTTTAATACTATCTTTCCTTCATACTAAGTTTTCGTCTTCACAATGATTTCGACAAATTATATAATGTATTTGCATGTGTCTATTCATGCATTTGTGTTGTATGATCCTTTGGATAGAATTATCGGTGGCTCTACTTTTTCCTAAAAGCCCACTGTAGAATGAAAATTAGATCAAAAGATAAAGAAGCCGCAAATTAATGATTGGATTATAATAATCTACTACGCCAGCACCACAAACGTGTTATGAGTCCGGAAGAAACAGTACAAACTCTGTTTTTCCACTACTCTTTATAACCATTCCGGATTGGGTGGCATTTTAATTTTAAACTTCTGTCATGGTAAATACAGAATATTCGACCAAAAAATATTTTCTGAAAGTGCATGTTTCGGTAGAAACGGCTGCCAAAAATTCATGTACTGGCAGCAAACTCTTACAAGGAAGTAAGACCCACCGACACGTAAATCTACGGAAAATACTTATCCGCATTACTTGCGTGGCTGTTTTCAATGACATCTTGCTGTAGATTTTCATATTGATTGTTTTTGATACTTTTATTAAAGTCCTTATTTAAACATGGAAATATACCGCAATACGGCGGAAAAACACCACGCCACACAGGTTATGCGTGACCAATGGATTTTCCACCAATAGCCATGTTAATAAAAAAAAAACAGTTTGTGCCTAAACTACTGAAAAACATTTAATTTTATTCAATCAAACCATGTGATTACGTAAATCACGTTTTGCGTAAGATCTTTAGGAAAACCGTGTCTTCCTGGAAAATAGCAACAAAAGCATCACCTACATAAGGCAGTACCTACAATATGCATCAAACGGCCTAATGAACAATAATTTCCATAGCAAATAGATTCGAGTTAGGTTAAAGTAATAATCGAATCACAGGAACAAACCGGAAATACATTACAACGGAAATAAGAGGATCGGTATGCCGCATGACAGGCGGAAGTTTTACCCACTGCTTTGGGCCACAGAATGGCAAACAGATTAAGGTAATGACAATCATGTGTCTGACTCAGCTTGCTTCTAAACTAAAGAACAACAAAACAATATACAAGAGCTTACACGACAGACGTTGTAACAAATTTTTCTTCTGAATCTGCCAGTTTAACGAAACACATGAAATGTATACTGACGGAAACCACTACAAAAACTAGCTAATACTTAAATAGTCAGACAATCTCATTTCAGTGTTGATCTTGCGCTAATTTCTTTTCGCGCATGGATACCTTTGCAGCGCATTATTTTTCGATTTTATGCTACTCATGGCAATGATAAATGGCACAGATCAGGTACATATAAAAATCTTCAAGTTCCAGACATATTTTACAGTCTCTGGCCAATTTAAGAATACTACTACATGATTTTCATTTAGCATGACGTGATCGAGTCCACCAAGTACAAACTTCACCTCCCTGCAGAGAGTACATATAAGTCGGGTGTAACTTTTTAAAAGGCCTTATTTCAAAATTGGATTCCAAGATTCATAAGCTGAAGAAGAAATAAAAAGAACAATCCGTTGGCATAGACCCGCATAACCGAAGGTAGAAATGCAGTCTTGGTTTTGATTATTCATACAGCAGGAAGAAATGCAATTTTGTTTCTCATTATCCATACTTTTAGTTACATACGAGCTGCATAAGGCTAGACTCACTTCCGGTAGTTGAAAGCATCTGGATTCATTCTGGTCTTTCCCTTCATACTATATTAAAATTCTAAAATCCTGTTATCACAGGATTTTTCAAAAAATAATCATGATAAATCTTGGGATTACATTTCATGATATTATTAGCAATAAAATTTATTTTTAAAACAATAAGAGCGGGCATGAAGAGTTGTGTTTACCTCTAAAGTCAAAGGCATAAATGAATAAAACCCCGAGTTAATCACCTATCTGTTCGAATGAGTCATGTAGCGAGTTTTAATTGGTTGAATGCCACTTATGACGTCTTAATAAAATTATTGTTATATTCACTGAACCTTTATTTTTCTCGTTCTTATTCACCTAATTATATGTATTAGATGTAAGAACAAAAAAATTAATATGCAATATTCAAATTTGCGTGTTTCGTATCCTAAGTATAGGGTATAGTATAAGACAACGAAGGCTGACAGTTATGGTCACTCTTTTAAATATGTGCTATATGAAAAAAATAATTTTAGGAAATTTCCCATAGGTAAAGTATATTCCATGCTAAAAAAAAATTCAACATCAGATAATCTGCTTAACAGCACATGAAATTAAACAAATACTTAAACTACAGGTAAATATAAACGTTTAAGAGGTTAATATAAGCAGCTGGTTCTGTTCTATGTTTGTTCTATAAGAAAACCAGTTCATTAATGTGACCCCTATCTTGGTTACTTTCTGTAGACTGCTGATTTTACATTCCCGACATTGTTAGTGATAGGTATCATACGGCGAATCCACAGACATTGTTAAGTCGACAACTTAATTATGTCTACATATATTGTATTCCATAATTCGGATTTCTATGTGGAATAAGTCATACCGTGAATTTCTTGTGCATTTGTTTTTACTACACTCACAATATATATATATATATATATATATATATATATATATATATATATATATATATATATTACATAATATCGGAAAGTTCTGGAATTATTTTTTTAAGGTGAAGAATAGTTATTGTTTCCAAATAAGTTTTACTTTAAGTTTATCATCACAGATAGATTGGACAATATTACAAATTCTGGTGTCAATTACAAACCCTTCATGCAACCTTCCTTGTATAGAAATAATCTACTGAATCGTGAATGACTTTACAATCGATGTAAAATATATACATGTATCGATAAACTGCCAAAATTTACAAATCTCTCCGGTGGTCTAGTGGTTAGAGCGTCCGCCTCAGATGCGGGAGGTCGTGGGTTCGATCCCCTGTCGAGTCATACCAAAAACTTACAAAAATGGTACTAACAGCTGCCTCGCTTGACGCTCAGCATTAAGAGGATATAGTTATGACTGGTCGGCCTAGTGTCAGGATAATGTGACTGGGTGGGACATCATGCCACATGTCTGCGGCATGATGCCCCAGTGATATACATTACTATAAACTGCCACACTGCATACATCGTAGCGATATGACTAAAAAATTGTTAAAGCTACGTGAAAAATTATAAACACTACAACACCACCAAAATATACATAAGTTTTAAAACCAAATGAAACGAATACACAGCTCAATTTCATTTCAATTTTAGTTTCATGTCATTCTTAATCTTATGCATCCATTTACCTTTTCATTCTATCAGGAGCAATACAGCCGAAATGTTTCTAAGTTTCGGGGTAATAATATGGAAAACCTAAAAGGTCGAAACATTTACTGATAGTACCACTTCTCCTAAATCGATGCGTGTATTTAATCGAAACCATTTTATACTAGAGGCTTGACTATATGTGTGTTAGATTTAACTTTATATTTCTTAAGTATTCTTATCTCTCTAGACATTAAGAAACTCTTTTTTTACTTGTTTTTTCAAAGTTCTGACCGTCATGAACCATCATGTCCACCCGTAGTACCCGAACTCCTCATCACCCCTTTCTATGTGCCATTTCAAAAAATTATCTGCACTGAAAAATAAACATTATGCTCACGATAACTATATAATAGATTTTCCGCATTATGAGTTTTTCTTTTCACTACAGTTGTGGATATAAGAGTGTTAAATCAAACGTGGATATTTGTTTTAAAAATGAAAAACAAAAATTACATCGTAACACTTAAAATCCTTTTAAATAATGCTTATGCAGCTGATAACTTTTTGGTCAACACTTCTGCTACGCGCTATTTCTAAAAACTTCCGTATTGATTTTCGTGTTAATTAGATGTTCCTTTGTAACTGCGGAGAAGAGGACTTAACACCCAGTAACCTAGTGATGACTTTGCTATAATAGCTTTCTCTCTTTAGCTTAGATCTAATTTCACATCATAACTTATCTCTTTTTCATTATGTCACATCATTATATTGCGCTTTATTCTGTGTGATACTGTGCTTTTCCCCGCCTCCATAATACCATTCCAAACAATTGGTTTCCAACGACACTTCTTTAGTTAAAGAAGAGTACGGGTCATTTACTTATCCGGAGTTTGAAGTTAAGGAACAGAAGCCCGTTTCGAACTCCAATCAGCTTTTCTTTAAAATTTAAAAACAAGTCCAAGCATCGCATGGAAAAAGGAAATCAAAAAATTAAGAAGAACGACAATGCGAAGAAAACTTAACATTTTCTCCTGTCGAAAGATTTATTTTCGAACTTTGCTAACATATGAAAAATGCAAAGTCGTGACATGTAGTAATGTATGTATGTATGTATGTATGTATGTATGTATGTATGTATGTATGTATGTATGTATGTATGTATGTATGTATGTATGTATGTATGTATGTATGTATGTAGGTATGTAGGTAGGTAGGTAGGTAGGTAGGTAGGTATGAATGTATGTATGTATGTATGTATGTATGTATGTATGTATGTATGTATGTATGTATGTATGTATGTATGTATGTATGTATGTATGTATGTATGTATGTATGTATGTATGCATGTATGTGTGTATATGGTAACTCCTGGTACATGATTTTATTCTATCATTTTTATTCATGGCTGTCATGCATACAGAATATCTTTAATTTTTTTTTGCCTAAGTGACCTGAATCTATTAAAATCGTATGGTTGCATAGGATCTATAAACAGATATTTTAAGCATGTGTTGACAAATATTAATAACAATCATAATAATAAACTTATATGGGGCCTTTGGCTTAACGTAGGCACTTGTTGATGTTTTTTTTTTTGACGTTTCTAAAATAATTATGTAACTTCCCATTGGTTGGGCTAGATCACATGAATATTCCAAATTAACGAAAAATGAGTAGAGTATTCTGTCACGTGGGGTCTTCTTCAAAATACAGACGCAATATACTGTGTATATAAGTAGCGAATTGAATTAGGCAATAAATTTCATTCTGATTTTTTTAGGTCATTCACATTTACTGTGTTTCTGTTATGATTCTGCAGACTTGTTTTATGTTGTGTTCAGACATTTTTCGAGAGGAAAAAATATTTGTTTGGAAACAGGAAGTGCTTTTTACTTGGACTGTATTATAATTCTGGAACTGTTATAAATTATTCGAAAAATTTCTGGACAAGACTATCTTGACAGTGAGGGTTTATAAAAGACCAGTACATATCCGGTTTTGAAATGTATAAGGAATTCTTCATTCATTTAGGACTTTTGTAGACTTTTTATGGAATTATTTGGATTCACTTGAGAATACTGTTAAGTTTCTCTCACATTTTCATTTTTAACTTTGATAATTAAGGTGTTTGTTAAATTTTACAAAACATGTTAGTTTCGCTTTTACCTGTTACTTAGTTTGTAACCATAGAGGCGTAACAGAAAATTGGGAGATCTTCTAAGATAAAATTTCAGAAAAACTGAAATTGTTTCGAAATTTAAATTCATCTCATTTTGGAATTTTCTTGCCACCTAATCTTTGTATTTTACATAGTGAAACCAACAAGCTTCAACAAAGTCAACTAAAGTGGAAACCTTTATTTCAAATCATAGCCAGAAACGCTTTCAATCCTTGAAAATGGACGTACAGCTTCAACTTGCAAGACGATATGACATTTCAGAGTCAAAGCCGTCTTTGTTACAAAAAGAAATAAGATATATCTTGGTTCAATATTTGGTAAACAAGAATATCCTTGGGCAAAAATGCTATGGATTTGATTAGTAAGTCTTAATCTGGCTCTGACTTCCAAGTTATTGAATTGAAATTAAAATACAAGAATGAAATGATGTTAAGAAAGCTTATGAGAGAGAGAGAGAGAGAGAGAGAGAGAGAGAGAGAGAGAGAGAGAGAGAGAGAGAGAGAGAGAGAGTTCAAAGGGAATAAAGAGATGCAAATGAAAGTGCAATTATAAAAAAAAGAGAGATGGAAACGCAATTAAAATTAAAAGAAATAGAACTATCATGCAGAGATCACTCCACTCATGAAAGTTCAGTTTTTTTTAATGTTACAAAAGTTACAAAAGACACAGATGTAGATCAATATATTCTCTTTCTAAAAAAAAACAAAAAACGCCAAGAATCTGAAATGGCCAAGAGAACACTAGATTTTGTTATTTCATAGTGTACTTATAGACAAAATTCGTGAGGTTTATACTTCACTGTTAGTAGAAGCAAGTACTATGTTTGGGTCAAAGATAGTATCTTGAAGAGTTATTAGCTGGTACCGGAGGCATATCGACAGAGGTTTTTAGGAACTGCAAAGAAGAAAATAGCCAAACCTATGTCGAATTTGTTCAGAGAAAAGAACAGCGATTTGACAGGTGGAGTGAAGCTAAGCAGATTAATAAAGATTATGACAAACTTAGACACCTCATATTAGTCGAAGAGTTTAAGAACTGCGTCCATAGTAACGCCAAGTTTACCTTGATTAACACAAGATATATACTTTAGGAAACGTTGCTCGTACAGCTCACACATATACATTAGCTCATAAGTTTCATTTGTTAATAAGAGCTTCTCTCTGCAGATGGTAAGTAAAAAGCCAAAATTAGACTCAACCGATTACTTTTAAATTTCAATCTGTTGCAGCTAATAAGAATCCATTGTCTGATAAAACTGATCAGAAAGCCGTATCTCTTCCTATTTGCACTTAGTGCAAGAAAATGAATCACGTTATTTTTTACTGCTTTGTTATAAAAAAGCAACAGAATAACGACAGAGCAGATCCAAATATTTTTGTTTTTCATCCACTTGTATCCGATAAGTCTTGTCTGAAAGATTGACCCTATTAAACATGAAATCTCTGATTTATACCCAGCTTGTGTAGTTATTAGAAATATGGCCAATAAAGCTCTTAAGATGAAGTTGTTCAGGAAACTATTCCTTTGGCTGGCACAGTCAGGCTTTAGATAAGGTCGCTTTTTCTCGATCAAAATGTACTGATCATTGTGATCCTCTTTCAACCACTCTTTTCCTCATGTCTGATCAGAGTTACGAACGACAAATACGTGTCTTCAAACTGGAAAAAAGATCATGAGATCTCCTGTAGGTTTCAGAGGGCTATTAGCAAAGTTGAATCCGCAGAGGTATCAGCTTGCTTTAAATGTGGTCCTTATGAGAATATAGAGACCATATGAGGTACCCGTACATGAAGAGTGGTCAGTAAGCTATCAAATCGTGGTACCTTAGTCATATAAACAGGAAGTTCTAATTTTAGCCCATGAAACTCCCTTGGCTGGTCGTCTGGGAGTCAATAAAACCTACCACAATATTTTAGCTCATTTTTATTGGCCTAAAATTAAGAGTGATGTTTCTAATTACTATAGATCTGGTCACACTTGTCAAATAGTAAGAAAATCTAATCAAAAGATACCTAAACCTCGTTAAACCAATTTCTGTATTCGACGGACCATTTAGTATAATAATGGTTGATTGTATATGTCCTTCAACCATAATGTATGCGCCAACTAGGTTTCCATAGACAATTCCTTTACTGAATATTAAGATTACAACTATAGTCGACGCTTTAAAAAAGTTCTTTGCACTTTTTGGCCTTCCTAAATACGTCTAATCTAATCAAGGTTCTAATTTCATGTCAGGGATCTTGCAACAAGTCATGTATACATTAAGTATTCAACCGTTAATATGTTCAGGGCATCAGGAGGAGTTGGAGAGATTTCATCAGACTTTAAATAATATGATAAGGTCATATATTGCTTTGCTTTGTCCTAACAATATGTTTTTTTTTAAAAAAAATTGGTGAATTTGCAGAACATTGGATGAAGTATTTCTCTCTTATTATCGTACAGATCAGATCAGTCTAGTTCAACAGATTTCACTCAAAAATGCTTACTATATTACATTTGCTTAAAATATCCTTGAAGCTCATAATACAAACGCTATAAACGGAAATTAATTCTAACTCTCGGTACTATATACACTACATTATTTTAATTGCAAGGGCGGTGAATTATATCCGATTTTTTTTTCTGGACTTAACGAAACAGGTTGAGAATGTACACTGCATAAGAATTGTTCAATATAACAAGTGATACGTATGATACCGTGTTTGAATTATAAACTGAGTTTCATAATGTGTTTTTTTTCTCTCCAAATTTATACAAATTTATATTTTAAACGCCTGAAATCTAACAAAAAATATGTCATACTTTGCATAAAAACAAATAACAAGTTTTTGTTGCATCGAGTTATTTTACGTTTCATTTTCCAATTTATACAAACTTATATTTAGCCCAGTTTATAGTAGCCAAATACATTAACTACACATAACAGATTTTAGCTAATACCCCTCCAAGGTTGGACCACCGTTAACTAAAATTTTCATGGGAAATACTCAGATATTTCCAACCCGCACCATCTGTAAGGGATCGAATGTAAGATAATTATTTACATCTTAAAGACAATATGTGCCAAGAAAAAATCTATAGTGATTAAATAGTCTGCTGCATCTCAATCTCGCCTCGCCAACTATAAAAAAATTCTGACCAGATGTTTAAGGATTGTACATGCTACCTGTATCTTATATTTTACATACCGTTTACATAATTTTAACATATTTATCTGTTATTTTCTGTCGTGGTGTACTAATATTGACTAATATTTATTTGAAAGTTTTTATCTTCATTGGTTGTGTACAATTTTTCTTTTTATAAATGTATTTTTAAAATTTACATTTAGTTGGCAAGGTGCACCGTATAGATACTGATGTGCTGAGGTGCATCTTTGCTAGTCAAGGTTCTAATATGTTAACCATATGTACACCTTGGGGAATCGAACAGATATTTCTGCTTTGGGTCTATGAATTTCAATGGATGCGGCTGCATCCTTTCAATGTCAAATGCCTCCACCATTTTTGGCCAATATACAATGCACAGCTGTTACACTTTATTGGTTACTTAGCATTATATACTAAGGGAGGCAACTCATGAAATCCGATAGATGTCACTAGGACAAAACACTAAAATATATGCTCGATCCGCCAAGGTGTAGATTGGGTTAACATATCGGAACATTGCCTAGGGAGATGGATCAGGTGGTGTAAATAACAAATACATAATAATTATCACCCCAAAAATGATAATAATGACAACAAAATAAAAATACAACTTATGTTGGCGACGTTATGAAATTTCTTGCTGAATACTTACTTCTTAACCATTTCTTAGCGTGTGAGCAATGTCCCTATCTGCTTATTCCCAAAGTCGTATAAATTAAATGACTGAATGGTCATTTGTAAGAAACAAACTGATTAAAGACACATTTTCGATCCACTGCATGAGACTGCATGGTTTCAGCATTATAGCTACCGAAAATGATCATAAAATAGCGTTTATTCACTGCGGAATCGAATCCTCTTTACCAAAGGAATCTAAAACTTTGGATCTCTAAAACTTGATTCTCCATACATATAGATTATGGTATATTATTCACGTGTATTTAGTATGTCAAGTACGACACAAATAGACAAAGCAGACAGGCCAGGTCCCTAAATTTTTTAATTAGGTAATATAAAGAAATAAACAAAGGTAAATTCATGCCTTCTCAAGTGCTGAACAATCCTTCCAAATACACAAATCAATATCATGTAAACGAAATCATTTAACGTCAGCACTATTGCTATTTTATAATGGATTTTCGAGTGTCTTTGATATTGCAGACACGACCAAACCTCAGTTAAAAATAATGACATTGTTCTACCTTTGATTAATTCTAATCGATCTATGTTATCTTTTGCGATTTTACTGAATAGCAATACAGATAATGATAATTTAATGAAATATATAGAAAAAGGCTTATTTTTAGACTTATGACAACAAGATTTATAACGATACATGATCGATCTTAGAACTACAGGTAGGTTTTGTCCATACACAGGTGCGTACAAATAAACTAATTAACTGCCATGGATTTACGAAATGATATATAGCTTTCTTAAGTCTATCCTAATTAGACTGACAAACAAACCTAAACGTTAGACCGATCACAAAACGTATTTAATATACCTAGCTCAGTTGGTTTTAAGTGAGGTGTACAGAAACAGTTGAATATCTGCGGAGTCCATTATTAGCATTTAGATATTTATTCAAAAATGGCTCAGAGTTAAGGTTTCAAGTTATTTACAAATCCCTGCATGATAGAGTCATTAATCATTCCTGCAACGGATGTATTTTTATCATAGATTTCCAAGAGATAGAATGAATCGATTGCTGCACATGTACATTAATTGCAAAACAAGAAGGATATATAAATAATATACACATGTAATAAATAGGTGGGGGCAAACAGTGACAATAATAGGTGTTTCCAATAACAGTTGTGCTTTGTTGTACGGAGTTTCTTACGCAGTGATACTAGCAAACGTGCCTTCGAGGAAAAGGAAAGCAAAGTGGCGATAGTAGGAAACCTCAAACCAAAGACGTATTAATAATAATAATAATAATAATAATAATAATAATAATAATAATAATAATAATAATAATAATAATAATAATAATAATAATAATAATAAGCAACATTGAATTTATTGATCATATGTCAAACTGCCTGTATTTATATTCTCTCTCTCTCTCTCTGTCTCTCTCTCTCTCTCTCTCTCTCTCTCTCTCTCTCTCTCTCTCTCTCTCTCTCTCTCTCTCTCTCTCTCTCTCTCTCTCTCTCTCTCTCTCTCTCTCTCGTGCGAATATTACCTCTTAAAAATAAGTCGGCTGCTTTTTTTGTAAGCCTAGAGACAGTTGTACCTAACATTAAATAGTTAAAATGAAGTACCGAATCCCTTCTTGCAGACAATATGTGGTGCGATAACTGAACATTTAATAGTTCAAATGAAGTACCGAATCCCTTCTTGCAGACAATATATGGTGCGATAACTGAGCATAATTAATGAGAAGAAGAAAAAAAGTGCACGCGGCAGCGATGGTAGAGGAAGCAGTGCAGTTTTATAGAAAGTGTGTTAGTTTACTTCTGAAAAGTTGAGTCGGTGCAACTATTAGTTCGACGCCACAGAGCACATCCCAAACACCCCTAGCAAATGTCAGAACATGTAAGACATAATCTAAAGGTGTACAGAAAAAGCGAGCATCTTTAGACTGAGTGGAATTCTTTCCGTGCAGAAGTGCAATCCCTGATTACGCATAATGTGAACTAAGCATTGGAAATATGCATGACTAAATGAAACGAATATGAAAATGAAACAAGTATTTTTGGACAAGTGTAAATGAAACAAGTATTTTTGGACAAGTGTAAATACTTTTATTTTATTTAACGAAGTTATATTTACTGAGATAGGTATCCAGTTTCTCTGCATTTCAATGTGTCGTCTAAGACGCTACTGTCAGGCTTATAGGCTGGAATCAGTACGGTACGGTGTAATGCAGTACCAGACTGAGATGCAATACGTACCGTAAAAGAAAAAGGAAGTGTTTGTATGTAAACTATAATGTAAAGGTAACATTTTCAAAATTTTACCTCAAGGCGAATAAAATCCTATTTTCTGGTTGAATATCACCCCAGCCAAGAAAACCTTGTTCCCGGGAAACATTTCCCCTTTCTGATGTACAAATAAATATCTCTCTAAAAATTATATTATACATGTTCTTTAACAAAAGGAAGTTTAAAATGTCCTAGGTATGCATGTATGTATGTATGTATGTATGTATGTATGTATGTATGTATGTATGTATGTATGTATGTATGTATGTATGTATGTATGTATGTATGTATGTATGTATGTATGTATGTATGTATGTATGTATGTATGTATGTATGTATGTATGTATGTATGTATGTATGTATGTATGTATGTATGTATGTATGTATGTATGTATGTATGTATGTAACATATCATATGCTTACAATAGATGGGTGCGGATAAGAAAATTCCGCAATCAACAAAACATGTTTACATTAGACCTAATAAGTACCTATACATTCTGCATTTATTTCTCTCAAGCATCCGGTACATCAATAAGCACTCATTATTAATTTACCATAACACAGTGTATGTAAAGTATATTCTCTCTTCTAAAAAAATCAAAGAAAACATTTCATAACTTCAGGACAAGTAACGGTGGTTCCTCTCATTGATTAAACACCTTGTGTAAATTCTCTATACAAATTTAAATGGTTTAGTATTTGAACCTTTTCCTCTACAGAACTATTTGCGACGTTTTAAAGAAAACCTGTTTTTTAAGATGTATATTGTATTATATGCATGCTGAGAGCATTTACAAGTGTTATGACTAACTTTTCTTGGCCGATGTAATAAACCAGCCTGCTTTCTTGATTGTAGAAATGAAGAACGGTGCACCAAAACCTATATCATATTGAGGAGGGCTGTATACAAGTATTTGGGAAACAGATTAAAATGTAAAATCACAATTAATTTTGTAGTTGACAATAACAACAACAGCAACAACAACAACAACAACAACAACAACAACATAATAATAATAATAATAATAATAATAATAATAATAATAATAATAATAATAATAATAATAATAATAATAATAATAAATATAATTAATAATAATAATAATAATAATAATAATAATAATAATAATAATAATAATAATAATAATAATAATAATAATAACAACAACAACAAATCAACTTCTACGAAAGTAATAATTGAAGAAAGAGGGTGAAAGAGGAAGAAAGGAATAGGAGCCTTCATGTATCTCGTGTTAAATAATTACGTGCGAACTTTGTTACATTCATAGGCCGCTAGGCAATTTTTTTGTCTCAGCGGCTGAGCGGTCTTCCTCTCAATGGCTGATCGGTCTGGGGCTTTTAATTATTACGCATCTCTCACAAATACACCCGTCTCAGGCTAGGCCAGCGTAGATATATGCCAGTTGCTTCCCCTTGGTCCTTGGTTCTACCCGGAAAGTTTCCGGGTTCTTCCTCCACCGGATACACTGTCCGTCATGTATAGCCTATTATGGACTGAAACATTGCGTTTAACTTCACAACAACAAATCTTCTTTCAATTAAAATCCTGCATGATCTCTCCACCATTTCATTTAACTTTGTAATATTATTAGCGTTCTGCTTAATTAAATTAAAAAAGAAAATCATCAGCTAAAACTTTATTGCAAAACAATATTGCAGCCTTCAAAAAGTATTTCTCATCAGTCCGCGTAAAGCAAAACATGCACAGATGCAAAATTCTGCTTTCATGTTCTTATCTAATCTGCTCGCCAGATGGCGCGTTCGCTTCTCTCGAAACGGCAATACTGATACAGATATATTTATGCAATAATGCTGCAAAACTACATTTCTTGTTTTTGTCTTATTTTTCAGAGAGGAAAACATAACGTATTGAAATATTAATGCTAAAGTTAGCAGAACTAACGTTATCATTGCTGACTTGTCAATTTTTGTCGTCATCTTTGAACGAACAACACCAATGGCAATTCAAAAACGATACTGACCAAATGACTACACAACGTGCACTAGTGTGGTGTAGCAACGACACCTGGAAGAGCGGTTTGGCTCTTAACAACATTCAACCTATTAGAAGCCCATATGTGAGTCAAAAGGTGATTTACTCGATATGTTTCCTTCAAGAATTTTAACGTTAATGCTAAATAGCCTAGCTTAAACATTATAATGTAACGCTGGTTACATATAAATAGCTATTAAGATGTCTGCATAAATCCTAAAATAATCCCAATAATGATTAGATCATATTCAAAGACGTGATACATCAGATCTCAGTAAACCGAATGGTTCCATTCCATATATAAACATTGGTACATGTTACATGAGATGACTAAGACCATTTCCAAAGTACAAGTCACCATTTCTTAAGTACAAGTAACCATCTCTAAAGTACAAGTCACATGGGTCCTGTAGGCATTCAACACTATGTTAGTAATGGGTGCCATTTTTTAGAATTTGATTCTACATAACTTTAAGTGGCAAGTATTCACTTCATTTGGATTCGTATACATCCATATTCCTTGGGAAGGTCATTATTTAGACGCCCCGAGAGGTGCATACGGCAAAATCAATGTCAAAGTACGTATACATATTTGGACGAAATAAACACAGTCACTTGATTCCGGGACAAACTAATGTGTACATGCACCAATATTTTGGTGAGTGTACACATTAGTTTTTACTGGAATCAAGTGCCTGTGGAAATGAGCCTAAAGGTATAATCCAGTACAATCCAGTTTAAATATCGCGCGCAAGCCAACTTTGTAAAAGTCCATAGCGATAGATAATTTTCGTATGGAAGTTACTTGGTGACAGTTAAGGTGCAGAGCAATTAATAATCAGGACTGAATAGACTTTGGTTAAAGAAAATTGGTGTTACATTTTAAAAGAAAATTTATATTTAATTTAAAATGAGTAATTGCGCATACATAATCCATGTGACTTGTACTATAGATCAGTTAATTTGAATAAACAGTATTTAGAACTTTGTTGAAAACGTACCGTTCTTATTATCGTAATTAGATTACGTTCTAGTAAATAAAAGTTAATTTTTCTTTCTTGAAGTAGAACTGGAATTAATTCTGTGAATTAAATCTTCTCAAGAAAAATCATCGTGTTAATCAAACAAAGGATTAAAAGACAAGACGTGCATGTAAATCCATCTCGTGCTATAAAATCTTTCCCGTTATTATGACATGTAAACCTAAACCAATTATACAGAATTGGTTAACACGTGTACTGCATGTGTATAAAAAGTATATTTGTTCTATATAAACAGAATGCCTCTGAAAGTACAACCCATAATTATAGCATACACGCAAATCTGTTCATATACAGTACGTAATTGAGGTGATATATATATATATATATATATATATATATATATATATATATATATATATATATATATATATATATATATATATGGATGGATGGATGGATGGATGGATGGATGGATGGATGGATGGATGGATAGATAGATAGATAGATAGATAGATAGATAGATAGATAGATAGATAGATAGATAGATAGATAGATAGATAGATAGATAGATAGATAGATAGATAGATAGATAGATAGATAGATGAAGTCGGCAACGATACATTGTATGTAAATGACTGTTGAGATCATCCGAGGCCTTACCTTCCACCAACCCGGCCTTTCCATTATTCCTGGATCAGCTACTATCATTATCATGTAGTACAAAAACTTGACTTCGTTCATAAGAGCAATGTTTGTAAGAAAAACTTATTATCAATTAATTCTGGAATTATTTAGTCATTTTAATTTATCATGACCATTTTAATTTTTCATAAAAAAAACCCCAACTCTATTGATGTGTTTAAAGCCCAAATTTTCAATAGACCTTAATTTCTTCTTCAGTCACTTTGGTATACATTTCTTCTTTTTATGGACTCATTTGAGGTTATATAAAAGCATGGCATGATACACACGCTCGTAAGACAACTGGAAAAGGAAGGACAGGAGATAACTTTGTTCGTGTACATTTATTGATGACTGTAGCTAATGCCTTTCCAGTAATACGATGCTGCCGACCTCTCTTGCTACAATAAAACGTTCTAAAGCAATGGAAGTGAAAAAAGCCGGCAAAGATACGAAAAAGACAACAATAATAATACCACTCTATAGCTTCCGCATTTCGTATAAGAGTGCATATCTGGCAAATAGCTTCAGTATCTTCTGGCTTCATGCTATCTTGAAAAGCTGATGCTTTTTCCGTCCCTACATTAAGGATAATCAGTGGTACCAACACGTTACACAACCCATAACACGAACACATGATCGGTCTTACTCATACTGTTATTGTTTGCTTCAACAGGAACAATTTCTAAATAATGTGGCATACCCTAAACTGAGTAGATATAACAAGTAGCTTAAATCATAGTTTGACCCCACTTGAATTAAAATTTGTTTTTGGTGGTGTACAGTCAAATCAATTTGCTGTTTAGTGTTCCCAATTCTAACCTTTCTTTTTAAATAAACAAATCAGGACGATGTCCCATGGTTATTATAAAACCACTGAGTGCAAAATATCGAAGCATCTGCAGGTTTAATCCCAAATTTTAACAATTACAATTCGTGTAGGAAATGACACACGGTTTTAATAAAGCTGCTCCTTAACAGATAGTCGTGCTTAGTAAGCTAATCCACCGTCTGAAGTAAATTTACACATTTCCGATCTTTCTTTAATTTCTTATCTACAAGATAAAAGTGTCTTTGATAAAATACTAATATCATATGTGTATTCGAAAGAAAAAAAAGCTCTATTTTAAAGTTGAATAATTTTTATAAAAAAAAACATCATAATGGTTACTTCAAGGATAAATATCATTTATTAGACAATGGTACAATCTGATCAATGAATCATTAAAAACAGATCATTTTTTATTTATTTAATGTTCAAAAACAGATTATACCTCTCTTTTATGCTTGCTGACAACTAGGCTCAAGCTTGTAATATCTCAATAATTAATAAAAGATTGAATCTGTCCTTCGTTTAGTAATCTGAGTGCATGATCAGTTAATACTTTATGCAATCAAGCCTTTTCTCTTTAGAAATTATTTATATGCAAAACAGTTATTTGTAAAAGCTAAGCCAACCTACCTATCTTTTTTATTATTATTTTTCACCATATCTTAGACTTTCACCTGGTATCATCAGTGCCGTCTTAAGGCTTGGGCACACTGGCTAGTTGCCCAGGGCCTCACGCTTCTAGAGGCATCATGCTGCCCATATTGTTAATGAATAGTAGCGTGGGTAGGGATACCGTGTGCATTGCTTTGCCCAGAGCCTACATGTTTTTAAGACTACAATGGGTATCCTCCACTTTTTCTGCAGTCCCAGACTACCACCCATCTATCCTTTTTTTTACACCAATGCTCTACCCATAAAACGATAAAAAAAAGTCTTTGAAATAACACTACACGACCAACAATCAAACTAATACCAATACAAGCACTTGCCACCAAACCTCAAAATCTCATTTACAAGAACCCGTTAGCCTATCAGCACTCGCTAAAGTTAACATAACCTACCAAAATCGAGTATTCATATATTTTTTTTTGTCCCTAATCCATGACTGGGATGCGAGCGTTACTTAGCCGACTCTTGCTTTCTTCCATCCATCATCCACACCCCACAGTAATTTAAGAAAAATTAAGCCAGTAATTACAAAACACAACTGCACAACGGTAATAGAAACAAAAGACATATACCAACACCCAGAGTAAGATATTAACACCCAGACACAAACAATCAGCACTTAGACTTTGATCATTATGCTTAACGAAAAAAAAATACGTGATAACTTCTGCTGAAATTCACGAGTTTCCAGTTGGAGTAAAGACCGAACCATTGGTATTATGGTTTACCTGAAGCTCGCTACACTTGTGGTGTTGTGTTTGTAATTACTGGCTTTGTTTGATTTAACTTGGTGCTGGATGTGGATGACCGACGGGTAACGCAATCATTAGCTAAGTAACGCTAGAACCACGGCCGCGGCCTACAAAGTAAGTTATAATAATTTAAGAACACACCAAAGTATCCATGCAAAGATGCATTACCCTACCAGTGAGCTTGCTTGAGAAACTGACCGAAAAACGTAGCTCAGATTCATTTATAAGTAAAACATAGGTCACTCTGACTTACTTTTATTGTGGTGATTTAGTATTAAGTATAAGGATCCATTCACAAAACCACATGACTGTACATTCAAAGTTGTACGAAACATATGCACTGACCATATGCCAAAGTAAGCTACGTCAATCAAGCCTGAAATGTATTCACGGTGGTCTGTTGTTTTTTTTTCATGGAAGTTAAGTTCTCTCCAAATATGATCTACTGTAATTGTCCTTCTAAACAACATCGTCAACAACAACTTTAGCAAGAAAAGCAATACCAATACAAACAGGAATATCACCACCAACACCGTCTGAATAATAATAATAATAATAATAATAATAATAATAATAATAATAATAATAATAATAATAATAATAATAATAATAATAATAATAATAATAATAATAATAATAATAATAATAATTGAAAGTGCAATTATTATAACAAAATTGATCATCATCTTCATCTTCATTATCGGAGTCATTATCATCGTCGTGGTCGTCACTGCAGTAACAACAATCATTAATGTTCCAGAATAAAACAGTGATTCACGATACTTTAAAAGATAAGCAAATAAAATAAGCAAATAAAACATAAAATAAGAATTGAAGATAAAAATTCCATTGAAGGATGTAAAATGAAAAAGTCGTTAAACATTGCAAGATGGAAAAATTCCACAGCATATTAAAGAACAAACGCAGTTTCTTGAGTTATACGATATCATAGTATATGTTTACATAAATATTTCCAGCGTTTGGTAATATACATTTTCTCCTATGTTGTGCGCTACATAGTTAATCAAAGTGCCCTACCCTCTGGTTTATAGTGCAATGTCTTCTTCACTAAACGCGTACTATATTATTCACTTCTTATGCAAAGTTTGAGTGCGCTTCTAGTTTTTACATAGTGCACAAGAAGTGCACATTTTGCAAGGGTTTATTTAGGTACAAACGTTCAAAAAACGGTGGTTACAATGCAATTTCCTACATTCCTTAGGAACTGCGAGAACTCCGGCATATTAAACAGAAATTGATAATGCTGTTAAGTTTCCACCCACTTCCGGGCAACCATAACAAAACATTGCTTGATTGAAAATACAAGAATTGAAACTGACGACAATATTGATAGCAATATCAGCATACACTTTATGTCGCTGGGGAAAAAGACGTACAAACTAAGACACGTCTTAAAACACTGTTCCAGCAGAGAATAGAACGATCACCCGTTGGCTATCACCATTCCTTACATAACTGAATTAGCAGCGATTCGGGTTTCCACTTAGCAACTTACGTCATCATTAGTTTGAATAATAAAACCAACACGTTGAAATAATCTACTAAGCAAACCGAGGAATAAAATCTGAGACATACTGAGGTGACAAACTGAATATGATTTTCTTCAATCAGATCTGTTACTTTAGCATTAATCTGGAATTAAAAGTTGAAAATTTAGATGTGGTAGTTAACATTCCTTGGTACAGCAGACAATAAAGCTCTGACTTCCCACGAGGTTTGGTAACCAAGGTGACTGCCAGTTGTCTCATTCGATCCAGAAATATTAAAATGCTGGAGAATTTAGTTTGAGTATTCTCCATCAATAAAAAGGACATGGGAAACTAAGGTATGTTGCATATTTACATTTAGATCATGTCCATTTATTTTAAGGTTGTCCGTGAATATGTTTTTGAAAAATAAAAATCTAGCAAAAAAAATGTATAGGAAAGTCTTCTTTCTGAAGCAACGGCTAGAAGAGCCTGTAATAAAGAGCGCGTTCAACAGGTATTAGGAACTATTAGGAAAGTGACAGGTGTAATGTTATGTTGTTTACACTTGCAACATGACAGTGGAGGGAATGTTTGCATACCTGTATGCTACTTTCATGTACTGGGGCTGAAATTTCTTTCCATATTGTACTTGTGAAAATTGTACATGATCTTAGCACACAGCTAACCAAAACGACTGCACCCAGTGTGTGTGTATGTGTGTGTGTGTGTGTGTGTGTGTTTTGGATTTTCAACGTAGCATGGTGTCCCCACCCAGTCACATTCTCCTGACACCAGGCCGACCAGTCCTAATAATAACCTCATAATGCCGAGGACCAAGAGAGGCAGCTGTAAAGTACCATTTTTAAAAGTCTTTATTGGCTCGGCCGGGAATCAAACCCACGGCCTCCTGCATCCAAGGCGTACGCTCTAACCTCTCGGCCACCGGTGCGGACCATATATATATAGAACTGAAGGTCTAAGACGCCATAACACTGAGCACTGCTGACACAATTAACAGTAAAATTAAAATTAAAAGGCATTAAGTTTTCCTGGAATGTTAATTCAGTTTCAGCTATCAGATGAGCATATTAGACATGGGTTCCAAGAGCTTTCCAACAATGGAGCAATATCTATATCATCGAAAAAGACGACATAAACTGACGTGTTCATTTATTGCGTACTTCTCCACGAAAAGTTTTAATTGACGTACCGTATGCAACAAAAGTCATTCACTGCTATGCTAAATATAAGCGAATAATCAAGTGGTCGTACTTGCAGGGGAAACAAAGGTAAAAGTATATGTAGAAAATACGAATTTGATTTCGATATGAAATAATCATTATTTAAAGATGAATTGTGGGCAATTCTTGTCCATTTAGAACCCAATTTATTTTGGGACTCAAAATCTGCATACAATTCCGATTCTAAAAATGTACACATAAAAATGCCTAAAGACACTTTCAAGAAACGTAAACATGATGTACTCAAAAAAAGCAATAAAAAAGTAAAATTGCAAGAAATTCGAGATACCTTAGGAAAATAAATCCGTTTAAACAAACATGTAGTACTACAAGATAAAAGATACAAGATGACACTATTAAAACTATGCAAAATAAAATATAACAGTAAAAATAAAGTTTAAACTTTCCCTCCATTGGCAAATCATCAAAATGAAAAAACCACACATAATTGCTAGTAATCCAGTTATATCCTGCCTTCTGTGATCATCTAAATTCAACAGAAATAATTCAACTTTATCAAACTTCTGTTACGACTCTTTGATCTTAAAATAAGTAATATAAAAGGTGAGAAGCAACAAGCTTTTTAAAATTCACAAAATAATTTAGTTTTCTAGCATAGAAAGTGAAAATGAAAAAACAAACTTATGGTATTGCGTATGAAATCCCAAATAATCGTAGAATTACAGACACAAGTCTGACTACAGTTGTGAATCAACTTTAGTGGAAATTCAAATTAAATCTAACGCAGGACTTTTGATGTGTCTGTGGATGCCTGTGTAGTGGTGATGTGCCAACAGTCTTTTGTTGAATCACAATAATACAATCCAAGAATAAATCCTTATTTAAAATTTCACTATAAATTCAAGTTTCTATTTTCAAGAAACTTGAAACTAACGTCCAACTTTTAATTTACAACTGAGAAAGAAATACCATTTAAACATAGGCATTTATCGTTATCTCTTTCAAAATGGTCAATGGCGAATGTGCGTTCTAAATTATTCCCCTTTCATTACACGCGAAGACAAATAAAAGTGGTGCTGGCGCTGTGCAAGTGCCAATTAAAGAAAATCACTCCATACATTTCAATTCCCAGTGCAAATTATTGGAAACTTAGATTTAGAAAAAAAAAAGGAGAAAAACTGGCGTATTATAGGGCTTGTTACTACCGCCTAGTGAAATAATGTACCATGAAATTGAGAAATGAGGACAAATGTTGGAAAATACAAATAACTGCCAAGAAATTGTGTTTTACAGTGATGTATTTACAACGATTGAAAGATAAGAGAATTTTGCTTCTTTTGGATCATTTCAGACTCCGAAACGAAATACGAATTTTGATGTTTTCAAATATCGACAGGGTTTTGAATTATGTGCTAAAGATAATAGAGAAAAACAGCAAACAAGAAAGACCACGTACATTCCGTAAGAAAATCTTCCAGATATAGAACGCTTCCATCTGGCTGTTTCTGCATCAACAATAGGCTATCCTCATTGCCTACCATTTTTAGTTACAGCTCCATGCAATTCGCCATGTAAATTACAGCTCAAGTCCAAGATAAATATGCTGTATGAACGTGTCAGAATTTTACATAACGGATGCAGTCTAAAAGAAAAGACATATACTTATGATCGTCTTAAAATATATTTTGATTTTCCTGTTTTGTTTGGTATGGAAATAGGAGCCTTACAAACACTGCCACCTATATGTTACTCGTGTTTATTTCTTGTCTTTTTTAACAGGTAGAAACCTTGTTTTGTACAACTTTATACCACAAAAGATTTAAAAATAAATAATATATTTTGAATTTAGTGACAAGTTTATGAAGAGCAAAGATTAATGAAAAATACAATGGAAAGAAGGAAAAACGTGTATATCTTCATTGATATTTTCTTAACACAGTTTCCATGGCTACACGCAAGTGACCACAAAACTTTCTCAGATGCGGAATCATGCCACTTCATATTTTAACATCCATTATGCAATGATACTTGGAAGCGGGAGGGGGGATCGCCATTATCCTATATAGTCCTTTCCACTTGTCGACAATTGTAATGTCTTTATGAAGCTTCATCCCGTTGGTAACCTCAGCAATATTGTTCTTTTTTTTTCTCTCACCCATGTAACACAGACACTTAGCTGTTTTGCCAACCCTACTTTTCTCATCTTATTCAGCTCGTATCAGTCACGATATACTCGTGCTTCGACCTACTTCTTGAAAGTTGAAGCCCTTATTGCTCCTGCTATGCCTGTTAAAAAGTCCAAAAATATATAACAAAAACAAATTCACCTGAAAAGCGACTCAAGGTCCCTCCAACTTTGGTAGCACCTATACAAGGTGAGAAACTGCTCTTTTTTGATGGGATGCACAATTTTCCAAAGTTTATCATTTGGGGTTCAAAACGAATCTCTAGTATCTTTAATAACACTTTCTCAGCTCAGATAATCTGATATAGTTTATAACTTTAAAATCAGTGTCATTATCATTATCATCAACCATCATTTGCCGAAAAGAAATGTATATCTAAAGATTTACAACCAGTCAGTTTCGTGTTAAAGATAGTCTGTATTTTAAACATGCATTGGTAAAACTTCCGCGATGCAAGGTTCAAACTACGATATAATGGTTGTTCCAAGGCACGAAATAAATTTAATACAGCAGACATTCATATCAAGACGAAGCACAAAGATGTGCAAACATGTTCTTGAGTAAAAAAGCAGATGTCCCAACATGTACTGTTCTTGTTCGTCCGTCGAGTCAACGAAGACTACTCTAGTCATCAGTGAGTTGAAGGGGCTGGTTCTGTTCTGTGTGTGCGCAGGTGGCTGATAAGGCCAATCCTTGCACAGAAGGTTCGGTTGCAAAAGGGACATGGGATGAGTGGGATGTGTCCAGGAGGGTTGCTGGCACGTGCTTTTCTGCCTTGACTCTTCATCTCTGCAGCTGCTATCCTGCTCGATTCGCACTGCTTGGAGTCTTTGTGCAGATAGGAATGCCAAGTGACAGGATATATAGCTGTTTGCTCCCATGAGGCAGGGTTTATGTTGAACGCTTTCAATGCAGCTTTCAAATTGTCTTTGAAGCGTTTCGTCTGACCTCCGTGGGATCGCTGTCCTTGCTGGAGCTCGCCATAGAAAAGTCTCTTAGGTAGCCGGTGGTCTGGCATGCGTACAACATGTCCCGCCTGGCGTAGCTGGGACTGCATCAGGATGGTGTGAATGCTGGGGAGACCTGCTTGGGCGAGTACCTCGATGTCTGGGACTTTGTACTACTATACCTTTGAATGACTTATGTTAAATACAAATTGTATACTGTACAGAGTACTGTTTTATATGCGCAAGTTTAAACTAGTCTGAGGAAATCTTACTCATTGTTTCCAAAGTACGTGAATTCATACAAATTTTGCGCGATTCCCGCATTTGCGTCTCTGATTAGTATACGTAGCATGTGAACAACTAATGCACAGTTTCGTACTATTGTGACATTGAATATCAATAGCGAACTGCTTCTTTGTTGTCACAGGTGAGTTGTTTTGATTTAGTATGTCACACACACACATGTATTATGTATGTATGTATGCGTGTGTGCATGCGTGCGTGCGCATGTATGTATGTATGTATGTATGTATGTATGTATGTATGTATGTATGTATGTATGTATGTATGTATGTATGTATGTATGTATGTATGTATGTATGTATGTATGTATGTATGTATGTATGTGCACACAAATGACCCGCAGTCAAAGTTTGATTGTGAGAAACGTATACTGGGTCAAAGCGTGCATTGCGTCGAAAAATAACTGCGACCTAATGTTTCACGATCGATTTCTCATCTCTTCTTTTTCATACGAAAATATTTTGTTTAGAAACTAAACTATCCCACTCGCTTGAAAAGGAATAATAAGCTCTAATTCCAATACGTAAGCCCCAAATTTTCTAAAATATTGTTTTTATGGGGAAGGGCTATATTTGGATAAAGATATCGCACATTATCTTTTGCAGCTGCTTATCACATTGAAACAAATTATAATGACTTCAGTTTTGTTTCCTGTTTGCGACTATTGAGATAACGAAACAAGATGTCGCCTTGCACCCAATTCCAAGAGCTATTCGTAAATGTCAACAATCACATCAATAAAATACACGTTAGCAAGAGATTTTTATTGCATAAATAACATCACATTATATATATATATATATATATATATATATATATATATATATATATATATATATATATATATATATATATATATATATATATATATATATATATATATATATATATATATAAAGAATACAAATCATATGGCGAATAACAACCCTCTCAAGCGTACTGGATCCACCAAGGGATCACGTCTGTCAGGGATTAATTAAAATAGATGCAATAAACTGACGACGAACAGTACGAAACTAGTAACTAACTAGCCTAAGCGCTTTCGACTCTTAATGAGTCTTTTTCAAAGGCAAATACAAAACATAGTTACGACTATTAAGAGTCGAAAGCGCTTAGGCTAGTTAAGAGTCGAAAGCGCTTAGGCTAGTTAGTTACTAGTTTCGTACTGTTCGTCGTCAGTTTATTGCATATATATATATATATATATATATATATATATATATATATATATATATATATATATATATATATATATATATATATATACATACATACATACATACATACATGCATGCATGCATGCATGCATGCATGCATGCATGCATGCATGCATGCATGCATACATACATACATACATACATACATACATACATACATACATACATACATACATACATACATACATACATACATACATACATACATACATACATACATACATAACCTACATTTGTCTTTCTTTCTGTGACCCGTCCCGTTTGACCGCCTGCAAAACAAGAAGCGATGAACCATTTTTTTATTTTTCTTTTCACTCCATTTTTAATTTTTATCTTGAAACTTTGTTTTAAGCTCAAGCTTCGCATTATTTTCCTCTTTTGTTTTTATGTTTAATCGGTCTTTTATGACTCCTATATCAGGACGGCCAATTACGCTTACATGAACGAAGACCAGCACTCTCTGAAAAATTTCATTGATACTTTATATGTAAGTAGGTACACAGTTTACGGAAAGAGATAAGCGGGCAAGTATAGAATTTAATAAGGAAAAAAAACAAATATCATACGTGCTAAAGATGAATAAAATTTATCAGATATTAACTCACAGATATATAACTGTTTTTATACACTTCTGTTAGGTCTTTCCACGTTTAATTGTTTTTAAAATTATTTATTAAGTTTGTTTAAGTATTCTGTACAAAATCTTACTTAAGAGAACACTATTCTTAAGTACAGGTCGGTATCTTCTACTCCGTTTCGAAGAGCTGCACTTATTCTGTTTTGACAGTGAATTCTATCTGAGAGAAAATTTATTAAAAAAAGTGCGTATTTCTAGTTCAGTTCAATTGAATATATCGCCTTAAAACAGTGTTTCTCAAACTTATAACATTCGCGCGCATCTTTTGGGACATATAAATCGTATCGGCGTACTCTTTTTCTCCAGTGCTATAGTGTTATATTTTTAGTGCGAATGTTTAGTGATTTATTTTCTGTCACGTACCCCTTGAAACCCTTTCATGTACTACTGTTGGTATGCGTACCACGCGTTTAGGATACATTGCCTTAAAATATTTATTAATTTTTTGAAAAATAGGAAGCATTTTAGAAGTGTCACCTTAATGAGTATTCGCTGACAGAGGAGAAAACACACCCTTAACAAACGGTTAAATTTGTGCATGACAATATTTAATAAACACGCGCATATCTTGCATTAACATCTGTAAATACTAGGATTCGGTAAGATATTATTCCAGTACAAAACTATGTGAATCAGTCAGCAAGGCAATGTACACAATGATAGCAAATATTAGGCTGACACAAATTTTGTGACCCTAATGCTGATGTCATTATATTGACTGCTCAGTAACAATGAACTGTCGATGTAATGACAGTTGCGCCGTAACACCCACACCCATACCCACCCACCCCACCCACCCACATACACACACACGTTTGGAAAATTAAATGTCGTTACAAGTCAAATTAATTTTAAAAAATACACGTTAACCTGGCACATTAGCCCTACCATACGTTAGAAACAAATACCCCGACATATGCAATTATCGGACGTGTCTGTTGCTAATGAGCACTAAATTTGCAAACTTCATTCAGGTGTCGAAATGATATTTTGTTGTTGTTATGTTGATATGTGTAATGATACAGGCTTATGGTAAGCAGAAAAGTTAGGACTGATACCAATCCACACTGATTTGACTGTAAGGTAAACGTAAGCCATGGACAACTAAATGTGTATGCATTGACATTTCTCAGTTTTGGCGCTCAGGTTAGGACAACCAAAATTTACCTGAATCTTCAGTCGTCGACGAAGCTGCTATGTGTACAGAATGAGAGTGAAAAGACTGCAAGGTACCAGAAAATTATCGTTTCAAAATATTCGTCAAGCCACATATTACGAGTATGCATCAAATACTTTCATTGTATCAATCTAAACGCGGACACAAAATCATAGGTACTCTGTCGCAGTCCCAAACATGTGTGGGAAAGATGGAGGATTGTACGTGGGACTAGCACTCCACAACATAAAAAATGTCACACTCCAGAAACTATCTCAGCAGAAAATTCATTAGATAAATGGACACGATTAAGGGAAGCGCGTATTAAATAGATCAGCCAAAAAAAAAGGAGGAAGCTGACTTGCCGACAAATTTTCTCTCCACCAAGACTATGATAAAGAGTAGGACATATAATGTGAGAGCACTACGAGACAGAGAAAACAACAGTTTCACACAGCCAAAGGCCTGAGTGAGAATCGACGGACAACATCAGGATAAATCACGATCACATCAGGATATCTCTACTCATAATCGCCCAGCGAGGATAACAACCACAGTAATGGAGTGGAACTCATGTTAAGCAAGAAAGCAAAAAAGTAGCCTGATGGAATAGGAATCAGTCAGTGAAAAGATTTTGACTGCATGCTTCCAGTTAAAATACAAAACAATAACCTTTGTTCAGAGCTACATTACAACGAACCTTGCAGACCAGGAAGCTAGGAAGGATTTTAATGAATAGGTGTGGAGCGTGTTGGATAGAGCACCAAAGAGGGATGTAATACTTGTGATGGGAGATATAAATGTAAATGTGGGCAGCGACAACATAAGACAGAGACTCGTTGTGGGGAAAGAAGGTTAAAAGAGATGAATGCCAACGGAGAACTCTTCGCCGACTTCTGTTGACTGAATGACTGTAGGATTGGCTGGACAGTTTTTCCCGTCTTGCACTAAATTCCCCAGATTCAGCAACAGAGGATAACATCGACCACACTGTTATCTACCGTAAATGGAAGAGGACCCTGGTGGATGTGAGAGCATGTAGAGGAGCAGATTCTGATTCATATCATGCGTTAGAAATAGCAAAATTGAAGACCAGAATTAAAAACAAAAAAAAAAGACTGAACTGCAGAAACACGTAAGATACGACACCCTCTGACTCACGACTATTGACAAACAGTAGACGTTCACCATTCACCCCTCCAACACAGTCCATGCTCTTGCTGGCCTTGATGATGACCTTATAAAAAATAAGTGGAAACGAAGTAGAAGCACATTCACGTGAGGCTGTGAGGTAATGCTGGGGTTCAGAAGGAGGGTGCTTAAGATCTGGCTGTCAGATGAATGATACTAAAGACAAACGGGAAATCAAGCAAGCTGCAAAAGCAAATGCCCTGAAAACCCTCTGCAACATCATATGTCAGCTATGTTAGGGAGGAAAGCCAATTCAAACAAACCAGTTCGCAGAACGAATGGAAATATCCTAAGAAAACTGGGAGAAAGATCAACAATAGGAAACAGCATTTTAACAGCCTGCTCAGGGTACATCTGTGGAAAACAAACCCATCACAAAACACGGAAAGAGGATCTGTACATCAACGTAGTATCAATTACCAAATAAGAGGTCATACGGGCAATCAGGAAAATGAAGCGTGGTAAAGACATTGGTTAAGATAACATCCTACAAGAAGCCTTTAAAATATCTGCCACATTTTAAGCGGACACCTTGATTGACCTTCTGCAGGAGACATGGGACAAAGGAAATGTGCGGCAAGAGTGAAGGAAGAGTACACTGTAAACATTCCTAAGAATGAAGATCTTAGCGGATGCCAAAACTGGAGAGGTATTCAGTTCCTATCTCTAACGAGCAAGATTCTTAAAATGCTGATTTGGAGAGGGTCCGGTCTGCAGTAGATTCCAGTGTAAGAGAAAACAGGCATGATTCCGAGCTGGAAGATCGTTTGTGTCCAGACCAGATAGCAACAATACGTATCTGTCACACACTCCCACACACACAATTAAAGAAATGCGAACCCTGATAACATAGACGAATTAAGTGCTCGGAGATCAAAGCTGAAAAGACAAAATATCTGAGAGTCAATATAAACCAGGACGCAGCTGTTCTTTTAAGGTCAAGCCATTGAGAATGTCGGCACGTTCACATTCCTTGGAAGCATTGTGAACAGGTCAAGAGAAACATATGAGAACGTCACGACCAGAATTGGCAAGGAACTCCATACTATCGAATACCAGTCCGAAGGGATGACAACATTCACCTAAAAGCAAAGCTTAGAGACCAGGAGACACATGAAGAACATAGAACATAAGCTGCAGATATTCATCAGTACCTATCCTTCACTGATAATGTTCATCAGAAGTCCAGACAGAATCCCCAATCTGAAGCTATATCTGAGAATGCAAAAGAAACCCATATCTCACACCATTGAAGAACGCTACTGGAGATAGATTGGGCATACCATGTGGAGAGACCAGTCCAACATCGCTCGCCATGCCTTGGATTTGAACCATCAAGGCCAACGCAGAAAAGAACGACAATTCTTAACTTGGCGAAGTTCCCTGGTCACAGAACTTAAGGCCATTGCATGTCCTAGAGGAAGGTAAAAGAGATAGCCCAAGACGGTGACAAATAGATAGCTGCAGTGAAGTTTCTATGTTACTGAGAGAACGAAGATGAATAATGATGATGACCACGCATAAACAGTGTCCAGACAGAAAGAGGGGTTGCAATGGTAAGCCGAAGATCAAAGATGCTCTCGACCGTGTAACGAATAAATGAAATAAGAGAAATAAATATAATCGATAGGAATGCGATTCATGAAAACAAAGACACGTGTTGAAAATACTTAACAGCTTTATTACAAATTCATAAGTTAGCAAAATCTCTAGTTCTTTAGGGTGATCACATATGATTGGGAAAAGATCTGCAACCTCGTTATTGAAGCCAGGCACGACAAATCGTGAGTTATAATAAGCGTTTAGTTCCACCTCTTGCCAATTTATTTTTGGTATATCTAATTAATTTTCAACATATGGAGTAGCAAGAATAATATGTTATCAAATAAGAAAGAACTAAAAAAAAGTTAGCGATGTAATTAGAATCTGCTTGTGACCTAAATAGAACAGCAATATCGTCAGCATTTTCAAAAAAAGCAACTCAGATTATGCCCTCAAACCTACAAATACCGGATGTATGGCTCATTTTCTTCGGTGAATCAAATTCATACTTCCACGCTAGACATGTTATTGAGCATATTAGTAGCACGTGAACGATATTACGTTGACGTCATCAACATTTAAATTCAGTCCATTTTACAGTGTTATATGCTCTTGTTACTTAGGCTCTTATGTATTTCTTATAAAACATGATTAGATTGGCAATAAAATACTGTAGCTTATGTATATTAATGTTCTAATAATTTTGCCAAAATGAATTTTCGGAAAATATACTGATTTAAAATACATAAGGCATGAAACATTTTTAGAGAATCTTCATTGATCCACCTTTTGCTAGACATATCAATAGCCTGAACTTGAACCTGAACAAAGAAGAGCATTAGTATTTCGCATGCAAGTTTCTACGTATCTTATTATATCTTGCATGTAATGATCTACGTATCTTATTATAGCTTGCATGCGATGTTCTACGTATCTTATTATAGCTTGTATGCGATGTTCTACGTATCTTATTACAGATTGCATGCGATGTTCTACGTATCTTATTATATCTTGCATGTAATGATCTACGTATCTTATTATAGCTTGCATGCGATGTTCTACGTATCTTATTATAGCTTGTATGCGATGTTCTACGTATCTTATTATAGATTGCATGCGATGTTCTACGTATCTTACTATAGCTTGCATGTAATGTTCTATGTATCTTATTATAGCTTGCATGCGATGTTCTACGTATCTTATTATAGCTTGCATGCGATGCTCTACGTATCTTATTATAGCTTGCATGCAATATTCTACGTATCTTATTATAGCTTGCATGCAATGTTCTACATATCTTGTTATAGCTTGCATCAATGTTCTACGTATCTTATTATAGCTTGCATGCAATGTTCAACGTATCTTATTATAACTTCAGTCAAATGTCAGTTTCCAGAAACAGCAGCTATTCCTGTCATGTTCATTTTAATGCATATCAGTGTCCTTTTGCTAGCACCAAATTCACTTAACTATACATTCAAATCGGGTTATGTGTTCAAGGTTGCCATGTGTAATTAACAAAGTCATAGATGAAACGCGTGATTTTTACCAAAGAGACCTATTTTGTTTTTGCTTCACATCTGTATTTAATAATGTGAAAAAAGATCAGCTTCTATTTTAGTCAAGAGTGAGTTAACGTGAGATTTTAATCAATGAATTCAAAACATAAGCATGTTGGTTGGTTGGACTAAGTGGCACTTTCAAGGTATCACGCCATGCCGAGAAAATCTGATCTAAGTGAATAGAATGGTTGAAATTCAATTGAAGTGTGATACATTTATACAATTTGGCAGACCACAAACTAGAGTAACGGTCTCGAGAAGAGGTACAAAGACATTATCCATATTTTCTTTTGACCTTGTGTCCTGAAACTTCACTCTTGCCACGGCACACACTGTCACGGATATGTCGAAGTACGTCACACTGCAAAGTTGTGTCACGTGATTTACAGTCGCATCGGCATCTTGTCAGACATTCACGTCAAAGGTCATTCATCTATTTGACTATCATTGTATACAAAGTAAAAACATTTTTCAATCACATTTCATGCAATTTTCACTTATCAATACGTAACATGTGTCAATATAAGTACTTTTCTTTTAGTTGAAGTGATTTGCTAATGAGAATGGCGCTTTTTATATGTTCTAGTTATAAATCAATTAAAAAGGTATGCTATCTTTAAAATAATGCTGGGTATATATATATATATATATATATATATATATATATGTGTGTATATATATATATATATATATATATATATATATATATATATATATATATATATATATATGTGTGTGTGTGTTTGTGTGTGTGTGTGTGTGTGTGTGTGTGTGTGTGTGTGGTTTCATAGAAACGCATTTTACATTTTTGTGCGATATATGGGTCAGACACTTTTAATTTAGTGTCGAATCTTCGTACACAATCGTTACATAATTTGATTATTTCCATTCTTGAGATTAATGTTCAATGTAAAATACTTTTAAGTTTGTTCCTATTTGCCAAGGTAAACAGTTATGCAACAAATAACACGTTCTGTTTCTGAAATGTGAGTTGAAGCCAAGTTTACTACACATTAGTAGATGCGTCTTCTATGTGAAAGCTAGTGAAATGAGGGAGTGAGGAATGCAAAAGAAAATGCATGCATTTGAAAGTTTCAATAAACGTGCCTTCTTCTACTTGAAGATAATCGTCTTTCGTAACAAACACATAAAACCTAATATCATCGATGAAAGAAGACGACATTTTAATAATAGAGGATATAATGACTTTTACTATATTTTCTAACGTGTACGTGAACTATGATACTCGTGGCAGCCGACCAGAAGTGGTCTGGGCGGGAATCGAACACGTGATCCTTAGATTACGAGTGCGCTATCATTTGAAATACCAGAGCTCCTATATTAGACAGAATCACCTGCTGTATCAGTTGATAAGGTGGTATCTACTAACATAAATGTCAAGAGATGATGGAAAAATTTGGCCTTTTGGTAAGAAAAAATTATAGCATAGTGTAACGTGTGCCAACGTGATCTACTCAACTTAATATCAAATTCTCGATAAAATATTACAGTAAAATAATACAGTTTGCCTGCACTGTACAATTTGCTGCCATTAAACTTTTACTATTACCCGATGCCGACAGTTCCAACGGTTTTTCATTTAGACGTCACAAAAGATTATTGATGTCAATGAAAAACATATATAGCCTATAAAATATACAAGCCATATTTATTTATGAACAACACACTTGTTATTTATTGTTCTCATTTACGTAACCATGTGCAGGTGTAAGTTTTCTATATCACGACCTGAGTCATTGGCATGTACCTATTGGCATGTTCCTACAAATCTGTTCAAGTATGAGTGTAAATAGTTGAAAGAAGTATAAGAACAAGTATAAAATAAATGAATAAACTTGTGCAACAAATACTGCTGTTTTATTTGCTAGGAAACTATAAATTCCAGACCTTGTCTAAACGATATCATATAAACCGATAATTTGCTTTGTCAGATATTTTATGATTAGTCTCAGTGTTTGAAAGTTGCCCAAATATATTTGAAAAGATTTACTTTAATGCTTTAATCACAGAAACTTTGCTATAGACACTGCGTCAAGTCACGTGTGCTCATCCAGATAAAACTGCACCTAACCCTAACTTCTGTCATTTATGTCAGCCATTTTTGTGGTCGAGCCGTCATTGCTTACGATCCCAATGTATTACGCACGCTTTAAACGGGTCTTATTTTCACGGATCAACAGGTGACTGAAAGGATTGACACAATGTTCATTCCCTGGTTGCTCTTCATTTTACCTACGCTGCGCATGTTTTTAAAAATCAAGTATGTATGTATGTATGTATGTATGTATGTATGTATGTATGTATGTATGTATGTATGTATGTATGTATGTATGTATGTATGTATTAGCGCATAACAACACATCAACACTATTAGGGCTACATAGTGCTAGTTGAAAGTAAACTTGTAAAAATTTAATCATAAAGAATTCACCCTATCTTTTGAGTAATAAATCCTTCAAAATAAACGTAAATGAAAAATCTACAAAATAAAAGCTAAACTATGAAATTGTTAATAATAATAATAATAATAATAATAATAATAATAATAATAATAATAATAATAATAATAATAATAATAATAAAGGTAAGAAATAAACATTCTTAAAATATAATGCCTATATTTGGTTATATAAACATGATTCATTAAAAAGGGTGTTTCTTTCGTTCTCGTTAACGTTCTCTAACTGCGATCACATGATAATTTCAATCTCAACGTGGAAGTCAATATGATCCACAATGTCAGTAGACACTGGCAAGGCATGGACTCTGGATGACAAAAAGAATCAAGGAATCGACATCTACATTTAAACCAATGGAAATTTATAAACATTAAATTTATCTTACCGTCACAGTGCCATATTGTCAAAATCTCTGCTCAATATACACTTCCCAGTTTTGTTCCAATATTGATGTAGATATTGTTATGGCATTATTCTGAAAAGCAATTTGTGGCACATGAAACAAGAACATGTACAAGAAAAATCAATATGTCTTTATAGGGACTTTGATCGTTATGAAACCCGTTGTCGCTTCCAGAACAGATCCAGTTAATCTTCGCACCTTCACCCGGCAGCTTTGAACAGTTCTATAAATTGACCTGCTCTTTGCACAACTAATAATCGATTCCTTGGAAATGGCAGACGCAACGGCTAAATAAGCCTCTTGATGGTGGTGGTGGTGGTGTGTGTTTGTGTGTATGTGTGTGTGATTTGGATTTTTAACATGGCTTTAATAATTTTTAGTCTTTTCGCTACGAAATCTGCAATGTGTCAGTTTATAGTAATGTGTAGTACTGGGGCATCATACTGCAGACATATCGGCTTGGTGTCGGGATAATATGGCTAGTTGTGTCTGCGGCACGATGCCCCAGTGTTAGACATTATTATAAACTGTCACTCTGCAGACACGTTAGTGATACAACTCAAGATTGTTAAAGCGAGGTTAAAAATCTAAACGCACGCACGCGCACGCGCAGACACACACACATTCTGGGTCGGTGGTTGTTTCTGGGATTGTAACGGGTTCTTCCTCCACCAATTTTATTGGCCACCATGTATAATCTATCATGCGCTAAGAAATGACGTTACGCCCAAAAACAATAGTAAGACCAACTATGTGTTCACCTTAGTTGGTCCAGCTATAAACAATCAAGCTAATTAGGTAATCTCCGCTAAGCAATAGTTGATTGACTGATGTCACCCTCTTCCCCGGGGGTAAATTCAGTTACAGTCACCAACACACAAAGGATACACGATCAATTTTCAATATCGTATAATCTTTTATTGCCGCCTCTCCCAGTAAAGACGAAGCCATTATTTCGCACGGACAGAGCATGTCATTACATGTTATTGCTGCTGATCATTTGGAAACCGACTATTTAATTTTTATTTTCTAGGGTGGGGTGGTAGGGGTTGGGATTGGGGTAGATAGGTAGGCGATGCTGGATTTTAAAAAAAAATCAACACCAACAGATATTCGGCCCCAAAATAGCTATTCAAAATATTCTTACTCTGATTTGTAGAAAATAAAGGAACTAATTATATTTTTCATATTATTTGTAAACAAAAACATTATTTTCAGGTTAAAGAAAAAGTAGCCAGGTTCGACAGAAATTTTCAGCAACCCCCTCCCCGTCGAAGCAAATTAAATGGAGCCTAACATAGGTAAACTGTATCTGCCCATCAGAGATAGGTGAGGTCAAACACCCCTTTTATTGTATCAATTTTCAAAGGTCAAAAACCTTCAGAGTCGGCTTTATGTGTTTTATCTATAATCCAGAACCTGTGAGAGAGGCTTCTAATAAGAATTGGTATGCTAATGAGCACTCGTTACCAGAGGAATGAAAAAATGTAGTCAAGATAAAATGTGATAATAACACGGTAACTTTCAAAACGTAAGCTAGTGATTATAAATTTGCTAAAAGGTGGACAGTACTTTGTCACATCTGCAACAAAATGATGTATTATAACAGTAAATGCCGAATCATCATGAATATAGCTTTAAGGAGGTGCTATATTTTACACCTATGAATATTTGCAACTTTTCAGCCTAATCATATTTTCAAATAAAATATTACAGTGAAAATGAGACTAACAGCACATACTTATATCGTTAGTTGAAGAAAGTTATTTCTATGACACGTTTGCTTTTCCCGATGACCTTGGGTTTAAAGTCACGGTCTTAATGTATAATTTGAGTTAAGGTTTTGATTTAAATTTCTCGTTTCCTTACATTTGATAAAACCTTTGATATATTTTCTTCACACTAGGGCTGATTTATCATGATTCTCAGACAATTTAGTTCACGACGTGCTCGCTCGCCACGTTGACTTTGGGGTCAAGATCACAATCATACAAAATTTGCCTGAGGACTTTGGTTAACGTTTCTTCATTTGTTTATATTTCCTAATCCCCTTTGCTCGATCGATCCTTATTGGACTGTGGGGTCAAGGTCACACGTTTTACTGCAATATCCTAATCGTGGGTTTGACATGAACGCTCTAGCGTTCATTTGAGCCACGTACGTAGAGAAGCGTACTTTTTTGGAGCATAAGCATTTGTGTGAAACTCAAATTAAACTCAAACTCAAATTAAACTCAATTATTGTCTCTGCGCTGTTGAGAAAGATATCCAGCTGATATAACTGAACACCGGACGCCAAAAGCAGTCTGTTGTAGAGATTACTCGATGAGATATTTCCTTAAAAGTTTCACTTCTTGTCGTCACTACAAAACTGAACGATAAAGATCAACTCTTTAAAGTTAAGAGGTACTACCAAACATTAAAGTATAATGCATAGTACTATCTGTGTACAACATGTTTGTCATTAAGTTAAAATTTCATATAGGTTCTAGCATCGACATTAATACAGCTATACCGCATAAAAGAAGTGAGCTGCAGTATATGGGAATGCATAAAACGAGTTACACGCTCCTTCTGTTCGTGAAGCAAAAGCGAAATCAAACAATGCAACAGATATTTAATGCAGTCAACACAGGACAAATATCTCATATATTATGGTAATGACTGCTCTCGGATCAGTATAATACAAGGATACAAAGCAGTACAGATGCAAAATTATAAATAATAAACTGGGTACGTCATTAACATAAACCATAACATATTCGCAGTCGATATATGTTGGCTTTCAAATATACTGCCAGCAAAAAATAAGGAAATCCATCCTTACTTTCTCTGACCTGAGAAATGAGAAGGACATCCATCCCGTTTTTCTTTGACCTGAGAAATGAGAAAGACGCCGATCCCTATTTTCTCTGATCAGAGAGAGAGAGAGAGAGAGAAAAAAAGGACATCGATCTCTATTTTCTCTGACCTGAGAAATGAGAAGGACACCCATCTCTATTTTCTCTGACCCGAGCAATGAGAAGGACATCGATTTCAATTTAATCAGATCTGAGAAATGAGAAGGATACGGATACACGGATACCCATTTTCTCTGACCCGAGAAATGAGAGCAACACCAAACCATAATTTTCAATTAACACTGTCATTGAGGAGTCCTAACAAGTCTTAAACATCAAGAAATATATAGCATCTATAAACCAAATCTAACGTCTGTCTTAAATCGATAATTGTATAGTTTGTTGGACACTCATAAAAGCTTCTATGGCAGAGGTTGGCGAATAAAACTACCCTCTAGAGAAGTAATGTTGTAACTGGAAACCGGTTTCTGATTCAGTTAATCTAAATCACCTGACAAAAATCGAATCTCTGTTGACAATGCTGAGGAACTAGCATTTTAAAAATTTATGCTTGTACAGTAATTGCTGGTATTCGGTTGTCAACTAATCTTTTGTGGGAGAGCATGTGACGTGCTTCATAAATCTAATATATATTTTTCAAACTTGCAGACAGCATGATTTGCGACTTATGTTTAGGAACTGCGATCAATTTATGTATTTATTACATATTTTAATACAAATTTCCACTACCCTAAGAGATCATCTAGTTCGTACATTACACTTTGTTTTTAAGTAAAGTTTTAAGCGACTGCCTTTAAAACATTTCTTGGACAGACAAAATAGGTTAACTGTCAAGATAAAAATTATGTTTTGTTTTGTTTGTATGAAAATGCAAAGGAAATAAATTTTAATTTGTCAAAAATGTTGTCACCAACTGCAATCCAGGAATATCGGCAGTTCACCGTCAAGGTTTCTCATACACACAGCAAGGTCGGCAACACAATATATTTTAAACCTTCAGTTTTGTTTGCAGACTGGTGCCTCTTCGTTCCCACATAAATGCGCGTTGCTTATCGAACACCACGATTGCTCTGACAAATATGGACTTAGTTTCGCCATCAATATGGACTGCACGTGACAGTGTATTGCAGATATAGGTTAACTTGCCCACAGCCCAGAGGATTTGGCCATTCACAATGATGATTGGCTCTATGTACGGTTTTCCTGATGCAGATTGGTGCATCACTTCTGCCTTCTTGATAACGATTGTAAGACCAAAATTGTCATACCCTGAAGAGAAAAGGCCAATGCTTTTTTGCATGCCAGACTTCGATTCAACATTCAAGACAACTGTGTCATGATCTTCCCAACGACTGTCAACGAAGTTCGTGTACTGTTTGGGATTCTTTTGTTGGCTGTTCTCACTATAAAACACTGTTACGAAGACATCAATCTCTCATCTAAGAAAAGAGCCTTCAAAAACATCAAGAAGACTGTCAAATGCAAATTCAGAGAGTTGTACGACAACTGGCTGAGAACCACGAATGACGAGATTCTGTCTTAATGTTATGTATATCAATTTAGTGTGTTTAACTATCGTCCATGATTGTAGATTGTGAGAGCCATTTGTAAGCTAAGTTTTACTTAGCTTACCTTTGTCCATGATTGCATATTATATTTTAAAATAATGATCTTTTCTAATCAACATGTTTACTTTGATTTGAGTTCAAAACATTGGCTTTCACATTGGAAATTATATGGCTATTGTTATCACATTGGAAATTATATGGCTACCTGACCGATGTTATTTTGTTTGCTAAAATTTAAGTAAACAGGCATCACGATGTTTACAAAATTCGCAGACATTTCCATTGAAAATTACTCACATCTTCCACTGATAATGACCCACATCCTAGTAATCCTTTTGGGTCATATTTTATATAATGTTGTTTACATCAGAATTATTCATTCCAATATAAAAATCTGACTAGTGGAATAAATTATTCATCAGAATTACAACGAGCTTACTGACTTTTAGAACTAAATATTTCTTGTCGAATGTTGTGAAGTCATTCAAAAGCATACTGGATAACCACATTGTGATACATCAACACTGTTATCATATCGGTACATTCAAGGCTATTGGTACATCAGCATATTCAAGATTGGAAGTCATTTGAAACGCCATTGAAATTCATTCGGAAGACTCTTAACTTTTGTACTTGTGACAGAAAGTTGAAGATTATTTGGGATTTAATTCACAGTACTGTAAATTCATCGTAAACTTTCACTTTACAACTTAGAGAATTGAATTTTTTGCCGATTGTAATACACTTATTGATTTTGCTTCTTTCTGTTGCTTTGTTTGAGTCCATGCAGTCCTAACACATCAGACATGTATAACATGATAACCTTCTGTGATTGAAAAACTTTCTAAAAAAAAAATTATCTTAATATGGCAAAATATCTCATCCTATGATAATGAAAGAGTGAATATTATAACTGGTAATTTCTAACTTGAAAATAACAAAATATTACTTCTATGAAGTATAATAAATTAGGATTGTACTAATTTGAATGAATATAAATACACGTGTGTGACCTTTAACCTCATAACCGTTTACAATCATCTACGCTTTTCTTTTTCTCCACCAATTACAAGCAGGCGTTACAATAATCCTTTTTTGTATTCAATCCGCTAAATGTTTTTTTTTTGTTATAAAGATTTTATTGCTGTAAAGAAAAGCTTCAAATTTCCGACACTACTAGTTCAAGGTCATGATAAATGAACTTTTAGTAATAATGGGCATTTCTACTGCAATGTTCAAAATTAAATCAAAGGGAAATCAACATTTATGGGACCTTTTAAACAGAGAAGATAATTATATGGAAGGGTTACATAGATTATATTTGGCTGAATTCCATAAATGATGGTTTTGAACTCATTGCTTTTCTCGTCGTTTTACAACAAGTTTTGAAAATTTTCTTTTTCTCTTAAAGAGTATATTAGTTGATATCAACAACATATTATCTAGATGTGCCTATGTTGAAATACCAACGAAATCAACCGCCAAATATAGCTATAGGTTATGAATAAGGTATGTGCATTAAATTGGGTATTGAATCAAGTGAGGGTAACAGGTCATATTGTCTCCAAGAGCTCAAGTCTGCACAGCATATGGAAATTCCTGTTATTTACCACTTTTCTGCAAGTATTGACTCGTCATGTATAAATTAGATATTTCATGTTCAGTTTGTAGCATCAACTGTTTGCTTCTTATGCTCCTTTCATTTTCAATTACGTCATTATAGGAAACGGAACTAATGTGAACCAAAAGCAGTCATTACACTAAATCATGGAACTTATTCAAGTCACGTTTCTTTACATTTGTTGAATAATCACTCTTCATCGAAAAAGTACAATTCAAGGACGCTACCATGGCGTTGGCTTTTGCTCTTGCCATTTAAGAAAGCCCTTGACAGAAAGAAGACCTTACTTGGCAAATCTAGAAAAACCACCAATGCGTATGCATGTACAATCTTGGAACTCGACGATGAGCGGTAAAAGGAGTTCTGCTGAATTTGCTACGTGAGATAAACTTTGAAACCTAATAAAATAAAAATATTTATTTCATCACCAATTTTGATTCACTCCTTCCCATAATGTGTAATATTTAGGAATGTTTAACAAACATCCAATCGCAAGCTGCCTACGCTGGTCTGTATTGGGCAAGTGGGCCAACCCAGTATTTCACTTAGGTATCTATGCAGTCTTTGGTATGTTTGGTAGCAAGTATTTATCAGCAGATTTCAAAGTAAAACAATAGTTAAATGCTTCTGATGAAATAAATTCGGAAAAGGCATTGCACAGCTGGTTGCTGAGACAGCTTCAAAATTAGTGAAATTTGTGTACAAGAACCCATAAAATTGCAAACAGCTGTGTCTATAACACTTTTAGTTTCGGCAAGATAAGATACACATGAATCTGTAAAGTGGTTGCAATTACTTAATCTATTAAATAAACCTTAAACGTCTTTGCATTTTTTTGTAATTTTGTAAATAAGTGATATCCGAATGAAGCAGGAAAGTGATATTAACAATAGAGCCGACGGCGATTACAGTTAGTCTTTAATTGTCTGATTTACCATTATCTCATTTGAAGGACTGTTCCATGTTCTGCCTACACACATAATTCTGAAATAATACAACTTTTGGCTTGCATCAAAGGTACATCCTCCGAATATGTGTACTGTACAATGCAATCTGAAAACATGCCCGTCATTTATGCAGGCTAGTGAACTCGTATCAAAAGTTACTGACCAGCAGATTGGTATGTGAGTATCTATTAAAATGTTTCTATATTTATGTACCAAACTCAACAAAATGTGAGTCACTTTGTTCCACATTTAATCAAATGTACTGAGGAGCATTCGAAAAGCCAGATTTTATTTTATTTTATTGTGAATAATAAATATTTGCAATACAAGGAGATCAGGGTCTGTATGTTGACCCCACAACACTGTTGTCAAAGGTGTGACCTTTACAAAAGGTTTAGTGAGGATTTTGTAGAATGGATTGTCTTGGAGTCAGAACGAGGTTGCCTATGCAGGAGCAAAATCCTTCAAGGGCTTGGAAATATAAGCACACAAAACTCTTTCACCAAAACCTTAACAAAAATTTTCCACAACTATGATCTTGACCCACAATGTTAAACGACCAGCAAGTGTGTCGCAGAATGAATTGTCTTATGCAAAGTATGACGAGAATCAATCCAGAACTTTAAGAAATATGTCATAATAAAATAGTTGGATGCAAAAACTTAATAAACTGCTGAAAACTATGTCCACGCTGGCAGAAAAGTGACTGCTTTGTCTACATTCCCATATGTTGGCAAAACTAATAGTCAAATTCATTTGACAAATTCGAATTCAACGAATCGGAAATGTCAGTATAAATATTTAGTCTCATTATCTTCGCTGAACTGATAATTAATTAAATGGACTAGAATCTCTTAGTAATCCTCAATATTTTAACAATGTCACAAAGAGTTAGTACAATTACTAAATTACCACTGTAATGCCTATCGAAGTTAGAACAACGTATTGTCTTGGAATGCAAGACTCAAAAGCAAGCACACGACCTTAGTTTATTTTTATTTGTTTGTTTTCCTTACTAACGCATCTTACCGTTCGTATAGACTCAGCTATGTCAGTTTTATCGTGCACCGTCATGATAAGTGTTTCTCCATGGTAACAAATGTTCTGACGCACCTTATAGCCTGTGCTATCGGACAGTCTGTTTTCAGCTCCTCAGATAATACCGGCGATTTCTTATTTAGTCTGACCATGTAGGAATGCAGAATCCCGGGATTAAATGGACATATGTCCACCCAATATCTAAGTGGGTATTTAAACAATAAAATACCAATAGCACAACCTAAACAAACAGGTTTTTTTCGCAACAGTGTCTGATAATAAAAACTCCACCTAACATTCTTTTTTTTAAACACGAAAGTTTCTTTTAATTCAACGCGAACTCGAGTATCCAAAACTAGATTCAAATTAGAAAGGAAAAGGTGGTACACGTTGACATTTACGGTAAGGCAGACATAGTATAGTTGTAACATTTTAAATATTTAGAAACATTAAACATTAAAATTAAGTAAAATTCAAAAGAGAGCGTGCTAATATTCTGAAGGAATTTACTTTTTTTAATTATTTGTACTCTTTGAAAAGTTTCGTTTATTCTCGAGGTATACAAACCATTTTATTCTTAAGAAGGAAACAAAAAGAGTATGGTGAACCATTTCCATGATCCTGGCAAGTATTTAAAAGATATTAACCGCTGCTATTACTGTAGTATTACGTATTAAAATGCCCACATACATACACTCACCCCTCCATGCTCAGCAGTCTGAGAGAGAGAGAGAGAGAGAGAGAGAGAGAGAGAGAGAGAGAGAGAGAGAGAGAGAGAGAGAGAGAGAGAGAGAGAGAGAGAGAGAGAGAGAGAGAGAGAGAGAGAGAGAGATCAGCATTATGCATTAGAGATGATTATTAGTATGAAGAGTCATGGAAAGACTAATTCCAAGGCAAGTCTTGAAGACAATGGCTTGGCTTTCATATTCATATAATATGAGAATAACAGCGATTCTGGTCAAATAGAGGAGTACAAGAGGTGGGAATCAAGGAAGGATAAATCTCTAAGTTGTTTTTATGCTTCTGGCCGTGGTTGCATAACCGCCATTGTCTTACGATAACACTGTCATGCAACATGTTCATATATTACCTACAAAGCGGTGCCTTACAGCAGATTCTGACACAAACGGCTTCTGATTCAAAGGACGACACGGGGAACCAATAGTAATGAGGTAGCAACATGTGCAGATAGATTGAAAGATTAAATAGCCGTAGCGCTCAGTCAATAGAACCTATTAAAGCAGACAATTCATTGTTTATTTAAATTCGTCGTACGTGTTACCATATACATCGCACTGTGTTGACACCACTGGTTAACAATGTATGGCTGATTGGGTCTTAGCTGTGACACCCTTGTTTTCCGAAAATGTGTAGTAGTGTGAGTCTCCCTGCGTCCACCCAAAGTGTTTTCAGTGTTTGTGTCTTTTTTAAAATATAATTTGGTCGCTTTCTTTTTTGTTTATCATGTTAATTAGTTGTGTTATACCCAAGAACCTTGGTACTAGTATACACATACAGGAGATCAAGAAATTGTCAATGAGTAACATATGCTACCGCTGAACGTTTAACTTGTACTAGACGAGATAACTCTGGTAAAATTATCTATAAGAAAAATCTTGCGATTGTTCTTGCTTAAGTTACCAAACGCCAATCCCCTGCTTTTGTAACGTTTACATGTATAATGAACAAAGAACTAGTGAGACCTGGCGTATTGGAATCTGTAGAATAATAATTATTTTCATATGTGCTGGCCAGTCTCTATTAGTATAACGTCAGAAAATCGATCAAATAAATCTGTATGGTTGGCTTAAGTTTTGTACAGTTATCAGATATTATGATGTATGCATGTATGTATGTTTGTACTTGCATGTATAAATGGCTGAGTCTATGTCTACTGTCTCATGATAGTGTTGTTGAAAAAAAGGCTGTGAAAAGCATCTCAGACTTTAATTGCTCATAAATATTACTTATTGTGTATGTTAATGTGCTACTGTGATAATAAAGACAGTTTTGATATAAAACACGTGTTTGCTAACTATCAACGTTCCGTTTCATTTCCAACAACATTACATTCCAGGCAGATAAATAAGGGACTCATCTACATAAAAAAAGATTACAATAGCCTTTTATCATAGCAAGTATATAAAACTATGTCTGTTTGGTACAAACTTGTATATTTATGATTTATAACCTATAGAAATCGTCATGCTGGTTGAAAAAAAAAACATCAATTTTTTTATCTTCACACTGTTACCCGTGATGCGTCATTCCGAACGGTTATGTGATGATCAACGACCTGCCTAGTCAAAATACTTTCATTAAATTAAATAGTAATATTTTCAATATGGAGTCATTTTATATTGTATTTAAATGAAGAAAACTGAAATACGTCTATTTAATGTTTGAAAAAAAAAACTTATGAAGGTATAAACAGACCGCCCGTGAATTTCCGCATTCAGAGTTATATCAGTAAACTAATGGGTTCTATTTTTACCGAAAATCCGACACAGTTGCACACGACATTTAATTTGCACACGGCACACTTGTTATTCTGTGGTATAAAACCATAATGGGACCGATGAAACGTTACAGTATAGAAGGATGTGCGTAAGGATGTTACGTAACCTGGAAGTCACGTGATATGTGATAAAATGAGAAAATTCTTAAAACGGGTAGCAGATATATTTAGCATAAATTACAAGGATAGCGCTATCAGGCAACGTGGGCGACTAAGTCGCCAGAAAAAATGTAAAATTTCGTCTTCGCCCTGTTATTTTTTTAAACGTACAGTGTCAGTAGTTTATAACTTTTGAGATGCTCCGTCCCTGTGGCCAGGAATTTCGAACAGTATTGTGTTGTAGCCGAAGGCGAAACGTTTGGTAGGTGGTGTTGATATTAATTATGTCAACAAACTCTTGCGAGTTCACCTGCCTGTTTTAATAGCCAACCGACCATTAACTCTTTCCCAAGCAAAATATCACTGCTCGATTCCTAAAGTTAGGACTCTAGTGTGCTATTCGATGACGAAAATGTACAAACATCTGTTTCAAAATTTAAACATCAGTAAGATGTAACATTTTTTAACAATACAATCGCTGAAGAGAACTTTCTTTTTTATTTTTTAATGAAGATTTTGATTGCCATGTTTGTGTTATTTTCTGTGTAAAATCAGTTTGAAACAGTAAGTAAACTTGTAATGGAGGACATCGCAGTGTCTATGAAATGTTACATCATTAGATTGTCTGTTTTAGTAAATGTTTGGGCCAAATGGTTAAGGAGGATACATAATTCAATAAAAACAAAGTCTAAATATTACCTTATAACATATTTAGCTTAAATATTTAATCATGTAGATCAGAAACATATGGAACAATTTTATGGTGTGGAATTTGAAAGACCGCTGTTAAGGACAAGGTTATTTTCTGACGTAATTGTAGGGGGATACGAAAAAGACAGTGAAACAGATATTATTTAATCAAAGTATGTCATTACTGCCAATATAGAGGTAAATAATAAAACCATAAATTTGCATTCCTATCAATGGATTGTTGTAATGAAAAGTGAGTTGTTATATAAAGAAAAAAAAGATGCACTCCCACGGTGCAATACGTATTCTAGGTTGTGTCGATTCGTTTGGAAAGAAGGGTCAAGTTTAGTCACATAGCGACCTCGATGCTTCTGTGTTGTATATTAGTAGTTACCGTAATGTTTTTTCAGCAGCAATAAAATTATTACGAACTTTGAAGTCACTTGCGCATTTTCTCCAACGTACATGTTACAGGGGTTGTTTCAAAGTAGATTAGAATCTATTTGACTGCAATTTTATACAAAACTTTCAGAACAAAAAAACAAAACTTTCAGAAAAAAAAATAAACAAATTAAGAGACTTTATAGCACCAGTAACATCAAACAAACGATGAGGATAAAAAGTTTATTTTGACGTCAAGTGCTTAGTTCATAATTCACCTTAAGCAAGTTGGCATTCCACAGAGCATACATAAAAGCCCTGAGGTGGAAAAAGAATCAGTACCATATATTGTAAATGAAAAAAATGCAACATAATATAAATCTAGGATTATAAAAATATTTTAAAGAACATGTGCTAACGCATTACAAACCCAATATACTAAATAATACATTATAAATAAATATGTATATGTTAGATTACATCAGAATTACCAGTGGCAGCCAAATTTGTCAAGAAAGTTGGCAAAGTAAGGGTCAATGAAGAAGCTGAATATAAAATATTAGTAACAGTGGTCGTATACCTACTTCCAGCACTAAACTTGCCAATTCCTGGCTCCCAAATATTTTATGAATTTTACATAGAGAAAGAAAATTTTGTCTGTCTGTCCTTATTCCACGAGTTATATTTTTTTCGCACCCTAATAAGGTTTTAATACGAATTGAATGAAGCGTGAAACAATGATGTATATTTTGTTGTTTTGAGTTAATTGCAAATGGTCACTAACATCTTAAAAATATTATTAAGAAAATGTTTCATCTCAGAATACTTTTAAATTCCAAATGTAATGTTTGAAGTTGTTTCTTGATGGATTACGAGTACATGCTAAATGGACACATGTTACATACATCTTAACCAAAACAGATGGTGCTTGTATTTATTAAGCAGTTGCAGTTGATTTATGCTAACTATTATCCAAATAATACAAGAAATCATCAATTAAATATCTACTTTGTCCGTCGTGAGCTGAACTTGATGACAGGAATGCTTATTACTTTCTTATGCAATATTTGCAATGAAACCTGACAGTTATCTTCCAATGGTTGGTTTTAAGAAGATGGGATACGAGACCATTGATCCATAATAAATATGAAAATGAAGCATTTAAAATTTGGGGTATTTATCAACAAGATAGATGAAGAACACATTCTTGGTCATATACGTGTCCGTGAACGGATGGATATAGATATTCAGCGTAATTTTATATTTTAACAACAGAGCAAGAAGTGTTTTTTTTTTATTTTAAAAAAAATGTTCCATAGCCTCTTTTTTGTATGACGCAGCGGTCAAATTTGTCTGAGAAACTGAAGGAAATGGATAACGTGGCTGCGGTGTGATTGACGTACTGACAGATAATTAAGATAATTAAAAAAGTAGTAATTTTTTATCGGTTATAGATTAGTACCTATTTAATTAACATTATTATGCGATGTTTTATTTCACTCTCGATTTCATTCATGAGTCAATTTGAGTTTGGAATTGAGCAAATATTGTCGAAAAGTAACATAAATAAATAGAAGTAACTATGGATACAACCGGCTTTATTGCTGGCGTGTACCAATGTATAAACCGCAAGCAAATTCGCTGATACAGCTTTTATTTTGAGACAGGTACGTGAAGTCGTAATTGTTATTTCGTTAATCACTGTTGATGATAGTATATTGTATTGCATGAATTTTAACTTGCATTAATCGTTGTGTTTGGTCGGTATTGCTTTTTAAATGCTCCATGATGAAAGAAAATATAAAATGATACATGCGCGTTTATTAATATAATGAGCAAGTATATATAACCCCCTTCAATGATTATAACTAATGATGATATTTTATACTAATTCAAAGATAAAACAGTGCTTGGGATTTTTGCGAGCAATGGAGTAAATTCAGAAATTTTGATTTCCTGCTGCAAGGTTTAAGGTTAAGGTTAATCGAATACAAGCTAGAGTTTCTGTTTCTAACTTTTGCATTTATTCCAAGTCTCATAAAATAATAAATTAACGTCAGATTCTTATCTACTTTAGAAATAATGAACGACTATGTACATACAGCCGGTGTCCACGATAACCTTTTGTGCAAAGAAAGTTTTAAATTAAGAGAAGCTGAGATTGGCACAGTAAGATAAGACGAGATAGATGGTTGGATGGAAAGCTGACAGGATGGAATGCATAAATAGATAGATGGAAGGACGAATGAAAGACATATCAAGATACACGGGCAGATCGATTGATAGTAATATATATATATATATATATATATATATATATATATATATATATATATATATATATATATATATATATATATATATATATATATATATATATCTGTTTGTGGGGGGGTGGATAAAAAAAAGATCGGTTGATCGATACAGGCCGACTAGAGAACAGACGGGATTCTTACATATTAAGAAAATTCTGCATATATGTATAAAAAAAATCTATGTGTAAGTGATCGGTGTTTACAATATGTAGATGGTACTGGCAAATATTCCAATGTTTGGGGTCTTGATTGCACAAAGAAAGAAAATATTTCAAGGTGATGTTAATAATGTCGAACTTTCCATTTTATTCGGTGTACTTTGAAAAGGTATTGGACGAGCTGGATGCAAAAACAAATCTCTTACAGATTGCTTTCAATGTTGTGTTCTGGATTCGTGGCTAAATGGTCACAGTCAGGACAATTTTTCAGTTTCATGTATTTAATAGTATTATGATTATATATCATTTTATTACGTACCAATTTAAACTAACATGGCTTATACGATGTTAGACAGATGTTCAAAACTGAGTTTCCGTATCGCACAATTAGTATCGCCTACATAAACCTGCTTCTATGACTGGAAAGTTGTTAAGCTATGTCAAATATCAGCTGACATTTAGTATTGAAACTCCAGTTAAAGAAAGATTTTGGGAGTCATGTGAAGATTCAAGGCATGGTCAGAAATGCACCAGGTTCGGAGAATATTTTGCCCCATGATATTTGTATTCTCAAAAGACTTATCACTGTAAATTATGTAAAATACAAAATACTTAACTAAAATCCATTTCCAGATTTAGAGTTTCAAAAATATGATCTGTGGAATTAATTTTTTACGGTGCAAGTTTAATTGGAGAGGCCTACAATTTATTTATAAAAATTACCGAGGAATCGGAGGATAAAACTGACAAATGTTCAAACATATAGGTGGAGGCATTACAGAGAGCAGCAGCTGTCTTGACTGAGATGCAAATGTAAAAGAAGTATATCTTACAGTTCGTTAGACATTATGATCCCTGGGGCCCAAGGAGGGAAATGTATTTTTACATCTTAACTTATTCAGACTATTTAAGTAAAAAATAAAATGAAGAAAACATAACAGTATTGCAATATTGTTTGGAATTTTCTAGATACAATATACCCACGTAAATATTAAAATCTAGTATGTTAATATGAGATCGACTCATCAGTTTCTTAAAACTATATGCTTAAATTATCCCTTTAAGTTCGATAATTCAGTAAAAAAAATTTGTATCAAATTATAACATACCACTAGGGAGTTTTAAAATGCAGTAAATTAATAAGCTCTCTGTATACAACTGAATTTTCAAATTTCAGTAAGTCTGTGGAATTTACCCCGAAATTTGCTTGGAAGTACAGTGTCTATTCGGTAAGTAAAGTGTAAGAAAAGTTGTTTTGTTCTGGTCCAAAACCTATGTTCAATTTGCGAAATAAGGAAACTTCCACTTCGGATTAAATCCATTCAGATTAAATCCATCCATTATAAAGCTGAAGATTTGATCTATATCTGCGATGCAGATAGACTGATGACAACTGCAGAGTACATATCTAGGCCAACGGTAGATCAGATTAGATAAATGTTGGTTCTTTCAGAAAACGTCAAATGTCTATTTCTAATTCGTTTTTTTTAAAATATACATTAACACAATTAAAGCACTGTGTGAATACAAAGGGGATATGTAATAAATACAAAACCACGTAAGTGCTTTGTTCCGAGTCGGGGGAAATAAGTCGCTTGGTACAGCGTAGGAATATACACGGCCTGAAGGCCACGACATTCATAATACCTTGTTAAACTAGTTCTTCTTCCCGCCCACTCAAAACAAAACAAATACTGTATGCAGTTTTGTCTATTTCTCTCATAAAATGCATTATATGACTAGTCCAGCTTTATACAACGTGTTTAAACAAAACTGTCACTTTGTAATAACTTCACAATAACCTCGTTCCAGAAGTCTAATCTGCTTCCCCCGACTGCTTATATATAAGACGGTGCGTAAAAATACGAAATGAAAGCCAAGTCGTCAGGACCAGTTTTGTATATATTTGATTCAGTAATTAATAAACTATATTCAACAGTATGACTGGTTCTTACGGCTTTACATTCATATTTGACATTATGACATGTTCCTATGGCTTTACATTCATATTCGACATTAAGACATGTTCCTACGGCTTTACATTCATATTCAACCTTTATTTTAAGCTTTAGACTGTTTTAATTGTCTATCATTATCTGTACAAGCAAAATAGTCTTATTACTGACTATTTACTTTGGCAAACCAATAATTCATGAAACAAAATACGTATTACATGCTTGGCACCATGCTACCTAATTATAATCGCTATTTAAATTATCTGAAGCTGTCGTTTCTTAACAGATCTGATGAATACTGGTATTTTTTTAATACTTCAGTCACCTGTGATCGTCATTACTGAACAATGAAGATTAATGATTTTCGTTATCAGTGTGTTTTGTATACGGAATTTGCAGCGGAAGTAGATTTCAGTCGGATCTCATTAGAGATAATGCTATAAAACACTACCTGAATTAACGTTCTAGCTACTTAAATATGAGCTAGCATATAATACTGAGTATGAATAGGTTTAAGACGAATATAAATATACCTTCGAATCTCCACATTTCAAAAACGGTCTAAAGGCTCTCTCTCTCTCTCTCTCTCTCTCTCTCTCTCTCTCTCTCTCTCTCTCTCTCTCTCTCTCTCTCTCTCTCTCTCTCTCTCTCTCTCTCTCTCTCTCTCTCTCTCAAACGTCAAACTTAAAGTTATACAAGCCTAACTGATTTCCAGGATTAAATTCTGAAGCCACTTTATAAGTGACTTCTCTACAAATCAGATCAATTATTTTCAAGCTTATTACGTACTAGTCATCTTTTTCAATGTAATCCCTGGGGCCCCGAGTGGCCGAGTGGTCTAAAGCGCTGACCATTACGGATCACTGCCATCTCACCTCTGTCTACGTGAGTTCGAGTCCAGACTCGGCTAACGTGGGTAAGTGAGAAAGCCTGCCAGTAGCTTCTCGTGGGTCGGTGGTTCTTTCCTGGGTTTTCCAGGGTTCTTCCTCCACCATTAATACTGGCCGCAACGTATAGCCTACCTTGTGCTGAAAAATGGCGTTAAACCCTACAACAACAACAACAATGTAATCTCAGACCTACCCAATTCATATCCCCACAAAAAATGACCAGTCTCATAATTATCTTACTTCTAAATTATGAAGAGATCCTAAGTACCACTCTCACACTACTGAACTATGGTGGCAGTCAGTCAATATACACAACAAAATCGATAATGAAACATTTTTTTTCCTTCATGTTAACGGAAAAGAGAATCCAAGAAAACTCAACGATCAAAATCAATGAGAAATTCGTTTTGATTTAGGAGATTCGATTACATAATCTGTCAAAATTTTGAAATGTTGATTGCTTTGAAATAAACTTGAAGGATCAAAGAGCTCGCAATATCTGTTAACATGAACAATTCTGTGTTTGGTTTATTTGATTTATTTGCAGCAAAGTTAGTTTAAATGATGTATGTTATATTTAAGTTTGTTTCTTATTTGTGCGGATTCAAGTACGGATTTATTTAAAATTTTCTTGCTAGCCTTATCAGCTGTCATTTATCCTTTACAAATTTAACTTCAGGAATAAAAAAAAACGAATTCGGTAATATTTTATTTATATTTACCGAACCCCCTCCTAAACAAAGCACCAACCACTATGCAATATGACGCAGAAATAAAGTATTTCAGTTATAAATAATTAAGACTGGTGTGACTAAAAATAACTTCTGTCATAATATCTTAGTGCTGAAAAAAAAAAACAACAAAAAGACCAAAGTTCATTTGTAATTTATTTTACTTTTTCAAAAGACCCGCAGAGTTGCCAAAAACCTAATTAATAAAAATATATTGATTAAAATATAAAGAATGCAAGAAAAGAAAGACCATAAGGAATGTTTATTTGTAATTACTCTCTAAAACCTAAAGCAGATTCTTTTCAGTGTATCATGCATGAAGTGATGGCTGTAAATGTTTCTAACAGAAACAGGTGTGTGTATATATATATATATATATATATATATATATATATATATATATATATATATATATATATATATATATATATATATATATATATATATATCCTGCATTTTAACATTGAAACTTCTAGCTTTCATTTACCCATTTTACATCACTGAAATTGATATACATTAAATATTAGTGTATGGATATAGAAAAGTATATATCGATTTTTTTAAACAAAAATTCTATTCAGAAGTCACGAAATACAAGAACGATTAAACCAAAAGTAATTTGTATGCATTTAAGCCTATATATCATATATGTTACTAATATCGACCTCCCACACACGCATATGCACGCCACTGCTCACGCATTCGTATAGAAATATGAACAAGATAATGAAATCAACTTAGGTGTGTCACATTCAGCCACTGTTATTATTTATATTAGAGTAAGATGTTTCCCCCAGACTTGATACAATCACTTGATCAAATACGTATGTACTATTGTCGGGAACATGAACATGGGTTGAGAAAGATATGTGTTATCAAAGTACAAGTCACGCACCTCCAGATGAAACCACTTCATTATCTGAACTGGAAATATGGTATCCACGTGCCGCTACATGACGATTATAAATCTGATGCAATTTTTGAGAACTCTTAGTATTTTTCAGTTTATGCAATATGTTCCTAAACTGGTGGCTCCAAACTGAGTACGTTCCTGAATTTACTAAACAAAAGACCATTAATGCGTGCAATTGCGGCTGTTGTAGTATTTCCGATGTGTTTTGCCAAAGACCGAACTTGTTCCGATTGATTCTATATAAGACTATTGAAATAAGCATTTGCAACAAGCTAAATCAACAAACAAATTACAGATATTGATACTGAAAAAAAGTTTTCGTTTAAGTATATTTTAAAAGTTTTCTTTACACTGAAACAGATTATTTCAACTGTTATTTGCCTTCAGCTGGAACTTAATAACGTCAAGTATAACAAGTCAATATGTTTGCTTAGATTTAACATGTCTGGAACTTATGTGCATACTACGGTAAACATTACTGCGTTCAATATCACCTGAGACACATCTAATTGCTTGACGTGTGTAAATAAATACGCAAACAAAACACTTCAGTCGGTCATTGTGTTCAAGTCACCTTATACTCGTGAACGTGCATGACGCATAATACAAATATTTATTCCTTAATAAAATTACTTAATACATATACCCAAAGATCCAGATTTTTCCGTGTTAATAAATTATGGAGAACTTATTCTACGAAACTAGCCCATGATGTAATAAAGGCTTGAGATTACTGTATATGATAATACAGTAATATACAGTAATATACTGATTACTCGGTTGAGAAGTATATACTACCCATAATCAACAATCAATCACTAAAAGCTATCAAAGTAAAAAACGGAGACAATACAAATAGTACAAAAACTAGGTAAGTTACAGTACAACAGTTCAAATTCTAGGTTTATTATAATAATACCATGGGTTTATTTAATAAAAAATAGTACACATCCTAGGCTTATTACAATATATTTAATCATCTATCGAAAAAATATGTAAACAAAATTTAAGTCCAATAATCCGGAACATTGTTTTAAGGCGATTTAACTAGTTACACTGGAATGTACCTAGACATTTTAATTCGAGGAGCCTATCTATTAGCCAGGAAAAGGCTTAGAACCCGTATTCCCGGTGAGGAGACTTGGTTCAAAGCTCTTGAATTTTTAAACATTTCAAAGCGAATATGGCAGCAAACAGGTTTTGCACCCAATTCACCAATACCTCCCCATCCTCATGATAAACCTTCTGCAGGCTCGGGATGTACAAATGGTCCGATGTTCCCTCCGGCTTAATCGTAATAAGCGATGAATGGAGGCAACCGTTTTGCCCTAGGATATGTTCAATGATTATGCTCCAATGAGAAGGCATTATACTTTTTGAAATAATACAATATATAGTTTTGAAACACTTCTTTAAAGCACTCTACCATGTCGAGTGTTTATCTTTGTTTCGTCTCTTTTTTGTACTACATAAACTTTATCGTCATAAATGTGACGATATTAACAACTTGCATACATCTGTACATAAATGCATTAAAAATAAAATCGTCGATGGATGGCTGCGTCGAGATATCAGCGCACAAATAAAAAAGAATAAAATTTTAAGCATTGCAGACTAAGTCAAACATTAGTACTGACTACCTATACACAATCATCTGTCGCAGTTAGATTTTGAGGATAGATACAAGATCTTTATGATTTCAATCTTTGCAATAAATTATTTTGAACCAGCCTTTTGTTTATCCAGACATCATATAGCTAAATTTGTTCTTCACCAACATGCTTAAAATATATGCTTGAAATTCAACGCCATATTTATATATTAATAACATGACATATTTGTCATCATTATCGAAATCGACGTCCATAACTATAAGATTAATTTTAAGATTTTTCAAGGAAATTAAAAGGCTTAATATATTTCTCCTACTGAGTACTAAGTAACCCTTTTTAGACCCTGGACGGATAACATCCGTTTTAGTGGCCTGCCATCATTAAATTCAGTGACATTGTTATAGACACCTTCTTACTTCAAATAACCACCATTTTGAAAGTGTAAATAACTAAACTGTTAACATGTTGTATAACCCTTAAAAGCTTTCTTGATTACTCTCTCTCTCTCTCTCTCTCTCTCTCTCTCTCTCTCTCTCTCTCTCTCTCTCTCTCTCTCTCTCTCTCTCTCTCTCTCTCTCTCTCTCTCAGTTGTTACCCCGACTTGAACTTCAATAAAAGGAAGCAACAGAAACTGATTTTCTTTATTTTTTAATTTACAGATAAGTTTTACCCTTTATGCTATACTTAAATTTGATGTGTTATTTTTTGGTAGTGTCGTGTTTTTATTGCTTATAGTACGAGGCAGAAAAACTCTCCATGTCTACATTTCATAAAAAATTAATTCAGAAAAGTATAAATTGTGCTCATTGTCATAAAGGGGAGGGGATAAAGTTCATGCAACATCGTGTATTACTTTTTAAGAAAAATTAAGCAATAAGAACGACTTACCTTTTCTTGAAGAAAAAGTGATACCTGAAATAAAAGTTTTTTTTCATATACAGGAAAAGGATATGGCCATGTAATAACCTTCAGACACCACAACCGAAAAGGGTTCGTCTGTGACAAACAGAACATGGACGTACGGACGAACCCAGGGAATGGTAGGTCATCGTCCTCCTCCTCTCCCTCCACTCCACCAACAGTCGTGGTATTGTTAGTTTGACTAAACTCCGATTCCTGACCTTTTGTTTCATCTTCTGTCTTTTCATCTTCCTTTTCCTGCGAATAGCCCTTTTCCTCCAAATTACTGTTATCCTCAGCCATTGTTGAGGATTCTATAGGACAACATGTCGAATCCAGGATTTTACCAGGTATTTGCCTTTCTTTATTCTCCAAAATGAAGAAAACCTTCTTCTGAGGTTTAACTCCAAAATTTAATAAAGAAAACTCCGTGATTTACATTTATCTTTTCTTCTCAGATTATATATTTTTAATCCAACCGAAGGTCATACGAGACAGAACTCGTAACAGCTGATAATTAGCGCACAACATATGTCGAGAATCGAACACACCGTATTCTCTGTAAATTTTTTCATCGAGTTTTTCCTAGCTTTAGTTTTTCTTGCCTATAACGCCATGTTTAGCAACAAAATACGACTCCACCTGAAAATTTGCAATGGGAAGAATAACAATGCAATCCAGCTACAAACATGTATGAATAGCCGAGACTGTTCGCCATCTGCAATCTATAGCCGGGGAAAATCGATAGTATCTGCGGCCTGCACTCATCCCCTCAGCAACCGATTGACTTGGAGAAACAAGGCTAGTCAACTATGACTAACAAATAAGGGTTAATCCATAAGATTAATATTTTCTTACTGTTGATACTATAACTCTTAAGGTGTACATATTTTGTCTGAAAATTTTCTTATTAAAAAATCGATGCGTCTGGAGAGAGAACTGACATGAAATTGCATTTCCATCTGCTGTTTCATATATCAGGGCGAATCGTCTGCCAATAATTAAAGTCACGTGGTCATGATAGTGTTTCAAGTGGGATGATCCAAAGCTATCATTTTCAAAGAATTGCTGCACGCGCTTCTAGTATATTGGAGCTTCCGTGCTGTGTGTATAACTAAAAGTGTAAACAGCTGGCGCACTAACCATATTGTACACAGTTCAGATGTTGGGGTGGCTCAGTACTTTATTCTACAGATAGTTATCACAGAGGTTTATCCACTATCATTTAAGGGATTTTAACACAAGAATTGCAGACGCATCAGATTCAAAGAAAACTCCATTTTACAAGTCACAAGATGGATAAGCTGGAATATACTATTTAAGGAATTGCTTTGAACTAAACAACTGGATGATAAATATAGCCATAAGAACTAAAAATAGCCATGTTCATTCAAGTTTGCACATTTTATTGATGATATTTTGGCGCCAGTCATTACTCTGCAACAGATAGTTTTATTTCGACGCGTACAAATAAATCCTGAGCAATTCTGCCTCCAACAGTAGACAGGAGTTCAGACAGAAATCGAGCAAGTTTGAGCACATGTGCAGGGCTGTATAATGTAAAGTTTTGGCGGGAGAGGGGATTTCAAAATTTCAGAAGGAATCTGACTTTCCTCGAATGGGCACCAAAGCAAAAGTCTATGTCGCTATTACTTCAGAGTGTGCGTAATACCCAATATATGTACCCAAGAATAAATGGCCAAATTTCAAATGACAAGTGACCTCACTTGCGTGTATGTGTGTACTTTTATTGGGAGAGTAGCTTAGGTAGTTCTGGACCCACCTTTCTGGCCATGATGTGTACACACACACACACACACACACACACACACACACACACACACACACGCACTATATATATATATATATATATATATATATATATATATATATAAGTGTGTGTGCGTGCGCGTGTGCATTGAGGGTGAAAAACTTTTTCACTGATGGCAAAGTCTTCAAATAAAAATAGATTTTATCACCGCGAGATGAAATATATTCGCTGTACGTTCATAAGGGGATTTCCGCCATAATTATATTTTTATTTATTTTCTTCCTTGATGCATTGTTGTAGATGGCTGCTTGCAAGTGCTACTTTCATCAAGAAGAATAGAAAAGTCATGACTTGAATTGCTAATACAGCATTTGCATGCAGCCGTAGCGTCACTGGAGTTGGTGTTGTCCAGTGCGGTAATTCATAGAGTCTCTCCCATGGACCTCCTTTCTGAAAAAAAATCTAAAATATTATAGATAGTCATGTGTTTTACCTCCACGGACCTCCTTCCTGCACAAAAATTTAAAACTTTTGACATTCATTTTGGTGGCACCCCTTCTGATGGCATCACCAGGTGCGCGCCCTATAATGACGTCAATGGCAAGTAGCCATTTACAATAACGCATCAAGGAAAATATAAAATAAACGCATAGAATTATGGCGGTAATCCCCTTCCATACATTAATACTGCCCTTACGGTAATACAAGCATTTACGGTGTATGTTCTGGCATGTTTTGCGTAAATTCGCACCGAAAATGTTCGTAGCAATGTAATTTCTTACCTATTTCAAGGTAAGAAAGCGCATTCATGGAAAAGAACGGAGAAAAGGGTAAGTTCGTTGAGCTATATTAATTGAAAACGATGAGATCTTGATAAAAGATGGTGGTATTGGAAAATCTTGATGAAAGATGGTGGTATTGGATTCTCGGTTACCCTCAATTACACATCAATAGTAAATGACAAAATCTATTTCACTCGGAATGCAATATACGAAAATATGAGGTATTAATATTGATATAACATATCAATGCATCACCTGTTGATGGTCTGGGACATTCATTGTTTTAACTTGTTCTTCAATCCACGTAAAAGTGATGTGTGTGTGTGTGTGTGTGATTTGGATTTTTTACGTAGCTTTAAAAGGTTTTCAGTCATATTGCTACGATGTCTGCAGTGTGGCAGTTTATAGTGATGTTTAGCACTGGGGCATCATGCCGCAGTTATGTAGCATGATGGCCCACCCAGTCATATTATCCTGACACCAGGCCGACCAGTCCTAACACTAACCTCTTAATGCTGAGCGCTAAGCGAGGTAGCTTTTATTACCATTTTTATAAGACTTTGGTATGACTCGACCGGGGATCGAACCTACGACCTCCCGCATCCGCATAAAAGTGATAATGGACCCATAGGCACAAAGAAACTGATTACGTAACTGCTCTTTTTCATTTTCTTTATCGGTTTTAAAGTGATCACATGACATACACTGCACCCTTGGGACTCGCCTCTGGGTCATAACTTACAATTGCTGTATACATACGCTTGTTTGGTATTACAAGGCGAATTAATTAATATAGTGAATATTCGGTCTGGATGCTTGAGTCTTTCTTTATTCCTATGGGATTATGCCATTTGAGGTCATAAACTGAAAAAATACGAGGTCCCCAATCTTACACACACACACACACACACACACACACACACACACTTGGCACGAGAAAAAGACAGGTAGTTAAATGGAACCAGCACAGCTCCTAGCTCTCTCCATATCCACTGAGACATTGCACCCAGTCAAAATTACGAAACTGTTTAGAGCCCCACCATGAAAATACACAGTAAATAGCTTGGCAGGAGAAAGGAAATTTGCTGATAGATACAAAAGGAAGGTATTACGCTGATGTCAAAAAGGACGAGTCACAGTGTTTTACGGAACTAAAGTTTTTATAATGCATTCACCAACCAGTAGATATGCAAGTTGAAAGGCTATAGTTTTGCAGGAAAAATGAAGTTGAAATTCGATATAATCATATACTTGCTGCAGTTTATTATTTCGACATTTTAATGATACTGACCCTGATATTGTGACGTCATCGGTGGAACCGAAGAATACCTACGTTAGATTAAAGCGGGACGGATGAATGTGGGATGGGAAGGACCACTACATTTAACAACAGATTTGCATGAGTACAATGATGGACACGAGGTCCCTATCTTTGTTTCTGCAAAGCTGTATTTTCCTTGTGAACGTGATAAAACTTCGGTTTGATAAAATTCTTGGTCATAACAAGCACTTCTGGTCCAAACGCAAAAAAAGTACAACACTCATGCAAATACATGTATTGTGCAAGAGTTATATCTTTTCATGTGCTTTTACACAATTGATTGTTTATACTGAATGTAGGAAAACAACGCATTGTCGCATTTTCTTCACGAATTTATATATAACAAACTGATAAAATGGATACAATTTGTGGGAATAAATGAGCTAAAATATCAGATGGATACCAATATGTCTTCTCATCCGCTGTGCTATTCACTAACATATAGGCAGACTCGTATCCTGTTTTCGAAAGTATTTACCTCGCACAATTACCATCAAGCTAACGCTTATTTAATCTCTTGAAACATTACAAATTTTAAACAAAACATTGTTTCGTCTGTGCAAACTTTTTTGATTTGGAAAAAAAGAGTCGATAAAGGAGAAAAGCTCTGTTAAAAAGATGTTATTTTTTTATATGGAATAGTCTAATGTACATCGCAAGATGAATTGTTCTGACGCGAAAGTGCAGGCGAAATAAATCGGTACATTGATCAGCGTGCGAGATACCATCCACTGTGACCAGTTAAAAATTAAATAATTATTACGACAGTACAAGGACAAAATTCCATTCATTAATTCAGATTCTTATTCAGCATTCACTCAGAGGCCATCCGAGACAGCAACATCAGACCGCCAGTCAGCATTGCTGCAAGGAATTGTGGACGGAAGTTACATATTCATGATGGAGCAGAGAGTGGACAATGCGCGCGCAGCACATGGGCCAAGAATAACTATCAGAAAGAAAAAGTAGCGTGGCCCCTGTATGTGCTGCGCGAAACCCACTGAGACCCATTTACCAGCCCAGGACTTACCAACCCACCCAGTGGAAAGATCTGCAAATGGAGGATATTAGTCAATATTAACATTGACTGGAAAATTCAGGATTGGAGTGGAAAGTAAAATGGCGGGCTTCGTTTCGGGATGAAGACCAGAAGCTTCATTTGATTTTGAAGACAAGAATACACTAACTGGTTCCAGTGTAGAGTACCCGGAGACAGCCTCGGTGTCTACATACTCGGATTGAATACACCGAGTAACTTTCAATTTGCCTGGGTGAATGTACTTGAAAATCTGTTTGATAATATCTCTATCGTACAATTCGAATTTGATCCTTTTGTTTTTTCCACCATCAAAATTTCTTGTCTGTTTCTTTTATTTATGCGTGATACGAAAAGAATCGCTTTTGACCTAATTGATTGGTACAGTTTAGGGAATTAATGTGCGCTTTGTACACTAAATTCCAACTTTGAATTATATTAACAACGAAAATTTTTAAACTTATTTTTGGTTGTTTGCAAAGGTGACTTTCATACTATTGGTAATAGGTTCTGTCCCCTAATCTAACAGGATTAAATTTGACAATTTCAAGTACGGTCTGGGGTTTTAGGGCGCGACGTCTATTACTGTAACGCTCGCGCATTTCTGGTGGATCCTCCTCCTTCTTTGCGTTTGCCATACCCAATTAAATAGTCCGAACATCGCATATTCCTACAACCCTCGACCAATAAAAAAATATCCACATTCGAAAATTAACCAGTCGCGCAAGTTCTTGTTGGCATAAGCGACTTTAATCCATCTTTGCAGTCGTCGAAGCCAAAATTCTCTGAATCATAAAAATGTAATGTAAGCAGAATATAGACTTTATCTTTTTCTTTTGGCTCATATTCTAAAATAATTGCAACTGCATAAAACATGGCTTTATTTTTTTAAATTCAGTTAAGTGTCCGTGCTTTGACTTCATCGAGAAAAGCAAGTAATTAATCATCATCATCATCATCATCATCATCATCATCATCATCATCATCATCATCATCATCATAGCAGAAGACAGAAACAATGATATGCCTATGCATGCAGAATAAAAAAATAATAATTAAAATATTCAAATGACAATTATTTTTCTCGCGATCAGTGGTGAATACAAATAAAAATGAAAATCATATTGCAAAAGTATGACCAATAATTTTGTCTGAAATTTAAAATAAAGAAATTTAATCAGATTCAGAAGTAAAGACAGTTTTATGATTTTAATTTATATGTTCATCAGACGTTTACATTTATATTTAGGAATTATATGTATTGTATTTGCAACAACAATAGCAGTAATAGTAACAATATAATAATAACATTAATCAACATTACATATTATTTTTAAAGTTTGATCAAATTACTGACATGCTAAATACCATCTAAATATGATTTAAACATATTTCTGTGGTGCAGAAATTTCTTTTCATGCTGTTTAGCATATAATACAAAAATGATTAACTGTCTGCGCGAGTTCGAGTCCAGACTCGGCTAACGTGGGTAAGTGAGAAAGACTGCCAGTAGCTTCTCGTGGGTCGGTGGTTTTTCCCTGGGTTTTCCAGGGTTCTTCTTCCACCATTAATACTGACCGCCATGTATAGACTATCTTGTGTTGAAAATGGCGTTGAACCCTACAACAACAACAGCAACAAAAATGATTTTAAAAAGCTTTACTTTTATGATCTTAGGAAATGTTACATTTATGATCTGAGAAATATTGTTACTGTAGTTTTGATTCCACTTCTTAATAGTCATCATTAAAGCGATATGAATCTTGTATAGTGTATATAGTCATAGTCATTGAAGCAGTATGCATCTTTTATAGTGTATATGAAATCATTGTATAGAGTATATAAAGTCATTGAATCAGTATGCATCTTGTATAGTGTATATAAAGTCATTGAAGCAGTATGCATCTTGTATAGTGTATATGAAGTCATTGAAGCAATATGCATCTTGTATAGTGTATATAAAGTCATTGAAGCAGTATGCATCTTGTATAGTGTATATAAAGTCATTGAAGCAGTATGCATCTTGTACAGTGCATATAAAGTCATTGAAGCAGTATGCATCTTTTATAGTGTATATAAAGTGATTGTATAATGTATATAAAGCGATTGAAGCAGTAGGCAACTTGTATAGTGTATATAAAGTGATTGAAGCAGTAGGCATCTTGTATAGTGTATATAAAGTCATTGAAGCAGTATGCATCTTTTATAAAGTATATAAAGTCATTGAATCAGTATGCATCTTGTATAGTGTATGTAAAGTCATTGAAGCAATATGCATCTTGTATAGTGTATATAAAGTCATTGAAGCAGTATACATCTTGTGTAGTGTATATAAAGTCATTGAAGCAGTATGCATCTTGTATAGTGTATATAAAGTGATTGAAGCAGTATGCATCTTGTATAGTATATATAAAGTCATTGAAGCAATATGCATCTTGTATAGTGTATATAAAGTCATTGAAGCAGTATACATCTTGTATAGTGTATATAAAGTCATTGAAGCAATATGCATCTTGTATAGTGTATATAAAGTCATTGAAGCAGTATGCATCTTGTATAGTGTATATAAAGTCATTGAAGCAGAATGCATCTTGTATAGTGTATAAAAAGTCATTGAAGCAGTATACATCTTGTATAGTGTATATAAAGTCATTGAAGCAATATGCATCTTGTATAGTGTATATAAAGTCATTGAAGCAGTATACATCTTGTGTAGTGTATATAAAGTCATTGAAGCAGAATGCATCTTGTATAGTGTATATAAAGTCATTGAAGCAGTATACATCTTGTGTAGTGTATATAAAGTCATTGAAGCAGAATGCATCTTGTATAGTGTATATAAAGTCATTGAAGCAGTATACATCTTTTATAGTGTATATAAAGTGATTGTATAGTGTATATAAAGTGATTGAAGCAGAATGCATCTTGTATAGTGTATATAAAGTCATTGAAGCAGTATGCATCTTTTATAGTGTATATAAAGTCATTGAAGCAGTATGCATCTTGTATAGTGTATATAAAGTCATTGAAGCAATATGCATCTTGTATAGTGTATATAAAGTCATTGAAGCAGTATACATCCTGTATAGTGTATATAAAGTCATTGAAGCAGTATGCATCTTTTATAAAGTATATAAAGTCATTGAAGCAGTATGCATCTTGTACAGTGCATATAAAGTCATTGAAGCAGTATACATCTTGTATAGTGTATATAAAGTCATTGAAGCAGTATGCATCTTCTATAGTGCATATAAAGTCATTGAAGCAGTATACATCTTGCATAGTATATATAAAGTCATTGAAGCAGTATACATCTTGTATAGTGTATATAAAGTCATTGAAGCAATATGCATCTTGTATAGTGTATATAAAGTCATTGAAGCAGTATACATCTTGTATAGTGTATATAAAGTCATTGAAGCAGTAGGCATCTTGTATAGTGTATATAAAGTGCTTGTATAATGTATATAAAGTGATTGAAGCAGTAGGCATCTTGTATAGTGTATATAAAATCATTGAAGCAGTAGGTATCTTGTATAGTGTATATAAAGTCATTGAAGCAGTAGGCATCTTGTATAGTGTATATAAAGTCATTGAAGCAGTAGGCATCTTGTATAGTGTATATAAAGTCATTGAAGCAGTATGCATCTTGTATAGTGTATATAAATTCATTGAAGCAGTATGCATCTTTTAAAAAGTATATAAAGTCATTGTATAGTGTATATAAAGTCATTGAAGCAGGATGCATCTTGTATAGTGTATATAAAGTCATTGAAGCAGTATGCATCTTGTATAGTGTATATAAAGTCATTGAAGCAGCATGCATCTTTTATAGTGTATATAAAGTGATTGTATAGTGTATATAAAGTGATTGAAGCAATATGCATCTTGTATAGTGTATATAAAGTCATTGAAGCAGTATGCATCTTTTATAGTGTATATAAAGTGATTGTATAATGTATATAAAGTGATTGAAGCAGTATGCATCTTGTATAGTGTATATAAAGTCATTGAAGCAATATGCATCTTGTATAGTGTATATAAAGTCATTGAAGCAGTATGCATCTTGTATAGTGTATGTAAAGTCTTTGAAGCAGTATGCATCTTGTATAGTGTATATAAAGTCATTGAAGCAGCATGCATCTTTTATAGTGTATATAAAGTGATTGTATAGTGTATATAAAGTCATTGAAGCATTATGCATCTTGTATAGTGTATATAAGGTCATTGAATCAGTATGCATCTTGTACAGTGCATATAAAGTCATTGAAGCAGTATACATCTTGTATAGTGTATGTAAAGTCATTGAAGCAGTATACATCTTGTATAGTGTATATAAAGTCATTGAAGCAGTATGCATCTTCTATAGTGTATATAAAGTCATTGAAGCAGTATACATCTTGCATAGTATATATAAAGTCATTGAAGCAGCATACATCTTGTATAGTGTATATAAAGTCATTGAAGCAATATGCATCTTGTATAGTGTATATAAAGTCATTGTGTAGTGTATATAAATTCATTGAAGCAGTAGGCATCTTGTACAGTATATATAAGTCATTGAAGCAGTATGCATCTTGTATAATATATATAAAGTCATTGAATCAGTATACATCTTGTATAGTGTATATAAAGTCATTGAAGCAGTATACATCTTGTATAGTGTATATAAAGTCATTGAAGCAGTACGCATCTTGTACAGTGCATATAAAGTCATTGAAGCAGTATACATCTTGTATAGTGTATATAGTCATTGAAGCAGTATGCATCTTCTATAGTGCATATAAAGTCATTGAAGCAGTATACATCTTGCATAGTATATATAAAGTCATTGAAGCAGTATACATCTTGTATAGTGTATATAAAGTCATTGAAGCAATATGCATCTTGTATAGTGTATATAAAGTCATTGAAGCAGTATACATCTTGTATAGTGTATATAAAGTCATTGAAGCAGTATGCATCTTGTATAGTGTATATAAAGTCATTGAAGCAATATGCATCTTGTATAGTGTATATAAAGTCATTGAAGCAGTATGCATCTTGTATAATGTATATAAAGTCATTGAAGCAATATGCATCTTCTATAGTGTATATAAAGTCATTGTGTAGTGTATATAAATTCATTGAAGCAGTAGGCATCTTGTATAGTATATATAAAGTCATTGAAGCAGTATGCATCTTGTATAATGTATATAAAGTCATTGAATCAATATACATCTTGTATAGTGTATATAAAGTCATTGTGTAGTGTATATAAATTCATTGAAGCAGTAGGCATCTTGTATAGTTTAAATAAAGTCATTGAATCAGTATGCATCTTTTATAGTGTCTATAGTCATTGAAGCAGTATACATTTTGTGGAGTGTATATAAATTCATTGAAGCATTATGCATCTTGTATAAAGTCATTGAATCAGTATGCATTTTGTACAGTTTATATAAATTCATTGAAGCAGTAGGCATCTTGTATAGTGTATATAAATTCATTGAAGCAGTATGCATCTTTTATATTGCATATAAAGTCATTGAATCAGTATGCATTTTGTACAGTGTATATAAAGTCATTGAAGCAGTATGCATCTTCTATAGTGTATATAAATTCATTGAAGCAGTATACATTTTGTATAGTATATATAAAGTCATTGAAGCAGTATGCATTTTGTACAGTGTATATAAATTCATTGACGAGGTAGGCATCTTGGATAGTGTATATAAAGTCATTGAATCAGTATGCATTTTGTACAGTGTATATAAATTCATTGAAGAGGTAGGCATCTTGTATAGTGTATATAAAGTCATTGAAACAGTATGCATCTTGTATAGTTTATATAAAGTCATTGAAGCAATATACATCTTGTATAGTGTATATAAAGTCATTGAAGCAATATACATCTTATATAGTGTATATAAAGTCATTGAAGCAGTATGCATCTTGTATAGTATATATAAAGTCATTGAAGCCGTAGGCATCTTGTATAGTGTATATAAAGTCATTGAAGCAGTAGGCATCTTGTATAGTGTATATGAGTCATTGAAGCAGTAGGCATCTTTTATAGTGTATATAAAGTCATTGAATTAGTGTGCATTTTGTACAGTGTATATAAATTCATTGAAGAGGTAGGCATCTTGTATAGTGTATATAAAGTCATTGAATCAGTATGCATCTTGTATAGTATATATAAAGTCATTGAAGCCGTAGGCATCTTGTATAGTGTATATATAGTGATTGAAGCAATAGGCATCTTGCATAGTGTATATAAAGTCATTGAAACAGTATGCATCTTGTATAGTGTATATAAAGTCATTGAAGCAGTAGGCATCTTGTATAGTGTATATAAAGTCATTGAAGCAGTATGCATCTTGTATAGGGTATATAGTCATAGTCATTCAAGGAGTAGGCATAGTGTATATAGTCATTAGTTGTTATGTACTTTTTGAGAGATTTACGCATGTAAGGTGAAGTTGTTTGCATTTGAAACACACATTTTAGATAATTTTGGTATACCTCTATGCTACTTTAATGCAATTGGCTGACATTTCTTTGAATATTGTACCTTTGGAAATTTTACATGATCTGTGCACACTGCTAACTAAAATGACTACTCCCTTGAGCAGCAGAGACGGTGAACAGACAACTTTGCCTGAGACGTTTATTTAAAAAAAAAATAAAGGTTCCTGCAGAGGCTGAGAAAAAAAAAAACGTCAGCAACGCTAAACCAAAGTCTCTAACTTTTCTATTTCCACACGATTATGTATTTATTCGTTTAATAAAATCTTTGGTTAGCTTATTTTTGTGACATATTTTTATGATTTTGTCCTAAAGAAGCAGCAATATCCCCACCTATCTTTGTTGTCCCTGAGATAAATTTATATTTTTTGAACCACATTTACCTGTTAATGCACGTCGTTTATTTTTTGTTATTATTGTTGTCAATTCAGTGGTGGGTGTATATGATTTACATCGAACACAATATAGACTCATGTTATTAATAATATGGATACAATAATTGACTTTTCGGCTACACGAAAACAGGAACCAGTGAAGCACCATCCAGCATTACCAAATTCGATAAGAATGATTATAATAGGTCCATCTGGATCAGGTAAAACACAATTATTATTAAATTTAATAATGAGGTGGTTGAGATGGAACAAACTATATTTAATAGGACCATCTGTATATGATCAGCATTGTTACGAAGTACTTAAGGATTTTAACGAGAAAGCAAAATCAGTTAATAAAGACGGTGACGATATTATTGACTTTATTACAGATATAAATGAAGCCCCGTCTGTAGATGATTTAGATGGATTCATTAATAATCTAGTAGTAATATGATGATGTGATGTTAGACAAACAATCTAATCCAGCTAGAATATTTTCTCGAGGTAGACACAAAAACACAGACGAGATTTATGTTACACAAAGATATATACAAATACCTAAGGTGATCAGAGATAACTGTAATATTTTGGTTGTGTTGATCTTCATCTTTGATATGGTACAAAAATGATACTCACATCTGAGATCATCGATTTTACCGAGTGATTAGTTTAAATGTAGCATTTACATTTTAAACTGCTCTATGAATTTTATAAGCATACCATTAGGCCATGTTTATTTACCCTGCACTATTTTGGAATGTGTGATATATAATTAACCAAAAGAAAACTATACATATATTTACGTTATAGTTTATGATTTAGAGAATTTTTTACAGTAGTTTAATGATCTTTATTTTAATTTTACCGGTTATAGCGCTTAGTATCTTGCACGTTGTATACAGTATAAATGTACAAACATTTTTATTTTTTCCTGCGCCTTGTATATTAGGCTGCTCACTCGTGTGCTAAATAATTGCATATCTTTAACATTGCACTCGCCTTTAGAACTTTATTATTCCAAACGTTTTTGCCGACAACACTAAATATTGATTGACATTTGTAAGATTTCAAGGATTAAATAATTTTCAACTAGATTATTAATGGCAGCCTAAATAATAATTTTAAAAGAACTTTTAAGAAGAAATGTAGCCAGAAAAATCCCATTGGACACGTTTCTTTCTTGAAGGCTTTGTGGGAAATAAAAAAAAAATAAAATACCCAAAATTTGGTCTTTTGGAGTTAGTGGATTTCAAAATGCTTTGTAAAATCAATATTGCACTTAATATTCTGTTTGCCTGTCCCTGTGTCTGTCTGTCTGTCTGTCCGTCTGACAGATAAAGTCTGCCATGACAAGCTATGTCTTTTAGATGGTCAAATGAGAAAAAGATGTAAAGGTTTTGCCTAGATGAGAATTGCTTGTCATAACTAGATAAAATTTCTTTTGAAGAATTCTCCATATCTGTGAAGAAGGTCAAGAATATTAAGTAAACCATACATCGATTGAACAAATTTTATTTTTTTAAATATTTTATAGACTTTATCCGATTAATATTAATATTTATATAATCGATGAAGATGATGATTATTATAATCCTGTTTATGGTAACGTGACAAACTCAACTGATAACGTGTTTCTTATGAAATCTTGGATGATAAAAAGTTAGAAACTTTCTAGTAGATATGTTCCAGGTGGAATAATAGTGACTATGGCATAAACATTCGTTGATTTTCTTGACGAGAAGTCACATTGTTCAGCAGACAAATGGTGAATGAGTTTTTAAATGGTCTCTATATGATTAACATGAGATACAAATGCAACATGACTCGGTAAAATCGCTGCTAAGTAAAATCTCTGCTCTCTGGTGATTTATCTTAACACTTTTCAATATTATCCCAATCATCGACCAGTTTAACAAAAAAGTTTGCAAATACCTGGGCCCTTTGCAGTGATGACTTGCTAAGGTCCGTCTATTATATGTATGGAAGATAATTTGAAGCAAGTAAAATTCTTCGTAAAAATGTATTAACGTGTGCTTTGCAAAACGTAAAACTTTCAATACTCATCAAAGTTCTTCTGTCGTCAAATCTTTAGTTTTGGAGTTGCGTATTTTCTACCAGATGCCAGGCTCTTCAATTTCGGAGGTATGAAAATCTTGTACGTAGCTCGCAATCCCATATTACCTAAAAGGAAGTGATCGATTTGAGAAAAGGAAGTTTGGTGCACTACAAAACGTTTGCTTTGCTTTCATGCCTTCTTGAAAAAGAGTGACTAATGGAGGTAGCAATACAACAGTTCTATATTCCAACAATTGACAAATTAGTTACTGTAGTCTTGACCTTGAAGCTTTTAACTCATATGTTTAAGTGCTTCTGTTAATCTTCTGTCTGATATGTGAGGTTATTGTTCCTTGCAAGCAGGAGATACAGTTTCAAGCAACTGTAACCATTAACAACCTTGAAACAAATGCCCTTTTGGTATTACTTCAATACCTTTCCTATTAATCCATCCCATTGGGTCCCTTGTCCCGCACGCTTCTTCCTTCTGGTGAAAATGTGAACAAACACTGATGGTGATCCACACGTACAGATGCAAACAAAGGACATTGCGTCTAGTTTTGAAGAAAAACTCAACACATTAAGCAACCTTTCATTCTGGACAGATAGACGGATGGATATTGTGACCGTTATGTCTCACAACTTCTGATATTTGTGGCAAGCGAGACAAAACAACCATTACTAAACCATTGTTAGATTAGAATGGATCATGGGTCGGCTAAAGACGCAAGGATTACTAGCTGTATGCACAGAGTATATTCTTATACTTAATCTTTGTTATTGCAATCGATTTTTTTGTCGAATAGCATGTGCGCATGCGCATATTGTATCTCTGCGTTTATGCACACTGTAACAATATACCATGAACAGTGTTAAACATAATCGTTAAATCCAGAAAGGTAAAGTTAAAGTGCAAATGCACCACCTTTTTACATACGTTTGCAAATTAAGTATGTATATTTACATTTGTATGTAACTTTTTTCGTGAGATCCAATTTTTCACATCAATCTAAATTGCCTTTGTGTGTAAACGTACACCATCTGCACAACTACACACGCAAAATAATGTAAATGAAAATTCCAAAACGAGGCTTATAAATTATTATTTACGCACATATTCCTGTTTTGAGCAAGAAGCTTGGCCTGTTTTCATTAACATTACTTTACGAACCCATTTTATTCTTGTTAAGCTATGATGGAAAGTCAAATTATCACATGTGTATATAGTTGTCATATTTATAACGTTAGATAAGTTTAGTCTGAACAATTTATATATAACATGTAATCGGTGATAGTATCAAGTTTTGTTAATCCCTGCCTCTTTGTCCTTTTGTCCTACTACGACTTGTATCCAGATATAGGCTTGATGAATATGAGTGGAGGGGCACCGGGTGGCTGATAGGTCTAAAGTGCTTACCTTTACAAATGGACAAATGGATATCATTCCTTTATACCAAACTCGTGTAACGGGGAGCAATTTACATATTTTAGATTGAAAGAAAAATCTTTTGTGACGATTCACATTAAGTTTGGTTGAATGTAGAAAGAAACTAGAGCAGGACACGTACATCCTACACTAATCCTACACCCTGGACAACAAAACATACTTGAAAAAATCTCGATTTAAATTGCACGTATAAACTTCTAACGGTGCTGGCTAAGCGGATTATCCCCAATGTCTAGCGGACTTCTTTTTGGCGAACAGGGCACATGGATAAAATTACCAGGGGAGTCATCGAAATGCGCCCGCGCCTGAAGAGACCCTTTTTCTACGAGATTTGTTCTAAAGAATATCATCAGGAAATCATCGAGACGCACCCGAAAGTTAACCGTGTAAATGTCAGATGGTCCTCATTTGGCACTCAACCGTTATGACATTTAGATGTGGTCAAATATATAATTGGGGAAATTCGTGGAGTTTAATTACGACTCTTATATGTGGTTTGTACGAATAGGCATTGTCCCTACATGGATTAGGCTATAGAAAGCCGACTTTAATCGTCTGCGACGAGAACGACTTTGCCTGTATAGTCGCCGATATGAAACATGTGTGAATTTTTTTTAGATTTAAAAATGTATCTGGGAGATCGTTACTGCCGCCGTGGATGCATCGCGATTAAATACTACTCATCAGATTGTAGATCAATTAAATCAAATAATATTTGACATCGACATTAACATTGTGGCGGCAGCGGCTGAACCAAGCAACAAACACTTCGAGCCAACGTTGGCTGAACAAGAGCAAGAAAATATCAAGTATGATCGAGAACGGATTCAGGAAGAGCAATAATTAAGGGTGCAGTTTCGAGCAGAGAGACGAGAGCGTCAGGAATAAGCCTGAACAGTATGAGGAAGCTGCGCAACAACAACTCGAACCAGAGGTACAATAGGAACAGCAGCAACTACAACGGCTACGTCGACAAGAGCTACATTAGAAAAATGGCAAGCATATGAGCAAGGGCGTTCAGCGAAATGAGTGATGCGTGAACAAGAGAAGCAGGTTACGCAGTAGCAACAAAACGATGTCCGATGAGTGGCGTAATGTCCGCCGCGTCAGATATATTATCACTGACAGCCATTGTCAGTTTTAGTGCTGTCAAATACAATTTTATTATTCAAGAAAATTATAATACATAGATTAAATCAGAGATTTTAAGAACCTGTTAATGATTGAATCGATGAGCAATAATTAAATGTTGACCGAGATCGTTGACGATTATATTGTCAATCATGCTTTCACTCCGGACAGTGTCCCAGACATATTTAACACGATCAAACAGCAGAATACGGAGGCAGATATCCAATTTCATCAGAATACAGACTCGTAAAGTAATTAGTCGTTTATGGAATGGGTAGAAGCTATTTCTAGGCAAAACGTTTTTCTGTTGGCAGTTGCGACTGTTATTTGGTACCTGTTCGACGTTACCGTGCAACGATGTCAACATACTGCTAATGTTTGGATTTTTTTCCCGTCATTTTATTGACATGTTTGTATTAGCGAAAAGCCTGAATCTATGATCTTCCACTGATGGTCATTATATAATTCCAACTAAATTATTAACCAAATATGACGAGCACTTCTCTGAATTTTCAATTGTAACTTACTAAGTTACCGATTTATCTAGAACCACAACTTCATTCAACTCAACGGAGACACTGGTCAATTATCTAGTACAAATCGTCCCTTTTAGCAAATAGGTTGAAGGTGCTGATCGATCGTCCGAATATGTATATATATATATATATATATATATATATATATATATATATATATATATATATATATATATATATATAAAGAATACAAATCATATGGCGAATAACAACCCTCTCAAGCGTACTGGATCCACCAAGGGATCACGTTTGTCAGGGATTAATTAAAATAGATGCAATAAACTGACGACGAACAGTACGAAACTAGTAACTAACTAGCCTAAGCGCTTTCGACTCTTAATGAGTCTTTTTCAAAGGCAAATACAAAACATAGTTACGACAAACAAATAAACACAAAAACGTTGTGTTTGTAAACCTCTACATTTCTATCTTCACATGTGCTAAAACTATAAATACAACCAGCTTGTATAGACTAGTTGCGGAAACTGAAAACGTTGTATAATTCCCTAAAAGTCTACAAGCCAAAGCGACATCTATTTTTACTTTGTGTACATATGTAACGCAGATTATATCCCGGATATTTGATTCTATACCGGTTATTCTTATAGTAAAAATTGAAGGATAAGAAGATTTAGAAAATGTTAAATTCTACTAGTGCATAGTTTTCATTTTCTAGTCTTCTTGGTTTAGACCGCTTGGTTTCAATGTTCTAAGGCGGCGTATCCAGTATGATTCCTTTTCCTTCCTGGTTTCGGAACTCCAGCTGTGGTTGTTAACAATAGCGATAAGTATTATATCACTGAAAGTGTGGCCAGGGGAGGAGAAGTGTTCTGCGACTGGGCTTCTGTACAGCTTTTTTGTCATCCAATCAGATCTATGAAGGTTTATCCTTATGTGTAGCTTTTCAGTTTTTCCCACGTACTGAAGGCCACAGATCCTCCCCTGGCCACACTTTCAGTGATATAACACTTATCGCTATTGCTAACAACCACAGCTGGAGTTCCGAAACCAGGAAGGAAAAGGAATCATACTGGATACGCCGCCTTAGAACATTGAAACCAAGCGGTCTAAACCAAGAAGACTAGAAAATGAAAACTATGCACTAGTAGAATTTAACATTTTCTAAATCTTCTTATCCTTCAATTTTTACTATAAGAATAACCGGTATAGAATCAAATATCCGGGATATAATCTGCGTTACATATGTACACAAAGTAAAAATAGATGTCGCTTTGGCTTGTAGACTTTTAGGGAATTATACAACGTTTTCAGTTTCCGCAACTAGTCTATACAAGCTGGTTGTATTTATAGTTTTAGCACATGTGAAGATAGAAATGTAGAGGTTTACAAACACAACGTTTTTGTGTTTATTTGTTTGTCGTAACTATGTTTTGTATTTGCCTTTGAAAAAGACTCATTAAGAGTCGAAAGCGCTTAGGCTAGTTAGTTACTAGTTTCGTACTGTTCGTCGTCAGTTTATTGCATATATATATATATATATATATATATATATATATATATATATATATATATATATATATATATATATATATATATATATATATATATATATATATATATGCATTTTTATCTCAGTAAGGTGTATTCGGTTATAGCCCGTTCTGGATCGTCACTTGATCGATTGCATATAACAGTACGACGACTGCACGGTCACATATTGGATTATCCAAAACGGTCTGTGTTGGCGATGTTGAATACAACAACGGTGTATAAACGTGGCGTCGTTTCAGATAATCGCTAACCCGTACGAATTAAAATAAGACCTGCTGTGCGGTCGAAACACATATGGAACCAATTGCGTACAGCGTCTCGCGCGAAATCCAAGTTAATAAGTATAGTTTCTCGTGTGCTTGGCTCCTCTGGTAACGTATATCAGCATAAAAACCCATTTGAATTGTATATGTTTGCTACTCGAAATCCTTTGCCCGTACTAGTTTCCAGGCAGCATAAGCTTATGTCCTTTTCTTGTCTCAGCGAGCTAACCCTATATGCGTCTCGATCAGCCTTTTAATGAGCTCTTCCCGAAACGGTCCCGATCGCACCTAACTCGTCCGCTTTGGCAACCCAAGGAACCACCGAGGCGAGCAACGCTAGAACTGCTGCCAGAAATGGAAATATTCCGCCATTTCGATCTCTCAAAGCAACTTACACCGCGAGTCTGAATGGTCTGGTTCACTTCGGTGGTTCTCAGCAATGTTACATAGCAGTTTGTAATCGCGTGTTTTCATTTTTAAAGTTGACCCGAATATATTACCACTAATATACTCTGATAAGATGTTTGTATATTTGTTTTCATATTTGACACACAATTACAAGTTTTCACGGGGGCACCAAAGACTATCATACGGCTGCTAACTGGTCCCAAAGTGACCATTTTATCTGATAAAAGTTAGTGCCATACATTTATATCCAGTTTCAACCGGATTGTGTAATCGCGATTTAAGGTCCATGTCGACAAAGCAAATTTAAATGCCCAAACGAGAAATAATACACTGAAGTAAGTTAATAAATTTTTCGGGGATGTTTTTTATTACAGCCCATGTATTTACGCTAACATGTAATATGCACAAATGACATTAATCAGTTCAAAATGAAGCAAAACGTCTTTGGAATGTTCTTAATGACAATTTAACCGCAGTGACACCTCGGGCACATTTCTTTCATTAACTGATATAAAGTTATGTTGTTCATTTTCAAACCGGTCATCTAAAAGCTGAATTGCTACAAGCACGTGACGCGGTGCAGATATTCCTTAACTTGCCAAGAGAAATTGCAATTGCGATTTATTGTTGAATCCGTGGTAATTGAAAGTCACAACCAGTTTAAAAATACAATCCCATTTCATAAACGATAGTTAGTGTACTTTTGTAGTCAACGCTGGAGTCAATACTGTCATTCACAAATCGAGTTTATGAAGCAAAGCTTTGAGACCACCAGCTATAGCATCGCGCCAAATGGTGTTAATTGTCATTGTCGTGTCTTGTCAACAATAATTTAACTCCAAATTTATTTTTACTGACGTCTCTGCAGAAATTATCATTATGGTTAAGTGGAATCGAACAATAAAAATTGCCTCGTTTATCAATTTGAGAACGCCGTACTGGAAATCGCAATTCAAGATTTGGATTAGTTTATTTCAATCTACGATATGCAGGATTGTATTAGATGTGGACGGAATCTTCTTTAGTCTCTTTGAGGCACATCATGGACAATTCAACGCTGCGGGTTTAGTCGTTGCTATAACAGGTGATTCTCAATTTCATTGTCGCGACGTCAACGTTGCCAAAATATTACTTCGATTTTTTTTGGCGTTCACAAGATATTGGGTTCCAGTGAATAATGCCATGACACCGTTGTTGACAAAACCATCTAGGTCTATATTCTCTTAAACATAATCGTCATTTTTGACAAGTATCGCTATGACTTGGATGAAAGCTTCACGTGGTAGAAATCAGCAGATTGTATATTGAATGTGTCATTCTATTAGCCACATTATTTTCGAAGACATGAGTCATTTAATGCATGTGTAGTTTACGCACTCCACTGCGATGAAGCCGAACACAGGATTATAAATTTCAGCTGGTACTAAACTCCGTAGTCGCTCTTCTTCGGCTTCGATGTTAACTATACTGCTTCAGGCGAGCATAATACACAGTGAGGTCTAGTTTTGCTATCACGTCAACCGTCTAAGCAGCGATAAAAATATGACCGGCAAGTGATCAACTTTAGTCCAACACGGGTGTTTAAACTACATCGCAGGTTTATTTCTCAAACGGTGTTAATTTCAGCTGGCAATCATCTCAGTAATCATAGGAAAACATCACCAATGTCATTGCCATAATCTGCATCATTGATAGATCGGTATGAATTAATTATTCATATAGGTAACTCTCGTGCGAGCACATTTGTAATGTTAATTATTGTGTTTAAGTGTAAGCACGGTCACGGATCTATAATACGAACGCGAGAGCCTTTCCACGCAAATCAACTAGGTGCCCATGTGAAAAACGCAATCTCTTTATCCGTTAATTATTACACGGGAAATACATTGGTGAGGATGGCGCCACTCAGATATGATCGCTTAAGGGTTACGTCTGGGGAAAACTACACAAAATACAATCTTGACCGGCAAGTCACACGCGGACTCGCTTTGATAACTTTCAGTGAATTCATTGCATGTTAAGTTGATCGTGGTTTTCAAAGTAATTCAGAGAATACCCGGAAGATATTGTAACAGACTATGAGTCCGTGTTTATCTTTTGGGATTTAGTTGATTTCTTCTGGCCAACCTAGTACGGTTCTGATCAATGACTCAGCTATGTGAATGTAGTAATCTGAGTCAAGTTTTTCGACAGTGGAAATCAACGTGGATTCGTGAGTTCGCATCACCCCTTTGGATTCCGTGCTGATATTGTCCTTGATTAGTCGTCCAGTTTTGTCGTTGATAGTTTTTATTTCTTACACACCGGTGGATAGACCCACATTGGGCCATGTCGTTGCTCCGCTCGGTGGTTTATTACAGTGGTTATACAACAGCGAGTTTTTTTTCCACGTAGAACCCACCCCGAATAGTTGCAATTTCCAATGTACGTCTGTTTGGTGCTTCTATCACCGACTAAACCTCCACAGTGAAATCCTATGGCTGTTAAACTCGTTGATAACATTATGGCATTCTGTTATCGCCAACTGTATGTAGCGCTTGATTCATTTCGTGACAGATTTAGATTTATACTTATATTGATTATTCACCATGTTAACTGCTGACATAAATTTCATCAATGATTTCCACTATAAGAATCTTTTGTGTTACGGTCCATGTTGTCCTGGAAGAATAACATGTGGCTTCGTTGACTACTTCATTTTCATGTATTACCGGTCCTGACAGACCCGGCTAACAATTCTAACCGTGATGCAAAGTCGTCTGGGGTTAGATTTATTCTTGCTGACAGATGTGTGCCTTATTGTTTCACACTGTTACACTTAGCAGCTAATTCAAGCTATCTTTTCTTGATTCGGATAGGACACTGTCTCATTTTGCTATTTTACTTTTACCAGCTGCCTTTTTGTAAACCCGTTGTGGCTAAATATGAAATTGAATCTGTTTACTTTTTCCGGTAATGAATACAATCTCCACTTCGTTTTTGAATCGATGCAAATTCAACGGAGCCGCTAAAGATCTTTTCATGTGCTTTTTTATTGAAAAATTATGCAAACGATATTTGCTGATGTTTAATAAGCTTAGCAACATCTTCAATATTAGTGCTGTTCCGGTAACTGTCCAATTGTATATGCGGTTTCAAGCGTGTAATTTTCATCGTCATAGTACAGCCCGCTGTTTTTATGATCGAGCCATGTTCTTTTACTTTTGACATGGTTTCTGCAACGTTCTTCACTTCTCCCTCTATTTCACTCATGGTTTTTGATTAGCGGGGCAAATATCTCACTGAAACCTTTTGTGAGTTCTATCCTTGCTGACGGTCACGGTCAACATGCTTTGGACGCTTAGAGATGCAATGATATACTCGTGGAGGATTTGTTGATGATCTGACATTGATATTATCACTTGAGTGCATACAAATGTTTGCGTGGTTTGCGAACGAATTAATGTCAACCCAATATACTATCTAGTCTGTGGGTTTTTTTTAAGTCAACGGTGATAAATCCTTACGCGGATTATTTGAATTGGAGAAAAAAGGTGTTAAATTGATTCAATGTCACTTGAAGGACTTGTACGAAGTGCTGAATTATGCACGTTACGTCGGTGCTTTTGTGCCTGCGACATAAAAATATTACCCTGAATATTTCCTGATCCAACGTAGAAGCACCAATTTGTTGCTGTCCGGTTATAGATTGAAATGTCTGGGTCGTCTTTGGTAACAGCGATAACTTTCACGGGTGTTGTGGAGGGCATATGTGACATTGATAAAACCACGAGAGACATCGGAACACGATTGATCGTCCTTGGATATCATTACAATATACAATGTATCTCTAATGAGATAGCTTATGACCAGGTTAAGAAGGAACTGTTCTTCTGATCCTGAACGGCCAAAGATGATCGTGCGCACAAAAGAATTAGGAAACGAGGTACGATGTTTTCCAAGCGGTGTTGTTTGAGCTGCTAACAAAATATATTATGCGCTCCCATATCCCACGTGTATCTTGTGCCTCTGCTTTTTTTACGTTGACGTTTTTGGTTTCGTGTAATATCATTTGTATGTCTATTGTAATCCGTTTCCTTTTGAGAGAGTTGCAAACTGTAACTCAAGCATGCATTGTAGGTTTTAGAAAGCGGAGCTGGAATTGAGGCCATCGATGGAAGTGTAATTGCCTTCATGGTGCTCGAGTCCCTAATTGTCATTGTTTATCTAGAATTGATTGAACAGTCTGCATTCCCAAAACTTTTAACCGATCCGGATAGGTTTTGATGATATCAGCGACTCGCATTGCAACATTTTTAGTGTTTGGTGCAGTGCGAGAGGCCAGGACTGTATGAACACATTTGGTGTACTTGTGATTAATGCCTGGATAATGTCCACAAGGCATTTACGTAATATGTCACGAATTGCATTTTTTTTAAGTTTTAAACATTCATCACACGTCCACGTACTGATGTAACTAACTGGTCGATCTCAAATGTACAGTTGTAAATTGTCAAGGTCTCCACGTGCAGGCCAGCATGTGTCTGCCTGGTCCGCAAGAGTAAAACGAATATGTTCCAACCGATCATTGTAACATGGAAGGCACACATGCGCACACAGGAGCAATCAATATCAGATCATCGGAAGCCTCAATCGCAGCAAACCCCAACAATATATAACTCAGAGATGCGTTCGTCGTTGAGACTAATGATTCCTAACAAACACAAATTGCGTCATAGGTCAGAATAATCTTGGTCGTGGTGGTGATCCTGACAATGGAACTGGTGCCGTCTGGTCCTGAAAACATTGTTCGTGTGCTTGGGGAGTTCTCATTAATATGTTCAGGCCAACCAAAATATATTGTTAATGACGACTGCGTGCAATTAACCGTATTACCTTGAGACTTGATTGATTTCTCATAGCTGAGAGTAGCTTCACGCGTGTGATTATAGTATTTCCCAGTCATTGACGAGATTCTCAGTCGGATACCATTATTTATTCATTCAATCTCGTATGTGTCCATCTCAGCACCAGCAACTTTCTTGAAAAACACAAAAGAGTTATTTCCAGGAAATATATACGATCTAATTTGACGCCAATTGCAGTATATGGAATGACTCAGTTCGATCTTCAATGAGCGGCATATCTTGTCATTCTCGTCAATGATAGGACCTTGATCGATTGTGAAAAGAAATCAATTGTAGATGAGTTGATTCTTATCGAAGACGTAAGCGCTACTGTAAAATCCCAGAGCATAACAAAACGTGATTGATCACCGACAGCGGCGCCATTATGTAAAATCGATCCCACGTAAACCATCTCAAAATGATATTTAATGTTCTCTCAATAATCAACCCGCCAAATGAGTTTAAAAACATGATAGCATGCTTGGGTGGTATGGGCTCTTTGGTCATATGGACTTTGCCACGCAGAGAAGTCAAGACAGTGATTTTTCTTTTTTGTGATGCCATGTTAAGTATCAATTTTTGTAAAACACAGCCTTGTCCTCATATTGTGTCCGATGACATACAAAAACTCGTAATGCTAACCTAACGCGGGTTCAAACACGTAATGCTTAGATCTGCAAACCAGAAAACGTGTTCGAGGTTTCCTTGTGTAGTTTGACGACCCAGCAAAGCTACTCAGGATACCGTGGAGCAGATGCTTAGGTGAAAAGCATGTCCCTGGATAGAATTACTGAGTGCCTGGAACACGACTGGATATACAACTTGATTCTAACACCCCCAGATTCTTATAGAAGCATCTATAAACCGCGTCAAAACAACACGCTACAAATATGACATTGAGTATCAAAGCATCAAGTGGTAGTGTACATCAACATTTTGATAAAGATCTCATCCATACCTCGAATGTTGTTCATTCTACAATGGCTGAAAGACTTGCTAGATGGATCATCAAAGGTGGTTGACACACAAAGCAATTGATGAATAAAGTCCACTCAATGGAAGAAACGCACATTAATATAATGAACATGTATAAGAAAAGTCTAAGCAGCTGTTTAATAGTGAACGTAGCAAAAGTCACCCCATGGATTGTGGAAACATGATTGTCCAAACAAGACTTTTTGACCAATTTACCTGCCCGTACCAAGAAAGATTTGCTGTGGGTGGTTTGGCGAGGGAACACACAAAGAAGATCATCATCATCAGGTTGGTCCTTTGTTTCTCCCACGTGATCAGGTACGCGGATGTCAGCCACAGATATTTTACAAGATGAAAAGAAGCTGATCCCTGAGCCATTTGCTTCTAATAATTAAGCAAGTGTTACAGATGCGCACAAAACATCTTTGTGCACAAGGACCCGCGACTATGGCAATAACTGTTGACAAGGAATTTCATAGAGTCGTTGCTTCATTCTTAATAAGATAAGGAACGGATTTGTGTTCGATACACCGCAATCAAGTGACTGTGGAGTGATAAAACGGTACAGTCAAGAAACGAGTATTATTCGGACATCAGTAGATGCTTCAGTTATTGATGATGTCTCAGACCCATAGTGCTCTATCTCATGAGTGGAAAACACGACTTCCATCAGTCATACAAGTATTATATAATGAAACCATACGTGCTGTTTGATTAAAACTCGCAAAAGCGCTTCGAGATAAGACTATCACCGTTACCTACACAATTACTTCACTGCCGTTAGATCCAATAGGATACAATTTCGGTATATGGATGCACCGAGGGAATTGGAAGGGCAATGTCGTGCTGCAAACTCGGCATGGTCAGTTGATGAATTTGCAATCTCTGACCGGATTTATACTTTACATGAACCATGACGTTACCGTTTAACACCGATAAAACCATCGGAAGCTCGTCCAACAAGTAGACCAATTTATAAAAGGAAATTGCATGGTGTTCACGCAAACACAGAACTACCACCAAGGTTTATTGTGGATCTGCGCGTGCTCGTATGCGTAAGCAGTGATTCCATCAGGGAATATTCACCGTCTGATGTCATTCGGTGACAAACTTATTTTAATGCAATGGTACACACCTATATGATGTTCGTTGATCGGATGAAAAGTATATGCGAATTCATATTGTTGCTTAAGACATTCCACAAGCAAATCGTGCCGAAGTTTCTCTTCGACATTAAGCGTGTGACACTTTTCGCCTTCTTAATGTTTTTGGAGCTAATCACGATCGAGTTAATTGGAGGACGGCAATATCGCACATTTCTCGATAGACTTTCCCTATCACTGCATTATCAAAAACCCTTTTATGTTCGGTACTAAACACTGGATGATCTTCTGATTATTCGCTAGCACCAAAATTCGTTTCCTAGCAACGTCCATGTGAACATCGCTGCTGGTAATATTCATCAAATAATCTGTGAGCATATATGGCATCTTGATATTGTCAACGTACTGCCGTTATATCTTATCATAATTCAATTCGCACCAGGGCAGTTTAGATAAGTCCAACACAGACGTGTGAGTATATATTGCCATTGTCAGCTTTAGCTTCGCCTATTTTTTTACCGTGGGCGGCAGTGATTCTACCTCCTAGAATATCCTGGAACAGGGTAAGCAGTAAGTCTTTGAAGCTTGTCTTGTTCATTATCAATGACAGTCTACTCTAATTCATTTTCTAAGATTCTGTATAGTATTGCTGAAGACAGCATTATTCACGAGTTTGAAGAAATCTTTCTCAGATTCATTTTTGTCCATTGTGTTCAGATCAGTATTGATTTACATGTACGGGACCATTTATAAGCATCCCGTAGATACAGCAGTAGGTTTCATATGTTAACAGATAGTTGTTTTTAGTCCGAAAACTCTGAACAAGCCTTGCATATTTTGTATACATGCGTGCATATCATGTGAAATCTGAGTAATCATGCACTGATAAATGGGACAACCAATGTGGATACACCAACAAGGCATCTGGTTGTAGCGGATCATTACCTAGGATTTTTTAAGCTCTCATGGATGCTCTATATCAACTTAAATGAAGTGTTCAATGTTGCTGTTACTGTCGCACATGTAAAAGTTTACTCCCTCAGGACAGATACAACCTCCACAGCATACGGTAAACTGATGACAAACAACATCAACGGCATCATTTCAAAAATAAAGGTCAACGGACAGAAACTGGAAAGAGTCACATGCTTTAAGTACTTGGGATAAATTATCACATATGAGGACTCCAAACCAGTGCTACTTTGCAGGATTGCCCAGACAACAGCAGCAATAACAAGGTTGAGACCAATATGACAAGATACCAACATTGCTTTTGGTTCCAAAATAAGGCTGATACACTCAATTGTTATATCTATCTTTCTGTATGCTTGTGAAACATGGACGGTCACATCAGATCTACAAAAAAGGATTCAAACATTCGAAATGAGATGATACCGCAAGATCTTAGACATCTTATACATTGACCATGTAACCAACCAAAAAGTCAACAACAGGATCCAACGATCCATCTGATTCTATGAAGACCTCGTGACCACTGTTGAAAAGCGGAAACTGAAGTGAAACATTCATGTCTCAAGATCATCTGGACTGGCAAAAACAATCTTTCAAGGCACAGTGCGAGAGCGCAGAAAAAGAGACATAGGTGGAAAAGAGGTGGGAAGACAACATTAAGGAGTGGACAGGCATGGGATTTGGAGATTCCCAAAGGGCAGCAGGGAACAAGTAAAGATAAGGGGGAAATGGTTGTAAAGTCAAATGTGGTACCCCAACGACCTCATCATGATGATGATGATGATGATGATGATGATGATGATGATGATGATGATGATGATGATGATGATGATGAAAATGTTCATGTTACTAATTTACGTAATTAGATTGTTGTACAATTTCCTGGACATTTTCAGCTATTTCTTGACAAAAAAAAATTAAATATTATTTGTATGTCCTTTATTGTGCCTCTTCTGTAGATGTATTCGTTTTTTCCAAATGGCAAAAGCCCCAGACGTTTTGATGAACTTAACTGATATGGCAAGACATCGTAATGGTTATAAAATTTACATACATAAATACAGGCATAAATATTGACAACTAAATCTCTCGGTTGAATAGTGTGGTGGGATTTTTCCTTTTGGGGTTTTATTTTTAAATGCGGTACAGCTTGTATCATTACTCTTTTGAAATCAAACAAATATGCCTTAATCTTACTCTATTGTAAGCGTGTATCATAAGGGAAATATAAAGTAGACATTACAATGGCCCACTGGCAGCAAAAATCAAAACCAAGCTGGGTTACCCCGTCTCTGCGTGACTGTGTCCATCAGAGGGTCAAATGTCAATCATGTAGCAGACATTCCATAAGCCCATTGACCACTTGAATCGACAACAGTCTTGATTATCTGATCTCTTTTGACTGTGTCTCTCGGACTAGCAGATGTAATTCAGAAATTATACAGCAGATGCGTCAATCGGGTATTGACCACTGAATTCAACAACAGGCCAGGTTAGAAGACTACCCAAAGGCATTTTGCCATGTTTGCTTTTCCAAAATAATAGTTAGAGACCTTTCCGTTGTCTTGCTCAATATTTTAGTTTTTATCTGTTGAATAGTACAGAGGTGAATGGAAGGTTTATTTCATGTGTCGATTATTTAGATTTCATCTGATGAATTACACAGCGTCGATTAAAATTTCGATGTCGAATGTGGAGTTTTTGGATTTGGGCTGTTGAAGTGTCCAGCGGTGCTTGATATTTTAACGCTGCACAGCTTGAATCTCATTCATTGTGCTGAAAGTTCCATTTCGTATGTCGAGATTTTAGATTGTAGCTGATGAATTACGCAGCGGTGGTTGGGCGTTTTAGTTTGCTTTGTCAGACTTTCTGTTTTAATATAGTGAAAAAAATTGTTGGTCTTAATAATTACATTACACAATGAAAAAGTTTACTATAACAATTTAAAGTAATATCGCGTGTTAAGATATGTCTTTTATGTATCCATTTATGAGGTACCATTACATTTTATGCATTTACAGTCCGAAATTTATCATTCATGGGTCAAAAATTACTAGAAACTTCTTCGTTAGAGGTCGCTCTTGCTAAAAGCACAGCGTTATATATATATATATATATATATATATATATATATATATATATATATATATATATATATATATATATATAGTGAATAATATTCTTATGTTTGGCTTTTTATACCTATCCAAAATTATGGACCTGTTTGAATTTTTATATTTATGCAGGTGTATGCAGCATTAAATTTGTGCATAAAAACTATCTCTTGCGTTCAGAAAGTTCCCGAATGGCGCCATCAGCAGCCATATTTGTGGTATGCTGAAAGATATACCGTTGAGTTTATGTGGTGTTTGGAAATTGTCAGGTTGCCCATCGTCCAAGCAAAATTGTCAGAATATCATCTGCTAGTGACTTTATCGGAAAGCATCTATAGGAATGGTTTGGGGTTCTAAACAGGGAAAATAACTTTTTTTTAGCTAATTACATTTAGATGAATGTGTATAGGGTGTTTCAATATGATTAGGCAGGGAAAAATGTAGAGGGGTAGTGTCACTCAAAAGAATACAAAACAATTTTTTTTTTTAAAAAAAAGGTTCTTTTACAGCTTTATTAATATTGACAAATATTCGAATTCTATCTGAATACTAATCTTCAAACATATTATGCATTTCACTTCCGAAGTTCAGCTGCAGTACGTGAGTGTATATTGTGGTGGGCCCTTCCGATCTAGATCTTGCAGACGACCAATCTAATCTTTTGATGTTTTGACTCTACTGCCCTTCGGCCCTCATCTAACAAGTTAGCAGCTGAATCCAATCCATAGTTTACTATAACAATTTAACAGTCGGCTGTTTTATTCGTTAAAATGTCACCGAAATTAGCGTTCAAGCTTACCAGCCTTTTCATTTTATTAGCGTAAATGCAAGAATTTTATTGTCATTAAAATATATAGAAATAATTGTATGCATCACGTTAATACTGGTTGTTGTCAAAATATGAGTAACATTAATACTTGCATCAGAGATGTACTCGTATTTATGTCCGTCATAATAACAGGAATGAGCTACGAGCTAAATTATATGTGTTTTTAATTTCTGATATTGCTATTAATAGACTTTAACTTAAATTACATTCGTGTGTTCAATTTAATCATCTGATCCTTTCGTCGTTTATGGAAATAGTTTGCCTGTCCAGGCGTGGCCATTCCTTCTCCTAGGCAAATTGAAATTTACTTTTATTATAATAAGTGTTTGTTAACATACATAAGTAAGGTAAATACCGCGATAATATAGAGTTGTTACCCTACGGTACGTTAATTTGGGTCAGCAACCTTATGCTGTTTTCTTTACATTTACGCGCATAGATTTATAAAGATTATTTAAATAAAAAGAGGGAAAGTCATATAAACTTTAAAAATTACAGGAATAGCAAAACGGTTTTAATATGTACCGATAGCAACATTAAGTACCGCAATAATGTAGTGTTCCAGGATACTTGATGCGTTTAATACAGCATATACTAAGCAATATGCTAAACAATATATATATATATATATATATATATATATATATATATATATATATATATATATATATATATAAACGTGGTTCTTTCAGCCAGACTTCTAGCGAAGAAGTTCTTAGCAATTCTCGGACCACGAATTATAATTTTTTTTTGTTCTAGGGTTTAACGCCATTTTTCAGCACAAGATAGCTATGCATGGTGGAGGAAGAACCTTGAAAAACCCAGGGAATTACCACCGACCCACGAGAAAATACTTGTAGGCTTTCTCACGTACCCACGTTAGCCGAGACTGACTCGAACCCACGCAGACTGAGGTGAGATGGCACGGTGAGGTTTTTGGACCACTTGGCCACTCGCCCTCCCCCCAATGATAAGTTTCAAACTGTAAATGCATAAACTGAATACATAAATGATACATCTGTGGTAAAATGAGTTTATGGCTTAGTGTCTATGGGGTGATCTCCAACGGTGAAATTTCCACGGTATCGAATAAACTACTACAAGTAGGGATAAAGTAGTAATCTAAACTAATATATAGAATAAATATGACTAGCCCCCATCACAAGTAAAAAATTTAATAAAAATTCAAACAATAAAAATTTCCAAGAATAAACAACATAAAAGTGACCGTTTGAAAGATACACTTCTTTCGTTACTTATTACTAATTATGGAATTCCAAAAAATACAATTACAATTAAGGAAATTCAAAATACAATGACAATTATATTCTAGACGATACTGTTTAAGTCTAAATCATCATACGAGCCCGAGTAATCGAATAACTCTGCCTGGCATAAAACATAACCTGTTGACTGTCTCTGTCCCACAGGCCCTCTCAGACCGTACTTCGGTTCCGTTGTTTCCGTACATCTTCCGTTCCACTTTCATTCCACCAATTCAAGATACATTTTACTTCGTTCCAACCTGTCCCTTTCCTTCGTTCCGCTGTGTTATTTTCCTTTCCCCACTTGTTTTCCTTCCCACACTGTTTCGGTTGTACTCTTTCAGACTATCTCTCCTTATGAAAATATAAACAAACAGCCTAAATCTTCCGTCACATAAACGAAAATACATAATTAGACTGATCCCCTCCATGTCAGAAATTACTCTATCAACTTTCAAACAGTCTACACGGCTAGTTCCTATACTAACGGACTGGGAATGCTATTTACGCCACATGTGGCATTGGCCCTTTTCACACGGCCTCATAATACGTAAATGAATGAAATTCCACGCTATACATTAAGGCTACAATTATACATAATGGATTCGTTCGGATAGTTCTGACTACTTCCGTAACATAGATCATTAATTCATTCATTGACTATAAATATAATATTATCAGTTAAATGAACTCAACACAGTTATGTCGGATACATAATTCCGTATCTAAATTAGTGTGAATTCAACCTACTCAATCCCTACAATAAGCAAGACTATAACTTAGCAAACTGCCAATGCATATGTATAAGAAAATATCGTTGCGCGGCTCAGATAAACAAACTAGACACAAGTATACCATATCAAGAAACATTAATCGACGACTCAACAAACAACTTTCGCAAATACATGCTTCTAAGTGCAATCAAGTCATAGCATAAACGACGTATATAAATGCCTGCAAATACAAGTACCTACAAGCAATTAAATCATAGCATAACAGAATAATATGAGATTTATGCAATTGCGTCGTTTCTTTTTCTGCTTTTGTGTCTGTCAAAACCTTCAGCAAACGTCTCTCCCTTGGATGACTTTTAATTATTTTCGAGAAATTTACTCTTTAAATTCCTCGGAATCTCAGATCTTACTCCCTTCCTCTCTTATAGAGAGTGGTAGACTGAAGTTTCAAGTTTTCTCCAGTATATGTAAACTCAAGATATTCAGTTTAAACTGCGCCCCCTTCTACAGCGTGACCAATCAGATTTAAAACAATTCTCGCCTTCCCAGTATTAGACACTGTATTATTTTAATCATCAACTGTCTGCTACTGTTTTGATTACCAACAGCAGTTCTCCGCAGAACAAAGCTTTTACCCCGCTCTTTAACTTTAAACAAATTCGGCCCTTAATTAAAAACTAATAACTTCTGGCCTTGTTAGAACTAATATGTAATTTATGGCTTGAACAAGGTGGCCATTTCCCCATAAATCTCGTTAATACTACATGTATACAGCTAAGTGTGTTATACTCTAATTAATTCTAACAAAGAAGATCGGCCTAAAAATTTGGTCCTTTACAACATCTTAACATTATATATCAAATAGAACTTTCATCGCAAACAGTTGCATACAACGTGTGAATTAGGGATTCTCGACATATGATATTGAAATTTCAATCACCGCTGTGTAATTCAAAATAGACGGTTCGAGTGGTCAAGTGGTGAGAGCGTCCGTCTCGGATGCGGGAGGTCGTGGGTTCAATCCACGGCCGATCCATGCCAAAGACTTCAAAAAATGGTACGAACCGCTGCCTCCTTTGGCGCTCAGCATTAAGAGGTTAGTGTTAGGACTGGTTGGCCTGGTATCAGGATAAAGTGATTGTGTGGGATATTATCTTATATGTATGCGGCATGATGCCAATATGCTATACATCACTTTAAACTGCCACACTGCAGACGTCGTAGCAATATGCCTGAAAAATTGTTAATGCTACGTTAAAAATCTAAATCACACACTAAATCATGAATTCAAAGTGTAAAACGTCGACATAGAAAATATAACTTTGAACCACCACTGTATAACTGAGCATACAAAATCTAAAATCTCAACCATAAAAAAGGACCTTTAAGGACCTGCAATTTGATTCAACACGTGATATTAGATTTCTCAACATACAACATCGAAATTTCAAGTGCAATTTTCTGATTAGACCAGCTTTTGTCCGCTACGGCGCCCCATATGACGCAGTAGCGGACAAAAGTTGGCCCAAAGAGAACGTTGCAGTTGAAATTTTAATGTCATATGTCGAGAATTCCAACGGCTATGTTTAGACTGGACCAGCTTTTGTCCACTACGGCGCCTCATAGTATGGCATATTATTCCAGCCGTGCTTCTTCTATTTGGCTGACACTTGGCCAACATTATTTGAAACCTACACCAATGAAAGAACGTTTCGTTTTGGACGTCTATATCATCCAGATACTTTAGATCACTATTGGAACAACGTTGTTTTATTGTTGTGACAACATTGTAATGTAACGTTATGAAAACATGCATAGTTAGCTAGACATGCATAGTTAGCTCTGTGTCAGTCTTTGTTTTTGTGGGGGTGGGGGTTTACATGGTAACGATGCCACAATTAAACATAGAAACTGAGCATTTTTGCAACAGTCCTAGAATCTTTATACGATCTTTAAAATTCTACTTAGAGATTCATATGCAAATAAAATGCAATAAAATTACATTCCCAGTCGGTTTTCTTGCTTAAATGTATGTACAAGGGTCAAACGACTGAATCCAGGCAGGCCATGCATAGTTCAAAGCGGACATAGAGCCCATCAAGACTTTAACTGCCTTGGACAACAATAAACAGTTAAGACTAGACTTTTGAGAAGCTATTCAACGGGGTGCAATGAGAAGTTTAGCGGTGAGAGAAGAACCACGGATGACTAAAGTGTCCCAATCAACATAATACGACTGAAGCACATACATAAACATAGGTTATACGTGGAAATAATTTCATGACGTAATGTTTCTGGACTAAAATCCAAGAGCAATACAAACTCTGCTACCAGCAAAGTAGATAGCACATTTCAATATCAAATATGTTATTTTTCTTGAAGGTTGTTACATATTCATAAAAAGATGAGTTTTCTACAGGATATTAGTTTTTGTTTTGCGTAATGTCTTTCTATTTAACCTTCCTGCCACAAATGTACAGGAAATTTCACCCATCGCTGTGTAGCTGTGTCTTTATCTAATCATTATTTTGAACTTTTAATTTATATATTATAAAATAATTAGTTTCGTAACGTCTTTAGAATGGTTTACATGAGTATGTATGTACCTGTGTCAAGATGAAATTTTCCTGGTTAATAAGTTGATATGCTTTTGTTCTTTATCCAGTGTAATAGGACAAATAGGTGACCAAGGCTATTCTAAATTTAGCAAGATAAGTGTATGCGTAATTAATAAATAAAATCGACCGCTTCGATGGTCTAGTGATTAGAGCGTCTGCATCGGAAGGTCGTGGGTTCGATCCTCGGCCGAGTCATACCAAACCTTACAAAAACAGTACTAACACCTGCCTCGCTTGGCGCTCTGCATTAGGAGGTTAGTTTAAGGACTGGTCAGCCTGGTATTAGGATAATGGAACTGAGTAGGACATCATACTACATGTCTGCAGCATGATTAACCAGAGCTAGACATCACTATAAACTGCTACACTGCAGACATCGTAGCGATATGACTGAATTTTTTTAAAGCTACTTTAAAAATCCAAAATCACAAAAGCAGTGAATAATTCTTGAATATATATATATATATATATATATATATATATATATATATATATATATATATATATATATATATATATATATATATATTAATTTAAAAAAGATAATGGTTTACGGGGACATTTAGAACTGTATGTCACCTGTTCACCTCGTATGGTATCACAAAAAAATAAACCAAGAAGGACGACATGCTTACGGAACTGTGTGTAAAATATTCCACTAAAATTTTCACTTCTACAAATGGCCCGGTCTGTTCAAGTGACTTATAAATGCACGAAAGAAACACGTAAAGAAAACACGTTCTTGTCTGATTTTTTTTGCTACGCAACAAGGCATGGGGTACAATCATTTCAAAAAGTACTTCAACTGTTTTGATGCAGATTCTCCCGAAATCCAGATAAGGAAGAATACCTAATTGGTTGAATTGACAGTGCGCACAATTACTCTTTTTATGAAGGTTTAGGAGGGTAAAGTCGAGTTTTTCTTATAGCAATTTCATTTTGCTAAACTGACAATCATAGTCAGAAGTATAGTCAAACTGGTACTTGTGTGTTTGCTAACAAGGCCAGGATTATATTCGGACATGAATATTTTATACAACTGGATGATATTAAGACATTTGGCATTTCAAAATATCCATAAAGTACTTACGTCTTTCATAATTCAATTAAATCCATGAGATCTCTGTGGTGGTAATTGTACACGAACTATATTCGAGAGTTAATACGCATGGAACGCTCTATACATATGTAAGGGAGTTAACTTGTGACCTGTCCAGTTACAGGTCTGAATTCGAATATATGCTGATTGGCTAGATTGAGTGATAATACACAGGCAGCAAAGAAATAACATAATCAGTACGACTTCTTCTTGGTTTGATAATACTAGAAATCAGTTATTAACTGAGAAACCCTAAAATGGTTATATAGCGGTGAATTAAACACACCGACATCAGTGTTGTAACGTTAATGTATGATTTTGAACTTGATATCAACACGTATGGCAGTAAATATCAGTATGTTCCAGTGATAAGAAAATGAACCGTCAGAGGAGGGAGGAAATTGAGACTGTACGTTCACCGATTCACAGTAGTCGTCTCTTGTTTATGATGACAGTACAGGTTGTATTCTAAAATTTATTACGTTGATTATTTTGATTCGTAATGGTACTAGATCCACGGGATCTGTATCGGGGAAATTTGGTAATAAGAGCCATCGCTACTCATTTGCATGGAATGTTTAATACATGTGTAAGGGAGTTAACTATCGCTTGCACTAACATGCACTAATGATTCCTCTCGAATTCCCACAGACTAACCAAAAGCATAAAGGAATTATTTGTTTAACAAATCTCTATTTATACTTTTTTCCCACTTGACCTACGACATAACATACTGAATTACTCCAACGGAAAGATCTAATCTAACTATAAACAATTTGAACTCTTGTTATGTAAACCTGGTGTTTACAACTTATAATCATGGACAGAAGTTAGCTGCGTAAATATTCTATTTACACATATCCATTATGTTAAAACACAGCCTAAATCATGGACAAAAGTTAAGCAAACAATAAAAATTAAATATGCATAACAATGCTCTTGATATTGGCCCTCTTAAAAAATGGACGGATGCATTGTACAAAAGTAACTTTCTGAGCCTCGTTTTTAAAAATGCATACTTACAAGGATATATGATGTCAGTATACGTTTTATTGTATTGTTGTGTTGATTATCTTGATTCCAAATGGGATTAAATCTACGGGATCTACAGCGGTGAAAATCTGGAAATAAGTTGTGCTATCGCGAGTCTTTGCGTGTAACATTCAGTGCATGTGTAAGGGAGTTAACTAACCCGCACTAATAAATCCTCTCCAATTCACGTAGACTGACCTAAGACAGGAAATAATTATTTGTTTATCAAATCCAAATTTATGCACAATTTTACGTAACATTCGACGTAACAGAATATGAACTAATACAAAGGAAAGACCTAGTCTTACTGTAAAGAAGACTTAATTTGAACTCTTGCTATACAAACCTATTGTTTACAACTTACACTCATGGACAAAAGTCAGCCTTGTAAATATTCTATTTTTAAATGTACAGTATTGTCAATCACAGCCTACAATCATGGGCAAAAATTAGACAAACATTATAAATAAAATATCCATAACAATGTTTGCTCTTTTGATATAGGCCTTCGGAAAAAAATGCACGAGCCCATTGTTTTCTGCACCTTATTTTCACATAATACTAATATGCAAAACAATATTGTTTTGATAGTCTGCGAGGCGCTATTGCTAAAACAGAGAACCATATATATCTGCCATTGCATTATTCTAGACTTTGCTGAACGCTAAAGGAAAATGAAGACAAACGAGGTACTATTGTTCCATGTTGCGTCAGACCACAAGTGCGTGCACGTGACTACTGTTAGTGACTATATGTACTGGTACATGGTCACATGCCTGTGACTACATGTACTTTTCAAAATTTTCCCATTGGAAGGTAACCTAATGCGTGCACTGCTATTTTAGGACATAATGATTTCATAAACCCTATGAAATTATTTACACACAACAATGACAAGAAAAAACGTGTACCCTATCCTAGAAATTTAGAAATTATCCCACACCTGCGCAACATAAAAAGTATATTTCTTCTTGAAATTAACTACATGGCCTCCTTCTCCTGACCTTTTATCATTAATGCTTTTCATAATGTTCCCTTCTTTCCAAGCAAAACAATGAATTAATTTTATATCTGTGGTAAACCCATCCTCAACTTATTTGTGGCGGGTTTACTGGTCTTGGCTTCGTATCTAGGAGTGACCTCCAACGATAAAATTTGCCGGTATCGAATAAAGCTAATACAAAGTAGGAATTTATGGATGGAATAAAGATGTAATCTGAGCTAATATATATGACAAATTAGTCAAGAACCCGATTTATTTGTCATATATATATATATATATATATATATATATATATATATATATATATATATATATATATATATATATATATATTATAAACACAAAATTTAATAAAATTTCAACAATAAAAATTTTCACAGGTAAATAGTATGAAAATTACAGTTCGAAAGATACACTTCTTTCTTTACGAATTACCTAAAGAATTTCAAAAATATAATGACATTATAAGATTAGCCGATTCTGTTTAAGATAGAGTCCAAAATCATCATTTACAGTATATCGAATAACTCTGCATAAATCAATGCATAGCCTGTTGTCTGATTCCGTTCCACATGTCCTTTTAGACTGTACTTCGGTTCTTTTCAGACTGTTTCACCTTATAAAATTATAAACAAGCAGCCCAAATTGTCCATCACATTATACGGGAATACATCATTAGACTGACCCCTCAAGGTCAGAAATTAACTCCATCGACTTTAAACAGACATTGCTGCTAGTTCACAGACTAATGATCTGCAAATGGCCATTTACACATCACATGAGGCATTAGCCCTTTACTCGGTCTCGTTACACGTAAATAAATTAAATTCCTCACCCTACTTCAAGGTTACCATTATACACAATAAATCCGTTCGAATAATTATGACTACTTCACCAATTCCTCCATTTATATAAATACAATATTATCAGCTAAATGAACTCAATACAGTTATGTCGGATACATAATTCCGTATATAGAATAATTATGAATTCAACATACTCAACTCCTTCAATAATCAAGACTATAACTTAGCAAACTGCCAATGCATATGTAAAAGGAAATATCATTGCGCAGGATCAGATAAACAAACTCAACACAGGTATACCATATCAAGAAAATTAATCTACGACTCAACGAATAAATTCCTACAAATACATGCCTCTACAAACAATTAAGTCATGGCATAAACAACGTATACAAATTTCTGCAAATACAAGTACTTACAAGCAATTAAATCATAGCATACAATAAGTATATGAGATTTATGCAATTACCTCGTTTTTTAAGCTTTTGGTGTCTGTTCAATCCTTCAGACAAACGTATCTCTCTTGGATAGAATTTCGATTGACGAGAACTTTACTCATTTAAATCCCCGGAGTCTTTTGATCTTACTCCATTTCCCCTCTCGTAGAGAAGATGCAGACTAAATTTTAAAATTTCTCCAACTTAAGGTTTTCGTTCTAAACCACGCCCCCTTCACAGCGTGACCAATCTGATTTACAATACTTCCCGCATTTCTGGCACTAAACACTGCGTTATTTTTATCAACAAATGGCTATGACTGGGGGTTTCTCCTGCTATCAATTCCAAGCAGAACCAAACTTGAACCCCGTTCGGTAAGTTTAGACAAACTAAGCCCTTAATTAAAAACTAATAATTCTGGCCTTGCCCGAAACTAATCTGTACTTTATGGCTTATACAAGGTGGCCATTTCCCCATAAATCTAGTTAATGGTACATGTATTCGACTAAGTGTGTTCTACCATAACTAATTCTAACAACAAAGATCGACCTAAAAATTTGGTCCTTTACAATATCGAACTTGACGTCTTGTTTGTTTTTAACGCTGCCAACTATTACACTGTACAGCTTAATTGGGTGACGTTAGGCAAATCGAGAAATAAAATGTTGGCAGTGTTCTCTTTCGGGAAGTTACGTCAGAATAAAGACGCCAAAAGAGTTACTACAGTAGAAAAATAACGCTTACTCATGTTTTCCCAGTGGTTGTTCGTGGAGTAACATTGTGCCTATTGAAGAAGAAGAAGAAGAAGAAGAAGAAGAAGAAGAAGAAGAAGAAGAAGAAGAAGAAGAAAAAGAAGGAGGAGGAGGAGGAGCAGGAGGAGGAGGAATAGGAGGTGGAGAAGGAGTAGAAGAAGAAGACGAGAAAAAAAGAAGCAGGAAGAAAGAAGACGTAAATGTTGAAAGTATTTCAGGATGAGATATCATTTCGATTGATGTTTTATGCATAAAATAATAATCCACACTTATTTATCGCTTTAATATATACGATGATTTAATTTGAAACTTTTGAAATAAAAATTCACAATATAATTCTATTCATTACAATTGCATTGACGACAATATAATTCTATGCATTAAAATTACCTTGATGACAAATCAATCTTCATTATCTGAAACGATCTACGAAACTGAATAAGAAACTAAAAAAATATTTGTAACATAAATATGGCGCTTAAAAGTCGAGTCCAACTGCAAACAGCATAGACCCTGATCTAATGTCATATAATGCGCCGACAAATCTGGTTCTACGTTGATCATTTTGCTCGTTATTCCAAGCAAACCATATCTTTGTGTTGATGGAATCGACTTATAAGCAAGTGTAGATGGTAAGCCTAGAGTGTTTAGAGGTTGAGACTCAAAATTAAGTAGCCAAGGTAATTAATCCAGGAGGGATCAGTGCTACATGAAGATGACCATCATCTAAATAGCTGGTGCATACATTGATCCCGTTTGCATTTCACACTAAGATGGTCCAAGGTTGCGCAGCCTTGGGTTCGCGAAACTCGGTCATGTTCGTCATCAGAGAATAGTTAAAACCATAAATGTTTATTTTAAAAGTTAAACATAAAGGACGCCACTGGTAAATATCACGTGATGCCAGTTTCCTGAATATTCATTTTCCCTATCTTAAAGTAAACACAGAATATATAGAATAAAACCAGATGATTGCTGAATACGCATTGTATGCTGAATTCGCTAACACAATGGGTTATGCTAACACCAAGGTTTATGACAACACAATGGGTTATGCCAAAACAAAGGGTTATGCCAACAACAACCTCCGTCGTGTAAAAGTCAAGTCATTTACTGTTTAGGCAGTCTTGGATTAAAATTTTTGGAAAGCGCTATTTTTCAGGTACCAAAAATCGATAATAGTTACTAATCAAATTAAAAATGTCCGCTATTTAGAATAACGTACAAAAATATAGCTGCTAATCAATTAACGTGTCCGAGATTTAGCACATTGTACTATCACATATCTACTGATAAATTAACATGTCTGCTATTTAGTAAATTGTACACAAATGTACACTAATTATTTAAAATGTTCGATATTTAGCTAATTGTACACAAAATTAGTTACTAATCAAATAACATGTCCGATATTTAGAACATACACAAATATAGATACTTATCAATTAACATGCAAGATAAAAAGAACATTATAAACAAATCTAGGTACTAATCGATAACAATGTCCGATATTTACCAAATTATACACAAATGTAGCTACTGATCAATTAAGATGTCCGATATTTATAGAATTCTAATTAACTATAGCTGCTAATTGAGTAACATGTCCGATATTGAGCAAATTGCACACAAATGTAGCTACTTATCTATTAACATGTCCGATATTAATAAAACTGTACAAAAACAAACTGATCTTGAAAACTATTTGGAACTTTCTTTAAATACAAAAACACAAATTAAAATCGTTTGTCTGGGTCACCTAATCTCAGGCAAATTCACTGAAACAATGCTCAACAGAGGTGTAGCTAGGGAGGGGCGGGGGGGTACATATGTCCCCGGGCGCCAAGGTACAGGGCGCCAAAATGAGGCTTACAACGTTACATTATAATAAGTAAATGATTAAACGGGGAGGGGGCTGGGGCGCCAATTTTATAGTTCGTCTCCGGGCGCAAAATATCATAGCTACGACTCTGATACTCAATGAGTCATTCATCGTTCTTATTATACAATCTTTGACATTTAATATTGATGGGTACAAATTTCTAGTATATGAGAAGACATTCCTTTCCCAAACTGCAATAGTGAACATATGATATGCTAATCTTGGTCAAATATGGAATGGAAGTTTATAGGATCCCTAGTAGAGGAGGAAAAGAGGAAAGAACAAAAATCTAAACAGAGCGACAAGTGATCATTGAAAGAGAAAGTAACAAATAATAGCCAAGGTCGTTCAGATTCAGTATTGTTGAGATAACAAACTAAATGTTGAAAGAAATATTTTAAAAATAGACATTGTTGATGATTAATCCATTAAGAGTGTTTTCTGATTGTCGTTTGGCTGCGAAAATAGGTGAACTATCTTCGAATCTTCAAAAACCTAACCCACCCCCACTTCTTCAAAAGTACTATGACCAGTTTTCGTTTTGCACGATCCACTTCATGGAAATGGTATTTATGCTGTATCCAGTCCTTCAGAAAACTTTTGAGTAACTAAAGACATACTGGTTTTCTGCTCGTTTTTGTACATACGAAAAGCTCGAAAAAGCTTTATAAGTTACACACGGTTAACATGAATTATTTGATCAAGATAAAACAAAGGATAAATGGGAAATAAATTTAATCATTTTAAAAAGAATGTACATAAACAAAATGTCAAACTTAACAGAAGCCATGGTGGAAAGAACACTTCAATATAAGAAATTATATAAAAAAAAGTGCATTATAGTTATAAAGTAGGTCAAATTCGTTCAAATTGTGCTCTGCTGTCCGATTTTTTCTCGTTATTTTTTTGTATTTGTTTTAATACATGTATCTTCCCTGATTTTGGACAATGCTTGATAAATGGTGGATCTAAACACAATCTCACAAGTTGTTATCATACTCCCCTGTAACGCAGAGGACAGTGTCAAAAATACTTTATCCACAAAACTCAGTTTATTTGATAGCCTGCTTTGTTCTTTCTCCTGTTGCTATCAGCTGTTCCCTGGCTTTCTTTAACAACCGTACATTTTGTTAATATAAATATTTACAACTACATGTTAAGTGATGCTGCGGGTCCATCCAATAAGAACTGTAGAATATGGGTTGTGCTGGGTTGTGCAACCACGTACGAATTGCCTTGTATCTCTCATTTTATGACTTGACTAATAAACACATCACTAGTTTGTGCACTTTGAGTGGCTTAAACATAATATATATATATATATATATATATATATATATATATATATATATATATATATATATATATATATTTGAACAAGATTATAAACGATGCCATGGGATGCCAAGGACACGCAGATAGTGAAAAACGAATAAAATTTCAAAAGTTCTACCTTATTATTTCGTTTACCAGTGTTGTGTGCTTTCCACTTGTAAAAACCCCTTCCCCACCAACCCATAGAAACTTTGAAATTGATTTATCACGGTACGTTACTGCAGCTATAAAAGGAAGTATCTGTCGATTTCTAAGAAAATTGCGATCTGAGATCCCTCTTCTCTATAAACAGGTTTTCAGCCAACATGTTTACCTTTTATGTCAGTTCTTTCATAATGTTATAATTATAATAATAATGTTAAAAAGTCTTAATTCATAAGAAAATCTGATAATATTTATTTCTGAACTATCTAAATAATATTGATTGTTCCTGTTTTGGGTGATTCCATAAACCCCCGAATGATCAGGTCCTTATTATCAAATCCAGGTCTTGTAAAATCAATGAGATAGAAATGAAAGCACAGGTATTGTAGAGGCCGACAATCATTTGATAGCTTAATCCTTTCAGTCAGCTTTCTTTCATAAATTAGGTCGAAATACTCAACAATATGCATACCAGTTGATGTAGAAGACATATTCTACAACCCAAAATAATCAGTAAAACAAAGCAGTAAATTTAAGGAGTTTATTCTACTTAGCTACCCTCTATGATCAGATGGGAAAAGTATATTTTTTGTTTGTGGGTGAAAGGGGTAAATAATTTTTTTCGATATAACGTAAAGACATGCTGCATCAAACCCTTCCACTCCTCGGATTATTCCTCCACAATGTTGCTTGTTTTTGTTGCATTAAAAAATTCTTTGAAAACATAACTGCAGCTTTCCTGTGAGATTTACGTTATTGTTTAATTATGTTTATTAGGTGTGTAAAGATGGTTCAAAAACAGGATAGGAGTAGGAAAGAGAATCATTCTTATATATATATATATATATATATATATATATATATATATATATATATATATATATATATATATATATATATATACATACATACATACATACATACATACATACATACATACATACATACATACATACATACATACATACATACATACATACATACATACATACATACATACATACATATAATAATAATAATAATAATAATAATAATAATAATAATAATAACAATAATAATACAAGCAGGTGTCGGTCATATGTTTTACAGTGGTACTCAGTTTCTCTCTTATTAGTCTGTTTGATTTATTATTTGATTCTGCCATGAAACATAAACTGCAATTTCAAATCTGATTCAACTGATGTGGCTGATGTTGGGTATAACGCCATTTTTCAGCACACGATAGGTAATTCATGTTGGCCAGAATTAATTTTGGAGGAAGAATCTGAAAAACCCCAGAAAGGACCACCGACACACGAAAGCTACTGTCAAGCTTTCTCACATATCCACATTGGCAGAATCCGAGACTCGAGCCCATGCAGACAGAGATGAGATGGCAGTGATCAGTAACGGAGAGAGCTTTATACCATTGGGTCACTCATGGCCCGTGATCAATCTGAAAAAGTCAATCTATGTCAAGACGATCAGACGAGAAGTTACAAATTAATTTGTATTTTAGAAAGTTGATATCATCATGAACGTTTTCAGGTATCGTAAGTTTCGCTGTATCGTTTGTAGGCTTTAATTCCATGTTTCCTATCTTCTGCTACACTTTGGCAATGTTTGAAAGCTCAAAATTAAACCAAATCCAACTGAGTTATCTTTTTATTGAATATATATCTCATTCTGGGTTTAACTAAATAATCGTCCAGATGTTTCCGCCAATAAACGAATATCAATTTAAAATCAATCCAGAGGTAGAAAACCAGATCATGGTAGATCATTTAGCGCATGTGGATGGTCTGGTCCAATCACGCTGCTATATACAAATTCCAGTTAGTTTGGTTTTTGGTTGTTCACTGGAATGATGAGTATCAACAGACGTTGTCACATAACGACTAGAACTTCTCTTGTCTAATTTTCTTTGTAAAGATTGTTTGCTTGGAGATACAAATATTTACACACCACATCTTCACTATATGATTACAAAGTCTGTAAAACGTCATGTAAAAATGATGGAAGCAGATTTCAACTTATTAAAAACGGAAATGGTTGCCTAGAAATATATATATATATATATATATATATATATATATATATATATATATATATATATATATATATATATATATATATATATATTTATATATCATGCTACAATATTTTTAGACACATTTGTATGGCTGGTTACGTTATTATGCTATGTGTAGTTTTTAGATATTTAGATATTGGTGGTCACGATATTCAAGGATTTGGTCTTCCGGAGAGTTAAACACAATTATCGCACGACGAGATTATTTTTGTAAATAGTATTTAAGATTCCTTCTATGATGCTAGTGAATTTTTAAATTGCCTTCAATTGCATCGATGTGTTGTGAGCTAAATCTCAAAACGTCGCAGTCTCGCATACGAAGAGATTTATGGTTTCGCTAAAAAAAATCAGTTTTAAAACTGCTTTTAAAGCAAATTAATTTGAGTAAGCTGTTGTTTCTAATTAAAGTTATCTTTGCAGTGTAGTACCGTGTATTATTCGGGCTTAAATAAACGACACGTAAAACGTTAAATGAAACGTTGAAATAATTTGTGTTATTACTATAAGATTAAAAACAATGATGAATATTTTTAAAGAATATGATCAAAATGTGTTTTACTATGTATTGTGCCCTCGTTCATGTGGAGAGAAAGGACTTCGTGAACTCTGACAATCAGCGCCACGCCACCCCGGGTCCATTAGTTTTCAATACTCAATTAATGCATGCTGCACGTATACAATAAAACATCATGACTTCATAACGGACTTAAGAACTTTGCACTTATGTCATTTCAGAATATTTATTGGCAGTGAAGGGGTTATTTTATTTGTGGTTTTCAAAGGTATTATTTTTAATTTGTTAACATAACCAGGAATTTGTTTCTATTTCGAAATCAATTAATTAAACTTGTGAAACAATTCAAACCGTTTCCTCGATAATGCAAGCATAAAATATTACCTGATATGAACACTGCTTGTGCTAAAGCTAACCATACAAAGTCTAAAACATTTTTTTTATCACTATTGCCTTTGGACTAACTAATCCACTTTTTCTGTGTCGTTAAACACAAAACCAAAAACATAAATAAACAAGGCACGAACCAATTATCAAAACTTGTATTAAAATTGCTGCATGTATTAAAAGTATCAATGCATAACGATAAAAGGAATTTTAGTTATAGATTTATGTTTAATCCACTCATGAATCAATAGCCCAAACTTTTTGGACAAAATTGCAAAAACAGCATTATTGGAAAGTGATTTATATTCACGGTTACATACCAAAATTATTTTCTTCGTGACCTTTAATAACATTTAATTATTTTGTTTATTAGGTTTCGATGCTGTGCGAATTGAACAAGCATATTGAGAATAAATCTGTGTTTATTGATATTATCCAGGATATGAATTAATTATAGCTGTATATCAGAAAATGAAGTTTTGGCATGGGATAGAAATATAATACTATTGTGATGTGTCGAATTTTGAAAACTCTTAGAAGCATTGGTTAAATGAATTGTATCAAAGTCAACATAATGAAAGTAGAGAGGGCTAGAGATAGTTATATGATTATTTTCATTTCATCTCTGAACGTAAAAGGAAATTCGTTCCACGCGACGAAACTTGACCGAGTCATATGCTATGGTGCAAAGGTATGGCATAAGACCCTTTCCCAAAATCAACGGGTTAAAGAAGGAAGCTTGGCAATAATTGATTGTTCAAAGGAACGTTAATTACGGCATGATTAGCTGTCTTGACAATCAAAAATTCTACGGAGAACATTTAGGAAACAGTCTATTCTGATTGGTTAATAGGGATTTATGGGCGTAACTTTGCAAGATATTAAGTGCTTTGCTTTGGAGAAATTATTCAGTCTTCAATCTTTCTTGACAGAATTTAGACGGGACTCCGAAACGTAGCAAGTAAGCTCCTGAGATTCCCTAAAAATTCCTGTACCAATTTCAAGTACCAGAGCAAATTCTGAGCCGAAGTCTAGGTCTAGGGACGATGGTCAAATCAAGGTTCGACTGGCAAGAGTCCAGGTCCAGACGACTAGACAAAGATTGGCAGAGCAGGGACGAACGGAAGATTCGATGTCGGGATAAGATAGGTGATGATGTCATTCATCGTTGCACTCAAAGGTCACATCTCGTAGGCAATGACGCATTTAATTAATTCTGTCGCTGACAAGTAATTGTAACAGTAAAGAAAATTTGTATTGTTTTTTTTTATTTGAGTACATGTTAGTACATTTTTCCTTCTTTTGTAACCAAGTAATTGATTTCTTTTTATTTTAAATTCTGTTGTTAAACTAATTAAATTTTATATTGGTTCATTGAAAGGGAGCTCGTTGTGTTGATTTCTTCAATATACTTGTTCAGAGATCTGCATTCTTCTTTCTACCTATCCACACTGGGTAAATTACACCGCGGGAGGTCATTCCCTAACAACGAACCGTAGTGGAAGAGGTTGGTGTGTATGCACGCCTCCAATTTATCAAAACTATATTTCATGCTAACTGGCTCTTTGTTAATAAACCAACTATATTTTTCAAATATGACAAGACTGTTGCATGTGTCTTAAAAGATTATGTTCCTTTATACCTATTGGATAGTTACATTTTATAGACTCGTTGATGCTGTCGAGACGTAATCTTATATTTTGACAGGACTTCCAACTCTTTTACCTGAATTAGATTTACATCAGTGTTCCCGTCTTGAAAAATCAAGTGCTAAAATAAAATGTTTTGTTGAAAATCAAGATTTAAAATTCAGACAAAAAATGCAAGATACACTGGTATACTATGGTCTTTCACATTGAATCATGGCCTTCACGCCAATTATGTGGTTGCTCAAAACTGCTTCTGCATGCTTATTTGTAATTTTCTCATTTTCAGTGTAGAGGCGATAAACAAATGCTATTAAACTCAATGCGAATTCAAGACATGGTAGTATGGAACCTCAATTTGTTTGTTGAACCAAATGATACATGAGTCATCCAATGCCTTGAGTCTGTCAGAATATGAACGACTTCAATGTGGATTTGACGTTGATGCCACCACCTGAGCAGTCATAAGCCAGAACGCAAATGTCTGGATGTGCGGTACACCTTGACTTTGGAAATAATTCAGCACGGTGGAATTGTAAGATAAAATAAGGAGGGCACCTCTCCTTTCAGAGTTCCCTGCCACAAATTAAATACATTTATTTTAGCCTTCATCTCGAGGAGTTTGATATAAAAAGATCGGCCCATATTAGGTCAAACATTGCTGGCTTCGCAAAAGAAAGACCGGATATGTTCACCCCAGTCCGCCATGCTGGTATCCATATGACGCCCTTAGCGAACTGGGGTTCATCTTTTTACTAAAAGTGGATCCCGAGTATATATCCCGATGCCAGGGAGGTTGCTTCAGTTGGCTAAGTTCTTTAGCCGCTGGGATAATGTTAATGATTTGCAATGGTCTAATGATCAGGCAACTCAGGAAGAAGAGATACAGTGCCGCATTGAGGAGACCCGATAGGCGAAGGAATTCTCAGGCTTGGATGCAATTCATTGAGATGACAAAAGACACTATTGAGATCATTTTCAAGAAATATTTCTGAGTGTTACAACACAGATCACGCGCATTTGAACTCCAAAAGTTGATATGGGGAGAAACTGACAAGTATTCCAAGGAGTAGCATAAGATAAACAAGGGAATTCGTGTCTTAACTTAGAATATGGTTCATCTGGTGTTATAATAGCACGTCGCCTTGGTTGTTGGAAGTCATGCAGATCACCCTGAAGTAAGAAACTACTGTGTCCGTTAATCTTTTAGATACCTTGGAACTCATGTTGAGACCAAAATAATGTGGTCTGATAACTTTCTATCAGTTGGGTTGATAAGCTGGATATACTCAATATGGTCAGCATTACTGTGTGCGTCCTTGTGAAACACCATAGATGGGCCAACGGGTCTAGAGTAATCAACACAGTGCCTGGCGAGTTCGAGTACTGTGGTAGCAATGTCAATATTGCTCAAACATGCCTCGATTTCATTTCCATCAATGAAATAAGGTACTCTGATAAATAACGCCATGATACCATTGTTGGCAAATCGAAACTTTTTACAGGGGATGCAATTGGTTTCAGCGGCAACACTTTGTACAGGTTTTTCATAGATTTCTAAGAAAGCTGCACACGAAAGAAAATATAGAGAAGTGTCATGCACTTGTAGTTATGTTCGATCTCTTTGTTTAGGCTTTTTGGCCGAGTACAAATAATACTGAAAATCGTTTCTGCTTCTTTCTTCAAAGGTACGTCCATGTCAAAAACGGGATCGGATACTTGTTCAAATGTTACCATCAGTTATCGGTTTCGTCTGATACCTTTCTATGAGATTGCGTTCCTGTACAGGCTTCACCACTGACTCCCATGGATAGTGGAATACTCTTGCCTTCACTATATTTACAAGCATTCAATAAGCTAAACGTTTTTGGGCGGTTTAATTGATGATTTGACTGACTCAAGCATGTACTGTTGCTGTGGCTAGAAGTACAACTGTTTCTGGTTCAAACACCTGTTTGGTGATCTCATCATCAGTTGTCGTATTCGATCTCTAATTGATTGAACCGCTCGAAATCTTAAGTTATTCAATCGATTCTCAACAACTTTTTCGATGCTATGAACGACTAGCATTGCCATGTATTTAGCGACTGGTGCAGCGAGCGAAGACATGACCGTTAGCAGCTGTGCTGCGCTTGTAAACAAGTCTTGGACAACATCACCGAGGCCATTTTCGTAATACATCATGTAAATGGTTCTCTCCCGTTGAAAAATTGTACTGGCATCATACGTCCACGCGATTCGATGCTTCCAACGATGAGCATTATATCAAATATCTCAATCTCAAATGTACAGTTTTTATCGTCAAAGTCTTCCCAAGCTGGTATAACATGTGCCCTTTCCAGTGCTCTTGGATATAACAAATATACGTCAAACTATAACTGAAAATTATTTTACGGAAAATACACAGGTGCTTGGGGAATAATGATATCGAAATTTCCACAGGTGGCGAAAACCCAAACAGGATATAACCCGGTGAAACTTGCGTCATCGATAATCAGCTTGTGGAAACTCCCCATTCATAATTGTTGCTAATAGCGTCACATATTAAATTGGTCTGAGTTGTTGAGATAATCCTGATAAGATAGTGATGTGTGATTATTATTTTTAACGTAGCTTTTTAAAAAAAATTCAGTCATTTTTCTACGATGTCTGAAGTGTGGCAGTTTATAGAGATGTCTTGCACTGGGGCATCATGCCACAGACATGTAGTATGATGTTCCACCCAGTCACATTATCCTGACACCAGGCTGACCAGTCCTAACACTAACCTCTTAATGCCAAGCGAGGAAGCTATTAGTACCATTTTTGTAAGTCTTGTAAGTATCTCATAAGACAGTGTTCATCGAGGTAAAACTGGGGGGGGTGTATTTACAACGTACGGGTTGATATGATAGTGGTCATCGAGGTAAAGCTGGGGGTTGTATTTATAACGTACGGGTTGATACGATAGTGCTCATCGAGATAGAGCTGGTGGTTGTATTTACAACGTACGGGTTGATACGATAGTGCTCATCGAGATAAAGCTGGGGGCTGTATTTATAACGTACGGGTTGATACGATAGTGGTCATCGAGGTAAAGCTTGGAGTTATATTTATAACGTACGGGTTGATACGATAGTGCTCATCGAGATAAAGCTTGGAGTTGTATTTATAACGTACGGGTTGATACGATAGTGCTCATCGAGATAAAATTTGGAGTTATATTTATAACGTACGGGTTGATACGATAGTGCTCATCGAGGTAAAGCTTGGAGTTGTATTTATAACGTACGGGTTGATACGATAGTGCTCATCGAGATAAAGCTGGGGGCTGTATTTATAACGTACGGGTTGATACGATAGTGCTCATCGAGATAAAGTTTGGGGTTGTATTTATAACGTACGGGTTTATACGATAGTGGTCATCGAGATAAAATTTGGAGTTGTATTTATAACGTACGGGTTGATACGATAGTGCTCATCGAGATAAAGCTTGGCGTTGTATTTATAACGTACGGGTTGATACAATAGTGCTCATCGAGATAGAGCTGGTGGTTGTATTTACAACGTACGGGTTGATACGATAGTGCTCATAGAGATAAAGCTGGGGATTGTATTTATAACGTACGGGTTGATACAATAGTGGTCATCGAGGTAAAGCTTGGAGTTATATTTATAACGTACGGGTTGATACGATAGTGCTCATCGAGATAAAGTTTGGAGTTGTATTTATAACGTACGGGTTGATACGATAGTGCTCATCGAGATAAAGCTTGGAGTTGTATTTATAACGTACGGGTTGATACGATAGTGCTCATCGAGGTAAAGCTTGGAGTTGTATTTATAACGTACGGGTTGATACGATAGTGCTCATCGAGATAAAGCTGGGGGCTGTATTTATAACGTACGGGTTGATACGATAGTGCTCATCGAGATAAAGTTTGGGGTTGTATTTATAACGTACGGGTTTATACGATAGTGGTCATCGAGATAAAATTTGGAGTTGTATTTATAACGTACGGGTTGATACGATAGTGCTCATCGAGATAAAGCTTGGCGTTGTATTTATAACGTACGGGTTGATACAATAGTGCTCATCGAGATAGAGCTGGTGGTTGTATTTACAACGTACGGGTTGATACGATAGTGCTCATAGAGATAAAGCTGGGGATTGTATTTATAACGTACGGGTTGATACGATAGTGGTCATCGAGGTAAAGCTTGGAGTTATATTTATAACGTACGGGTTGATACGATAGTGCTCATCGAGATAAAGCTTGGCGTTGTATTTATAACGTACGGGTTGATACGATAGTGCTCATCGAGATAAAGCTTGGAGTTGTATTTATAACGTACGGGTTGATATGATAGTGCTCATCGAGATAAAGCTTGGAGTTGTATTTATAACGTACGGGTTGATACGATAGTGCTCATCGAGATAAAGCTTGGCGTTGTATTTATAACGTACGGGTTGATACGATAGTGCTCATCGAGATAAAGCTTGGAGTTGTATTTATAACGTACGGGTTGATATGATAGTGCTCATCGAGATAAAGCTTGGAGTTGTATTTATAACGTACGGGTTGATACGATAGTGCTCATCGAGATAAAGCTTGGAGTTGTATTTATAACGTACGGGTTGATACGATAGTGCTCATCGAGGTAAAGCTTGGAGTTGTATTTATAACGTACGGGTTGATACGATAGTGCTCATCGAGATAAAGCTGGGGGCTGTATTTATAACGTACGGGTTGATACGATAGTGCTCATCGAGATAAAGTTTGGGGTTGTATTTATAACGTACGGGTTTATACGATAGTGGTCATCGAGATAAAATTTGGAGTTGTATTTATAACGTACGGGTTGATACGATAGTGCTCATCGAGATAAAGCTTGGGGTTGTATTTATAACGTACGGGTTGATACGATAGTGCTCATCGAGATAGAGCTGGTGGTTGTATTTACAACGTACGGGTTGATACGATAGTGCTCATAGAGGTAAAGCTGGGGGTTGTATTTATAACGTACGGGTTGATACGATAGTGCTCATAGAGGTAAAGCTGGGGGTTGTATTTATAACGTACGGGTTGATACGATAGTGCTCATCGAGATAAAGCTTTGGGTTGTATTTATAACGTACGGGTTGATACGATAGTGCTCATCGAGATAAAGCTTGGCGTTGTATTTATAACGTACGGGTTGATACGATAGTGCTCATCGAGATAGAGCTGGTGGTTGTATTTACAACGTACGGGTTGATACGATAGTGCTCATAGAGATAAAGCTGGGGATTGTATTTATAACGTACGGGTTGATACGATAGTGCTCATCGAGATAGAGCTGGTGGTTGTATTTACAACGTACGGGTTGATACGATAGTGCTCATAGAGGTAAAGCTGGGGGTTGTATTTATAACGTACGGGTTTATAAGATTGATACGATAGTGCTCATCGACTTAAGGCTGGATGGTTTATTTACAAGGTACGGGTTGATAAGTTAGTGCCCATCGAAGTAAAGCTGGGGGTTGTATTTACAAGGTACGGGTTGATAAGTTAATACCCATCGAAGTAAAGCTGGGGGTGCTATTTACAAGGTACGGGTTGATAAGTTAGTGCCCATCGAAGTAAAGCTGGGGGTTGTATTTACAAGGTACGGGTTGATAAGTTAGTGCCCATCGAAGTAAAGCTGGGGGTTGTATTTACAAGGTACGGGTACGAGTTGATTGAGATTCAATATTGTATGTTCCTTTCCGCACACTCCCTGATGTAATAATGCCCCCCCCCCATTGGATATTTCCATAAATTCTTTACAAATGCTATACGCACCAATCTGTCCATAATTCATCCGCATTCCACATTTAATTACATAAACTTTTCTTGTTTAGATGGCAAACTAATAATGGTGTCGACCTTCCTGATACGTTATACTTTTTCTTGTTTTCCTAACAGTATGTTTTATCGTCGTTTGCATTAGTGGATACATATCAACATTATATCACGCTACTGCTATTTAGGGAAACATGTATTTTTATTTCAGGTCACATGTCAAGATATCATACGACTGGGAATGTAATATTTAATCATTTATGCCTTGAAGTGTGCTCTAATTGTCCCCCACATGCGTAATGAGAATACAACATCCCTCATGTAATTATTTACTTTATTATTTACATATAAATTTAGCAATACGTTTTGCTGAAGACCACTTTTTCATTAGTCATTTAAATGTTCTATTAATTGGTTTGGGGTGAGGTGGGTTAGGGTGAGTGTTTGAGAATAAATAATATTTCACCAAAACATTCTTTTCAGCGTTGCTGCATACGACTCTGATTCTAGTTTGTTGTTTTTTATAACACATGATGACTGCCTCCATCCTGAGATGACCATCTCCCCATAAGTTCCTCGTGAAACCCAATATACAGAATCAGAAGCTAAACACACTAAGATATTAATTAAATTGTAGCTGCATTTTGCCTCTTTGTAATATTACTGATCAGTCTCCGGCTAGTTACCAAATACTTGCTGCTTCTAGAAGTCGGTGAGTCGGTCTGAAGTTTCTTTCCAAGATTGGTTCACTGAATGTCACACCAAGGATAACGATCAGGGGCGACGGACGATTTTTATACAGATATGATGATATGTGGGACTTGCAGGTTCTCTAAGCAAAATTAATAAATACACAAGTATTATAATATCACGTTCATCATCATCATCATCATCATCATCATCATCATCATCATCATCATCATCATCATCATCATCATCATCATCAGTAGCAGCAGAAGCAGTCCTTTAGTCTTGTAGACCGGTGGGGCACCACACAAGACCGAAGAGTCGCTCAATGTCAAGCCTGTCCACCGTCGAATGATGTCTTCCCAATTCTTTCTCTGCCTGCCTCTTTCTTCTTCCTTGTACAGTGCCTTGTCTTTGCCAGTCCTGATTATCATGATACATGGCCATACCACTGCAATTCACTGTGCTCAAAATGTCCTCGTGAGGCCCAATGGCTTGTCTGGTCCTTTGCCGTATTTCTTCATTGGTGACACGTTATATGTTTGAGACGCCCAGGATCTTGCGGAAGCATCTCAACTCCGTGGCTTGTATCATTTTCTCAAAGTAAACTGTTATGGTCCAGGATTCACAGACGTAGAGAAATATGGAGATAACTAGTGAGTGCATCAATCGGACCTTTGAACTGAGTGTGATGTTCTTGTCGTTCCAGATGGGCTTCAGTTTTGTCACCGCTGATGTGTCTGCGCATTCCTGGAGAATACTTCAGGTTTTGATCCTTCATCAGTTACAATTTCCCAGATACTTGAAGCTGTGGACTGTTTCCAGCATCATACCTTGGACCCTGATGTCAGTACTGATGCTCTTGGTGTTGTTGGCAATCAGTTTGGTCTTCTCTGCACTGATTTCCATGTCATAGACTGCAAAGGTTATGTCGAAGCTCTCTATTACGCTAGCTATTTCTTGCTCATTTCCTACTAGTCTATCAATGTCGTCGCTAAACGTAGGTTGATAACTTTTCTGCTTCCGATGCTGACTGTCCCTTCATGCTTTTCAAGCGCGTCCGCCACAATTCTCTCCAGAAAGATATTAACAGTGTGGGAGAGAGCAGACAGCCTTGTCTAACTCCAATTGTCGTTCTGAACCATATCCCTATGCTGCCGTTGAAGTATATTGCACTGGTGGCCTTGTTAAACAAGTAATCTATTACTGTGATGAGGTTGGCATTAATGTTGTACAGCTGCATGCCACTCCCTGTCAAATGCCTTCTTGAAATCCACGAAGACGTGGTACAGATCTTGCTGTTATTGGAGGTACTTCTCACACAATATCATAAGGTTGACGATCTGCTCTATTCTGCTGCTCCCTGCTCTGAAACATGCCTTCTCCTCGGCAATGATCTGTTCAACCTGTGGCTTTATTTTGTTTAGGAGTATCCTTAGCATCACTTTGCTTGGATGGCTTATAAGACTGATTGTAAGGTGGTTTTGACAATGTTATAAGTTGCCTTTATTTGAGAGGGTGATCAGTGATTGTGTCCATAGCAATGGTCATTCTCCTGTTAGCCAGATCTTGTTGCAGATGCTTGTGAGGGCGTTAAACATTGCATCTCCCCATACTTGGACGAGTTTTGCTGGGATGTTGTCCACTCCTGCTGACTTCCTCTTTTCCGCGATGTTACGTCTACTTCATCCCGCATTCCCGTAGGATAGTGTGGTTGTCGTTGTTAGTCGCTAGAGCGTCGTTCAGTACATCTGGATCTATTGTGGATTGGTGGTTGTAAAGTTCTGCGCAGAACTGTATCCATCTTTTCAGAACGTCTTTTTCGTCTTTGAGGCAGGGTATGGCTTTGTCCTATTAGGAGGTAACTCGCCGTTAGTTTATGCTTGTAAGATCTTTGACCAACTGGTACCATTTTTTATTTTGCTTTTGTTCCTTTTCAAGTTTACGTTAATATCTTTGGACTATTCTTCCATCCTGTTCTCTTTTGCTTTGTTCATGCTTTTTGGCTTCCACGTTGATTGGTTTGTACTGCTCTGCTCCATCTTTATTGCTCTTCTTCTTCTTCAGCTCCCACCTCTTGTCACACAGGTTCAGGACCTCAGCTGTGACCCAGGGCTTCTTGACTTGGCGATGTCTACCAATGATCTCACTGGCTGTTTCGGTCGTTGATGTATTAAAGGTGATGATCAGCATGTCCATATCTGTAAGGTCAGCGTCAAGTATGGTGAGCGGTTCAACAACCACACGTCCCTTTCCAGTTCATGCATCCGTTCTCGCCTATTTTGGCATTCCAATCGCCTTGTTCAACCAGTATGTCTTTCTTCGGTGTTTTGTCTACAATTTCTTGTAGCTTTCCATATAATTCTTCCACATTTGCGTCATTATATTCTGATGTTGGGGCTTATGCCTGTATGATTATGATGTTGAATGAAGTTGCCATGAGGCGGATGGTGATAAGCCGGCTGGAGACTCGCCAACAGCCCATGAGTGGGTAGACGCTCTCGATACCCACGAGTCTTCCAGCTATGTGATGTTAACACGGCAACACTGGTCGGAAAAACTTCTGAGACGTAGTCAACGGCCAAGTGGAAGGGCTGCCAAATCAGCGGCTACATGTTCGTGATAAAGGCGAGCCAAATAGTTGGAGGAAATCTGCTGTGGTCAGACCTGTAGAGGTTTGGGCTAAGCCAAGCGTAAGCTGAACTAGACACACCACATGAAAAATTACAATCACTACTGTTACCATATCGGCTCAGTCGTCGTCCTGATCAACAATGGCCGCGCCTTCCGTCATGCACCAGGGTGGATGTGAAAATTATGCTCCTGGTGCTCAGAGCATGACGATTCATGTCAGGAACAACATAAACATTGGCACCTGGAATGTAAGAACACTGCGAACAGCAGGAAATCTAGAGGAGCTTACATATGAAATGAACAGATACCACTGGAACATTCTATGACTGTGAGTAACGATTTAAGAACATTGGAGAAACAATTACTTTGAAAGGCCACAAACTGTACTTCATTGTCAGAGAAGACATACATGAGAAGGGAGTTGGGTTCCTTGTCCACAAGGACAAAATGAGATATCACGTCATGTGCCATTAAATGATTAATATCCTGTAATTGTGGCTGGTTGCAATTTGAACTTACTTTTTACAAGTTTATCTCCCCTTGTCAATGTTGGTCCAAATTATTTCTTTTGGACGTTGTTTTTTGACCTCGTTTTAGTCTTCTACGATAGTTATTGTAGTATATTCATTATCTGATATACATTGTTAAGTTCTGTTGTGAAACTTTTATTTCTCATATGCTCTAAATACGAATGACAAAAACAAGAATGTGAAATAGTTATTCTTGCAATTGTTGGTGGCATGGATAATCATAATGAACGAATTTTAATTGCATGTATTCTTTGCTAGGATAAAGCGTGGTTGGAATTGGGTCTACATTTAAGTAAATTCGTAGGCGAACAACTGCCATAAACAGATCATTTGATACAAATTCATGGTTCATACCTATTTTTTAAACACCAACATAATTAAAATAGGTTTATTATCCCATATATGATGTTATCTCTCTACAACCTCAACATTATCAATCTTTCTGAACTCTGTGAGATGTCCAAATTTCTCAGACAATATCGATAAAAAAATAATCATGATTTAATTGATTGCATTTCCTGATCCTGGTTGGAAAAAAATACTATACTAAAATTATTATTGACGAAATTTACAATTAGTGGAAGATTTTCCCTTATAACAAGGCATGCAAAACAATTCAAAATGGATTCAAAAAAGTTACAGAGGTTGATTGTCAGAAATCTAGAGCTGCAGAGATCGTAGGGTTAACCGGAGATCACTGGGTCTGCTAGGGAGAGCTAGATAGATGATAGGGAGAACTGTAAGATCATATTGTGAGTTTGGAGAAACTGGAAACCTAGCTTGTGAGATCACACTCATACACACAAACTGGAAACCTAGCTTGTGGGTTCACACTCATACACATAATGCGTTTGAAAGTTTTATCTTTATTAATCAGTTAAAGAAATGATCGGAGCTGAGCTATTAGCTTCAAAGCCCCTAGATAGGCATTATCTCATTCAAAGTCATATGCTATCGTTTGAATTTGATGTATATGAAGGATTAATATAATTACAAATACAGATATATTTATATTTGTTAGGTATATCCAACATGACGTATATAATTCTGTTTACGTACTTCATAGTATATGTGTTACAACCATTTTTTTTTAAATTAAATGCCATTTTTTGCCTTCACTCTTCCGGATACAATGCACAAATAAGCTTGGTTCTTTTTTTAGTATCATAGCTTCACAACTGTCAACTAAGCGCCGAAATTTTAACATGTGCAAATTGCTTTCAATTTTTACATTTTCTGTTGCTAGGACTAAAATATTTTCTGTTGTTAAGACTAAAATAATATCCACAGTTTGATATTGCAGTTATTGTTAGGAAACGAATGTATTTGTTTATAGGTGTGTATGCTCATGCCAAATTCATCTAAATGTAAGTCGAAACATGTTATCTTGGAAGCTCTCAAAGTTTCTAATGCCAACATTTTTCTTTGGAATGTAAATAGCTTTCAGGGAAACATGCAGTAGCCTTCTTTTGAGAAATGACAAATCGCATTTCCAGCCAGACCTCAAAGTGTAGCATAAAAAAGAACATTCCGTGTGCTGGAAATAATGCTATCATTTACTTTCATCTTCATTAATATCAAATATAATTTGTACAGGTGTTTGCATGATTGATATTTAAATGTTTATTGCAGCCTCAAGTTTCAGTTTGAGTGTTATCCTTATGTATGTTTTGCCTTTTTATTCCTCATTAACGTCACTTCCTCTATCTCCCATGACATTTGCTCATTTTTGCGCTACTCTTGGATTATTAGTATTTATTAATCACGAAAGTTACTTGACCAAACAGACAAATAGATAGCCAAACAAACCAATAGCCCCCACCAAAAAAACCCGGTCAAATAAATAGACAAACAAACAGAGAAACAAATAGCCAAACAAACAGCCATACAGATAGCCAAAGTCATACAAGATTGACACATTGACGCAGAGCAGGAACCGGAAAAAAGACTGCATATGAGAAAAGACATATCCTTGTTTACTATGAGAATAATCTGGACGGTAAATTTTCAGTCAGGTCTATCTTTTGATTGCAATTGTTCTACAAAAACAAGCCATAACGAAAAATTTACAAATCTTGATATTTTGAAGTAATTTATGGAGGTCTCGAAATATGGGATTAGTCTACCAGGTTAGATGCATGTTACAATTGTGGCAGAAAAAAATTAAACTCCCCGTTTCGTTTAACTGCATTAGAAAAATTAATAAAACAGGCTCAAAAGATGTTATATGCGTTTTCTGACAAATTTTCGGAATAGATTGATGAATTGATTAAGTTAAGAATCGTTTTAGAACAGAAACGATGCTTGCTTTTGTCATTCTTATGAGCAGAAAATTTTGATATTGTGGAAATATGATGAGGTCCATGGTGTTGATTAAATCATTCACTACATCTGAAGTGTCTGAAACAACATCTGAAACGAGTTACACGAATGAATCCTTTGATGATGTGAGCGAATAACCCAGCAAGAATGAAGATATTAGAGATCAAATCAGTTAAAGAAATGATCTTTTTATCCAATGTATATAACACTGCTGTCTATATTTGGTAATCAAGTGTATGTTTTACAGAACACTATTCAACAATGCAAAAGCACAACAGCGCGAGGACTTGCGAAAATTTACAATACGTTTGACATTGACGTACGTCAGTGAGACAAAGCTTATTCTGGCGTCATAATCAGTAATGGGTTATTGGAGGCTATTTGCGGGGACTCCTTTCCGAAAGAAATTCTGTCTAATGCCGTAAGGGAAATTCGCTAAGAGAACCCTGAGATAGCAGTTTCTCCAGAGACTGAGATAATGCGCTCCTAAATGCATTATCTCCTTCATGTGGTGTTACAACTATTATTAAATAAAATGGAGTGATAAAATGTGACAGGAACTTAAAGTATTATGAAGCGAATCTCAAGCAATCTTGATAAAGTTCGATAAGTCCAAAAAAATGAATAGTACAGTATAAATTTCAAAACTGGAGATGTATGGGTCCGTCAAATAGTAACTTGCTGTGCAGAACTTCAAATGATTCACACTAGTTCGAGAATAATATTATAGTTCAAATAATGAGCACTTTTTGTTTCCTCTGAACAGTCCAAACAAATGTTTTTCTCTCGAATGATATATGAATACAACATAAACACGTCTGCAGACACACAACAGGAACACAAGAAACGAGTATGACTAAAAAAATGGGAATGAAACTGATTGTTCAGTTCTCCCCCTTATACACACCGTTTATTACGACTATTTTTTAAAACAATTCCCATTTGACGGATCTTACTAATCATTTGGCCTCGAAATTTCCTATTAATGTAACTAGCCCAACCAAAAAGGAAAGTTACTGAATATCTTCTGGAACAGTCTAAACCATATCAGCCAATGAAAAATTAATCCAGAGGCGTCATTAAGTCTTATTATTAAGATTATTATTAATCATTGTCAAACAATATGTAAACATTTATTCATAAATCCCATGTAATTTTACGCTTTTCAAAGACTCGGGTCACGTAGGCAAAATCAAACTAAAGATATTCTGTACAATTTACAACCATGATTAAAAATGACAAAATTAAATAAAGTCATGTACCAGGAGTTTCAAAAAAGATAGCAAGATATAGATTGTCTCCTCGCATTACTCAATTGTATGGCGAAGGGCTCATACTGTAAATGCAATGTGTTACTCTACTTCTCCTTGGGTTTGTTTGTTTCCTGTTGTTTTAAACCAATTGTAGCGTAAGAATCTTATCTTAATCCAATAATAAAACTTATAAATACAGTTTTCATCCTCAACCAATCAGTTGCATTCATGGTTAGTTCTTTATGGTATTGCATAATAGCGGTGACATCAGCTGAACTGTTACATTGCAGTTGCCGGTATGTTTCATCCAGACCAAAATACTAGTACCGTGGCTATTCGCTTTTAACAGGAGTCGAACTGCAAACAAACCTGATTTAGATAATGGCCCGGTAGATCTGTGTCTATGTAGTTTTGGGGAGTAATCAGTAACTTAGGCTTTGATATGCCTGCGTATTATGCGAAGGCAGATCAAGATGCATGTTGCTTGCAATTGGATTAGACCTATAAGCGAATACAAAAAAAGTACTCTTTATTTATCCTTTATTCGACGAAGCAAGACAATTGCATTAAAGCTGCAAGAAAAATTGTGTGCTATTTCAAATGCGAATCAACATAATTTTACACTGTATCTATAAAAACTATTGAGAATTAGTATTCTTCTGGCAATTACCGCATGTTGTCTTGTTTCCTACAGAACAATTATTTAATGCCCCCTCTCTCTCTTTCTATGTATATATATATATATATATATATATATATATATATATATATATATATATATATATATATATATATATATATATATATATATATATATATATATATCGGCTCGTTTAAAGTAACACAAAGAAAAGAGTGAATACAACAAGCTTTGTAAATTTTAACAAAAATAATTTATTTCCCTAGAAAACATCACGGTGAAAGGTAAATATATAAAACAAGACTTACGATTTACGAAGAAGATCCACAAATTTATTACAAAGTTGTGAAAACACACAAGTCCTGTGAATAAACAGTTCTAAGTTGTTATAGTCTGAATCTCAGTTCCCTCACAAGATGACGTCAGACGAAGGTTAACACAAAATGTCCAGAATTTTCACTGTGAATCACAATTTTTATTGTTATGTTCCAATCTAGATATAATTTCAGCAAATGTCTTTGTCCAAAGCTTGTTGTGTAGTTCTCCAAGGAAAATAATTATTATTTAAAAAGTAGATGAAGTACAGCTATCACCACTAACAAGACACATTTTGTTCCTCATACGTATGAACCAACAACTCATTCCAGCACAGAAATACCTTTTTAAGGTATTAGAAACCCTATAAGATGTTATAATGTGACTCTCGACTATGACCGCCTGAATATTTCCTACAGGAAACTGAGCATTTAAAGCAAACTAATGCGTCACTGCATGTACACATGCACGAACACACATGTAATATAACTACACGTTCTTATATATATATATATATATATATATATATATATATATATATATATATATATATATATATATATATATATATATATATATATATATATATATATAAAGTGTACCTTACCTTTATGTGTACCTTACATTCTTGTTTGAAACGTTTTGTGTGAGAACGACAATCTCTCTGTCCCATTCATTGTTTATAAATTATACATTAATATTTTGATTATTTCAAATGAGATCCCGTTCGACATTTCCACGTCTCTCCGCTCAGTCATTTTGCATGCATTCAAGTGTATATTGAAAGGATATTTGTACTACGCACGCTTAAATTCACAACAATCTAACGACTGATGCTATCAGAAACTGTTCTGACTTTCACTTCTGAGAAACGGAAACATCCATACAACGTCAAAGCGGAAGCGACGATGGCATGTCTTCAAGCTATAAGAAATGTCTAAGTTTTCAAGTGCTGCAATTGTTTCATTATAGTTTTAGCTTACATGTAGTGGATTTCCTGTTGTTATTACAAACTGAACAATAGACTGCACTAAATATGGGAATGTTCTTTAAAGCAGCATTTCAGAGTTTTTGTGCAGTCATTTTCTTGTCAGTAAATTGAAACTTCGATTGTGACTCTCTTAATAATCGCGGTATCTAATCTTACTTAGAATGATATATATACTGCTATCGGCATCGCATTGAGAATTTGTTTTTAATATCGGGATTTTATTTGCCAGCCAGTATTGTATACAGATGCAAAGTTTACCGTAAACTAAATTAGTCCGACATGCAGTTTTGGGTTTAGGACAAATGAGAATCTGTGCTGGTTATGAGGCCCCTTACTATGAAAAATTCATCGTAATATTTTTTTTCCACGAAGATGGGACCCGTGGCCAACAGGGGCCCTGTGCTGAAGCACACCTAAGCACAATGACAAATCCGGTACTGCCTACATCACATGGTTTGCAAAGGAAAAGATATACGTTCATTATAAAAAATATTTAATGTGTACGAAATATGCAAAATGAAATGAAATCGGTTAAATAAACTTATTTTTTGTTTTGAAAATAAAATTCATGCTATTGGAGTCATTGCCATCATTACCGCCAGCAAAACGGAGTCTAGAAGGTTTCCAGTCATCTGCTAATTTGCAATATTTTGGCTATGAATACGTAAAACTAATATGTCTGACAATTCTATCTAACTTGCATGCATTCTTGGCCAATTACTTGGAACAATATATGTAAATCGTGCGAGTTTAATTTATAATAGACGTTTTCTGTGGCACTTTGTCAACTAACTAGCACTATAACCAACAGAGTGAGGAACATGTGTTTTTTATTCAGTTAAGTTCGTATTTCGCATACATTGCTCGCAACTTTCTGATTGTGCCAGAAATTTGTCTTGTTTATTATACGCATCTAGGTTGTAGGCAGTCTAAAACTATCTTGGGTTAGCACAGGCAAAGAGATTCGAATGTTTCTATTTATTACATCATTGAAGAAGAACAAGCCAACTATGTACATTACTTGATTATTGCAGAACTATTTTGGGAAAGGTGGTATAAATAAGAAGGTTTACTGCTAGTGTGCCTATTTTCGTGAAGTGATTACTTGCTTAAGAATTGGAGTGTCTTTTGAAAAAAAAAATGTTTGGTTTTGGGACATATGTAGATTAACATTTGGAAACAATCCTCTCTCTCTCTCTCTCTCTCTCTCTCTCTCTCTCTCTCTCTCTCTCTCTCTCTCTCTCTCTCTCTCTCTCTCTCTCTCTCTCTCTCTCTCTCTCTCTCTCTCTCTCTCTCTCTCTCTCTCTCTCTCTGGGTAATGAGCCGTAACTCTCTCTCTCTCGTCGTTATGTAACGGAAGAACAAAATGTTTCCAGTTTGAATCGACTTATACGAGTATAAAAGGTATACCAAAATGGCAATTACAGTGACATTTTCTAACATTTCTTTTCACAAACCTTACACTTGTATTTTGCAGTAAGAGGATATACAAATATACGTTACAGATTTGAGGTTACAACCCCTTGGCCACGTCTTGGAGATCATGGCGAGGAAGAACAGCTTAATACTGATATACATAAAGATCTAAAATTTGAAATCTGAATAGAGGTTTGAATTTTCTACAACTTTTTCGACCATTGTGACACTTTTGTAGACATGTTATACGCTATTTTTTGACTCTGAAAATACCGAATATATATATATATATATATATATATATATATATATATATATATATATATATATATATATATATATATATATATATATATATATATATATATATAATCAAAAGGGCACGATTACACGAAAAAATTTAGCAACATCCCACAAGTTTGCATGCATATCGTGGGTAACGGTTGTCGCTGACTAAAGTGGATCATATACTTACTAAACTTGTATACTTAGATACTCCCCATGAGAATGTTTTAAAAGTACAGAAATGTCGAATATGTCTATTAAACAACACAGCTGTGAGAGGTTGAATACGAACATTACGTAGCTTCAATATTCATTACTATACAAGCATAAAAAACGAAATCATAAATATAATTGAATTTTGCAAAACTTTTCTGGACGATTATCCAACTTTCCCTTGCATTTTAAAAACTATTCTCCATTTGGCATTTTACGAATATATTTAGACAAAAGGGCCCATATATGAAGAAAATGAGACCCTATGGAACCTGAAGTTCTGTGTTACCTAAAAAGCTTCCTGTGAGAAAAGAAGGACGATACAATCTTTTTTCCTTAGCGCTCTCATCGCACTCTACACACAGCCTATCATCAGATAACCGCTATTAAATTTCTTCTGTCACGCATTCGTTTACATCAAGATACCCATACGTTCTTGCACGGTATACAAACGTCATAATGAAGGCACGGTATAAATTACTTCTCATACATACATTAATAAAATCGTTACATCAATTCATATTCCTAATCCGGTTATAATAAAGAATATCACAATAATCAGATGCATTTTTTACCTTACAACTCATCCAAAGTACACAAATATCCAAATGTCCATTATCTGATATACGCATACGTCCATGGTAACTAATCTTATTACTTCAACAATGTTTCCAAATTCACAATTCAAGGATGTGTAAATTCTAACTTAACGCATAAATAAATGCACTAGTTTACTTCGAAGTAACCTAACAGCGAATTACAAAATTAATTCTGACCGCAAGCTAACAATCTCCATAATTCCGCATCGCATCTAATATTCTCTACGTAGGCTCAAGAACAAGTCTCAAAAACGCATGTAAATGGAACACTACAAAGGAAATTCTACGTACAAAACTATCCTAGCGTAAAGTACACATGCTACAAATAATTACAATTATGATGCTATCATATTCTGCAAAAATTGAGCAAATAACTTACTGACCTTTCGAAGCTTTGCCTTTCTTTAAAATCTATCTCTAGATTTTGCTGCCAAATTACGAGTGGCTTCGCTCTCGGAGTAACCGTATTGATCTGCAATCCCTCTAGGCGAATACTAAATTTTCGTTTACAAGTTCCGAAAATCATCATTGTAATTACACCCTTTATCTCAACTTCGATTGGATATTGATGTGAACCGATCCAATCAAACTTAGCGGACAATGTGCGTATTCTGTCTGTCAAAGTATGGACACCCCACTCACCGCCGCGCGCTTCCCTTTAATCTTTGGACTAAGCTTTAACAAATAGGGGTGATAATTACATGCCTATGTTCAGATGGTGTGATTTATTGCCTGTGCCGATTCAATACTCTGGTTTCCGGCCAGTCATGTAACCATAAGTAAGAGTTTAACACTAGTCAACTGAAATCTTTAGACATCAAACACACGGCTGCGGTAATATTCATAAGACAGGTAGATTATGGCTTCTATATGACATTATAGCTGGGGCTTAGCAACAATGACAATGACAGTTTTCTTACAAGTAAAGAAACGTCATAGATATCTACAACACTACCGCTTTGAGGAGATGAATACAAACTAGAACAGGCCTAAAACAAGAAACATGAATAGAGGTTTGAGTTATTTTCGACTTTTCTTGACCATTATCACACTTTACATAGGGTTTCATTTACTCGAATAAAATTGAAAATCAGCTTACTATTTTACACATATCTCTTCTAAAACTGTTATTGCTCAATAAGCGTATCACATGATCACTATACAAGAGTCCTTAGTTATAACTCCGTTTTTTATTTTTCATAACAGTTTCTTAATCGAATTACTTATCTCCACTGTTGTGAGGCTATGAATACAAAGTGCAACACTTGTACACCCTTATAGACAAAGACCTAAAATTTAAAATCTGCATTGAAGACTGAATTTTCTACAACTCTGCTTCACCATTATTCCACATTATTTGACATTTTATACGTTATTTTTCAGTCTGAATTTGTGGAATATGTTAGACAAGGCAGCCCATTTGCAGCTTTAGCATTCATTAATATTGAATAAATGTCGGAGATGATCAATAAAGTACAACTGTGATGGTATGAATATAAACTGGAAGATATTGAAAACCCTGACAGATACAGGCCTATATGTTGAATTCTGAATTTTCTACAACTTTTCTGGACCATTCTCTGATTTAGTTGACATCTCATGCTCTTTTTAAGTTTGAATTTAACAAATGTATTTTGTCAAAAGGGCACAATTGCAAGGAAAAGAGTCAACGTCATCTTGTAATTTCCAAACATTAAATTAAAATTCCAAATATGTTATGTTATTTCAGAACCGTGAAGGAAAATTAATGACGAGTAATATTTCAATCAACAATGCTGTTATTCGTTCTCAAGGAATAAGAGAATATATAATATAATTTGACCGACATGGTAAACTTGTTCCAGGTTTTATTACTCGGTCGTCGATCCGAGATAGTATAAATGAACGAGTAGAAAAACATGTGACACAACTACTGGCAGCCTCGACATGAACAGCAATAAAATTACCAACATGGGAGAACCTAGTGGCGAAGCTGACGCTTCAACGAAAAATAGGTCGAGGACGGTAATATTTCCATGACAACTTCGCCGGCGACAATCAATGATGGAATGATCGCATTTTGAACTGAATTTTCTAATCACGTACAAACGTTTCTGAATTTATGTAGAAACATATTTATACTAAAACCATCTAAAAAAAATCAGCCGATTCGTCCATCTAGTGGTGTCGAATTTATCTCTGAAACGCCTCACTTTTTTAATTAATATAGTATATCATTATTGATGCTAAGCAAAACAAATACAATCAAATACGTGAGTCACAAACCAAACTGAAAAAAAATCATCGACGAATACAACGTAAAGGTTAAAAAATATCGCAGAGACGCAGTTGTCATAAACGTAGTTATTTATTCAGCATCTGCGATCATTGCTGAAACTGGTGTATTACTGTTCGCGGTAACGACGACGTCGATGACAGTTGTAAAAATTTGTGTTTCAGCTGCATCAGCAATCGCTGATGTTTTTGATATCATCGCCAACAATATCAACGTGTACAAACTCAAAATTACGCAAGTACACAATAAAACGCACGCGCTGAAGAAAATGTGGACTAAAGAATACTGAGCTAAGTTGATACCTTAAATTTACCATTATTTATAAAGTGTATGCCTTAATTTTAAATGACATATCAAAAGCAGCTATTTCTAAATTTTCCCCAAATAATCTTGTCTTTCATCTAGAATACGATGCAATTACCTTTACGTTCAAGATAAATTATTTGACACAAGGTCTCCTCCAACCGTTAAGTCGGTAATTCTAATCTACTCTCTGCCACCATACCGTTCCAATGACTGGGTCATTCCTCTGATGACTGAACGTAGGCTATTTTATGTTTCAGAGATGAAATAAGAGAAATATCAGAGCAAACTTCTCAAGACCTTTCTGGCGTGACTATGATAACTTTAATGCACAGTTTATTTAACTTTAGGATTCAGTACTTCTTCAAAATGCGACACATTACAATCTTATCGATGATAATTTTTAAAAAAAATATTTAATTATAGAGGAAATAAACTCACCGGCAAGTATTCTCAGACATATCAACGATCCGTACAGGGGCGGTTGTCATATGTCACATGGTATTGTAAACATAACATCGGCGATCGCGGTCAACCTTGTTTGTGACGTTATCGATGGCAGTTATCAAGTATATCTTGAAAATTCAAATCAGACCAAACAAGGATATTTATTATACACATTTACATCTCAAGTTCTGCCAGGACATTTAGTTGTATCAGAGCCAATCATTGTTGATATCTTCGTATACCTAACCCTCTTTTATCTCGGATATATTTCAAACTTGACTATAAAGGACATGTTTTGGATTTACGAGGAGAATCATTGAATATAAATGTGTATGTACAATCATAGAAAAATTTTTTTCGAATAAATCTTTATTAATAAAAAAATATTAATTTGAGTAAATTTCAATAAATCTGACTTATTTTGCTGAAAATGTCATAATTTGATGCGTACGTTAGTATTAAAGAAATTCCGATTAAAATCTGACGTGTAAGTTAGGAATCAAAAATTTGATCCGAATATAAACAAAATTATCAGAAGAGAAAAAAAAATTATCTAAATAAATATTTTACTGTATTTATCCCTCTTATTTATCTTATACTACCGTCGCTTTCAAATAGTTATTACATTCGTCACTACAGTCACTGGTGAAATCGCTTTCACAATCACAATCATGACTGACATTGCAAGCAGACACAATCTCTCTCAGTTGTCTTATACTTGCGTTCACAAGCCTTTTCGCTTCGTACTCGTGGGATAATTCTACCTAATTATTCGATTGAACGTGCAACGGGTAAAAAACGTTTGATCTGCGATTTGTAACTGCTGCAACAACTGTAAAGTTTACTGATGAATCACCTTTATGAATCTGTAAACTTTTTTCAGGATTAATTTTATCAGAAATATTTATACCATCATATTGTAATTGCTTAGTAGCAACAATGACAGCATTAATATTTTCTAGATTCATTGTTTAACACATATTTATTTAAAATAAAAACTTTTATGAATCAAAATAATAAAAATAATATAAAAATATATGAAAAAATACTGAATCAGAAGAATAAAAAATATAAATATAAAAAACACTTTTAAATCAGAGCAAAAAATATCAAATAATTCTAAATCAGAATAACAAAAAATTTCAAAACATAAAGCACAACCCCATGTGAACTCCTTCGTTGCCAAACCACAACCTAGCAAGTTCAGAGGCATTTGTCTTCTATATCTTCTTTTTCATTTTTTAAATCCTAATCGTTTCATTTAATATCTCCTTTCATTTCCTTTAATTGTTTATCACCATACGTAGTCTGTGGGAACTATATGCCTCAAACTGCATTCGGACTAGCATTTCTTCTACCATGCCTAGCGTGACCATTACCTCCTGCAATTTAATCATTATTTGCATGTTGCTCGCTATGGCTGACTATTTTGCGTTTAATGGCGTGAATGACGAATAATCTGATTTATATACTTCAAGCACGGACGTGAACGAAAACATACCTCACACTCACTTCACATATTATATATTATCCTCACCAACGAAGGAAGAGAAGAAAAAACACAAATATACTATGCACCAACGAATGAAGAGAACAAGAAAAAACACACGCCCATATACTATCCGCGTCAACAAACGAGCAAGCATAAAACACACACCTATTTCCTCTCCTAATCAACAAAGGAAGAGAAGAAAAACACACACTCATACACTGTCCATACCAACGAACGAGCTGGCATAAAATACATATTATATACTATCCTCACCAACGAAGGAGGAAAAAAAATACGCACGAACGAGCAAGCATAAACCACACAGATATAATATCCTTACCAACGAACGCGCTTGCAAACACATGCACGTCAGTAAAGGAGTGAGTGATTATAGTCATACTACACTACAGTCATTCAAGTTGGCAAGCCTATTAGTTTCTCTTTTCAAGAGATCTGGTTAACCTTGAGAAGGGCTCTTGCTTTAAGAACTACAAATGCTTCTAGCTAATTGTGGCACGATCTTGGCCTAGCATAACACACGCGGCGTTGGGAGGTTGATTGGCTGATTGATTTCGGATTCCCAATCTTCAATTTCTGCGAATCCGAAGACTTGTTGTCTGAGTCGTATCATTTGTAAGATAAGGGGATGATATTCCACACTACAGATTCCATTCTTGTTGCTGTAATTCCAATTCCATCATTGCCTCCTGCTCCCAGTTTTCTGTCTGGGTGACAGATACTATTGGTTCTGGTGGTGTAGCAGTTGCTGGCTTCGTGGTTGTGGCTGCAGCTGATATTGTACTGGCTATGGAGACGTCCTCACCTCAGGCTTGACTTCACATATAGGTTTTAGCATGAGGTGAGTAAGATCCATCGTTTCTTTTCCATCTCATCTACTTTCTTATTCTTTCCTCCTCTTCCTCAATGTTTGCTCTTTCTGCAACATCCTCCATGGCCAGCTCATCAAGCAACCGTCTGGCATACTCAAGGTACATATCGAATTCCAACAGTTTTGTTGTCTGCTGCTTATTTTTTAAGTTGACGAGTCAACGATGGGAAGGTTGACAGACGATTGTGCTGTTTTATATACTTGAAGCACGGAAGTGAAGGTAAACATCCCATAACACCAAAACGTACTATTACAAGAAACGCGCTGACTTAACAGAAGCACTCATGTTGACCTTTCTTAATTGCAAACACAGACATTCACAATTTGATAAGACAGAATAAACAAAGTGCTTAAAGACACTTCTATTGATTTTTTTAATTATTAAAGTTTCGGTAAAATTAAATGAGTATGTCGTTTCGAGATTATTGAGTAGCCCCGAAAAGGGCTGTTTTTTGTTTTGTTCTCGAGAGTAATTGCAATCTTCCTTTACTGTCTAAGATTGCGTTCCCGTCTGGCAGCAGGCTTTCCTATACGATACTACCTACTTCTGCGAAAAGATAAATGAAAATACTTTGGTGTCCACTCGACAGTCCACAAAACCTATCTGGATTTTGCTGTTGCTGTAGCTGCTGTTCTTGCAGTTGTTTTGGTTTTAAAAACAGACTTTGAATATGTGCTCTTTGACATTCTCGCTATATCTCACCATGACATAAGATATCATAACGTTCCATTGAGGATATTTTCTAACGCGGCCGCGTTTATACCATATCAAAATAAGTCACTAAATGTGAATATCCCAGACTGCGCTGATGAAAAAAAAAATTCACACAATATTGTCCACACACTATGGAATCGTTGCCTTGTAATATCACATTATTGTATCGTGTCATCTGGCCATTTATTCTCATAAAGTCAATGATGTCCTCTTCCAAAGGTGGTAATCAATACGAATCAAAATACTCCATTCAATTCTCTTGATGGAAGTAGATGGCTATCCAGTGATTTCTTGGAAGATGACTCGTCCGTGTTGAAAGCATAAGCTTGACAGTCTTGTGGTTTGCGATGAGGTAGTTCATCTTTAGCACACATGACATGATTCCATGAAGCAGTATACGAACTCTTATAAAGTTCGCAGATATACATTTTTTTTTTGTTGTTTTGCTTCTTGTTTCACAGGTCATAAATTCAATTCTAACTTTTTGCTTGAAAAGATCTGTCAAGTAACCGTTTCTTTGCTTCGTCTCCGCCCTCTGGACTAAGAGATTTTCTATGCCATAGATCTCCAGAGTAGATAATGGAGGACAGGAATGGTGGAAAAACAGGACATCTAATGTTGTTCTTGTTCTGATCATCTGGATGTGACCACTATGTTCTCTTCGTCTTGGTCTTGTGGTTCTACGTTCACCGTATCCTCCCATTCCATAGATTCTTCAGCTTTCAAAGAAGGACAAGTTTCTTCATTAGTTTATAATAATCTAGAATGACTTCTCTTAAACTGTTGATTTATATGGTATTATCGAATCCGGCATACAGGTTGAAGTTCACTAAGCATATGACCGGATATTATAGGATGTAAATCTCCCTATTTTTCTGCCTTAGTATGGAGTGAAATCAAAGACTCACAAAGTGTAACCTCCCATATAATCTTCGTACGCCTGCTTTGTATAGGGACAAGTACGATATCAAATAATTACTCTGATTAAAGTTAGGTTCAAAGGGTCTGGTACAAAATGTCTTGCCACCGCGACTGATTTCAATCTTTGACACTGTAGTACTTAAACTCGAATGGATTGGCAGTGACGACTCCGTTAGGGATGCATTGCTGACTATACCAGCGATTAAACGTTTGGGTAACTGTCCTGGGAACAAATGATCTTCGATCTTGAATCGGAGTTCATCAGCAATAGTTAATGTTTTCACTTCTACACGTCGTGTCTTATACTTGGCGGTCGTTCTGATCAAGGTGTGACTGATGTCCTCTCCAGATTTAGGTAGCACTTCTACGTGACGCACGTAAAGTCTGGCTTCTTGGATGATGGTTTCGTACTTTTTGGTATTAGCCGTCAAATGAAAAGCGGCACTGTTGAAACTCAGGCTCAGGCGAACATCCATTCGGTTTCAGCAAATATTTGTCTTGCAACCACATGTCCAAGTGCAAAGGATCCACCGTCATCGGCTTTCAGAGCTGTGTTCTTAAACGTGTCCTCGCCTGCGGTGTCAAACAGATGAGTGTTCTTGGCCTCTTTTCCGTATGTTAAGAGATTTTCTAATTACTCTCTCGGTTAGGGAAAATATCCCTACTGCTTCTGACTACTTTGTCATTCAAGTACAAATTAACTTCGCTGAACAAGAAATGCATAAAAAAATTATTGACTGATACTACTCTAGCAGTGTCTGCCGAAATTGCGTTATTGGTTTTGACCACTTTCGGTATCAGATAAAAGTAACTGCCATTCAATTCGATGCAATCGTCGGGATGTCCTTTGATTTCAAACTGGATGAAGCTGAATCCGTCAAAGAGGAGACGGGATGCAATTCGACCCATTGTGATTCGTGCATTGCCAGTATGGTGGGTGGTTTGGCAAACATCCAGTTCCGATTTGGAACATGTGTAAGTCTCTAAGTGCATCATTTTCATTTTTTTTCTTTTTTGTTTTGTCTCAGACAGTTTTTCTTTTCTTAGTCTTTCTAGCTTTGAGTGTGTGAAGTTCTCTGAAGGTGGGTTCGTCGTCTTCTTCTGCCTTCTCCTTACTGTGGCGTCAGGGAAGCAGGAACTTCTGACTCAGCAGTGATTGTGGCATTTATAGGAGTTTCCCTCCAGCCCAAAATGTTTGAATCAAAATATGTTTGCCTGCTCTTAAGAAAGCTTCTTTGTGGCCTTGTTTGTCAATGATGACATTTTGGAGAAATTTTTTTACCGTGTGTCAACGCAGACTCTTTCAAGGCCTGAAATCCCCTTGTCACCATTAATATCAACACTGGAGCTTCTTTTACGAAAGGCCGTTTGAGCATATCTCCTAAACCATGTCCTCGTTGTCGATCGACTCCTTGGTACACATGATACATGACTAACAAGAGGTTAGAGTACAAAAATGAAATTTAACTGTGATTTTTCTTTGGTAAATGGAATTTTTTGTCCCATATCTCATTTTATAGTAATGTTGACAGTCTTGAAATGCGACTAACTAACGGGCAAACAGTGAGGATGTAAAACTTCGCGGTGAACGTGATATGTGTTTCCAAATTCCGTCAGCATCCGTGGCAGAATCTATTTCGAAAGGAATGACACACAGTAATGGTACAGAGGTATGTTGCAAAACGTGGTACTCCACCACATCGGAGTACACAAAAATAAAATTCGGTCCTTGGCTCATTTCTACATAGAACCGGAAATATTTCGCAAAATCCAAGGTATCGGTCACGGTTGGTATTTTATTTTGGGTCTTGATCACGTTGGGGTCTCCACCAAAATGTGATATAATTCAGGACAAAATGTAATGGTCAATTCCTTGTACTCCTGATATTCGATATGTAGGCGAAGAGCTATTTTGAGGTACTCGAAGGTATTACTTCCTATGGCTCTCTCCAATTCTTTAAGAAACATGAAATTGAACCTGTCAGCAAGTGTGTTCACCAAATGTTGACCACTAAACTAATGGCCCACAGGAAACTTCAACACATATGTGGTTCGTTTAGTTTAGTCTTGTAATTTTGTAAAGTCAGTTACACCACGGCGTTCATCCTTGGCTTTTTGCACTTCTTCGCCTCAATCTTCTATAGTCAAAGTGTTTCGTTTTTCGACGATATTTTTGATTTGTGTAGGGTGAATTATTTTTTTATCAAAACCACTTCCCAATGGGCATCGTGATAAAATTGGATGGAATGAGGTACTCTGACCTTGTAACAGCACAACGTTTTATTGGGAAACAGTTTCATGGAACTGTCACTGGGTAAAGTTAAGTAGAATTGGTTGTTCATAATTCAGCAAAACTAGTGTCCGAGAAGTCACTGGAAATCAGAGGAGTTTCTAAAAGAGGATGGTAAGGGTGACTGTTAGAACTAACGTTGGACATAAGGGATGCTTTTGTAGATCTTGCAGAGAAGTAATGGAGAAAAAAATTGTCACTGTAGTATCTGAAGCTGTGTTGAATGGCATGTAAGTCACTCCTTTTTATAGTCGATTATTTTAGAAGAGTCAAAATTTAAAAGATATCCAATCCAATGTACTTTAACTTTTTTTACACGGCGTTTTCAAACTTTTCGTGTATTTCGATCGAGAATTCTTTCAATCTCTTATACGTCTTCTTTGTTGGTCACACGATGTAAGTTTGGTAAGTAAAACTTTCCTTTTACCACTTACCTGTTTATGTCTTCCAATTTAAAGACGGGAGGATAACAACCACGCACTCATTCAGTGACACGAAACAATTCAGTGGTCAAATTGGGTAGGTAACTTTTGTCGAAAGTTCGTTTGGTCAAGCCAATGCGTACCCAATCTCCACCTTTCTTGGAAACAGTTACCGTCGGGGACGTACCAAACGGACGCTTGAAGACGGTCACTTCGTTGTCAGAAGTCACTTATTGGGGGCACGTCCAATACTCCGATGATAAGATTGGTAGTACGATTTGATGAGGTGTATCAAGACGTCAATGTACTTGAGAGTGTGTTGATGCGTAAAATATTTCCACGTGTTCTTTCAAGGTATGTTCAAAACGTTCCACGATGCTAGCTTTGGTTTCGAGATTCTCGGTGGTGAAAAATAAATGTCACGTTTCTTCAATTCTTTTTGGAAGTCTTGGGCCAGAACTTCGGTGCCTTTGTGGGTTTACCGTCGAAGAGGGTGACAACCACTAGTTTCAGGGCTCGCACTAACTCACTACTCGATTTGGAAGTAAAGGGCACGACCCAAGCAAATTTGGAATATACGTCTATGAAATAAAGCAAACAATTGTAGCCACGATTATAAGTGGCCAAATGAGAGACATTGGCAAAATCATCATGCCATTGATGATCGATGACTTCCACTCACGTGCGACGTATTCTTAAAACTATTGTTGCACTTGAGGTAAATGGATACTTATCAGTCTCGGTTTGGCAGCGTGATACAAGTTCTAAACTCTACCGTATCCGGCAGGATGGGATGGATCGTAGTAATTGCTGGTTAAGACCTTCATTTTTAATAAGTGATCAGCTTTGCTAATTTTCTTGTCTTCGTGTGGTATTTTCTTGGCTTTTATTGCTTTGCGTGTCCGACGATTAATAGGAAATGATGAGGAGGATGACTGAAAAATTGTAATCGGTTCTTGTTTAACATTTGTCTTCACCTTGTCGATGTTAGACTTAGCAATTTTGCTGATGTTTAGTCAAAGATATTATGTCTTTCAAGACGTTCAGATAATATTCGCTCACCGTATCTATGATGTCTTTGGAGGCAGTTCAAATGAGTTGTTTTTGCATGGGTTGAGGAGCTTTGGACATACAACATGTTTCAACGTTTGACTAAACGAGGAAGCAGTCCTTTCCTATTCAACCCTTTGGAGATATAAGAGGAATGTCTTTAATGGGAGACATTTTTGTTTGCTAATTCCGGGACACACACCAAAAATACACTAACGTTGATGATTTGTCACACGGTCTTTTATCCTTTTTTGTACTATCGCTTCGTCATAAAGATAACGATGTGTTTTCCAAAATCGCCAAAACAATCCTATTCTTTGGCGGATCCTCTTTTTCTTTTGGATAGTGTGTCTTTTCTGGGGTGACGTCGATGTTTGGCTTAACGTTTGGTTTTGGGGGATGACGACACGGTCTTTTTTCTTTTCCTTACTGGTCAGGAGAACGACAGTGAGGTGACATCTTTTGGTGTACAACATACACTGGCATCCATGGTTCGACATGCATCTTTTCTTTATTTGTTTAAAGCCTTTCCTTTACCCTTGTGACAATTGTATCGGCTTACTATCTTATCGATCTCAAGAAAAGGGTCAAGAAAACCTCTCTTTTGGTGGCTTCTTTTTTTGAACGAGTGTCTTTTCATAGAGTGTCGACGATATTTGGCTAAGCGTTTCTTAGATGAGGTGACTGTTTTTCGTTTTCCTTTTCCTTTTTGCACAGAAGGACGACGACGTAACGGTGTACACTTCTTGGTGGGACCATGTTTGGGCGTTCAGGAGCACAAAAACACTGATCTTTTAGGTTTGCTTTAGGTCTTTTTATACTGGAATGTGTTACATCGTATCAAATTGATGACACGATACGTCCTGGAGGAGTTCGCAACGGACTGAATAGGGCCAGTTCTTGCCAGTAAACTCTGCAATATGCCCGATATCTCTTGGACTTTGATTTTAGTGGCAGGTACTTTCTAAGCATCAGCCACTGCCACTAAAGAAGAAGGTATAACCGCTGGAGAATGCTCTCTTGTGGGTAGAAATTGTTTTCTGTGGGCTTTTCTTTGCCTTTTACTGAGACTTTGACCTCCTCTTGACACCGTTGCTCTGTTTCTTTTTCTTCTGGGTTTGTCGGAGAATGGCCTTTTTCTTGGGGAGGACTCTGGGATCATTAAAATTCCATTTTAAGAGGGAACGAATGATGACACCTCATAAAGAAACGCTACCTCCAGCTTTCAAAATGATTTGCTTTTTGGTTCAAGTGTCAATGCGAGAATCGGCCATTAGCGTAAAGGCTACATTGTTTCTATCAAAAAGCATTTTGCTTGATGTGAAATCTGAATGATATTCTGAGCAAATGACGTCTTGTCACTGTAAACCATCGGACGACTTATTTGAGACTGGCTTCTAAGACTCGTGCACGTGTTTGTGGATTTTGTTCGCGACTGATGCCGTATAATGCACGAATCAAATTGATGGAAAGATGAGAGTGAAGAAACGTCATGTTAAAGCTGTGTGAGACAGAGTCCAAGTGACCAATGATTTTATAGATTTTTTGTTGTTGTGGTTGTTAAATCAATGACGGGGACGTGTACACGACAGGTCCTCCGTCTTGGCATCAGTGGTGAAACAGATGGGTAAGCAATCACAAATAATCAGAGGTAGTGAGTTTTAAATACACGAGTAAATAGGCGTGTGGGTTTTGAGTGGCATCTTCCTACGCATGAGTCAGCCAAGGTGTTCCTAACTGTTTGTGTAATTCATATCTAGGACTTTTTAAATAGACCATGAGCACTGAGACTGATGGTACGATGGACTTTATTTTGTTAAAACAAATTTTGAGTAATGTAAATGACACTGGCGTTACGATGATGCCGTTCTTTGGGCGCTTGCCACAGTTTAATTTCTTCTTTGTCTTCTCCTAACATGTCGTCAAAAATGACCAAATTAGAATGACTGGGTCAGACACTATTCCGTTGTCTTCGACAGGATGTCTTCCACAAACATGATGGAATCACTTTGATTTTCTCGTAGAAGACTGTATGCCGACTGCCACTCTTTGTAACACCATACGATTCATTGAGGTGGAAGATCTCTCTAATGATGTTTATGTTCGATCAAACGTTTAACAAATTATGTTTGCCTGAACGGCTTGGTCCAGCAATGAGCATATTAAAGAAATGCCGAAGATACTTTGGAAGTGGAGCGAGAGGGATCAGACAGCACATGCAACCATAGTAGTGTAATAAATGTCACTTTTTACGGGAAGGCAGACAAGACAAGAGTTTTTATACCTTTTTAGGACACGTTTATTGTCATTTTTCATTGTGAACAACACGAAAGACAAAATTACATAAAGACAATTGATTAAGTACATGACTAAAAAGACACTTCTAAACAATTATAGTGGAATATAAACAAGTTTATGTACAACATTTTTCGGGATAACATATATGGGATCATGGAGATACTGTGTAATGTTGTGAAAGTCTCTACATTACTTGGCACAGTCACACAAGGGTCTTTTAATTGCCTGTTGGAGATGCCGATGACGGTCAGGTCCTGGAGAGAGTGGTTTTCCTCGGTGACAGGCTGTTTTTCCTCTTCTGGTACCATAACTAACACAGGTTTAAAAGTAACGTTTTTCACTGAATATTCTAATTTTTTAAGATTACAACTCTCGGGCATATTGTGCCACTATATTGAAAACCTCAAAACGCCAACATTTTCAGTCACGAACATCTGTCCAGTCAGGATGTAAGTCACAGGCTACACACACATCGTCGTACACATCTTTAGCACCTAAAAGTTGACGAATCCTGTTTTCCCGTAGAGGTCGAGAAGTATCCAGATGAAAGCGCAAAGTTTTGAGGAGAATGAGTCCCATGAGGACATTTAAAGGGACCACTTTCATGTTTTATTGAGTGGTAAGTACTGTTCATAAAGAGTTCACAAAGAATCGGACGGTAAACAAAATCTCAGAAAGCAAGTCACTAGGACACACACTACACGTCGACCCCCAATTTAATGGACACAGTTCTCGTAAAAGGCAATGGTAATCCTCCACCCTTTGAATATTGTAATTGATCTCCTTCCACGGAATCGGTTGTATCACACATGATAAAGCTCGTGGCATAGTAGAACGTTTTGATACCTTCTTTTTCGGCAGCTTTAAGTGTACATTCTGCACAAAAGTAAACAACGATTGTTCTCTTGTAAAGTATGCATTCAAGAATCACTGGGTCGTGGTCAATGACTGAATTAGTGTCATCCCAAAAGAGTATAGTGTAAAAATGGAGAAATGATCCTGAGTTTACGTTTAACTTGTATTTTGACGACATCTCAGTAAATGCATTCTCTCAAATCTATATGTAAACCACGAATGTTCTCTTGTAAAATATTCATCCAAGATTACTGGTGTCAAACTTAAGGTAAGTAGTGACAATTCGGAGGCCATCGAGCATGTTCCAGGTAAGCAGAATCTTTCTGTTCCCACTTGTGAAGTGACAGGCCATAACTGAAGCACTTGACTTTATCCCCCTTAAAATCAGCTCCAGGTAATTCTTCGGTGGTGGGTCCTCCCGGATAATTTTGCCATTTTCCTCGAAAGATTTAGAATCGACTTTCATAGCCGCAGTAATCATGCAAACGCACAGGGTACGAATATTCATCTTTCACATGTTCATTTCGATAAGGGTACTGTGGAATCCTTAGGACTTTGCACAGTTTTGCATGACATTCATAGGGTGGTAGCCGTATGGTTTCCCGTGGAGGTGGAGATCCACTATAAAAAAAAACAAGTGAAAATGTTTACGATAACAAGTGGCATATATTTCGCATCCATCAGGTTTGATACGTACACCATCATCATCGATGGTATTAGCAGTTAGAGCAAAGTACTGAATCCCTGATGTCACAGCGTACGGCATGTCTGCCATCGCAAGGCACAGCATCACACTCGAGTTTGCTTTCGCTTCATACTTGATGTGTGAAAGGATTCATCTTTCTCTCTTGACACTTATAGTGACAATAAACTATTTGTCTTGGACATTGTACCTTTTTATATGCTGACCAATATTGGCGTATCAGTACGGTAAAGTAAAGTAATTTAGAAGCCGTACTCGCTTCTCGTACACGATTTGATAGGCTTTTCCAAGGGATGACTGAATCTGATGTATGGGTAAACGTACAATTCTGTTTGGTTGGTAAGTGGTCATTTTAAAGTCTCCACATCTTGTCTTGAAGATTGTTAATTTGAACGAGGATTATTTGGCGCTACGAAGGTTTTCTTCGAAGATCACTTTTTTGCCATGTCCTGTCCCTTGGGGAAGAGAAACGTGGGTCATGAATAGTGCCGTTTGTCCATCGGTGATGTGAAACTTAGTTGGATTGCTGTACGTGTTGAATCTTGTCGATGATTTTGGAAGCTGTCAGTTCTGATGGACTGATAAACTTGATCCAAACGGAAGACGTCAAATTGTCGTGATGAATGTAAAGTCTCAAGCGATTGTCTTCTTTGGCTTCACATTGCCGTTTCAGTGTGGATAGAAAAGAATCCGACACATCGGAGATGAACCCTTCTGCTTTCTCCAACGGTACGTCGGACTTGAAATATTTAAACCTCACTGCGTACGTGTAGACCGTGGTTCTAAATTTTCTGGAGGAGTATTTGTCCGTCTCTCAAGTATATTAGTATTTTTCAGGGTTTACTGATGATAAAGGACTTTGACCTAATGTAGATTCTCTGAGCTTAGACTCTCTTTCACTCATCTCATTTTTAAAATTGCTGGCGTGAACTTGTGACAAGACTTCGGATACTGTGTGAGGCGATAAATCATGTTTCTGCCTCTTACTTTCTTCTCGTTGTTTACGAAATGATGCGATCGTTTCATCTTGATTGAAAAAGTCAAAAAGACTACATGTAATACTCATGGACCCCTATATATCCATGTCAGACTAGTGCATATATAACAGGCTAGTGACTTCCCTCACAGTATTGATCGTGCTCTCAAACCAATCAGCACGATGGAAGAACCCACACAGATCAAACTTCTGATTAGAACTTTGCGATGTGTCATACGAAATTTTCTTTAGACAAGCCGACAGACTACTCCTCCTTCTTTCGAGGGAAAAGTCAAGATACTTGCTATATCTGCCAGAACAAATAATAATCTAGAATAATGTCTAGATCGTAATAAAGGTAAGACCAGTGCCAGAAGAGACCAAAGTCAAACTACCTGTTATTATTGCAAAGAGAAAGGACATTGGTTTTCAGAGTGCCCTAAGAAATAACATGAGCAAAATCAGAAGGAAGAAGAGGTACCCTGTGCAAAGGAATAACTCAGAGACGTTCCGAAAGAGACGAAAAGGAGAGAAGAAAGGATGAAGAAGAGGAGGGAAAACTGTGAAAGTAAAGAAATTCAAAACACAAATATTGTTGTGAATCGGATTGTAAATAATTGTACCAGAATAGACCTGACTTAAAAAGTGACTCTCAGTTTTTTTTTTTCGTTTAGAATAATAAGGACCTACACTCATACACTCACAACACGTTCATCATAGGGTTAAACAAGGGATTTTTGAGTTTTTAATTGAGTTTTGGCGACATGAACAGTCTCTCTTCTCGAATGAAGTGAGTGGCCCTGAAAAAGACATAAGTGTGTTTGTGTTTTCCTTAGAAAAACTCAGGAACGATAAGCAATCAGCTTTAGCTGCCTTAAGTCTTTTCCACAACTAAGGCCTACTTGTGGACTTGTTCCTGTCAAATATTTAGCAGAAATCACTAGTGGTGGTAGTCATATTTCACAAAACAATGTCGCATTGATTCACTGCGCACAGACACAAGCGCACCTATATAGGGAATGTAACGTCAAAGAAAGCTCTTTTCGGATTGGAAGAAAGACTCCGCGAAGTGACTGAATTTTGTAACGCTTACTGAGATTGGTGAACAATTTAAATAACTATAAACGAACGTGGTTCACCTCATTCCCTTCACCTATTCTAGTCACAAAGATGTGGACAGCCGTTGAATCCTCTTCTCTCGTATCGTCGATGCTATTCCGTTTGGACATCATCAGGATCACCTGTGCAACTGTTTGGAAAAGATGCCATGTGGAAAGACAAGGCTATATGAAGAGAGTCCTCATCTACGGATCAGAAGTGAGGCACAGTTGGAGACAAGGTTTGAGGATTTTGATGAATGGAATGGTGTTAACATAACAAACAAAGGTACTTTTCAGGACCTTCAAAACATCTTAATTCTCATTTTGCCTAAACAATAATTAGTCACTTTTATAGCATATGTAAGTCATAAAACATACATTAATATATTCAGACGAGAACGCTGGACATCAGTACTTGTACTTGTTATAGTGTTGCTAGCGTTTTGTACTGTGACGTCATGACACCTGGTCCATTCTTTTTGTTCCCATACAAAATTCCCATTGTCCCTACATGAACTCAGGATGATTTTCTGTCTCTAAAATCGTGGCCCTATCCTGACTCAGGAGGTGGGTGGATCTGTAATTTTTTTTTCTTCCTTAATACTACCCAACTTCACTACTGACAAATCATATTATGAACGAACGTATCATGTGACTGCAAATGTTTATACGTTGTTTCCGTTAAATGATAAACATAACGTCGATGATCTTGCGCCAATGAAGCTGTCAAATGTGTATCTGAGCGAGTTACAGAAGTCTTCACAAACGCAATACGTAGAAAAGGTTACACAGATATGCGACGTTAAAAAATCAATACGTGGGCAGAAACAGTTCAAGATACCGGAGCGTCTATCAGCAACTTTGCTGAACTAGAAAGAAAACCCGATTATGGTGATGACATTAACAAGAGAGATTTAAAAAAAAAAACGAAATAGAATCAATGGGAGCAACGATATAAATTATTGATGATTATATATTTGGTTTCATTAACGATATTAGTGAAAGTGACCTTGTATCTGTCTGGCTGTTTCAAAGTTCCGATGATGAAAATTACGATCAGTATGTTAAGCCTAGCGGAAATAATTCATTTTGCAGAATAATTACACGAGGAAATGAAAACTCTTGCTCGGAAATACTCGAACGATGATGATGTTATTCAACAATTGTTGAACAAATGTTTTACTGTACCATCACTTGCTGCCCACGTTGCACAGGAGAAAAATTAATGAAAACCTACAAGATCGGAATTTCTTGAAGACGTCCAACACAGTTGCATCAAATACGAACACAGAGTATTATGGAATACCGAATTTGATTATAGCGACGTTATTTCAGTTGCTATGGTAGCGTGTAATCCTGGAAGTTTTCTTGGATACGGAGTATGTTCTGAATACTTTAAGCGATTTTGTCATCCAACACACAAGATGACCAGAGTTGCGATAACTGTACCTTTGCAAGATTTGACATGACTGAATTTGCTTGTATAGAATCATTCAAGTTCGCTCAAAATCTTCATCCCATTATATATCTTTGGTTTGGAATCCATTTCTCAGAAGAAAAAAAATTGGTTCCAATAGTTTTATTACAATGCATGTTTGACGCAGCGATGCTGATATCGCTACGCGTGAATGAAGCGATAATAACATATCGTACAAAGAAACAAGTTTGGTTACCACAACCAGATAAATTTGGATGTCAGGGAAAAATTTCCTAATCTTGACGAGGATGAAATTGTTAAACTTGTTAATAATGTATTCTGATCCAAAAAGGAAAATAATAAAACATTCGAAAAGGAGCTCAGCAGAAAAATAATCGATAAGTCTACACAAGGAATTTCGTGTGATCACAAGCGACATTGCACAAGATTTATAATGAACAATGCAGAACTCGATTTTATAATTACTGATACAAGAGAGAAACACGTTTATAAACCGGAGAAATGCTTATTTGTCGGACAGCACTAAATTAAGTACTATTGTAAGCTTTATTGATGGCGAATCTCCGCAGTTTACTCATTTAAGATCTTCGACGCTTGTTTACGTTTCGATAAAAATGTTATCGATGATAAACAGATTTGTTGATACTGCGGTTAGAGTTGTCACAGATTCGTTTTATATAAATGAACAAAATTTGGATTTGCTAGATACATTGCTTGGCACTGGTCAATAGGGATCATGGAGCATAAAACAAGAAAATACATTTAGTTATTCTGAATCTGCCGACGTTGAAATTAAGGAAATGTATTATAAGAACAGCAATCAAGTATAAAAATCGTCAGCACCATCTGTGTGTGCCAGGCATTAAACCGTTTAACCTAATGGGTGTAGCGGTTCTGGTAAAACAACACGTGAGATTGAATTATTTCGGAATTCTGATATCGTAGTGTTAACACCCACACATAGCTTATTTAGATAGTGCGGAGACACGTGACATCCATTGCGGATGGGTCAGAAATATGTTCCTAAGATTGTTATCTGGGACGAAATTTGTACAGACTCGTTGGAAGTTTTAAAAACGTTTCTTGATTGGTTATTGATGAGAAATACTGCGTGATAATGTGTGGTGATCGTGGTCAACCACCACCTCTTGCTGGAAGTCTCCATATGAGTGGTTAAAAAAGGTAGATTATTACGAAGAAACAACCAATGATCACAGAGATATTGATGAGTCCCTGTAAGAATTTTTTAAAACAAGTTGATCAGACTGCATCCAGATAGAATAAAGTCTGAGATAATGCGTGGAGTAATTCCAGATACTACGATGAATGATTTTTGGAATTTGTGGAGACAAAATGATTTGATAGTTGCGAATAGAAAGATAGTTCGTGATACACTTCAGGTACAATTATTATCTAAACATAAAGAAAAGTTTTCAAATCTACCTGTACCACTGTTTTATCGACCAGCAGATACTCAACAACAGATTATTGAAGCTGAAATTCCTGGAACTGATGAAAAACAAAATCTTGTACAAACTGATAGTTTTAGCTCCTGTCAGTGCTGTAGAGCGTTCTGAGCATGAGTAAAACTCCATAGACGCTAGGATAGGCTATAAAGATTCATTCATCACAAGGATTAACTATTTCTGATATAAATATCTGGATTATTGATGATCGTTTCGATTGGTCAAATTTAGTTGATCTCGAGGAGTCTCGAAGCAAAAAAAAAAAAATACCATAGCTGCATGGTTATTATGGATTAAGTAATAACCAATGATGTTAATTACGACTTAGTCGTCATAAACAATAAAATATCTAGTTATTGAAAATCTAACCAAAATCTCAACATTAAATTTATCATGACACTGAAACAACGACAGAATAATTACTGTACAAGCTGTAACTATAATATGTTGTGGCAGTATTCAAAAAAATAATCCAAGACAGTTTACCGACCATAGAACTAATAGCACTCATGGTCACACAAGCGAAAATGTGATGCTGGCCTGTCTTGACTACGATCGACGTAGAGGTGCTGCCCCTGGAACCAGTCTACAGAACTGAACGCGGTGGTAATTGTGTGTCTTCAGGAATTACTTGTAATTGTTCGCGTACAAATCCACGTTAAGGAGAAGTTGAATCTAGTCTGTAGATGACAGGTCTGCCTATGGATCTAACCACGCTGTAAATTTTAAGAAGGCTGCGAGGACACTAAGAACACAGGGTATTTTTTAATAACCTGCATTTAGGGATATGAATGCTTGCATACGGTAAACACCGTACAAGCCACCCAATTCGGTCTCCATTTTGTTTAAATCGGCGTATTACCAGTGAATTATTCAGCTGAGTTGACATTATTATTTTCTATGAACATCTGTTTTGTTTACTTCGTCGATTAATTGTTAGATAGTATAGTCTACATGTTTTGAGTTAGCGAAAATAGGGAGCATCAATGCTCATTGCTGGCATCCTTGATAATTTGATTCAAGACTATTTCTAGTTAACCGTTTAAGACTACGATGAGTGTGTTTAGAGCCCTTGATGTCACATTTGTATACACCATCGCATTTAAGTTTGGTTTTTATCTTCTTTATTTATTTTATATATTCACATGTTGACTGCCCTGTCATGCGGTCTACCTCGATAAAAATGTAAACGTGCATATAAGCAACAGCATAACACGGTATGCGCCGCAAATTACAAAACGGATTCTTTTTTTTTTTACTTTTCTTTTCTTGGAGCAATACAGTCGCAGTGTAACAATGTGTAAAATATCAAGTTGGTAACTTCTATAAATAATAATTGTAAATATTGTCTACAAATGTACAAGCAATACTAGCTCTTGCTTGTTTGAATATTCCGACAAAACTTGGTTGTTTTGTGGGCCCTGTTGGTTGTGGATTTTGTTGGTATTGTTAGTCCTATGGGCTTTGTGGGTTTAGTTGGATTTGTGGGTTTTGTGGGCTTTGTCAGGAGCATACAAAGCTTTGTGGGCTGCTTGTAGGCCTTCAATCAGCAGAAATCAAACTAGGTACATCATAATTATTGTAAGTTTTAATTTTTATTTTGTTTTGTTTAGTTTATTATATAGTTATGTAACTTTAGACAATATTTTGGACAGTAATTTTTGTTAAAGTTTATTTAAGCACAAAGCAATATTTACTTAAGGAATTTATTTTTTTTCTTTATTTTTAATTACATTCTCTTTCAAATCATATGCATTTTAGTCATTTCTAATTTATTTTTATAATCAAACAAGATATTGTTATATCATTTGTTTTTTGAACCTCATTTGTATGGTCACATGAGTATTGTCCTCCCAGATCAATACGTTTATCTATTTTTCATTTATTTTCTTTATTTAACTATTTTTATGAAGCTAAAGACATACAGAATAGTTTCTCTACATTACAAAGATTCCTTTTCTTAAATTATAGGTCCAACAAAGTTCTTAGGGAAATAGACTGTCTAAGTCATTATGAGTGTTATTCTCACCGACTTAAATTCAATTCAACAATACTTAATTACTCTTGCAATCTATAAAAAAATTTTATTTATGCTTCTATTTTATAATTTACTTGTTGTCTAAGTCATTGTGAGCGTTTCCCTCTCTGACCTGACAGCCAGTTTACTTCCGTCTATATCAATTCACTTCAAGCATGTATTAAACTATAGTCAAAATAGTGTTTCTCCCTGCAGATATTACATTTCACATATTAAACTAAAGTTTATATTTTCTTTTAGATAGTAAACTTTATTGCAACTAAATCCAAATATGGTAAATTTTATTAATTTTCATTCAGAAAAAGAAGTAACAATATAATGAACTAAGAGTATAGTGCTAATGTAAACTCTGACCTTGTATGAAATTATCATACACCAAACTGTAACTCAAGACAATGATATTATTTTGCCTTAGAGCACAAAACAACAAGACTGTCATGATTATAAACTGACTTTATTCAATGTTTGTTAATAAATAAATCATGTTATGTTATGGTTGAAAAGAAATCAAGAGCGCTCTCTCTCTCTCTCTCTCTCTCTCTCTCTCTCTCTCTCTCTCTCTCTCTCTCTCTCTCTCTCTCTCTCTCTCTCTCTCTCTCTCTCTCTCTCTCTCTCTCTCTCTCAAGTAAGAGAAAATATGGCCTTGAGGTGCAAGTATCTGCTCAAAACTCATGATGTCTTTCCTGTAACCAAAAGCAGAATTTTTACTGCACTCTAAAATAATAGACATGCTCTAAATTGATAACAATGTGAATGAAAATATATAAACAAATTTTACCTTAAAACTTGCCTGTAGGCGGCTACCCTATTCTGCCACCGTGCGGTAAAGTACACCCTCAAAATGTCCAAATAAAAATAGGGTGAGAAAAGTCAGCAGAAATATATATATATATATATATATATATATATATATATATATATATATATATATATATATATATATATATAACATTGTGTAAATACATCGAATTGTATACAATTTGATACAGTTTTTGTTTTGTTTTGTTTTGTGCTTCTTGCAGCCATCTCTCCTCCGAATGTTAATACTCTGATAAATCAGCTGACTGTAATGCGGTAATATAATTCGAATATTATATAATTAAACTCCAAACATGACATAATGATATAACTTCTTATTACTAGGGCCAGGAGAGTAATCAGTACCGGATTTAGGCCTAAGCTAAACAAGCTTCAGGTCATTGTCCCAAAGTCTGAACTCAGTCTGAAGGGGCCCCTTAAATTTATTTTATACCAAATATGGCCTCTATAGCTTTGTCTAAATCCGGTACTGAGAGTAATCGTATTGTAAGAAATTGACGTGTGATAGAGCCATCTATTGTCATAATGAGGCATTATTTTATGTTAACTTCCGTGATGCTGTCTTGGAACGTGCTTGATGCTACAAGGGAGATTAGAAAATACATGCATAGAATTATGGCGGCAATCCCCTCCATACATACAATGGTTGACGTTCGTGTGATGCTCAGGGTTCGTATTTGGGTTCTGCTTGGCGTGGACGTCCGCGAGGTCGTTTTCTGAGTCTTCACTTCTTGCATAAAAGCTGCAAGCATTTCATTGTCTGCGTCAATGTTTCAGTTTTAAACTGTTTGAATCATTGTTTGATAAAAAAAAAAATAAAGCATGGGGATAGTGGCTTGTTTCAATCCAGTAATTTCCCTGTATAACCACTTGGTCCATGCATCTTTTGCATTCGGTTTTATTTTCCACACATTTTATTTCCTTGTGGGTAATTTTAAATTGTCCACTGACATCTTTCCTCGTTACAATTATGTAAATCTGATTTTAGCATTGATTTGTACACGGGTGGTGGTTGTGGAAGATTTCAAGTCCTGTTCTAAAGCCTTCGTCGAGTTCCCTGGTGCTGGTTTGGAATCTCTCTATCAGCGCTGGCAACTGTTCAGTAGCTTGTGTTGTCCTATCAAGCGGACCTACAATCACCGCGTTGTTATACTTAATCTTCTTGACCTCTTCCGCGGTTTCACGTAAGGTTTGGTCAGTCGTGTACCGTTTGTTCGAAACCCTCTGTAAGATCTTCCCGTGCAGTTAGACTCGACTTACATGTCTTTGGCAAGATTGCTTCCAGTTATGTCATTACGAATCAGTTCCTGGTGTTAGTGTGCAGCTTGGAGACGTCGCTCCAATTAATCTGCTATGGTTTGACATTATATTTGTCATCATTTATATAAATTGTTGCGTCCAAACAAGCGCAATATTTGCGTCTTCCTCTTGCAAAGCCATATGGACATTATGTTGTATGTGTTCTCAGAAAATGATTCGGGCGGGTTTGTCTTGTTATTCAAGCATATAATAATCGTAAAAGATAAGATTAACACTCGGAACAAAGTCAACAAAATTAGACGCTTCATCGACTCTGGATATTAAATAAACCGTGGACGATTTGTTGTATCGCGCATCCCCGAGTATAGTTATAGGTATGTAAGTTTATGATCTCGAAATAAGATTCCGCAAGAGATGGGTTTTAACAGGTCCCGCCAGACCGATTATTATCGCGAACTGAGTTTGAAGCCATGTCATAACGGTAAAGCGGAGCTTTCTTTTCTTTTTCTCGTTTGTGATGACGTCTTGAATATCACTTGACTTGTATTCGTATTGTGTGCGATGGCGTTTTAAGACTCATTGTACAGATTCGTCGCTATTTGCTAGAACATGCATTCGATGTAAAATCACAGTTCATTTTATGAGTACCTCCATTTCCAGATCCATCGATAAACTCAATTACGCGATTAAATAAAGTAGACGGTTGATGCTGCTGAGTCATCGAAGCTACCAAGAACACCATACCCTGGTCTAAAGGACAGCTCGTAACACAATTAATCCAGACCTGGGGTCTGTTTCACTAAAGTGCGTAAGCTGTGCTTAACGTACGTCTGGCGTAAGTTACGCAAACAACCTTGCTTAAGCAGAATCTGCCCGTTTCACTAACGTTCCGTAAACTACGCATTAACGTAAATACTCGAATAACTTAAGGCAGGCACCTAGCTGGCGTATGTTTTGCGCAAGGAAAAATGACCGCTTTTATCATCTTCGGACTAAATAAAAATAAAATTATTTGACGAAGTTTGCGACGCCAACGTATGTTCCGGGATAGTACACAGGTCCTGAATATTTCGTATGCTCTCAGTTTAACATCAACATATCGCTTTCCAAGAGACATTTTTCTGCAACTGACAGATTTGTTGTGAGATGATATACAGAGACCAACACTGAGATCTCATCTTGTACTCGCACATAGTCAGGTTTGTATTTTGCCTCATATATAAATTTAAATTTAAATAGCATTTACTTGCCAAATGAGAATCGGCTAGTTGGAGGGGATTAAGTGGGGTATTATTTTGGTGTTGAAAGAGCACTCATTTATGCATCGTGTGTGTGTGTGTGTGTGTGTGTGTGTGTGTGTGTGTGTGTGTGTGTGTGTGTGTGTGAAATAGAACACGATCATATAGTGCCAAACTGCTTTTTAATTAGCTTTTCATTGAATGTTACATATAATCAAGTCTTTACAATGGTGCGTCTTGAGACTGGTAATGTCTCTTCTCTCAATATTTTTTTTCAATGCAGTGATTTAATTGTTCAACAAAAAACACATACATCTTCAACTGCATTGCAAAACATAAATATATGTCACTACGATGCATACAGATGTATCATACATATCAAGGGTAATAAATATTAAATTGAAGACCGCTGACAGTTTATTATCCCAAACACACACACACACACACACACACACACACACACACACACACAGAGGCAGAAATTCTGATGATGAGTAAATCTGTCAATATATCAAGTTCTTTTCTGACGATTGTAAGTGTGAGGAAGTTTTAGGGAGGTGCTTTTGAAAATAAGGTACAACTTCTGTCATTACGCTTAAAACCAAATGACTCTTCAAACAATGGTCCACTGGCCAATCAAATAAACCACAGGTTTAGTTTCCCCCATCTCTATTGTCAGTGTGTATCATAGGGCAAATGTATAGTAGACATCACAATGGCCGTCTGACTACTTAAAATTAACATCAGGCTTGGTTAGAATGCATCAATTATAGAGGCTAATGTCAATCAAATAGCAGATATGGACCCATTGATCACAACAATCAACACCATGCAGGGTTTTGTCAGCTCTGCTGATAGTGTCTATCAGGGAGACAAATGTATCATGGAAAGCTATCATGTAGCAGATGTTCCAGTTGGGCATTGACAGCTCAATTTAACATCAGTCCAGGTTAGATGACTATCTATTGTCATTTTGCCATTGGTGATTAGTCTGAAACAGTAAAAGCCCTATCAACCTCTTACTAAAAACATATATGATTGCAACAAAATAACAGTGTATATACCAAAACTATCCCGATATATCATTCTCAACATTTAATAAAATTAGCAAGTGTTTCATAAAAATATTGTTATGACTCTAAGGTCTTACATTAAACAATAGAAAACCTCAGCTTGTGTAAAATTCAACAAATGATTTATTTCCCTAGAATACAAAGTTAAAATTTGAAAATTACTTCCAGTGCTGTGAATTAAATCCCGAATAGTTCTAAAATTTATATCACAGGTCCAAACATGTAAAGTATCAATCAAATTCTAATGTTGTTTCAAATAAGTTTAGCATTGAATGTGTTGATGTGCCTGTAGTCCCTATAAGTCTAATAATAATAATGAGCATAGTGAATAATAATAATTCCAACAAAAATAGAAACTGAATACAGCAATAAGTATGATTCTGCTTCAAATCTTAAGAATGAGTAATTGTTTTCAAGAAAACAACATTATATAAAATGCCATGACACAATAATAGAGCCAGGATGCAGGTCAGTCTCCTCTCTAAAACATTTAAAGTTTTCCATAAGTTTAGGATTTAGGAATTTCAAGAATATACAGTTTTCTTCTTTGTATGAGCAATTTCTCCACTTCAAACTCCATAAAACTGCTAGGGTATGTACAAGTTGTCAGGGTATGTACCTACATGTCAGGAATCTACACATGGAGCTAAATAGTTTGATATTGATTGGTACAGTACTATTGAAGGGAAATAATTTCAAAAGCAAAATAATAACAAGATATTAATTGCAAATTATATTAATCTGAAACAATCAAACCACAAATATTTTGCTTATATTAATTAATCCTATAACTTGGATGTTGGTATAAAAATGTGCACAAAATTTTCTTCAAACTATATATAGAATAAAATGTCATTTTCATTTTGCTTTTATCGATACACTGCTATATTGCGTTTACATTTTCGATGTTGTTACTAACCTATTATATTTATATGTTTATTGTTATTTATTATGAATATATATTTGTTTATATTTTGTCTGGTTTTCTCTGTAATTGTAGTGGTGTGGCTCGGATAAAGCTAATGATAGTTTGTTATAATTTCGTCTCTTAGGCACAAAATTTTCCTCTAAGACCATTTTATAAAATATAGACCATGATTCTTCTTCAGCTATTGTGGTTCTCAGACAAAATGGTTTTGTCGTCTGAGAAGATGTCTTTCGTATCGGAAGTATACATTACTAAGGACACATTTCTTTTCTCCTATCCCTAAAGAGTCACATGATTAAACGTTGCGGCAAGTGCGCAAGTTGCGACGATGTGTCGGATTTACGTAGACTTTCGAAAAACGCTCACTTTGCGTAAGTTACGGCGTGCGTTAACTTCCTAGTGTTAGTGAAACGATCTCCTGGTACGCGACTGAATATACCATTTGATTCTAAAAGCAAACCAAAGTCTAGAAAAGAATCAATAAATCGTGTCGATCCTGAAGGTTACCGACACGATCTAGCGTGCTATGTGTACTAAACACGTCAACGTTGCTGGTATAGATGTCATCCATGATTTGAAGGTTGTCAATCGAACACTTGGATCAAGAGATTCCAAATAAATTATCAAAAGCGCTATGAAGACTGATTCTTACAGAAGGTTAAACTATAATACAATAAAACCAGCCGAGATCCACCAGTCCCCACAGGTATTGAAAAAGCGCTGTAAAAATTCACTCAAATGACCGCTCGAGAGTGGTTAGCTAAAAAAAAAAAAAAAAAAAAAAAGTATTGTGGCAACTTTAGTTAATGAAGATTTCAGCTTGTTGGTTAGATGTCAAAATTACTCAACTAAGTTCATCAGGCTGATCTTTGATTACTTTCCGCATGATCGTGTAAGCAAATGTTCGTGTAAGCACGCATTAACAATTGTAGATATTGCCAGCTGATACAAGAAGCAGAGCCGTTGTCGTGTAAAGATGCCTCAAGTTTCCCAAATGCCCATAATCGAATGTGTACAAATAAACGCGGGAAAGGAATTTATAGGAACCTTTGCTACATTGTAAACAAAACACAAAGTACGGCTTCCTGTTAGATATGTTAACATAACTCGCGACCAAGCCATTGTAGAATTATTTAACTGTACACATGTTGAACATTTATTTGAACATCAGTAATTGTAGGAGTCTCAGTCATACATGCACTAAATAATGAATCCTCCTGGTAGAATATTTGTGGGAGAGGTATTGCAAGTTGTTTACGCCGATACAGAACTATCGCTAACGTTTATTTTGTGATCTGTGCGTTCCCGTACACATAAGGTGGCAGGGTCCAGTTTCGTTAATTTCTTAACTTACGGCTATGGTGTGACTTGTTCAGCTATTATTGTTTACTAATTAAAGATATGGATATATTTGTGAACTCGGTGTTTCGGGCTTGTGTTATTCTTGAAATTGATGTCAGGCATGTACACCTTCCATAATTACTCTGCAATATGTTGATATTTTTACTATCAATAATTGGCTAGGAAGAAGAGCTAGCCTCCCATAACAGTAAACACGTGGGTTTGGGGAAAGTAAAATATCCCAAAAACGGCTTGGATGACAACTATTTTTAGTTGAATCAGCCTGTTTAGGACACTGTTTTGCAGGATTGTCTTCTATGAAATTGACTTATGTTTGCACTGTGAGTATCACATGGTCTCAAAGATGACCTTCGGACATGAAAATTGCAGGTAGAAATTTGGGGTTGGGGTGCATAAACTTCCTCTGTTATGAACTGCCACTGACTTCTCTGGTCAAGTGGATAATATTCTTATGTTTTTTAATATAAGTATAAAAATATTGACCTTTTTGACCTCACTTGTGTATTTGATTCTTTTATGATATTTTTTATACCAAACCGCTGATTGCGGTATTAAATTTGTACATAAAACTGGCCCTTACCCCCTAAGTAGTAATTCCATTAGGAAATATCCCCCGTTCGGTGTAAAGTGGGGATCAACCCCATTGCGACGATACACACCCATCCGATGTTTGTATGACCGGATCAGACTGGCTAAGTGTACCAATTCACGTCGCTCGCGAAGACGTTCTACCTGAATGTTAAGCCGATGATCCTTTTGCACAATCACGCGTAGAACTACGCCTTCTTGGGTTTTTTTTTTACCAGATCAAGCCACGACAGAGTACATTCTTGGGGCCAAGTCCCTAGCATTTTTCGATGCGTTTACTGGAAGAATATCGATAGAACTTAACAGCATAATTAAAGGTCACTGTGTCGTTGTGGTTTAGGATCACACTACTGACATTTAACTGTGCGTACGTGAGCACGAGCGCGCGCGCAGGCGTGTGTGTGTGTGCGTGTGTGTGTACAGTTTATCTGATTAGGTAAGAGCAGAGTAAGAAGTAAAAGATGCCATTCATTTATGGTAATCTGAAAATAATGTATGAGAGTTTTGTAAATAAACAGGTACACAGTCTGAATAATCAGTAGCAAAGAAATTAAATCTATGTAAAAGGTGTTTCAAGTCCATCTTAGTCCATCAGTTGAATTACTGCACCAACCCCCATACTTCCGTTCGTAGCATCAAATCTAAGAATTCTAAACCTGTTAAAATGTTTACATATTTCAAAACAACAACAGTATTATCCCTTTCACCTGACTGACTCGGTTTTTCTTTTATATTTGGTTTTTGTTTCAACCCTATGCATTTCGTTTCAACAGGTCTCATTTTCTTGTCACGTTATATATTCTCAAAGTATACAGAACGCAGGAGGGAAGTGGAGGTGGGGGTTGGGAATTGATGACAAAAATACATGTAGAAGATTTTCACTTTATACATTTGTTTCATTTCAAGCTTATTCCAACTAGCTTCCCGTATTATTGCGCTTTATCTGGGTCACATCTTATGCTACATTGTAATGTTGAAATAAGGCAAATAATAAAAGCATAAACTCACGATAAAAATCCGAAATAAACAGTAAATAAATAAATTAATAATCCTGTTGATAAGTGTATCAACCTGTTAACGCGTGTCCCCATTTTTAACTTTCATAGTGGTTTTATTTTACTTCGATAATAATAGACAGAATAAGGTGATGACCAATGCCAGTTAAATATCAAGAAGGGTGTTACGAATGCCTGAAGTCAATAACAAGTGACAAGTATTATTATTTCAAAAATGAAACGATTGCCATTTAATCATTAAGATCAATCTGAATAAGTACAACATCTTATAAAATGATCCAGACTCGTACAAGCATCCAGAAGTTCTACTGAGCATACCTTGAGTTAGAGTAAAAAGAGGGATCTGAAAAATCGAAAACCTCTGGTAACTTGATTATCAAAAAAATTTATAACCTTTTTTGAAAGAAACGAAATTTACACCGCAGACACTTCAAATAAAAAAAAAAACATGGCAGAAACGTACAGAAAAGAGCGACTCGTATCTCGGCTTTCGAGATGATATACTTCAAAACTTCAATTACAGACGTGCTTTTGGAATCGAAGTAGCTATTATTTTGACCTGATAACACGGATTATAAGCTATGAACAGATATGAAATTAGCATCGAAGGTCAATACGTCACATGAAAACATCTGTGCGCGTCGTGCCGACACTTGAATGTACGGCAGTCATCACGATTTTGATTTTAGATGTCATCTTAACTTGCAATATATTAGCACTATATTCCAATGGTGTCAGTCAAAGTCTGACAAGATGAATGTTGCCATTAAGAGTCACTTGTGAAATTCACTAACAAAGTATTTATATATGCGTAAATAGCTATTAGTGTAGAAAAAAAAAAAAAACACTGGATAATTATCTTGCAAGTAAAGGTTGGTAGGCTAGCAACGATGACTTTTTAAATTCCCAATAAGAGTTATTATGTTTTGGAAAATTAGTAAAATTTAATAAATTTTGTATTATTTGGGTCTGAACAACTCACTAATCTAAATTATTCCCCCAGTTGGATGGATTCTAAAAAAGGCACAATGAGATTGAATGACAAATGTATACAAATTTCACATTTTACTTTTTATTCCTCTTAAAGAAGTTATTGGGTATTAAAATGTCTCTTAATTTTTAACCAAGTATTGCGTAAAAGATATAGAATAATTATAATTAAAAGCATAACGCTGCTGTTTTTATTTTTTACTAATTCTTCCCATATATATATATATATATATATATATATATATATATATATATATATATATATATATATATATATATATATATATATATATATATATATATATATATATATATATATATATATAAGAATACAAATCTGCGTATTCTCAGTGCCTGGCTATATGGAATGTTCTTAATGCAGTGTTTTGGATGACAGCTGGTTGGGAGGAGATACTGGTGTTTGTCGGTTGGTTTCGAGTAGATGTCTGTGTGTAATTTGTTTTCCACCAGTCTGGTTGTTGTGTCCAGGAAAACATGGTTTGAGTTGGAAATTTCTGCCGTGAATTTTATTGAAGGATGGAAGTTGTTTGCCTTTGATATGAAGTCATCCAGACTTTCTCTTCCATACTGCCACTTCATTTCTATATCATCGATAAAGCGTACCCACTGGTATGGTGTACGCTCAACCGATGCTAAGAGCTGACCCTCAAGTTTTCCCATGAAAATGTTAGCATACGAAGGGGCAATTTTAGTACCCATTGCAGTTCCATTGATTTGTAGGTAGTTTTCTTCATTACATTCAAAGTTGTTGAGTTTTAGGACAAGCTCCAGGAGTTGGACTATGAAGAGTGTAGGTGGATTGGCAGAATTTGCTCCGACGATGAAAGATTCCTAGAAAGGTCTGAAGAGCTGGCTAAACATTTAATTTACCGAGGCTACCACAAAGACCTGATTGCGGAGGCAATCCAAAGGGCCAAACAAACAAACCGTGATGACCTACTCAGATATGAACAGAAAGAAAAAGTTGATAGGATACCATTTATTCTGACCTATCACCCAGATAATCCCAAAGTAGGTAAAATCATCGCAAACCACTGGCCAACCGTGCAATCGTCAGACATACTAAACCTAATACTTCCGAACAAACCTGTAGTAGCATACCGGAGACCAAAAAACTTAAAGGACATCCTAGTCAGGGCAAAGCTAACGCCAATCGCTAGTCAAAACCAACCTAGTCATTCCGGGCCCTGTGGCGATAAAAGATGCAAAACCTGTCAACATATGATAGAGACCAAGACATTCACTAGTACAGTGACTAAAGAAAAACTAAACATACATGGTCCAAACAAAACGTGCAAAACAGAGAATGTGATTTATCTCATCACATGTAAGATCTGTGGCCTTCAGTACGTTGGAGAAACTGAAAAGCTACACAAAAGGATAAACCTTCATAGATCTGATTGGATGACAAAAAAGTTGTACAGAAGCCCGGTCGCAGAACACTTCTCCTTCCCTGGCCACACTATCAGTGATATAATACTTATCGCTATTGCTAACAACCACAGCTGGAGTTCCGAAACCGGGAAGGAAAAGGAATCATACTGGATACGCCGCCTTAGAACATTGAAACCAAGCGGTCTAAACCAAGAAGACTAGAAAATGAAAACTATGCACTAGTAAAATTTAACATTTTCTAAATCTTATTATCCTTCAATTTTTACTATAAGAATAACCGGTATAGAATCAAATATCCGGGATATAATCTGCGTTACATATGTACAAAAAGTAAAAATAGATGTCGCTTTGGCTTGTAGACTTTTAGGGAATTATACAACGTTTTCAGTTTCCGCATCTAGTCTATACAAGCTGGTTGTATTTATAGTTTTAGCACATGTGAAGACAGCCATGTAGAGGTTTACAAACACAGCGTTTTTGTGTTTATTTGTTTATCGTATATATGTTTTGTATTTGCCTTTGAAAAAGACTCATTAAGAGTCGAAAGCGCTTAGGCTAGTTAGTTACTAGTTTCGTACTGTTCGTCGTCAGTTTATTGCATCTATTTTAATTAATTCCTGACACACGTGATCCCTTGGTGGATCCAGTACGCTTGAAAGGGTTGTTATTCGCCATATGATTTGTATTCTTTATATATATATATATATATATATATATATATATATATATATATATATATATATATATATATATATATATATATATATATATATATATATATAACAGTCTTTATCTTTATCTTCCGCTTCCCTCTGGATCATGTCAAATTGTTAAAAAAAAAAATGTTGTTTAAAAAAATTACAGAGATAAACCTGTTATGTATTCCTCCTTGGGAAACAAAATGTTTTTAGCGTCAAGAATTTATCGGTGATAAGGGAAACAACTGTGTAGGGATCGAAATCTCATTTTCCAGCGATTGTATCCCCTAGTTCAAAATATGATAAGTCTGCACCAGTCATACAAGACATCATTGGGTCAGAAGACGATGAGTACGTCAGAAAGAATACACGAGTATAATATAATGACTGGTACCTGTAGTAGGTGTCTGCACTTAGATAAGCAAACAGTGGATATTCAATACTAGTTACAAGAACATAAATGCTTTCTACCTTATTCCACATAATTTGAAATATTATATAATCAAAATTCTGTGGGGTGGGGTGCGTGGGATGGGAGACGCAAAAAATATCAGAACGTTTATTGGAGTTTATAAACAGATTGCTATAATTATGTCATGGAAACATACAGGTCCTCTCTGTCGATTCCGTGCCACAGATCCCACGTATATTTGTTTATGCACCACTTCAAAAATGGCCCTGAGTGGCCAAGTGGTCAAAAACGCTGACCGTTACGGATAACTGCCATCTCACCTATCTGAGTGAGTTCGAGTCCAGGCTCGGCTAACGTGTGTAAGTGATAAAGCCTGCCAGTATCTTCTCGTGGGTCGGTGGTTTTTCCCGGGGTTTTCCATGGTTCTTCCTCCACTTTAAAAACTTAATCGAAATGTATCAAAGCAACAGTTTAAATGGTCAGAATTGTTTCGTGTAAAATGTTTGACTGGAATAAAGTTTTATTATCTCCTTCATAAAACATTGCTCAACATTTCCGAAGAAAATCTTACAACGGACTTGAAATTGTTGCTTGAAATTTTCCAGCCTTTTTTCTGCTCAGAATATCTTGCAATATTTTGTAGAACTTAGCAAAATAATTTGGACCAAGATATTTAATGGCACCTTAAACTTTAAAGGATGGTGCTGAAAACATTAAAGTTTTCTTCTCGCTAATATTTGAAATAATTCAAACTTGATGCTTGAAAAAATATAACTTACCTTTGACCCAATTTATAAGTTTTGGTTTGCATTCCATTGCTATTGTACTGCATATATATATATATATATATATATATATATATATATATATATATATATATATATATATATATATATATATATATATATATATGGTTACAACTCAATTGGAGGTCGTGTGTTCGATCCCCGGCAGAGTCATACCAAAAACAATAGTACTTACAGCTGCCTCGCGGGGCGCTCAGTATTGAGAGGTTAGTGTTAGGACTTGTCGACCTTGTACCAGGATAATGTGACTGTGTGAGACGTCATGCTACATATCTGCGTCCCGATGCCCTAGTGCTAGACATCACTATAATCTACAAACTGCAGACATCGTAGCGATAGGACTGAATAATTGTTAAAGCTACGTTAAAAATCCAAATCAAATACACACACAAACAAACACACACACACACACACACACACACACACACACACACCTCAGTGGTCTTAAACTAAGTAATAGAAAAGAGCAAAAACCAACAAGTTTTGTAAAATTCAATAAATAATTTATTTCCCTGGTATAAAAAGTGAAAATTTAAATAGCACTTACAGCATTGTGAATTAAACCCTAAATAGTCCTAAACGTTTAATTATAAGTTCAACTTTATAAAGTTGCAACTGAATTCTAGCGGTATTCTAGGTAAATTCCAATATTGAATATGTCGATATCATTGTAGTATCGAACATGGTAATGTGCCAATGGCCTGGAGTGTAATGATGTGCTCACTAAATTTTCATATAACACGATAATATAGTTCAAAAAAGTTCTTGTCTGAATTCACTATATTCCAGAATAATGTTTCTGTGCACTAATATTGTTGATGAACACTATATTTCCATTGAATAACAATTTGAATAAATACTTCCACCAACGCAATTCTGAATCATTGAAAACCAAAACGTCATTGTCGAGTTCATGTGGGTCCCACCCCAGAGACATACCAGATAACGAAAGGCTGACCAAGAATCCAAAGTCAGGCTAAATGAACTCACAATCCAACAATTCGACTATTGTGTCCAGAAACTCTACAGTGTTATTAGATAAATGATTAGTGACAAATTGTAAAAAGAATGGGATAACTGCCCCCAAGGCCGAAAGCTACGCCTTATTATTAACTAATACAAAAGGAAATTGGCAGAAACATCCCCACCCCAATATTACCAAGCCACACGATTGTCATCACCATTCAAAAACCTGTGAAACTCTCCTAGCAAGTAGCTTCGGCAAGTATCTGCCAGGGGCACAAACTGTGGTCATCAACCGCCCCAAACCCGAAATGCTCAAATATAACCCCTGCCTAGGACCAACATTAAACTAATTACTATAGACGAAATGACCATCACACCTCCTGAGCCACGACAGAACTAATAGTTGGATGGGTCGTATGCCACTGCTTTACAGCGACGACTGCACACAAAACAGTGGCAGGGGAAAACGAAACATATTTACATCTGCTTATCTCCCTAGATACAACATTCCAAAATGTCGGACACAGCCATATATCAACGACTTAAATAGTAGGTGGGGAAAGTTATAAATTAAAATAAAAGCATGCTACAACAATCTGCACCTTCATTCCAAACCCGCTACATAGCTACCACAAAATTAATAATCCGCGAGGTCGCAAAACAACCGCTTATTAAAATGCAAAACATTTACATTGCTGAGAAGCGCGGTTCTCCTATACGGTTGCCTCGTTCGTCTTGCCCTAGGGCCGGACCTGCATCAATCCCAGCCACTCAAGGTGAAAACTCGATACGTGTCAAGGAACCTAGCTGTAGGACACGAACAAATTGGCTAAACCAACAATTTAAAATTATAACGTGGTCATGAGCCAGACCGTCAGGGTCCACCGCACAGTTACATTTTTCAATCACCGGAAGCAGGTAATAATAAAAACCAACCCTCCAATAAACTTAGGCAGTATAGGTGATTAAAGCCAACACCATCAAGCCTGGTCACAAAAGGTGACACAGATTTCAAAACTAACACTTTTAGACATCATTTCATATAACATTGCGCAGAGTTGTTTTTTTCTTCAATTTATCTTCAAAATTATCAAGAGCAAAACGATAATATATTAGTTTCCCAAATAAAGTTAAAATGTACACCTTTAACTACCTGGAGCCCTTCGACCACAGCGCCTCCGCCTTCACCAACCTTGCCTCAGCATGCCATGGTGTTATAGGCATACGGTGCCTATAGTAAAGTGTCTAGTGGAGACACCTGTTTCCCACTCAACGATTAAATTAACCATGCGTAGTGCGCACATCGAAATCCCCTAACTGACTGTTTTCACACTCAGATAAATGGTAAAATTTTGAGGGCTGGTGGCTTCTTTCCCACCCCTCAAGTAGATGTATATGGCCTTTGATTTAAGAGAAGGAAGGAAGAAACCCAAATATTAACAAGAGAACCCCACAGAACTACAGCATAAGGAAATAATGTTCTGGTACCTTTACACTAGTATAAGGTACTAACCACCTTACGATCAAAGCCCTCACAAAGGTGTGATAAACAATTCTGCAAAAGAATCAAAAACAAAATAAATTCTGCTGAAAAATAATGGCAGACCTAAGAGAAAAGACTAATATGACACGCGTTACTAATTGAATTGAAAAGTGGGAACCCGCCTAGAAATGGGTGAACATTAAATAGAGTATATACGGGTTTGGCTGACCAGGGTTGGTTAATAATGTAAGTTATGTTTTAGGAAAAAGAATCTTTTGAGACCTTATCCTAGTTGAAAGTGAATAAAAATAGAGACATTGTTTTATTGGTGGATTTTCAGTTCTTTAAAAGTCTTGAGTTTAGAACACTCATTGCTTTAATTAGCACCTGACTCTTTAGTGCGGAATTGAAAGCACATGTTTCAAACATATGCAGCTCCAGAAAATGCCGCGGCTCATATCCTTTCCTCTGCACAGAAGCTGACTTCCAGGTTTCATCTATACTGATAAACATAAGTTTGGTCATGAGCACTCCAAAATTGTAAGTTATTGAATTTGTAATATCACGGTGTTAGCATAGGTTTACTATGGGAACTGAATTAGTATCGTGATTCCTATAGATCCCACATATTAACTCAGAAAAAAAAAATACTGCCCAGAATAAACTCAGAAAAATAAAATAAAATACTGCCCAGACTCCGCGGACCTGTACCAAGACTCAAATTGACAATAATATTAAAGACTTACAAAGAGGACCACACAATAGGTCTAAGGGCCACACTATTAAATTACATACAGAACAAGTACAATGCCTGTACTCAAATATACACAAACGGGTAAAAAATAACAATATAAAAAATAGCGGCTGGAATAGGCATTCCAAACTAAGGTTTTTCGTTTAAGAAAAACAGACAAAGTACCAGATGAGTGCACAATATACACTGTAGAATTCATGGTGATAATATCAGCGCTAAAATACATCAACGACAATCCAATAATGGTAGCAGTAATATTGAGCGACTCGCAGTGTCCTCCGATATTTGGCATCCGACCAATCAAAGAGTAGACCAAACATGATTAAGCCCCACAAGATCTCTTCTCAAATAAATAAGGCAAACCAGTAAAAAGAAAAATCAGGGTCGCAAACAGGGTTTATGGTCTCCAGAAGAAATTCTACAGTAGGCTCGTATGAATTACAAATTGTGACTGCGTTGGATCCCCTGATCGTTGTGGGTTCCCGTGGTTTTTTTTTTTTTTTTTTTTTTTTTTTTTGTCCTAGTTGTTCTACCCTGTACTCCGTTATAAAAAAAAGAATTTGTATGGATCCCATCTCATGTACTAATTCAGGGAAATGAAAAGGCAGACGCAGCGGTGAGAAACAATCTCAAGGAACCCATGCTTGCACACATCGCATGCAGCATCACCTAAATAAATAGAATCATCAGGAACAAAATAAACGCAAAATGGCAAGAACGGTGGGACCAGTTGACCACTAGCTGACAAATGCACAAAAGAAAAAAAAGCAATTAAGAATATAAAGTATTCGACTTTAAAAAAAAATGCACGATACCGATATAATAAACATGATAAGAACAGGCTGTACCCTACTGGCAGGATGTGCAGGAAATTATATAATAGGGGTTACAAATACAAACTGCCACTACTGCCCGACTCCTCCGTGCCCCTTTTACGAACAAAAAAGGGCATAGTTACAAACCAAACAGAAAAAAACATAAGGGAATAAAGCACATACTCGGGGTTACCAGAGTACAAAACCAAAAACATCGGAAATTGTAAATAACGAAAGAAACAAAAGAGTAAAAATTTAAAATTTAAAAAAGGGCACAGATAACCCCGTCAACAAAGACAATTGTAGAAGTAATACTGGACTGCTTTATAGCAACGACTAAAACCAAAGTCAATGGCTGACCTCAGGACCAAAATGAACACAGCAGCCACAACGAAAAGAAAATCGTAGAGATCGTATTGGACTGCTTCATAGCAACCTCTATAACAACTGTAGTTGGTTTCAAGATAAGCCACTTCAAAATCTTAAACACATAAAAAAATGGAAAATAAAATAAAAGCCAATTAACAATTGAGAATAACGAACTCTCTAAAAACTAGGCTAATAATAACACTAATTAAAACAACCGATAATAACGGTTTTTGTATGATAATATAAAGAAGACTACGTACAAATAAAATTTCAATTAAAAACAACAAAAAAGCAACAACGCCAAATAACTAAATGTTCAATAAAGTAAGAAATGCAAACAGAAAACAAAAATGCAGAAAAAGTAGACAAAACGCGGCAGAAGAAGATCAGGTAAAGAAGAAGAAAACATCTTCAACGCAGACGTGAAGAAGTAGCAGACATAATAAGAAACAAGAAACATAGAAGGATACAATAAAAAGGTTACTGCGGAGAAAGCAGAAATAAAGAAGAAAAGGCAAAGAAGAAGCAGAAGATAGCGGACTTCTTGTGCAAAGGCTAAAGAAGATGCGTGGAAAAGAGAAGAGAAAAGAACATACACAAATTGCCACCATTAAATAAAATAGATACCCTAAACCTGGTTATACTGAAAAGAAACACTAACCAAAACCAAAACCCCCACCCCCTACCCAACTGGAACAAATATATTCATCTATAGCACACAACCAACAACCGTTAAAACATACACAAACAGAAAACATTTATAATAAACACATTAAGGCACCCGCCCCATATTCCCCACTCCAAGCACATATATACATATTCTTTATATATATATATATATATATATATATATATATATATATATATATATATATATATATATATATATATATATATATATATATATATATATATATATATATATACATACATACACACACACACAAACAACCGCTCCGGTGTCCTAGTGGTTAGAGCGTCCGTTTCGGATGCGGGATGTCGCGAGTTCGATACCCGGTCGAAACATACCAAAGACTTACAAAAATGGCACATATACACATATGCACACACATACACACACACAGATACGAAGCAGGAAACAATTAACATAATTATTTCAAGCGAATAAATAAAAAGTATCCTACAGGTTTGACATGTTCTAATTCGTATTCGACGATGATTTGAATCTGGGTCCGCTGTTTACGGCACCAATCGCACACACCAACCCCTGTGTTATTTCGACCACGCACAAATCAGTCTAGCTTACTTTAGCCTTATTCTTTCATAAATGCAATGAACTCCCCGACTGTTAAATAACAGCTGTAGATAGTTATATCAAGATCAAATTAAATTAGTTCCAAACTTGACAAAAGCAATGGCATGATAAGCATGAGATGAAGGAACCGAATAATGTTCAAAAGAATAATCTTTACCTCACCAATAAAATTTGCCGTGTGAAAATTCGGGATATCAGTCAATTGCCCGAGGGGCGTAGCAATCGTGCACTTGTCATGCTGGTACAGTTGAGAGGGAAATAAAACTAGAGTCTCCCCCTCCCAAAAAATCTTCAAAATTTAAATCGTTCTTTCAGAACTGAAGCAGCTATTATTTGGACATAGCAGGTGACTCTAAAGCTAGGGAGTACTTTACATGACCATGCATGGAAAGTGGAACATCTGTACACGCCGTGCTGCTATTAATATTCATTTAATACGTTGGATGGATTTTCGACTTAATATTGAATTATAATAAAATACAACTAGAAGCCCACCAGTGTCCGGCATGATGTGAAAAGATGATGTCGCGATGAAAAGGACCAACACTGTCATTGTATTCTCAAGCAATCGACGCTTTGTAAGTGAGCGGTCACTTGTGAAATTTTAGGACAGTAATGTTTGATGATGCTTAGAAACATTATTTCAGAAGCACGAAGTAATAACAATATCATATTGTCATTGTCACCAGTCCGTGATTTATTGCTGCCAAAGGACTCTTACTTGTCCCTGTTGAAGTTGACACGAGCGAGATGAAATCCTTTGTAATCCTCTTTCATGGCAGAGAAATTGTGACAGACAATTAGCAAAAGAAAGAAAGAAAGAAAGAAAGAAAGAAAGAAAGAAAGAAAGAAAGAAAGAAAGAAAGAAAGAAAGAAAGAAAGAAAGAAAGAAAGAAAGAGTTTTCAAAGAGACCCTCTGGTTTACTACTTCAATCAGAAGGCAACCGTTCGGCTGATACATTGTTATCAATGCAATGAATGCTTGCATTGTATATGATTGTTGTAGATCATTTAAGCTGAGAAAACAAAACAGGTAACAAATATACACATCATAGTAACTAACTTTAGATTGAATTGCAGCCTCATAAATATGCTAATGACGAACGAAAAGGCTAATTTATTTAGTCATGCTACAGCAAAGTAAGACAACATTTGAAAAATACTTTCAATCAATCTCAAACTTATTCTTTTTAATACCACAATAACAACATTCAACAATTGCATAATGATGATATGCTATCAATGGGTCAAAAAGAAATGCTAGCTGTATTTTTTATTACAAGAAAAGTCAACTTTTAGAGTCACCCGGATGAATAAATGCTATCGTCATTGCCTTCCATTTTTAAAAAGACCGTCTCTGAAACCGTGCAAAATTCAAGTGTCGTCTTCAGTTTCTTTTACTCTTCCATCGTCATCGCCTCCTTCATAGTCGTTGTACAGACACTAAAAGTGCATATACACTTTTTGTGTTAGTTTACTTTGTTCATTTTATATAGTCACGTTAAAATGCTGAATAGATACGAACTAGTTTTAAACGCCTTATCTTAATAGTTAAAAAAAAAATATCATATATTTGTGCCATATCTAAATTTCTATCAGTCCCACTTGACATTTCCTTTTTAAATTAGATGTACCAGAATGTCATGCCTACTTGAGTCCATAGGAGTATTTCTATCTTGGGTAAATGCATCACTGAATCGAGTGTTAAGTTAATAATAACTGTTGCAAGGAGTGACTGGACACTTGAGCAACTGGTTTAGACGTCTAGTAAAAGATGAGCAATGTAAGAAAGGACGATGATATGGATGGCGATGTTTGGTTATTGAAGCCCTTTATAAAGGACCACCCCAGTAGTATATACTGCAAATAAAGAGGCCACGTGTAGTGTTATCGGATTCCTATACACTTAATGGCCGGTTGATGTAGTATTTGATTCTAATTAATGTTGAAATTGGTAAAATAAATAGGCCGTGTTCGATTTTGTATTTTTATTTGTAATGAGTATCTGTTAAAATATATTATTCCATGCTCTTCTTTTACGAGGTTTTCTCTACTTTCTCGATGAATGGAAGTTGTAGGCACATTACCTGAGATAAACAATAGAAAAAAGACACCTCTCTTAAATCTATTATTTTCTAGAAAGAAAATATGGAAACAACAAATAGATAAAAAGTAATAAGCACAACCAAAAATGGATTGAAATTCCCTTTTGTTAATTTTCTGATTCGGAACGCAATATATAGTGCGCGTGTGCGAGTGCGTGCGCGTGCATGTGTGTAAATCATTAACTCCACCGAAACCGAGACAGCTGTTGAGTGAATTATAAAAAAAATAAATGTTTAAAATCATAATCATATTTCTTGATTAACAGCAATAAGATTTTCACCATGGACATTTAAGATGCTCATCGATTGCTTTAGTTGCTTGCACCATGAACATGGCCTATAAGACAGAAACCAGCAGGAAATTTTTTAAGTGAATTGCTTTAAACTGTTTCTTTCAATATTCTGTTTCTAGACTGAGGTAGCTATTATTTTGTTTGGGGATGCTAACGTTGACTGCAGACACATAATAGCGATTTAATTCGATTAGCGGTCAACAACACTTAAGACGATGATGAATGGTATGAGACACTGCAGTACTGCTACTAAAAATATTTAACACTTTAGTAAGATTTTCCATTAAATTATGAAAAGCCATAAACAGAGTCCCACCATTGCGAGTCAGTGTGCGAAACGATCTTGTCACGATGAAAAAGACCAACACTGGTCAGTGTTCTCAGCCAGACAACACCTGTAAAGTTGCTTTCACTCGTGAAATTCGACGTCAACAAGGATTAATCATGCATAAATATGCTGTGATGACCAATCACGAACTATGAACAATCTATCATGCGTGATTTTTATTCTGAAACGTTAACTACAGCTGACAAAAGTCTTAAAAGACGCTACGGTCTCAAGTGCGGTAACTGGAAACTATCAATTGTGATATCCTACTGTCAGGGGCAAGTACTGGCCATCCAAATCAGATACCGTGACCCAGTTCACAAGTCAAACTAAGTTAAATACAAAACACGAAGTCTTTATCTTCGTACATTTATCTCTAATTTCAAAAAAAAAATTCAGTCTTTCTAGTATTAAATAACAGAATAAAAATATTCAGTTTCTTCATTCATCCAACACTGATAATTCTTCTCAGCGACATATTCAGGCGTGTTTCCAGGAACGCTTTCCTTTAGACATTTTTGCAGTAAAGTTTCCTTAAATGAAGGCACGATTACACTGTCCTTAAAAAAGAACCCAATTTTATCTGAAACCAGGATGTTATACGGCAAAAAAAAAAGAACTACCAAGGCTGCCTTACGTTTCTGTTCGGACGAGTCAACACAGATTTTAGATGTTGAAGAATTTGCTTATCAGATTAGACTGTTCGCTCTGTGAAACAAACATTAAACAATTCCACGGTTTAGCTATTTTGTAGATTATAAGAAATTAGAAAACAAGGTGTACAATACCCATGTGCCAAATGTATTACATAAGCTGAAGCATCATTGATGAAAATAACTTAACCAAAATACAAATATTTTAAATACATAATTCTGAAAAATATTTTCCCATACAAAAGTGAGAAAGGTAATTGCAGTTCAATCAGCATGACAAATTTGGTACAATAAAAGATGATTATTGTCTCATAAGCAACAGCTACCGTCAGTCCTAAACAGCTACAATAAATCCAAACTGGGTATAATAATGGGTTCTAAAATAAATTGCTAGATAAATACTCATAAATTAAGCTATAATAGCAAAGTTCGCAACGTAAAGGGCTTCATTACCCGATATGACAAAAAACGAGAATAAGTTTCGTAAATCAAATAAAATATAAATGTGATACTTACCCCTATGGCCGGAGAACATAATGGAGAACGTTCACTCCCTGACAAAATCCAAATGACATGTGCCTCAGTTTGAAATGAATCAACTTTAAATTCTTAGGAGAGTGAATAATAATCATGTTCAAATGCTCAAGTATACCATGCCTTTCGTGATTCTCGTCGCATGTATTTTCAGAATCACTCACCTGGAGAAACAAATATTTACCCCCAGGTAACGTTGTACACCTACACAGCGAATAAAGGTTTAAAAAAATAGATTTACGGCAAAACCATATTATTTCTTGCCTTTTTCTGTATAGTGTTTTTACTTTGGTGCGTGCCTGTACATTGCACACTTAGATTTTTACCAGTTTTAAAATTAACCATAATAATGAACCTGTGCACAAGGTTGTGGTGATATATAATTGGATGAGTGAGTGAAATTAGTTTTTCTGCGACCGAAGGTATTGTGAAAAATGTCAGGTAGGAAGGATTGCAACATGGGTTGAGTAGGAGAATAATCGATATGGAGCTTTTCTGATGATGGCACATGCGTATGCTAGTGATTGTTTCTCTGAGTGCATTAAGTTTAATATATTTCACAGCAGTTTCGAAATTTTATATTGTTTTGTGATGCAGCTGTTCAAGCTTTGAGCTAAATGTACTAAATTCACAAATAACAGTAACTGAATGAGAAGAGTGAAAACAGATCGAAGGCTAAAATTATATTATATAACAAAACTTATAAAAAGTTGTCGAGTTGATTGTCATGACTAGCACCGTGCACCACTCTTCATTAAATGATTTTTTGGGTCATTTTATGAGATCATTAGTTGTTTCCTTTAATTCATGTAAATAAAACCATTGGTCGGGGATAGCAGGAATCCTTTGAATGTTTATAACTTCGCTTCAAGTATGGTAGAAGCATTAGAACTAACGGTTTTTTGATGGCTTTTTTTAGTTTAAATAATTTCAGAAATTTAAGATAGTATGTTTGTTTCAACAAGAGGTCACATTACACTCGTCGTTATCCAAATATGGCTTTCTTTTTTCTTTTCAATGGCCTGAAATGAGTAAGTTTTCTAACAAGTTTATTCTCAGTTTTAAACAATTATATAACAACTCTACAAAAAAATGGTCCCCACCACAAATTGGTTGAGTTGGTTCCTTCTATGGAGTATTGTCTTGAATTTAACTCATCATTCTCCATCACCAAGATACAAAAATTGCTGTTTATAATCATCCTGGAACAAGGATGTGTCGAGTACCAAAAATAGGTAAGTGTGACTTCCTTTACCGACTTTTTTGAAAATTTTGTAAAATAAAATTCAACCGTTTTTCTCCTATTTACAGCCAAAATTAAAATGTGAGTGCATCCTGGGTGAATATTTTTCACCTAAAACTGTGTTATTGTGATATGCTTTCCAAGTTTATCCATATGAGACATTTATCTCTCCTCACTTATGACAATAAAAATAAAAAAGGTGTTTTGTGAGCTCCAATAACACTAAATTTAAATTCTAAACTATTTAGAATATGTTCATTACCTTAGTGGTAGCAGACAACATGTTCCGATACTGGAGCGAGCACCTATGATTGATGACAATGTCGAGGTAGGGCCGCTACATCATTTATCAAAAGGCTGAAAATTAACTTTTACCAATTGGATGGAACCATACTGACATTAAATATTGTGTAGTATATATAATTCTTGCTGATGGTAAGTGCCACTACAAACTATTTAAATAATTTATGAAAGACTTCCGACTCGTCTGAAAAAGTATATTGTAAAAGTTGTCAGAAACGCCGAGAGGAGCAATCAATCACTTAAATGTTTTCTGTGCATGCATCACTTTATACGAATGCCTATGGTTGGCACCTTCAATCAGACAAATATCCGCATCATCTAGCAGTTTAATATCGCACCATTTTTATTTGGAAAAAATTGTTATATGACTTTGAATCAAAAGCTGTGCAAATTCGACTAAAGTCCTTTTTTGGAAACCCTTTTTCTTAATAGAAAACAGCCATATTTAAATTTGACGTTGTGATCCATTTAAGTTGTTTATTTGTTAAAGAAAATGACGATCTTCTCTGAAATATCTATCATACATTTCTTCTGTCAAGCGAGAACAATAGCGGTTCAGTGGATGGTTGATGTTATTGTTGTTTTGGGGGCTTAACGTCATTTTTCAGCACACGATATGTTATACATGGCGGTCAGTATTAATGGCGGACGAAGAAACCGGGAAATCCGCGGAAAGAACCACCGACACACAAGAAGCTACTGGCAAGCTTTCTCACATATCTACATTGGCCGAATCTTAGACTCGAACCCACGCAGACAGGTGAGATGGTAGTGATCCGTAAAGAATGGAGTGATGCACTTATGACAAGAAGGGTGTGGGTTCGAATCCTACCCATATTATGCTGAGTCAATCGCCAATCATCTCTTTTACTCCAAAATTGCCTCGGACGAAATATTGCAATATTTTAATGTGCTTTAATGATTAATTGATCAATCGTCTCCACGAATCATATAACACTGTGATCATGACAGGTATTGAAAAATGCCATATCGTTTATTATTGGTCAGTTTGATTGATTGTATCCTATGAGATCAATCGAATCAAGTCAATACCGGTTTAGGAACGACCCGTTTTTACTAAAGAACCTACTTGATTTTCAAATTTCATCAATACTTGATGCTAAACAATTTAATGGAAATTATAATGGTATTTAAAACCAGGTTTGTTGATGCACCCCTCACCCCACTTATCTCCACCAAATTATCTAGCAAATTGTCAGTTACCAGCAATATTTTTTGTTATTTTGGACACTATCAAACGCTATGCAAAAATTCAGCAAAAGGTTAAACAACTGTCAATGCATATTTACGACACAGTTCGCTTGTCGTCTGCTTTGAATGCAAATAAATGACGCAACGGATTGTGTTAATACTGTGCGATTTAACAGTTTGTACCGCGTATACTCACTTGTAAGTCGCGTCTAACTGCAAACAACATAGATCGGGAAGTGCAGTCTTATATAGCGCCAGCAGATCATGGTCTACTGTTTTTGTTGTGCTTATTTCTCCTTCAAACAACATACACCAAGCTGTTCCTCTAATATGAAAGTGTCTATTTTGAGAACAAGATTTCAAAGAAACAAATAAATTGTAGACAGTAGTCGTACATTCGGCAAAGTAACAAGTTTCTGAACAAGTTTCTTCCTTGGTTCCAGATAAACAAAAACTGCATTACTATGCTTATTTAAGAATTATTTCACCAGTTTTCATCACTTTAAAAACTATCACACAACAATGACCATTAAGACAACGTGTTGTAACTTGTTCTATTATGTGTCATACAAAGGGTTGTAAAAACAAGTTCACAACCGTTTGACTTCAAGAAAAGCGCATATACATGAACTTTTAATCCGCATTTCTGAGATCAGAAGTTAGATTCCCTGACTACCACGTGCACACGGTACATATTTATATATGATAAGGAACAATAATATCTCTCATGACAAACAAAATACTATACTATATTGAGAAATGTGACTGAAGTAAGCGGTTTCGTTTTTCATATGAAGATAGATAAGCTGGACAAATGACACAGTCTGAAACATCAGAAGCAGGAAACCAGTCAAAAGTTATTGGCCTAAGGTTTTATAAAGTAGTGATACAGATCATTCGACCATGATGCCTGCAATGGAAATAAATGATATAAAATCAAAGTGTTCTACATTTACAAGTAGATAATAAGAAGAATATATATCAAATTGCCGAGTGGTCCAAAGCAATCACCATTACGGGCCATTGCCATCTCAACTCTGTCTTCGTTGGTTCGAGTCTCGGCTTCGACCAATTTGGGTATGGGAGAAAGCTTGCCAGTAGTTTCTCGTGGGTCGGTGATTCTTTTGGGGTTTTCTCGGGTTCTCCCTCCACCATTTATACTAGCCGTTATGCATAGTCTATCTTGTGCTGAAAAATGGCGTCAAACCCTGCAACAACAGCAACTCTAACCTTTTATCCCTTAACCATCTATATAAATGCAAATTTACGGTTCGTTGATCAGATGGAACGTAAACGTGAATATTAATGATGGAATGATTTAGAGAAGATCTCATTATACTAGTAGTTTATCTGTACTAACCATCAGAACGCATTGTCCTACCAGAATATATAAAATGATCTTTAAAGCTACGGACTACTGATTATGTATACCTTACCCAAATATCAAGCCAACTTATGCAAATAAATCGCATAAAGACGAACAGTGAACAACGCAGTAGCTGATTCAGGCTACACACTTTGTAATCCTCAACATCAAACCAATTGTCTTCAACATTTGTTTTTGGCGATTTTATTTGGTCTTCTGTCTATGTATTGATATTGTATGTTATTCACTTTAAAACAAGACGTGGCTACATTAATTTGATAAAAATTGTCTTGAAGTGTAGGGATGCAGAATATATAATATATTCATGAAAAAAAAACATCGATAAAAAAGCGATTGCTACATTCAAATCCGGGGCCCCGAGTGGCCGAGTGGTCTAAAGCGCTCTCCGTTACGGATCACTGCCATCTCACCTCTGTCTTCGTGTGTTCGAGTCTAGGATTCGGCGAATGTGGATATGTGAGAAAGCTTGCCAGTAGCTTCTCGTGGGTTGGTGGTTCTTTCCGATGATTTCCCGATTTCTTCCTCCACCATTAATACTGGCCGCCATGAATAGCCTATCGTGTGCTGAAAAAAAGCGTTAAGCCCAACAACAACAACAACAACAACAACAACATTCAAATCCTACGATGAATATATATATATATATATATATATATATATATATATATATATATATATATATATATATATATATATATATATATATATATATTCATCGTAGGATTTGAATGTTGTTGTTATATATATATATATATATATATATATATATATATATATATATATATATATATATATATATATATATATATATATATATATATATATGCGATATAACGTGTCGTTCAAGTATACGAAAACCAAGAGAGTTCTTTGTGTCTATGCAAGAATAGAATCAACTATCGTGTTTTTACCCACAAGATTTTATTCCAATTTCAGCAGATTATTGTCAAACATCATTTGCATCAAAACAAAAATATATGCAGCAATGATCATATGTATGTTGCATTCTATTTAAATATTTCACATTGCATCTATTCGTAAGGAAATTTAAATTTCCAGAGCGATACGTTTTATGTATGTATGTATGCTTTTCGTATCTTTGATCGACAAGTTGGTTTAGCATAAGTGGTCGTTAAAACGTATAGCCCAACATCATTAACAAGCAATAAATGCGCTGTTATACTGCGATTGTGTTACGGATGCAATTAACATGTAATTTTTATTGCACAAATTAGTTTTCCGCATCAACATTCGAAATATAAAAATAAAACTGAGAGCACTTGTTGGATAGCAATACCAAATTGAAACAAAAGAATCAGATTCACATGACCGTAAGGAGTCCTGCACGATCCTCTGTGCATGTAAAGGTGGGGGAAAAAACTTAGTTTGTAATTAATTATTCAATAAACAGGTTAGATATTTTTCTTGTGCAATCATATATGAGACAACTCTCACCTTAATATGAGGTATTCTTTTTAGATAGGTAATACAATTAACCTTAATATAACCTTATCTTCATAGCTTGGTGGTTCATTAACCTTAATATAACCTTTTCTTCTTAGCTAGGTAAGTCATTAAACCTTGATATAACCTATGACATCTTCTTAGCTAGGTAATTCATCTGACCTTAATATGAACTCTTTCTTATAGCTAGGTAATTCATTTAACCTTGGTATGACCTCTTCCTCATAGCTAGGTAATTAATCTGACCTTTATATGAACTCTTCGTCATAGCTAGTTATTTCATCTGACCTAAATATGAATTCTTCCTCATAGCTATGTAAGTCATCTGACCTTAATATGAACTCTTCCTCATAGCTAGGTAATTCATCTGACCTTAATATGAACTCTTTCTCATAGCTAGGTAATTCATCTGACCTTAATATGAACTCTTCCTCATAGCTAGGTAATTCATCTGACCTAAATATGAATTCTTCCTCATAGCTAGGTAATTCATCTGACCTTAATATGAACTCTTTCTCATAGCTAGGTAATTCATTTGACCTCAATATGACCTCTTCCTCATAGCTAGGTAATTCATTTGAACTTAATGTTACCTCTTCTAAATAGCTACGTCAATCATTTAAACTTACTGTTACCTTTTCTTCTTAACTAGATAGTCATTTAACCTTGATATGACCTCTTCCTCAAACATAGGTAATTCATTTAACCTTAATACATGTATAACCTTTTCTTCTTAGCTAGGTAATTGATTTAACCTTGATATGACCTCTTCCTCATAGCTAGGTAATTCATTTAACCTTAATATGACCTCTTCTTAATAGCTAGGTAAGTCACTTAATCTTTACATAACCTTTTCTCGGCTATATTTACTGTAGATCTGAAACACGGTTATGTCTAGACACTAATGATATACCACGTCGTGGAGAAGAACCTATTAACCGAATTGACCCTGCCTGTTATCGACATGACATTGCTTATGAAAATTCATCAAATATACGACAAGAATTAGTCAACGTCAATCTGATAGATGATCTAATCGCAATTGCTGATCCAGCTTTACGATATCGTATTAGATGTTGGCTCGTAAAGGATGGTATGAAAGTTAAAATTATACTCGAAAGATAAAATCTTCTGAGGCAAATCCACCGAGAACAAAACCTTTAGAGGCAAATTCACTGAGAACAAATTATTCCGAGGCAACATTATGAGTGATCAGAAGCTTTGATGTAATTCCAATGCATAATAAACATGTTAGGATTTAGTTACAATCTTCGTGGTTATGAAAAGGGGGATAGCCACAGCTGAATAGCAAGCGAGACCGCGTGGACATAAAAGACGAACGCGCGTGGTTATCTAAACAAAATAATCCACGATGACAGTTTATCGTTAAAATACACAAGTCGATCAAGCTGATATTTTATTTTCACCGCACGATGAAGTACGCTGACGACAATACAATAAGAAATGATGGTTGTTGATGTTGATATCGCCAGCCATTAAAAACAAACCGAACCATTAAAACTCCAAAGATCCAACAAATATTAAACGTATATATGCACAATTCCAATTAGCAAGCGAATCATTAACATGGCTAAAACATTTAGTTAGATCCTGGCAAAGACTTTTGCGACGCGGTGACGACGTAGATGAAACAACATCAGGTACAAGTTCGTCGAAATCAATCTATCGTGAAACGATTTAATCGTACACTCGGGGAACTATTATTTGGACCTAAATATGCACAACAAATGTTAATCAGTAGTGCTTGTACACCAGATTGATGAAATCCATGACAGTGGTAACATCCGATGACGCAATAAAAAAAAATTAATAGAAAAAATAGCTGATGTCGGATATCTGCGTTTAATACATTGCGTTACCGGATTGCGTTAAACCGATACTGTGACATGAGGTTGTTATAAAATATTTGCAGGCGCCTGGAGAACATGAAGGTGGAACATCGAGACCTACTGATCCCATCTGAAGTGTAGTATATATAAAATATCATATGTGACTCATTGTTATAGCATACGAGTAATATATTACTTAACTATTTTCGTCACTAGGGTTGATGTCGCCAGTAGGATAACTCATGATGTCACCCCCATAGACCTCCTTCCGGCACACAAATTAAAAAACAATTTATAGATAATCATTTTGGTGACTCCCCTCTGATGATGTCACCTAGTGCGGTCGGCACCCCCGCGTTTCCATTAGTTTGGATCTTATTCCTGTGATGAATGGATATATGCGAAAAAAGTAAGTCCATCTAAACACTCGACAATTCTAATTATATTATCGACATTTTATTTCATTTGCAATAAATAATTCGCAAAATGTATGACAGGAATCTCATCAGAATACTGTGACAGAAAATAGTTCCTAATTTCTTCAAAACCACGTTCCGACTTATTATACGGCAATAAATATGAGCAGTTCATCTTCTATTCACATACTGTGTTCTCCTTTAAGCGGAATGGTCAACGCGGTCAATAAATTCACGACTTTATCTACACGGTTCTATTATTTAAAGGGTCTGCCTGATTAGATGTTTACGGTCTGATGTCTGAACAGTGAGTGATGCTACGAATATGTAATTAAATTGCTTGTGTGTTAATTTTAAAATTCTTTTCAGTTTTAATTTCGTTTCAATACATTTTATTGTAATGATTATTTTCACGGGATTTAATTTTTAAAAGTACATTATGTTTGTACAGAACTGAAAAGTTTTCAATTTTGACTAAATATTTCAGACAGGAAATACTATGTTTGGCCCATGAAACTTATCTAGCTGATCATTTAGGGATAAATAAAACTTATTACAAGATCTTGACTCACTTTATTGGCCAAAAATTAAAAGTGATGCTTATTAATTTTGTCATACTTGTCAAATAGTAGGAAAACCCAATCAGAAGATAATTAAGGCTCAGCTGAAACTTATTCCTACATTTGACGAACCATTTAGCAGAATTATGGTAGGATGTGTCGGTCCCTGTACCAAGATAGATCATGTCAGACAACCAATATTTGTTGACCATTAAGTGTACATCAACAAGATTCCTAGAGGCGATTCCTTTGAAGAATACTTTAGTAAAAGCTTTGACCAAGCTTTTTACTCAATTTGGCCTTCCCAAATCTGTCCAATCAGATCAAAGATCAAATTTTATGTCTGGATTGTTTGAGCTTTTATTCTTAAATTTGGTACTCTGCAGTTCAAGTCAAAAGTGAAACTATGGTTTCACAGAACTTTAGCTGATGGAACATTTCAGTCTTGTAGAAGAGTTAATTCTTTCTAATTCATTCTTCAAAATTTTCTTCAAATTAGATTGTATGACCCTTAAAAAGTGAAGAAAATGAATGTGTTAAATTATAATAACAGTACTCTGATTTCAATAAATTAATGGAGTACTAGTATATTCAAAGAGACAGCCATGTAAAATATGAAATTAATTTAGTTGTACCTGTCTCACAAACAAGAAGATTTAAGTGAAGAAATTAAATCGAACAATGTTGATCTTGGAGCAACAAATCGTCGGAATTCTGAAATATGAAAAATCTGGACCATAAAGGTTCATTTACAAAAAGAAGAAAGGAATGAACTTGAACAGTTATCTTTCGAATATGAGCACTTGTTTCCAGATATTCCTACAAGGACAAACAAAACTTTTCATCATGCTGACATTGTTGATTCAAAACCTGTAAAACAACACCCATACAGGATGAACCCTCTCAAATATTAGTACTTGAAAAAGGAAATTCAGTATTTGCTGGAGAACGATTTAATAGAGCCCAGTAAAAGTGATTGGAGTTCACCATGTATGTTTGTTCCGAAACCGGATAAAACTTTTCGTTTGAGCACTGATAATAGAAAGATGAACATAGTAACAAAAACATATTCATTTCCATTACCAAGAATCGATGACTGTATTGATAAAATTGGAAATGCCAAGTACGTCACCAAATTTGACCTTGTGAAAGGATTTTAGCAAACTCCACAATCAAAAAGGGCAACGGAAATTTCGATATTTGTAACTCCAAATGGATCACATGAATATAAAGTAATGACGTTAGGAATAAAGGGTCTGTAAAGTACTTTTCAATGCTTGATGAATATGATTACTTTCAGTCTAGATGATTGTGATGCTTATATCGATGATGTCATCATCTACAACGACACTTGGAAAGAACATCTTGCAGCGATTCGGAAATTCTTCGACAGACTAATGTAAATTTGACATTTTATTTATCTAAAAATGAGTGGTGCCGTGCTTATGTAAACTTTCTAGGACATACTGTGGGATATGGTCAAGTTAAACCCATAGATGCTAAGGTCAAAGCTATCTCTGGTTTCCCTGTGCCTGTTAGTAAGAAGCAACTGATGCGATTTTTTTGCATGACCGGATACTATCGAAAATTTTGTTCCAATCTTTTCAATATTGCAGAACCCCTGAGAAACTTGTTATGTAAGAAAAACAAGTTTCTTTGGACTGAAAAATGTAAGGAAGCTTTCGATAGGTTAAAAGTCATACACTAAAGTATACTCAAAAGTACACCAGTTATTACAGCTCCAAAGTTCCGTCAGCCATTTAAGGTATCTGTGGATGCGAGTGATGTTGGGTTGAAGCAGTTTTGATTCAAGGAGATAAAAATGGAGTTGATCATCCAGTGTGCTATTTTTTCAAAGAATTAAACAAGCACGAAAGAAGTTACTCAACAATCGAAAAGGAATGTTTGGCTTTAATTTTGAAATTACAGCATTTTGATGTTTACATAAGCTCAGCTCCTTCTCCGGTTGTTGTGTATAGTGATCTAAACCCCATCTGTTTCATCGACAAGATGAAGAATAAAACCAAAGATTGTTATGGTGGTATTTGTTTTTGCAAGAATATAATCTTAACTTCAGGAACATCAAAGGAAATTACACATTGATTTCAGATGTACTTTCCCCGTGTATAAAATTATTTTTCCTTGTACATTTTGTATAATTCATGAGTGTTCTTATGTAAGTTGTTTGTACCTCGTATATAATTTACATATGGTAGAAAGAAAGCTTTATTATATAAAACTTTCTTTTTATGGGGGAAGTGTTACGAATATGTAATTAAACTGCTTGTATGTTACTCTTCATATTTTTTTATTTTGATTTTGTTTTGTTACATTTTATTGTAATGATTATTTTCATGGGATTCTATATTTTTTAAAGCATGTACTGTTTGTACAGAACTGAAACGTATTTCATAAGCATTTATTTTTAGCTGACCTCATTCAGACACTTGGTTACATGAGGTTTCAATGATTGGTCAGTATCAAGTTCTTACATACTCATGTGATCACCTTGTGTCATCAACATTTTTTTTTAATTACTGAATCTTAAATGAAACTATCCGGGCACATATATCAAGTGATTTATATATAGTGATCATGCGACGTATCTTAAATGTTGAAATGACGTTTAAGTGGTGTTTTATATTCACTATTACTGTTTTTGTAATTCAGTCGTAAAAGTACCTTCAGTAGATCAGACGTATTTCGTGTTGTGCCAATTTGGAGTTATTTGTTATTTATCAATCATTTATATTCTCTGGAAATAAGTTATTTGTCATCAAAGCCTTGGAAACATACATTCAGTGGAAATTGTTCAAAGTGCTAAAGCAGGAATATTTTTTTGTAATTCATAAAATTCAACGTGGAATATCGTCCGCTTTCTTTGAACTTCGCGAGGATTCGAACTTGGATTTATTTAGCATATTTTAGAGATAAAACTTGTGAGCTTCAATACTTGGACTGGGGTTAATTTTTGGATTATTTCACAAATGAAGCTATTTGTTATATTTTTATTGTATTGAAAGGGAAATAAATTATTTATGTTAAAATCTACAAAGCTTGTTGCCTTCACTATTTTCTTTGTCACTTGGAAATCAGTTGATCTATTTAAGCTCTCAGTATTTACTTTCAGACTAGAATATTATCTCCAAAGAATCCATTATAGTACATAATCTTTTTGGCAGTGGACAGTGGTTATGAAGACAACCCTAACATCGGGGCTAAAGCAGACAAATATGACCAATGTGATTGGTTCAGATCAGCTGATGATGTCTGACTTATTACGTGCAGGTCAAGCATCAATAGTCACTGAGACAACAACCACCACACCAACCATACTTAATGATCAACTATATATCTGCTGATATTGTATTCGTAAAAATCATCCAAGTAAACTACTTTTTTGATGTTGTCTGGCAATTATTTTTTTATTGTTGATTATCCTCAGATGCATACACGTTGACAATAGTAATCATCAAATGGTGGAGGATAGAAGGCCGTGACCTATATAAATACCCAAGCTAGTTCCATTATCAAACTATTGTAAACTTGACAAGTCCCTAGAGTTTTTGGCAAAGCAATGGGTCTGAAAGATCGTAAAATAAATATATAAAAAAATAACAAAATAAAAATACTTCTTCAAAGGAGCTTCCTTTGCGACATAAAATTATTTACGAGATTAGCGTGATCTTTGAACGAAGATTGCTTGTACGGAAAATGAACCAAGTTGTTTTACCTAACCAGTTTGATGTCAAATGCGCTTTCTAATCCATTATCAATGAAGTTTATAGGTTTCACGTTATGGTTCAATCTGAAACGTGCCTGACGCTTCAAGATATCATGATATTTATTATGTACATCCATGTATAATCTTTGTGGACGGTCATTTTTGGAATTACCGTCAGAATACGAAGCAGCTCAAGTTGCGTTAATGTAAAAAGAACAAGTGCTTTGTGTGGGCTCAGTTCTCTGCATTGTTTCGTACCGTTTTGAATCCAAACAGAGCTAGCATTTATGCCGAATAGCCTGATCGATTGGATTTCATTAGCATGTTTCCGGTTCAGATCCATTCCGAAGTCTGAGCGAAACATTAATATTTCATTGCGTGTATATGTCGATTTTATTTGCTACATTTGTCGTCCCTGACACAATGACAAGGATATGGATTTCAATTACATTTGTAACGAGACTACAGACTGTCTCTAATTATTGGATCGCAAGCATCATGAATTGAAAAACATCTGTTTGGAGATCGGCATTAGTTTGGATCTCCTTCTGATGATGAATGGATATGTCCATCTAAACACTCGACAATTCTAATTATATTATCGACATTATTTTTCATTTGCAATAAATGATTTGTAAGATGAATGACAGGAATCTCATCAGAATATCGTAACAGGAAATACTTCCTATTAGCTGAATATAATGACAATTTGTGTTACTGCAGAAAATGGCTAGATGGAGTCAAACTCGAATAAAGCTTATACAACATGGACTGGACTGCAATAATACTACGAGAGCCACGATGCCAGGCAAACATGAAACTATTTAATCGTTTAGAAACACGTTAAACAATTGTACCTTTTATCACTTATGCCGATCTGTTGCGCTAACCGTCGCCATAGCTGATGCCAACAAAAATCTAAACTCTTCTTTAACTAGAGAAATGAGGCTAAATGCACGTGCAGAAAGGTCAATTATATGTGATCCAGCCTGGCAACAAGAGTCCTGCCATTTCTGTCTCTATACTGGCTGTTTTCGAAATATTATATTAGCACCGAATTTTTACAAGACGTTTCTAATTAGCATTTAAAAATCATTTTAAGCATTATGCTGATAGTTTCAATGATAATAAATTCACAATGTCAAAATTAGATATCTGTGCTTCTCTACTGAATTTGTATACGCTAGAACTCCTTGGTAGCCAGACGCTTCATCGGAGCCTTATCTCAGGTCGAAATACGTAAAGTGTGCCTTTTTATGAACCATTTTGAGTGGTTCGTGATGATTGCATTTACTAGCTACGTAACTTTCGGAAACAACATTCTTTCTTATATATCGTCTAATTAGATTGATTTAACAACAGAGTTGCTTGCAGTTTTAAAATTATGCATATATGTGAGTTTTAATCTTTTTACCAAAGAACTAACAAATGAATGTTGTGACTAACTGCATACGTAAGAATATATTCACTTCAATTCAGTTCCTTATTTCTTACAACGAATTTACTTGTCGAAATAAAGCACGAAATATTATATGATTCATGGATTCGATTGATTATTTGATCTTAAAAGCACATTAAAATATTACAATATATCGTCTGGCGGCAATTTTGGAGTTAAAGAGACGCTTGGTTACTGATTCGGCCTAATCTGGGTAGGGTTCGAACCCACGCCCTTCTTGTCACAAGTGCGTCACCCCTTCCACTGAGCCACTGTTCTTCTCGCTTGACAGAAGAAATATGTGATAGATATTTCAGAGAAGAGCGTCATTTTGTTTAACAAGTAAACAAACAACTTAAATGGATCACAACGTCAAATTTAAAGATGGAAATTTTCTTTGAAGCAAAAGGGTTTTCAAAATATGATCTTAGTCGAATTTGCACAGCTTTTGATTCGAAGTCGTATAACAATTAGTTTTTTTTAAATGGTGCGATATTAAACTGCTACATGGATATTTGTCTGATTGAATGTGTCGACGCTAGGTATTCGTATAAAGTGATGCATGCACAGAAAACAATTAAGTTATCGATCGCTCTTCTCAGCGTTTCTGACAACCTTTAAACTATACTTTCTCAGACGTGTCGGAAGTCTTTCATCAATTATTCAAATAGTTTTCAGTGACATGTACCGTCAGCAAGCTTCATATATAATACAAAATATTTAATGTCAGTATGGTCCCATACAATTCGTAAAAGTTTATTTTCAGACTTTTGATAAATGATGTAGCAGCCTTACCTCAACATTACCATCAATCATAGGTGCTCGCTTTAGTAACGGGACGTGTTGTCTGCTGCCACCAAGGTAATGAAAATATTTTAAAAAGTTTAAACTTTAAATTTAGTCTGATTGGAGTTCACAAAGCACCTTATTTTTTTTATTTTTTTATTGGCATAAGTGGGAAACGATAAAGGTGTCATGCGTATAACCTTGGAAAGCATATCACAATGACAAAGTTTCAGGTGAGAAAATATTCACCCAGGATGCACTCACATTTTAATTTTTGTTGTAAATATGTGAAAAAGTTATTCTTTTACAGAATTTTCAATAAATTCTGGAAAGAAAGTCACTCATCTATGTTTGGTACACGACACATCCTTGTTCCAGGATGATTCTAAACAGCATTTTTTTTTTCATCTTGGTGATGGAAATTTATAAGTTAAGCTCAAGACAAGATTCCATGGAATGAACAAACTCAACCAAATTGCGGCGGGGACCATTTTTTGTAGATTTATTATATAATTGTTTAAAACTGAGAATAAATGTGCATAAACACTTACACATATCCGGCCATATAAAAGAAAGAATGAAAGCTACATTTGGATAATGGCGAGTGTAATATGACCCCTTGTTTGAATAGATATACTGACTACCTTACCTTTCTGAAATTACTTAAAATAATAAATCGATGAAAGAAACTTATCTAGAACAGATGGGTTCGTCAAACCGCATGTATCCAAATTTCTTTATTTTTTCAGAACTAAAAATATTACATCAGTCTGGTTATATGCTCTGAATATACAGTAGTGTAAAATCCAATCAATTATGTACAATCGCACCACTCAACGCCTACATTATTTATAGGTTTCTGAATTTGTATGGGAAAATATGAACGAGCTTTTCGGATGGCTATACTGCACGACCTTGCGAGTCCAGTATACCCATCCGAAAAAAAACGAGTTCATTTTTTTTCCATTCAAATGCAATAACCTTTTTATTATATGCTCATATTTGTTTTAATACCAAAGAATTACTAATAAAATTTACAACCAAATATATAAATTTATTATTTTATTATAAAAGTAATAACGTTCACAATTGTAAATTCCTTCAATGCACAATAATAGTATTCATGTGTATATAGCTCCTCCCACCTACGTTTTATTTTCATAGCGTACCGCGCGCTCACGTGCTTCAAGCGCGAGGAGTGCAATATGAACTTGTGCAATATCGTAGAATATTGAACGATTCTGACAATGTAAAGTTAACGAAAAAAAACATGTGCATATAATAATGTACATTTCTGTGTGGTACTGCGACAAAATATATCTTAAACAAAGGTCAATAATGTTGCATGTCATTATGTGTGCTGGTGACATGAAATATTTTAGCCAACTATGCCCTCATTATTCAGTCAATGAACCCTCCTTTCATATTCTTCTTGACTCGTCTGTACTGTAAACTCGTGTCGACCTGCATGGAGCGAACGACATATGAATGAGAGGTGGTTAATAAACAAAGAAGAATTTTATATTTGATACATAGTTGTTATTTCAATTCTAATATTTAAAGCATAAGACCGTCCGTATTATATCACTGTCTTACATTTTGAATGAACTATAGAAAAACGTGAAATATTATATTAATATCTCCGACCAATTATTTTAATTACATGAAATAAAGGAAACAACTAATGATCTCATAAAATGATCAAAAAAATCATTAATGAAGCATGGCGCTCCGTGCTACCTGATGACAATCAACTGAACAATCTTTGATAAGTTTGTTATATAATATAGGTTTAGCATTCAATCGGTTTTGACTCTTCCCATACAGATACTGTTATTTTTTAATTTAGTACATTTTGGTCAAAACATGAACATATACATCGTGAACGAACTCCGTGTAAATATTTTTGACATTTTAAGTTCACAGAACAATACAAACCTTCGAATCTTTGTTGAAACATAATGAACTCTGTGCGCTCAGAGGAGCAATTACTAGCATAGACATGTGCCACACACGAGTAGTATGATGATAGTAACTTAAAATTTTGTTTTGCTAATCAAAGTCAGTCTTCTACCCGTAACTCCCTGCCCCTTCCCACATGATTTTATCCTCATATCACGAACACGTATGAGAACTCGGAAATTTCGGCAACTGGCCTCCATGACAGGGGATAATCATGTAGGGAGGAAGATTTCAACCTAGGTAAGAAAACAGCATACTACATACGTCTCTGAAATTGTCTATCAATGTAACAAATAGAACTACAATTGCAAATGCCAGTGCAATGTGCAAGTATAACGCAAAACAGCAATCACGGCCACAGTTCACATAGTCCACGATCGCAGTCCACTCTCCACATCGGCCTACGAATGTCATACATGTACACGTCTCGGAGTATTATCCGTCGATATGACAAGGATTACATGGTTGTAACGCATATACTCTGAATACGACGCAAGTACAAACTGGGTGCGACGCGAGTACATCCATGTTCACATTCACTGTCCAATTATCCAGTAGCGATGAGTTGCATCAACGCCAACATGCTAAACAAACTGACCACTATTACAGGAAATTTATTTCACACACTGACCGGACACAATATAATTGATGGATTGTTGTTATGCAAGAACACAGCGTTTAATATCTATTTGCGTTGCGAGATATAAAAAAAGTTTTTAGAAAATTGAAATTTGAGGAACGTTTCTCACTCGAAGGAAACAGCCATGCATGTGTGTCAGTCAGAAAAACGTCCCAATGAATACCTTCTAACTGCGGCGTACCTTTCACGCAAATACTTCGTAAGTCAGTCACCAGCACATGGGAAATTCAAACATGTATTTAATTTATTTCTTATAACCTGAATGTCAACTATATACGATCAGTTTCCTTCTATACAATTCATAATTCTACACTTGAACAGGAAACGAAAACAGAAGAAAAAATTGGCTTGTTTTGAAATTAATAGATGCAAACGACACCAGAATCATAAACAACAATTGACCATCTTTAACTTACAAATTACTTTTAAAGATAAAACAAATGGGTCTTTTTCTGCGACTGTAAAGAGGACTATATCGCCCTTGCATCTTCCTTGTATTATACTGTGAAGTCGTTTTATAATAGGTGATATTTTTATGCATTGTACGATTGCTAATAACGTCGTATTTCAAAATATTTATTACTCTCTCTCTCTCTCTCTCTCTCTCTCTCTCTCTCTCTCTCTCTCTCTCTCTCTCTCTCTCTCTCTCTCTCAAAACACATCAAAGCTGATGATTTCTATAAAATAAAAAAATGATTTAGCATTACATGTACATTTTTAGGACAGGCGTCTATTGTATGATGTTTTGCATTTTGTCGTATTTTTATGCTTCATATAAAGACGATCTGTTTGTGAATTAAACTCTATCCCTGCCTTCATTCCTCACGGCATGCTATTAGGACCAAGTTATTGTTATAGTAACTGTCAACAATATGTCAAGAATTTTTTTTAATAAAAAAATCTTTAAAACGATGGCAAACCTTGAAATTATAATTTCTCTGAAGAGTCGCAGTTCAACGGATTTTTTCGTCCTTGCAGCATTACTCCTGACAAATTGCAGAGACCCAGATATGACGTAGCATCATGCCTCAACAGATATGGGTCTCTGCAGTTTGAAGTCTGACAAGATTTATAAACGAACACGGCCGGCGCTTTTAATCACATAATCTATGCATAATACAGTATGTGACCAACTACATCACTGATATTAGCAAGATAAGTTGCAAAATCAAAGTAGACGATAAAAAGTCAGAATTGGCAAAAGAAACTACAAGAGCAAGAAATGAGAAAATATCTTTGACACGTATGATGATAACAAGTCATTACACAAACACATTTATAAACTTTTTTTTGATACCGGTTATTTGGCATTTTGTCGTACTAGGTCTTGTATCTGTAAAACTTTCCCGTTTATAATAATTACTACCACCTTTTACAGTCCATTTAATTGAACTCGAGTCCACTGTACTGTATTCGTGCCTACCGAGAGAGAGAGAGAGAGAGAGAGAGAGAGAGAGAGAGAGAGAGAGAGAGAGAGAGAGAGAGAGAGAGAGAGAGAGTACATTCATAGTATTAGTTAAAAGAAAATGACCTCGCTCTGATTTCAGAATTAAATTACTGTATACTGAATTTATTATTGCATATTTATTATTGTATACTGAATTTATTATTGTTTATTTATTATTGTATACAGAATGTATTAGTGAATATAAATTTATTATTGCTTACAGAATTTATTACTGAATACTAAGTTTATTATTGAATACTGAATTTATTACTGTATACTAAATGAATTATTATTTACTGAATTTATAGACAAGAACAATAATACAAAGATTTATTCCCCAAACTTTGCCACTTTCACAAATGTCGTGAATCCACAATTCCAACTATAATTAAAAACAGCTTATCAATTACTGTACAGGCAGTATGTCGAGATAAAATGACAGGTTCGCTCTTTGAAAAATCGGTAGTCCGTATTAATTAATATTAAATTCAATCTGCTAGCTAATTATGAGGTCCTACGCTAACAAGACAGATCAAACTGAGAAAAGATATAGCGTCGCATAACATTAAAAAAAAAATTATACATTAAACACTCAATTCATTCTAAAGTTCTTTCTCATCAGTAGTCTATAGTTCTTCGTAGAGAATCATTAATCTTTCTTTCCTGATTGTGTACAGTTAATTGTTATAAATCTTTGTTAAAGTGAATAAATGAAAGCAGGTTTTGGGATTTTTAATTTTATTTGCAAATGTTTTTTTTTTATTTTTTAGAAACTCCATCTAAGTCACTATACTTAAACTATAAAATAAAACACAGATGTAATGGACCATATCTCTCTCTCTCTCTCTCTCTCTCTCTCTCTCTCTCTCTCTCTCTCTCTCTCTCTCTCTCTCTCTCTCTCTCTCTCTCTCTCTCTTCTCTCTCTCTCTCTCCCCCCCTCTCTCTCTCTCTCTCTCTCTCTCTCTCTCTCTCTCTCTCTCTCTCTCTCTCTCTCTCTCTCTCTCTCTCTCTCTCTCTCTCTCTCTCTCATTTTAACAACCACTGCAAGAAAGAAAATTAAATTAAACGCTCTAGTCCCAGTGTAGGATCTTCTGATAATCTGATACTTTAATGTACTAATTCGACCAGCTCGTAAAACCAGCAAAGTTTAGGAATATAGAAATAAGTATTTTATATCTAACCTATATTTGTTATAATAAACGGAGTGTATACAGCTTTATCAGTACTTATTTTTAGTTTTCTTTGAATTTCAGATTTCTGTCATTCTATAAGTGATAAAAGTTCTAGGTAGACACGTATTAGCCGTCACAGTCGGGTAATATTTAATTTTAGCTATTTGGAGGAAAAAGCAAATCTAAATGAATAATGTAAATCTAAATGAATAATCGTACACATATTCAATTGAATGGATTTCTGAATCTCATTATAGTAATCGGTAGAGCTACTGAGCGCAATCTTGAACTATGATGTTAGGTACAATTTGTGCAGAATTTATTTGATCTAGGAGTATGAAACATATACTAAATCGAAACCATGATAGAAAAAATCAAGAAAGTTACGAGGGAAAGACTTTTCTTTTCAAAAGTCTGATGCGTTTGACACAGAAATATCCTATCGCTGTGTGCATGATTCCACAATTTAGGGATTTAAATATATCTTTTTGGAGATTGGCATTAGTTTGGTTCTCCTTCATATGATTAATGTATGTATGCGAAAAAGTATGCCCATCTAAACACATTCTTCAATTCTAATTATATTATCGACATTTTATTTCATTTGCAGCAAATGATTCGTTAAATGTATGACAGGAATCTCATCAGAATACTGTGACAGAAGATAGTTCCTAATTTATTTCAAAACCGCATTCCGACTTATTATACGGCTATAAATATGAGCACTTCATCTTCTATTCACATACTGTGTTCTCCTTTAAGCTGAATGGTCAACGCGGTCAGTAAATTCACGACTTTATCTATACGGTTCTATTATTTAAGGGTCTGCCTGATTAGATGTTTACGGTCTGATATCTGAACAGTGAGTGAGTGATATGATTTCGATGACAGAAGATCTCTTTGTGAGATCAGTTGATCTATTTAGGCCATCAGTATCTAATTTCAGACTAGAATATTATCTCCAAAGAAACAATTTATAGTACATAATCTTTTTGGTGGTGGACAGAGGTTATGAAGACAACCCTAACATCGGGGCTACACCAGATAAATATGATCAATGTGGGTGGTCAAGATCTGCTGATGATGTCTGACTTATTACGTGCAGGTCCAGCAGCAATATTCGCTGATACAACAACCACCACACCAACAATACTTAATAATCAACTAGCTATCTGCTGATATTTCTTGCGTAAAAATCATCAGAGCAAACTACTTTTTTGTTATTGTTTTCTGGCAATTATTTTGTATTGTTGATTATCCTCAGATGCATACACATTAACAATAGTAATCATCAAATAGTGGAGGAGAGAAGGCCGTGACCTATATAATTACCCAAGATACAATATATCCATTATCAAACTACTGTAAACTTTGTCAAATAACAGGAGTTTTGGCAAAGAAATGGGTCTGACAAGGCCTGAAAGAAATAAAAATAGAAAGAACAAAATAAAAATATTTTTCGAAGGAGCTTCGTTTGCAACATAAAATTTGCTTTGGGATTAACGTGTTGTTGTTTTTTGACGAAAATTGCTTTGTACGTAAACTAAACAAAGATTTTTTAGCGAATCGGTTTGCACATTTGACAACAGTCAGAAGACGTAAAAAGCGCTTTCTAATCCATTAACAATATAGTCTATAGGTTTCACATTATCGTTCTAGTTGGAGAGTGTTTGACTCATCAAGATATCATAATATTATTTATGCATATCCATGAACAATCCTCTTTGCGGTCATTTTTGGAAGTGCCAGTCAGAATACGAAACAGCTCCAGTTGTATTAATATAACAATAAGTGATTTATATGGGCGCAGTTGTCTGCATTGTTTCATGCAGCTTTGAATCCAAACAGAGCTAGCATTTATGCTGAATACCCTGACCAATTGGATTTCATTAGCATGTTTTCCTGTTCAGATCCAATCCGTGCCGAAGTCTGAGCGAAAGATTAATATTTCATGGCGTGGATAATGGCAATTCTATTTGCTACATTTGTCGTCCATGACATGAGACAGGGAAGGATATGGAGTTCCATTACATTTGCAACGAAACCACAGAATGTCCCTAATATTGAATCGAAAGCATCAGGGATTGAAAAATATCTTTCGGGAGATCTGTATTAGTTCGGATCTCCGTCTGATAATGAATGGATGCATGCGAAAAAATATGTTCATCTAAACACTCGACAATTCTAATTATATTATCGGCATTTTATTTCATTTGCAATATATAATTCGTAAAAGTTTATGACAGGAATCTCATCCAAATATCGTGACAGAAAAACAAGTTCATATTAGCTGAACATAATGTCAAAATGTGTTACAACAGAAAATGGCTAGATTGAGTCAAACTCGAATAAAGCTTATACAACATGGACAGGATTGCAATAATACTACGACAGCCACGATGCCAGGCAAGGATTAGAAACACGTGGCGTTAAACAATTATGACTTATCACTTATGCCAATTTGTAGCGCAAACCATCGCCATAGCTGATGCCAACAAGAATCTAGACTCTTCATCAACTAAAGAATAATACTAAAGGCACGTGCGGAAAGGTCAATAATATGCGCTGCATCCTGGGAACAAGTATCCAGCCCCCCCCTCTCTCTCTCTCTCTCTCTCTCTCTCTCTCTCTCTCTCTCTCTCTCTCTCTCTCTCTCTCTCTCTCTCTCTCTCTCTCTCTCTCTCTCTCTCTCTCTCTCTCTCTCTCTCTGTAGTAGCTGTGTTCAAAAAATTGTAGCAGCACTTAATTTTTTTTTCAAGAAGTTTCTGATTAGCATTTAAAAGTCAATTTAACTCTAATGCTGATAGCTTAGATGATAATTGATTCACAATGTCAAAATTAGATATGCGTGATTGTCAGCGGTATTTTTATATGTTAGTACTCATTGGAAGCCAGCCGCCTCATTGAAGCCTTATCTCAGGTCGAATTACGAAACGTTTTCTTTTTTAACCATTTCGAGTCGTTAGTGAAGACTGCATTTACTAGCAACGTAACTTTCGGACACAATATTGTTTCTTATACATCGTCTAATTAGATGGATTTGACAACAGGGTTGCTTGCATTTTAAATTTATCCATATATGCGAGTTTCGCTCTTTTTTACCAAAGAGCTAACAAATGTATGTTGTGAATAACTGCATACGTAAGAATATATTCACTTCAATTCAGTTCCTTATTTCTTACAACAATTTCACTTGTCGAGATAAAGCACGAAATGTTTATGATTGGTGAAAACGATTGATTATTTGATCTTAAAAGCACATAAAAATATATAGAGAGGATCTCAATTGGGCAACGATTTAATATTGAATTTATGAAACAAGTTGAATAATGTCCAGCTTTGCGAGCTTTGGTGAGCAGAAGCTGGACATTATTCAACGAGTTTCATAAATTTAATATTAAATAGTTACCCGTTTGAGATTATATTTATCACATAGTTTTTATTTCAATGGAAATTATTTAGATAGATAGAAGAACCAATAATTTCGTTCATTCTGACAGACGGTGTACCTTTCATTTGTTGTCCATAAAGTATGGTCCCAAACAAAGCGGAACTGATAAAATTAGATTGTACCGTTTTACAAACAATAAATCAAAGAAAAAGCTTCCATCCTAATAAACAGAACATTTTGTAACCACAAACTCATTTTTCAAAACAGAGCTATAAATGCGATGTGATGCTGTCACTTTGTTTTACGGTACTCAGTACAGCAGGTTGACAGTAGAATATACGTGTACCCTAAAATGTGTGTTTAAAAACGTTACATTGCTGCGATTTTCAAGAAATAAGATTACCGGATGAAAAAAGTTCCACATTTACTGCAATGCATTTGTGACCTGATATTTGTAGTGTTTGATTTGAAAAATAGACTGTACAAAAGACGTCAACAAATTTATTTTCATGTCTGATTTACATCCCATATATGCTACGTAAAGATGATGTGGTTGGATAAAGATCTGTCAGTTAGGAGACCCATTCATGTCTAGATTATTCTCCGAACAGAGTTGAGTTTGTTTACTTCGTTAAATTAACATTTAAACTACGCTTGTATATACGGTAGATTCAATATCTGTTACTGATATACGCACCCTACCCACCCTGCTATCCCTTAGTTTCATTCGTTATTGTCGTTTATGTCTTGTAGTTTTATGCCATTTTTCTTATAATGATATTATTAAACATGACATAATGAATCCCTGGGGGAGTAGCTTATCCATATTGAGACAGCCAATATGATATTTCCTCAATTTCAATTTGCGAATCGAGTTAAAAAATGACCTCCAAAAAAATGTTCATTCAGATCAAAACATTCCAGAAGGCGGGGTTAAAAACGTTTTCCCACGGTCGTAGCCAATCATTAAAGACATTAATGCACAATAATTTCATTATCTCAACTGGACCAATCAGAATCACATAAAGTGATATGCTCACATGTTATAATATCAAAAATTATGAACCTGCGCGCACTGTAGAAAAACAATACCGACTATGTAATAATACAATATATCGTTCTGAGGCAATTTTGGAATAAAAGAGACACTTGGCGGCTGACTCGGCCTAATCTGGGTAGAATTCCAACCAACACCTTTCTTGTCACAAGTGCATCACCCCATCCACTGAGCCACTGTTGTTCTCCCTGGACAGAAGAAGTTTGTGATAGATATTTCAGATAAAAGCGTCATTCTGTTTAACAAGTAAACAACTTAAATGGATCACAAAGTCAAATTTAAAGATGGAAGTTTTCTATGAAGAAATAAGGGGTTTTCAAAATATGACTTTAGTCGAATCTGCACAGCTTTTGATTCAAAGTCGTATAACAATTATTTTAAATAAATTGGTACAATATTAAACTGCTAGACGATGCGGATATTTTTCTGGTTGAAGGTGTCGACGCTTGGCATTCGTATAAATTGATGCATGCGCAGAAAACATTAATGTGATCAATGACACATCTCAGCATCTCTGACAACCTTTTGCAATATACTTTCCCAGAAGAGCAGGAAGTCTTTCATAAATTATTCAAATAGATTGCAATGACACTTACCTTACCCTCATCAAGCTTTATATATAATACAAAATATTTAACGCCAGTATGGTTCCGTCCAATTCGTAAAAGTTTTTTTTTCGGCCTTTTGATAAATTATGTAGCGGCCCTACATCGACATTGTCATTAATCATAGGTGCTCGCTCCAATAACGGAACATGTTGTCTGCTGCCACTAAGGTAATGAAAGTATTTTTAAAAGTTTAAACTTTAAATTTAGTCTGATTGTAGCTCACAAAACATAGTATTTTTTTTTATTTTTATTGGCATAAGTGGGAAATGATAAATGTGCCACATGGATACCCTTGGAAAATATGTTTTAGGTGACAAATGTTCCCCCAAGGCTCACTGATATTTTAATTTTTGTTGTAAATAGGTGAAAAGCAGTTGAACTGAATTTTCAATAAATTGTAGAAAGGAGGTCACACTCACCTATGTTTGGCGCGCGACACATCCTTGTTCCTTGATGATCTAAACAGCAATTTTTTTTATCTTGGTGATGGGGAATGATGAGTTAACATCCAAACAAGACTCTATGAAATGAACAAACTCAAACATATTGTGATGGGGACCATTTTTGTAGATTTGTTATATAAATGTTTAAAGCTGAAAATAAATTTGCATAAACACTTACACATTTCCAGCCATATAAAAAAAAAGAATGAAAGCCACATTTGGATAATGGCAAGTGTAATATGACCCATGTTTGAATAGATATACTGACTACTTTACCTTTCTAAAATTATTTAAAATAATAAATCGATGAAAGAAACTTATGTAGAACATATGGGTTCCTCAAACCGCATGTATCCAAATTACTGCCTTTTTCAGAACCACAAATTTACTTCAGTCTGGTTATATCACGCAATGCCTACAGTATTTAACATTTCTGTGTGGTACTGCGATATAATATATTTTAAGCAAAGGTCAATACCGTTGCATGTCATTATGTGTGCTGATGACATGAAATATTTTAGCCAACTATGTCCTCATTATTCAGTCAATAAACCCTCCTTCATACTCTTCTTGACTCGTCTGTTCTATAAACTCTGGTCGACCTGCATGGTGCGAGAGACATATGAATGCAAGATAGTTAATAAACAAAAAAGAATTTTATATTTGATTCATACGTATGTTCTCCTATTTAAATTATAATATTTAAAGCAAACTGTGGTCCTCTGACCACTTGGGATCCGTCGCATGTTGTCAAGGGGTCCTCAATCATGTCCCAAAAAAGAACTAAAAAAAGTACATTTGCAAAGTTTTCATTATCATCAACAATTATAAAAACAACTGAGTGCTGAGCTGTCTATTCTATATTGACTCTCTTCTATTCTATGGTTAATACTTACGGATGTCTAGTAACAATACTTCCTTCCAAATTTATTGGATAGGCTGATAGGGATCCGCCATCTGACCACGACATGCACGGGGTCCACAGCTTCGAAAAGTTTGAAAACCATTGATTTAAAGCATAAGCCCGTCCATATATTATCACTGTCTTACATTTTGAATGAACTGTATTTGTAGAAGGACGTGAAATATTATATTAATATCGGTCTGATTCCTAAGTAGAATATATTTACTAGACTATATATATTTACTATGATTATGTTAAAATTCTGCCTGAATTCTAAGTAACGTAACCAGCTTTACCTTTACCTTTACCTAAGTAACGTAACCAGCTTTACCTTTACCTTTAACGTAACCAGCTTTACCAGCTGTAGGAATACTATTTACACGGATTTGTTACATTTTTTTTTTTAAATTAAGGTCTAGATCCTGAATATTTTCAATCCATCCAATAACAATATGTACATTTTCTGTGAATTCATCGAATGGTTTGATTTCACGTAATCGTCTTTCGTTTAGTTCCAATACTTCTACATTACTTGAAATGAAGTCGAAAACACTTAAAGAATTGCTGCTATATCCAACCAATAATTTTAATTACATAAAATATAAAAACCACAAATGATCTCATAAAAATGACAAATCATTTAATGAAGAATGGTGCACGGTGCTAGTGACGACAATCAAGTCAACAACCTTTGATAAGTTTTGTTATATAATATAATTTTAGCCTTCGATCGGTTTTCACTCTTCTCATACAGTTACTGTTATTTGTGAATTTAGTACATTTTGGTCAAAACATGAACATATCCATCGTGAACGAAACGAAATCTGTGTAAATATTTTTGATAGTTTAAGTTCGCAGAACAATACAAACCTTCGAATATGTTTTGAAATATATTAAACTCAGTGCGCTCAGAGGAACAATTACTAACTAGTATAGACATGTGGCACCATCAGAGAAGCAAATTATATATATATATATATATATATATATATATATATATATATATATATATATATATATATATATATATATATATATATATATATGCACACACATGATTATCATATAATATTAACATTACATATTGTTTTACTGACCAATGTCAAAGTCTTCTACCATCCCCCATTCCCACATGATTTTAACCTCATATCACGAACACGTATGCGAACTCGGAAACGTTGAGAACTGGCGCCCATTACAGGGGATAGTCATGTAGGGAGGATGTGATATGATGTGATTATGATTTTTAAAGTAGCTTTAACAATTTTTCAGTCATATCGCTATTATGTCTGCAGTGTGGCAGTTTATAGTGATGTCTAGCACTGTGGCATTATGCCGCAGACATGTAGCATGATCTCCCACCCAGTCACATTATTCTGACATCAGGACGACCAGTCCTAACACTAACCTCTTAATGCTGAGCGTCAAGCGAGGCAGCTGTTAGTACCATTTTTGTAAGTCTTTGGTATGACTCGACTGGGGATAGAACCCACAACCTCCCGCATCCGAGACGGACGCTCTAACCACTAAGCCACCGGAGCGGTGTCTCATGTAGGTAGGAATATTTCAACCTAGGTAAGAAAACAGCATACTACTTACGTCTCTGAGATAGTCCGTCAATGGGACAAATACAATTACAAGCGCAAGTGCCAGTGCAATGTACAAGTATAACTCACAACCGCATACACGACCACAGTTCATATAGTCCACGACCACGGTCCACTCTCCACGTCGGCTAAAGAGTGTCATATATGTACACGTCTCTGAGTATGTCCGTCGATGTGACAAGGATGATATGGTTGCAACGCATATACTCTGAATACGACGCAAGTATAACGCGGTGCGACGCAGATACGACGTGAGTACATCTATGTTCACATGCACTGTCCAATTATTCAATAGCCACTATCTTGATCTGCATCAACACCAACATTCTAAACAAACCGACCATTATTATTGGATAATTATGCCACGCACCAACCGGGCACAATATAATTAATGGATTGTTGTTATGCAAGAACATAGCATTCGATATCTGGTTTCGTTGTAAGATAAAGGATGTTTTTAAAAAATTGAAATTTGCGTATTCTCACGCGAAGGAGACAGGCGTGCATGGGTGTCAGTCGGAAAAATGTGCTAATGAATACCGTCTAGCTGCGTCTGGATGGCGTGTCATTCACGCAAATACTTACTCCGTAAGCCAGTCACCAGCATATGGGAAATTCAAAAATGTATTTAATTTATTTCTTATAACCTGAATGTCAACCATATACGATCAGTTTCTTTCTATACAATTAATAAATCTACACTTGAACAGGAAACGAAAACAGAAGAAAAAGTTTGCTTGTTTTGAAATTAATAGATGCAAACGACACTAGATGCATGAACAACAATTGGCCATCTTTATCTTATAAATTACTTTTAAAGAGTAAAGCAATGGGGTCTTTTTCTGCGACTGTAAAAGGGACTATATCGCACATGCTTCTTCCTTGTATTATACTGCGAATTCGTTTTATAATAGGTGATATTTTTATGCATTGTACGATTGCTAATAAGTCGTATTTCAAACTATTTATTACTCTGTTGGAGAATTGATGACAGATGCAAAATGCCTTTATATGCTCTCTCTCTCTCTCTCTCTCTCTCTCTCTCTCTCTCTCTCTCTCTCTCTCTCTCTCTCTCTCTCTCTCTCTCAAACACACACACACGCGCGCGCGCGCACACACACATACACACACAAACAAACACACACATTAAAGCTGTGACTCTTCAGAGAAATTATAATTTCACGGTTTGCCTTCGTTTAAAAGATTTTTTAAAAAATGTCTTGACCTATTGTTAAGAGTTACTAAAATAACAGCATGCCGCGAGGAATGAAGGCGGTGATAGAGTTTTATACACAAACAGATCGTCTTTATGAGAAGCATAAGAAAACGACAAAATGCAAAACATCACACAATAGACGCCTGTCCTAAAAATATACATGTAATGCTAAATCATTGATGACGCCTACGATAAATATGTAAATGTAATGTGAAATCATTCTTTCTTTTAGAAATCAACTTTAATGTGTTTTTGTTTGAGAGAGAGAGAGAGAGAGAGAGAGAGAGAGAGAGAGAGAGAGAGAGAGAGAGAGAGTACATTTATAGTATTATAAGTAAAAGAAAATGACCCCGCTCTGATTTCAAATTTAAATTATTGTCTTCTGAATTTATTATTGTATATTTATTATTGTATACTGAATTTATTATTGTTTATGTATTACTGTATACTGAATTTATTAGTGTATATAAATTTTATTATTGCAGTCAGAATTTATTATAGTACATTTTATTTCATTTGCAATTAATGATTCGTTAAATGTATGACAGGAATCTCATCAGAATAATGTGACAGAAAGTAGTTCCTAATTTGTTTCAAAACCGCGTTCCGACTTATTATACGGCAATAAATTTGAGCAGTTCATCTTCCATTCACCTACTGTGTTCTCCTTTAAGCTGAATGGTCAACGCGGTCAATAAATTCAAGACTATCTATCCGGTCTGGAATTGTTCTATTATTGGAGAATCTACCCGATTAGATGTTTACGATCTGATGGCTGAACAGTAAGTGAGTGATATGATTTCGATGGCTGAACAGTAAGTGAGTGATATGATCTGATGGCTGAACAGTAAGTGAGTGATATGATTTCGATGACAGAAGATATCCGTGTGTTCAGTTGACCTATTTTAGTCATCAGTATCTCCTTACAGACCAGAATATAATCTCCAAAGAATCCATTATAGTACATAGTCTTTTTGGCGGTAGACATTGGTTCAGATCTGCTGATGATATCTGGCTTATTACGTGCAGGTCCAGCAGCAACAGCTGCTGAAACAACAACCACCACTGCAACAATACTCAATGATCAACTAGCTATCTGTTGATATTTACTTCGTAAAAATCATCAAAGTAAACTGACCGATCTGATGGCCTAGTGGTTAGAGCGTCCGCCAGGAATGCGGGAGGTCGTGGGTTCGATCCCCGGCCGAGTTATTCCAAAGACTTACAAAAATGGAATTAACAGCTGCCTCGTCTAACGCTCAGCAATAAGAGGTTAGTGTTAGGACTGGATGTCCTGGTGTCAGGATAATGTGACAGGGTGGGACATCATGCAACATGTCTGCAGCATGCTGCCCCAGTGCTAGACATCACTATAAACTTCCACACTGCATACATCGCAGCGATATAACTGAGAAATTGTTAAAGCTTTCATTAAATATCTAAATCACACACACACACACACACACAGTAAACTAATTTTTATTTCCTTGTTGACTGACAATTATTTTTTATTGTTTCATAGATGCATACACAATAGTAATCATCAAATGGTGTTGGATAAAAGGCCGTGACCTATATAATTACCCAAAATACAAGACCCCCATTATCAAACTACTGTAAACTTTGACAAGTAACAGGAGTTTTGGCAAAGCAATGGGTCTGATAAGGCCTGAAAGAAATAAAAATAGAAATAACAAAAGAACAAAATAAAAATATTTCTCGAAGGAGCTTCGTTTGCAGCATAATATTTTCTTTGGGATTAGCGTTGGTTTTTTTTTTTTTTTTTGGTTTTGTTTTTTTTTTTACGAAGATTTCTTGCAAGGAATTTAAACAATTTTTTTTAGCGAATTGGTTTGCACATTTGATAACAACACATGACGTCAAAAGCGTTTTTTTAATAAATTAGCAATGAAGTCTATAGGTTTAAAGTTATGGTCCAAGCTCAAGCTTGCTTGATGCTTCAAGATATTATTATATTATTTATGCACCTCCATGTACAATTCTTTTATGTCGACGGTCATTTCTGGAAGTGCCAGTCTAGAATAAGAAGCAGCTCAAGTTGCGTTAAGATAAAAACAAGTGCTTTATATGGGCGCAGTTGTCAGCATTGTTTCCTGCAGCTTTGAATCCAAACATAACTACATTTATGCCGAATACCCTGACCAATTGGATTTCATTAGCATGTTTTCCTGTTCAGATCCAATCCGTGCCGAAGTCTGAGCGAGACATTAATATTTCATGGTGTGGATAATGGCAATTCTATTTGCTACATTTGTCGTCCATGACACGAGACAAGGATATGGATTTCCATTACATTTGTAACGCGACCACAGACTGCCCGTAGTACTGGATCAAAAGTATCAGCGGACAACACACTAAACATAAAGACAAAATGTGTTACTGCAGAAAATGGCTCGATGGTGTTAAACTCGAATAAAGCTTGTACAACATGGACTGGATTGCAATAATACTACGACAGCCACGATGCCAGACAAACTTAAAAGTATTTAAGCGTTTAGAAACACGTTAGACAATTGTACCTTTAGCACTTATGCCGAATTGCAGCGCTAACCGTCGCCATAGCTGATGCCAACAAACATCTAGACTCTTCTTTAATTAGAGAAATGTGCCTAAAGGCACGTGCGGAAAGGTCAATTTATGTGCTCCAGCCTGGCAACAAGAATCCTGCCACTTCTCTCTCTGAAATAGCTGTTTTCGAAACATTGTAGCAGCACCGAAATTTTTTCAAGAAGTTTCCCATTGGAATTTAAAGTTAATTAAAGTTTTATGCTGATAGTTTCAATGATAATTGATTCACAGTGTCAAAATTGTATATATGTTTCTCCTATACGTTTTATACGTTAATACTCAATGGAAGCTAGCTGCCTCATTGGAGCCTTACCTCTGATCGAATTACGTAAAGTGTGCCTTTTTTAACATTTCTGAGTTGTTCGTGTAGATTGCATTTACTAGGAACCTAGCTTTCGGCACAACATTGTTTCTTAGTTTTTTTTAAATCTTTAAATTATTCATATATGTGAGCTTCACTTTTTTTACCAATGAACTAACAAATGTAGGCGATGCATAACTGCATAGGTAAGAATATAATTCAATTCCATTAAGTTCTTTATTTCTTACAACAAATTTACTTGTGAAAGGTAAATCACGAAACACAGGACAAACATTGTGCAATAAAGGCTCATTCCAGAAAGTTCATTCAAAGGTTAGGTGGAGTTGAAACCTTAGATACAAAAATGTGTATTCCATGATCTATAAAGATGTACCAAAGATGTGAACTATAGAAAAACGCACAAATATGAAATTTACATTTTCACTAAGGCGTCTAAGATAGAGATACACCTGATATCAGAACCCAAGTTTGGTTACAAAATTACTTTAGTTATAAATCAAGTTAAAATTTAATGTAAGGCACGATAAAACATAATGGGTCTAATACCTTATTTAAGTATAACATTTTATCTATTCTCATTTTCGTAAATTAGATAAACATAAAATTTTATGTGTACTTACCAAAATACATTATTTCAAATAAACACACTCACACACACACACACACACACACACACATATATATATATATATATATATATATATATATATATATATATATATATATATATATATATATATATATATATATATATATATATATATATATATATATATATATATATATATATAATCACTGTTATACTTCTGTAGGTATACGTTGGACTTTCAAACGTATGTGATATTCAACTGTAGTCACATCATTCATCAACCTAGGTGATATTCTGTTACAAGTAACCAAATTATTGGTTTAACTATTTGTCAGCACATTTAATCAACTTTATTTGCATATTACCAATGTTCACCATTTATCCGGGATGTGTTCATTTTTCATACATCAGCTCTACTGATACGGTGTTCCTTTAGGAAAGGCCATTAATTTCCATTCCAAAGCACATAATGTTTTAAAAATGCCGTTAAGCCAAAAAAGCAAACTGATTTCAGCATAACGTTTTGCTGTTAAAACTATGTAATGTCTCCTTCTATACACTGGCAAATGCAGAAAATCTCGTTCGCCGCCCCATTTACTTTTTATATGTTTAACGAATTCTTTTGATAGAATTCACGAATAGTTTGCCATTTTTAAACTCTATAACTATTGTAGAATGATATCCTTGATTTCGAGATTCATATTAAATCAGAATGCACAGACTGCAGCAAATTCTCTTTGATAACAGAAAATACCAATAACCAAAAATGTAGTATATAAGGACTAGAATAATCTGTGAATATAATAATAAAAGTAATAATAATAATAATAATAATAATAATAATAATAATAATAATAATAATAATAATAATAATAATAATAATAATAATAATAATAAAGAAGAAGAAGAATTAGAAGAAGAAGAAGAAGAAGAAGAAGAAGAAGAAGAAGAAGAAGAAGAAGAAGAAGAAGAAGAAGAAGAAGAAGAAGAAGAAGAATTGACCTCTTGCCACTTATCAATCATGCTGATAAATTAACCAAGCAGCGAGCGTAAATTAAGCACATCGCCAGGCGTCGCTTTCGTCCGCCATTTTCCTCCGAAAAGCTACTTGTGGCAGCAAAGAATTGATGATAAGTATTTACAAATGTTGCAATGATTTGTTGATTTCTCGACCGATAAGGGTGAAAAGAAGTCAGTATGAGCCTTGAAATTCTGATTGTCGATATCCAGATTGTCTAAATGGAGGAATTAGATTTATTCCTTTCCTGAAAAATAGATAAAAATTGACTGATAATTTAAACATTCCCTCTACTATTTTTCTTGTGTGCGCAGAATTTTGAAACTGCTGCGCGGCATATGTATTTGCTACCAAAACTTGTGCGTGGAATTTTTAAACTGCTGAAACCTAAGAGAGAACATTGCTGATAAAGACTTTTCTGTGGTCATTTGCACGATCAACAGAATATGGAAACTATTGATGGCAAATACAGCAATTTTGTTTGCAATCAAGTACGTTCCGTCGATTGCTTGAAAAAATAAAATAACTTCAAACTTGAAAAATATTTGTAAAAATACACGATTCTAGAATATTGGAAGGGAACACTCCCGACCCCCAACTTTTGGGCTTTGATGTACATTATTGTCCATTTATAGGAAGCACCGAACCCCGGACTACACTATTTGAAAGTTTTGAAAATTTCCGCTCTAATGTTAGCTTATCCCAAAACTAATGATTTATTGTCTCGCTCTTTCAGACACTTATGTGATTCTTATACTTCCACATTCCACTGAAGAAGGGATTGTGATACAAAACTGTAATAATAAAGAAATACACCCCAATAGTTTCAGATATGTTTCCATCAACAGATGTCATTAATCAAAATTCCTTCTGACGAACACACTTTAAAATTATTATCTAGAACACTCTTCGTCTAAACAGCAATTATTTAAGATTTTGTTATTAATTTTTAATTCATCAACTTTCAAGGCAGCATAAACATAAGCCAGATTAAATTAATAAGGATACGATTATATACTAAATAATTAGCACCTTTTGGAGCGAATTTCCTTGCACATGAATAAGTTCTCGAGCAGCTTTAGAATTGATTTTTTAGTATTTACTGAAATATAACACATAGGTTATTACTATATGAGTTTGAACTACAAATATACATATTGTCTACTGCAGAATAACTTATACAACTTTGTAACTTGACATTTTAAAGAAAAAAAACAAATCATTTTTAATAAACATATCGCATTAACTGAAACCAATTTCTTTGCCAGATACTGCATGTTTGTTGGAAGTTAACAGGTGATCATGTCACGTGATTTTGTAAGCGGAGCGATTTTTATGTGATGTCACCACATTATGAAATGATGGATTAAGCGTATGTATGTATGTATGTATGTATGTATGTATGTATGTATGTATGTATGTATGTATGTATGTATGTATGTATGTATGTATGTTTGTATGTATGTATGTATGTATGTATGTATGTATGTATGTATGTATGTATGTATGTATGTATGTATGTATGTATGTATGTATGTATGTATGTATGTATGTATGTATGTATGTATGTATGTGTGTGTGCGTGCGTGCGTGCGTGCGTGCGTGCGTGTGTGTATGTGTGAGCGTGCATGATATAATCAAATGTTTACAGAAATAGAACGCCTTCATTGAAACAAAACGCTGGCATTTTTAGTCCGGTATTTATCAAATATACTTGATCTGGGAGGAAGTGTGACTACATGAAGCTCTCGAGAACAGCGATTTTAAAGCAACGGCTAACTCATCTTTTCACTCGAAACTGGTAATCTAGAATCTTCCAGAAACATATTATGTATACAGTTGTCATTACAGTTTCTCTGTAAGCAGCATTTGGATTTAATAACAGTGCCAAAGTCTATAAAATCCCTTTCTAAAGGATGTATATCCATATAGAGAGATGTCAGAGACCAAAGCACTTTTTTGTAACGTGTTGGATGATGAATGTCGCTGTTTATTATATGCTAAAAGTGAGAAACAAAGAGCCTTTTTGCGAAATATCTTTTCATATTTTCTTATTTTATCATTTTCACGTGTGAAAAATATATCCTTATATTTTCACATGTGAAAATAAGATTTTCTATCATGCTACGAGTTTGATTGTGTGTACCTTCAAAAGTTGTACATGCAGCAACAAAAACGAGTACTTTGTGAATTCGAACAGATAGAAACTGGCTTACTTTTCAGATATGGAAAATAATAGTTGATGAAGAAATTTGACGCGATGCATCTGAAGTTATTTTCCCGCACTTCCTTAACAATATCGGTAAACCAGCTTGATGCATCGCTGAATCGGACATACCTTGTTTTCAGATAGGGTCAGATAGTTAACAAAATGACCAAAAAAAATGTAATTTACTACGACAGATCAGATCTATACAATCCAATTGCTTTGTTAATTAACTTATATTTATATGTTCAGCCTTTGAAATTGAGATCAAGTCACGAAAATGAGGTGAGCGAGTTGTGCCGATAAGGAATGAGTTGAATCTTTTAAACTTTGATTTTGGAACATGTTCGGTATATAATAAAAAGAAAATGTCATTTTCCTACGTTAATACAGGATATACAGGCCCGGACCTTGGGTATGCGGGGCCCAAGGCAGCAAGCGATGAGTGCGGGTTCCAAAGCAAAAACAAAAAACAAAAAACTGCATTGCGGAGAAGCGCTGGGCCAAAGGAGGTTGCCTCGTTAGCCTTGCCCTAGAGCCTGGCCTGAAGATATGTTTCATCTTGAGGTACGATATATTTGAACCCGTGGCTTCACGTTTCTAGTTCCAATCGATATATTTGAACCCGTGGCTTCACGTTTCTAGTTCCAATCGATATATTTGAACCCGTGGCTTCACGTTTCTAGTTCCAATCGATGTATTTGAACCCGTGGCTTCACGTTTCTAGTTCCACTCGATGTATTTGAACCCGTGGCTTCACGTTTCTAGTTCCACTCGATGTATTTGAACCCGTGGCTTCACGTTTCTAGTTCCACTCGATGAAACATATCAAGTATTAAGGTGGGAAAAGAAAAAAAATCCTATATGTATTAGAATGCCAATGTTCATTGTCGCTATGAAAGAAGCATATAGCCTCTTAGCTTTGAATGGTGCAAGTAAGTTTAAAGTTATTAAACTACTAATTTCCATGAAATCTACCAAAGTTATAAGTCTGGGAAATTATACTCGTAGAGTACTAATTGAACGTAATTACACGACCATTGATACTTAAAATTATACAAACTTCACAAATTTAATTAATTCGTCATTAATTAACTATTTCATAAGTTAACTCTTTCTTTCGTCTCCTCTACATTTCATGGTTTAAAATTAACTTTAAGATACGTATTATTATCTCTCCTATTTTATGTAACCTTAGATTAATAATTGTAAAGAAAAACATTTTGAATAATGCTTATATATTGATAACACTTTTTGTGCCTTCTCCCGAAAGAGCTGGCATTTAAGTGCATTCATGTGATTGAACAAACATATTCTGTTTAATTTTACAGGTCACATATTAACGTGTGAATTTTAGAAGAAGCAATGACAACACATAACTGAGTGAATCTTGCCGCTGAAAGCGTGACAGGTAACAAATTAAATTGACCAATTGTCTTAGGTACCGTATTAAGTTGCTAGGCTACGGTGCGTAACATCCCTGGTTAGGGGCGTGTTTGATTTTTATTTAGAGTCAGTTTTGCAACGATTAGACAAATGGATGAAGCAACGTGAACTTGGAGGGTTTGAGCTCTGGAAAAATGACAGATCGAAATGATGCAGAGACAATATTATACACCAGCTGAATTAAATGTCATAAGATGAGACTTTCCAAAATTGGTTTATTAAGAAAGCACGGAAACATGAAGAATTACTGAAACTGTTTGGGTCTGTGTTTACTTTTGGCGATTTAATAAATATAACCCCGACTGACTAAACTAGATAATGGGGGAGGTGCTCCCAGATGAAATAAAGGGGTCTGTGTTCCCAGAAGAAATTTAATGTCTAAAAATTCTCCGTCGCAAAATTAGTCAGTCAATATCTCTGCGGGAAGGCAAGAAGTTCTAAGTTCCCGGTGGAGTAGAAAGAATTCCCTCGTTATAAACTGTCCAAGGGACGGGCTTCTGGAAGTTTGAGGGACACGGAAACAAAAAAGTTACAGGGTGATTCTATTATGAGCGCATCTCGAAAGTACTAGGTATTCGTCTCAGCTAATAATTATTTCTTTGATGTCATCAATTTTCCTTTGATATGAGTTAGGAAGATAATTGTTGCGTTCATTTGTTTTGAATATTATATGACTCATTTATTCAAGAATTTCATGCTTTATTTGCTTGACAAGACTGAGAGAATTGTTTGACTCTATTTTGTTTATGTGTAATGCAATCATGTTGGCTATCAGCTAATGTTGCTATGTCTAAAAATATTAGGCTAATGTTAACGATTATTTTTCTGAAGACATGAAGTGAATTTTTTAAAATTCATTTGTATAATTAAGATGTGAATTCTTTTAACCGAGAATCGTTGGTGTTAGCATTAAGAGCGCCAGCCGACTGACATTTAGTCCAATTACTGCTTTATAGTTCACATATTATAGTTAATTTTGCTCAACATCTCATTCGGGATATACATCAAACTTTAAACATTGGTGCAAATTGACCCATATTAGTCTTTGTTTCTGTTGAATTTCAATACGACAATATTTTACGTTATGATTTTATCGTCTTAAACTAAGTAATTGGAAATAGTGAAATCCAGCACAAGATTTGTAAAATTTAAGAAAAAATTTATTGTCCTAAAATACAAATGAAAATGTCAAAAAAAACCTCAAAGCATTGTGAATTAAATACCAGTTAGTTCTAAAAGCTTTTATCAGATTTACAAACGTATAGAGTTCCAAATGAATACCAGTGGTATACCGAATTAATTCCATTTTTGAAAGTGCTCATGTATTTATAACCTAGAAGTGGTGAAGTGTTTATAGTCTGAAAGTGATACAATAATATAATCCAAATTGTTGATGAATGAATTGACAATAATCCTAAAATAATGATTTAGTCTAAATAAAATAGTATTAATGAGCACTTTGTGATTCGAGTGACTAATTTAAATTTTAAAAAAACTCGCAAATTGAAAGGTATCACAACAATAAGATTGATTCTAATTCGGATGTTTACATAGGAATGAACAATTTTGATGATGTAAACAATATTCATGTAAAAACTACAGCCCAATAACATAACCAGGATCAATGTCAGCTTTCTTTCACAAATATTATACGTTGTCAACAAGAAAAGGAATTTCTAATTGAAAAACTAATGCCCTTAATTCCGATACAAATAAATATATTTACCTTCCTTACTAATGATCTCAATATATAGTATATGATCATATATAAATATTAGTTATGCATTATATTGGTTACAAAATAAATGTCACGAGTGAGGTAGGTCCTTAATTCGATTAATGACCAAGGTCATCAATCAAACATGTTGATAAACATGACATATAATGATGGAGAAAAGAAACGAAAGCAACTATATATATATATATATATATATATATATATATATATAAATACATATATATAAATATATATACATATATACAAATATATACATATATATATACATATATACATATATACACATATATATACATATATATACATATATACATATATACATATATATACATATATATACATATATACAGATATATATTTGTATATATATATATATATATATATATATATATATATGTGTGTGTGTGTGTGAAGATGAGTAGATGAATTTGTGTAGCGTGAGGCATGCGAGAGAGAGAGAGAGAGAGAGAGAGAGAGAGAGAGAGAGAGAGAGAGAGAGAGAGAGAGAGATCCGATGAGTCAAAGTAGTCTGTAGTCACTGCACAGTATGTAGCCAGTGAAATACCAATAGTCGGCTAGGAAGCAGAGCTATCCACTTATAGCTGTGAACACTTTGGTTGAAGTCAGGTAGAATGTTTCAAAAACTGTATGGATGAAAACTATTTTGAACTGCATCAACCTATTACGTACACAATGTTTTTCAAAATTATCACCTAGGGAAATGGCTTGCGTTTGCACTGTGAGTATCAAATTTTCTCATGTTCGGACATGAAAAATGCATGTATAGGTGCATCCACATTTTATTCTATGAGTTTCTACTGACCCATCAGGTCAATAGAATGATATTCTTAAATTTTGCTTTATTATACCTATCCAAAAACGTTGACCTTGCTGAGCTCACTCATGTTCCATTTTTTCAAAGAATTTATTTTGTGAGGCAGATCAAATTTGTACATAAAAAATAATTTCCACCCTTAGTTAAGTGTTGATTTGAGGAAGCATAGTGAAAGAACACCTGAGAAAACTCTCATCTAGCCAAAACCTCACGGATATGAGGTTGGAGATGTCTTCATCCTTAAGAATTTTAATGAAACCGGACCCTGGTTTTTCCTCAGGGAAATCCATGACCTGAACTCAAATTCGTCAACAATATGTCCTCTCTAGCTTCCAAGGTTAAAGACCATAATAAAATAATTACTTGAACAAAATGACCTCATACCAAAGTACAAATCCGCTTTCGTGTAGTTATGTAATGTGTTTAGAAATGACCCATAGAATATATAAACGTAAAAATGAATACACTAATTACTAATGTAGCCTAAAGCCTTCTATAACATTACCCTTGAACCACACGCGTATGCATGATTTGCGCAAGTACGCGACCCATGATGAGCCATTTCCCACAAGCGATGCTACTATATTAGGTGTCGAAGCTACTATATTAGGTGCCGAAGCTACTATATTAGGTGCTATAGCTACCATATTAAGTGCCGTAGCTATTATATTAGGTGTCATGACTACTATATTAAGTGTCGTAGCTACTATATTAGGTGTCATAGCTACTATATTAATTGCCGTAGCTACTATATCAGGTACTATAGGTACTATATTAAGTGCCGAAGCTACTATATTAGGTTTTATAGCTAATATATTAAGTGCCGTAGCTACTATATCATGTGCCATAGCTACTATATTAAGTGCCGTTGCTACTATATAAGGTGCTATAGCTGCTATATTAAGTGCCGTAGCTACTATATCAGGTACCATAGCTACTATATTAAGTGCCGTAGCTCCTATATTAGGTGCTATAGCTACTATATTAAGTGCCGTAGCCACGCCGATACACTTCTGTAGCGACCTATGACTGCAATTGTTGATCGCTGATATATTGCATTAAATATTGTTTTCTCTGCGTGAGAATATATACTTAACATAATATTTTATTATTGGTCATGACTATACTTGGTAAAATATTTAACATCAGAGAACCACCGCCTTTCTTTTGCCCAACCGCTAAATTACCCCAGGGTAGTTTTCAAAGAGATCTTACCGTATCCAATCGAAACCGAGAGATTTAAATCAAGGAGGGAATCTCGATAAGTAATTTGTTTGGACTAAGTTATTTTTTTGTAAGTACATGTTTGAACGTCGCTAGAAGTGGATCATAGTGAAGTTGGGAGACATTAGGCTGTACTCCGAGTACTGAATTTGTGTGCTCGTTAAAAGATGAGAAGGAATTCTAGTGAAATTCTAAGTTTGGATTTCGAACAAAGGCTTCTTGATGAATCTTTCCAGGTGGGTGTAGAATCAACTCATGAGGATCAGAGATGGTGAAGACACGTGGAGAGCACGGGGAGGTCTATTATGACGTAAGCAGTTTGGTGGAGGTGCATTGCCGAAAGGGACACGTGGAAGAGAGCACCTGAAGTGTCAGAAGGACGGATCCGAAAGTGCCAAGAGAGCACGTAGTCAAGGGTATCAGAAGTACCAAACGATAAAGAAGAAGCGGATAAATGAATAACAGAATCAACACCGAAAGGAAGCACTCTCACTTAAGACTTTGATTTCATACGATGATAGCAATTGGCAACTGTGAATAGGTCATTGTATTTCTTTGTTCAAAAGAAATTGCGGTTAAAGATGTTGTCGATGGAAAATAGTTGAATGTGTTTTGATATATTTTATTACATTGTTATATCTTTCACCTTGAATTATTTATACATCTAGACAGTCGACAGTGCTGACTTGAGGCTCAGAGCTATTTAAATTTGAATTCTCTACCTTTTCTAGCATTAGAAATATAGCTAATGGATGTACATGACACGAAGCTACAAAATTTCTCCTTCTATCCATTTACTTTTTGATCGATTAAACATCTCTTTTACCTTTCTTTTCTTATTTCTTTTAGCCGAATTTTCAAACGTTCAAACAGCTCCGAACCTAATATATTAAAATTTGTTTTTAAAACATTTTCGAAATGTTCCATTACCTTCAACACTTCTTTTTCTTTCCCTTTTTATTCTAAGAAGAAAAGTATGTTGTGTTCTAACAATAGAATTTCTAAGAACAATTGATTGTAATAATCATCATTATCATCATCATCATTATCATCATCATCATCATCATCATCATCATCATCATCATCATCATCATCATCATCATCATCATCATTATCATCATTATCATCATTATCATCATCATCATTATCATCATCATCATCATTATCATCATCATCATCATCATCATCATTATCATCATCATCATTATCATCATCATTATCATCATCATCATCATCATCATCATCATCATCATTATCATCATCATCAGTAGTAGTAGTGTCAGTAGTAGTAGTAGTCGCAGCAGCAGCATACAATAACTTTCTTTCTTTTAATTTCTTCTTTACCTTATCTTAGCAAAGAGTCGTGGAATTTCCAAAAGCCTCTTAAATTGTGTAAACTGAGATCTGTTTGTACCAGAACTAAAGAAAATTTATATCATTTCTCTTTTTCAACATATAGTTTGATTGCTTCCGTGAAACGAGTATCTTGTAAACAATATATGGAACATCTTTTTTGTTACTAATTCAAGCTCTTTTTCGTTTTTGTCTATCTCCATGTCTCATTGTATGGAAAGAAAGAATAAAAAAAACACAACATTTTCACATAATATTAAAAAGACTTTATAATTCTTGCAAATAAACCTATATACCATAAATTATAAACACCGCACTAAAAACATAGCTGGAATGAAAATATCAAACTGGACGAGATAGATGACTTGAATTAGGAATAAGGATTAAACCCCTCAACAGTATATAGAGCAGAAAAGATAGTTTTGTAAAAAAAAAAAATAACAGAATTTTCGCCTTTCTAATTGATAGTAAATGAAGATTAATTTTTAAATTGAGATATTTTATTAGAACTTCCCAACCCTACATTCTTTAGCGAGCCGTAACGACCTAAGTATTAAAGAGCCGTGTAAGGTAACTGATGCGGCATCTGGACTTTGATAGGCTGCTCCCGCTTTCTGATTGAAGAGTATCACATTAACAGGAAATATGTTACTAATCACTTGCATCTTGTATTTTGGTGTTTTCTCAATAATTGACATGTACCAGGCGAACCAAGCTATCTTCAAACAAATTTAAATTTAATGGATACTTGTGTAAATGCGCAGCCTGTAGACAGTAAATGAACTGTTTACATATTTGGCGCGAAACACAATAATGACCTATTGGTTGCTGCATACAACCTGGAGGATCAAACTTTAAATGTCTATGTCAAAATTCCTTATTCGTCATCGTTGTCCAGACGCTCGTGCTTTAATTGTTACATTCTGCTTTATAGTAGAAGTAAACGCAGAGATAAAAATAGAAATAGAAGCCATCCGAATGAAAGTCTTGATATCATACTACCTGTGTATGGGCAAATGATATCTTGATATCATGCTACCCGTGTATGGGCAAATATCTTGATATCATGCTATCCGTGTATGGGCAAATTATATATTGATATCATGCTACCCGTGTATGGCCAAATGATATCTTGATATCATGCTACCCGTGTATGGGCAAATTATATATTGATATCATGCTACCCGTGTATGGCCAAATGATATCTTGATATCATGCTACCCGTGTATGGGCAAATAATATCTTGATATCATGCTACCCGTGTATGGGCAAATAATATCTTGATATCATGCTACCCGTGTATGGGCAAATGATATCTTGATATCATGCTACCCGTGTTTGGGCAAATTATATCTTGATATCATGCTACCCGTGTATGGGCAAATTATATCTTGATATCATGCTACCCGTGTATGGGCAAATGATATCTTGATATCATGCTACCTTTGTATGGGCAAATGATATCTTGATATCATGCTACCCGTGTTTGGGCAAATTATATCTTGATATCATGCTACCCGTGTATGGGCAAATTATATCTTGATATCATGCTACCCGTGTATGGGCAAATAATATCTTGATATCATGCTACCCGTGTATGGGCAAATAATATCTTGATATCATGCTACCCGTGTAGGGGCAAATGATATCTTGATATCATGCTACACGTGTTTGGGCAAATTATATCTTGATATCATGCTACCCGTGTATGGGCAAATGGATATCTTAATTAGGACCCGTCGTTTTAACTTTTATAACTTGCTGTAATTTAGTCGCGTAAAATTACATCTTTGAACTAACAAGTTTTTTTATCACACGATGCACACGGTCCCCATTCTACATCAAGGGAGTGAACAAAATGGATGAAGCTGGGGGAGGGTATCAAACGAGACTTAATCCTTTAATATGTTAGGAAACAATTCATCAAGCTAGAAATGTCGATCTTTCGACTACATTCATCCAGGGTAGTAGAGAGCGATCAGGAGCCCTGGGGTAAGGAACACCTGGGCCTCTCCTTGTTCATGCTCAAAAAAAAATTTTCTTTTATACAATTAAAAAAGTGTTGTTCGGCATGGGCCACCTTAAAGGGATATATCCCTGCTTGCATTTCTCTCCCCTTGTAGGCTCTGCACTCATCTACAAAATTCTCCATTAATAATGAGTTTGTAGATTCGGCGGATGTACCAGCAGCTTGATTTTCTTATCAGTCCAGCGTGCATGATAAGCATTGCACTGTCATGTATAGTTAAACTTTAAAAACTTCAAAATATATAAGGCTAGGACAGTAATCCACAAAGAGTATAAATACTTTTGTCCTTGGTTCTCATCACAACAGTGATATATACTGAAAGGAAAGTATTGTTAACAGGACTGTTTTTTTTCTTTCTTCGAAGCTATGGGGGAGGAGGTGGGTGGGGCGGGGTGGGACGGGGTGGGATGGGTGGGGTGGGATCGGGTGAGTGGGGTGAAGTGGGATGTGTGGGTGGGGTGTAATATAATATAATATAATATAATATAATATAATATAATATAATATAATATAATATAATATAATATAATATAATATAATATAATATAATATAATATAATATAATATAATATAATATAATATAATATAATATTATATCAGATCATTTCATATCATATCATATCATATCATATCATATCATATCATATCATATCATATCATATCATATCATATCATATCATATCATATCATATCATATCTCATATAATATAGAAGAATATAATAACATAGAATAATATAATATATAATATAATATAATATAATGCAATGCAATATAATATAATATAATATAATATAATATAATATAATATAATATAATATAATATAATATAATATAATATAATATAATATAATATAATATAATATAATATAATATAATATAATATAATATAATATAATATAATATAATATAATTAACCTATCGCTAAATGTCATTAAAACGCTAGTATTCATATCAATGGGCCGCTGACCAATCCTCTCACTGGAAATGTGTGGCATTTACATAATCACACTCAGGATCGTAACCTTGTCAAACATTCACATTTGATTCCCATTACTTGACCAATTGGTACTCTATCACAAGCAATTCCACAAAAGTATATCTTTAACATGTTCCATGTGTAATTTAAAGTATATATATATATATATATACATATATATATATATATATATATATATATATATATATATATATATATATATATATATATATATATATATATATAATGTTTTGATATTCATACTTATTCCTTATTAATATAGTTTTAAGATCATTCGTATTGGCACGAGTCTATTTGCAGTGGCCAGAGAAGACTCTGAATTTCCGATCCTTTAAATATAATTTATTGTTAGACGTGTCAGTTTGGGATTGTAAAAGAGTCGTTATAACTCACTGAGGACCTTTACGTACTAGTACGAAACATATGCTAACATATGCTCTCACAATAGCTATAACTTACTGAGGACCTTTCCATACTTGTACGAAACATACGCTCTCACAATAACACGGATAAATTCAAATATAAAAAAATGATCTTAACATTAAGAACATAAAATAAGAAAGCAAAGAGACAAAAGCTGAAGAAAGGAATGAAATAAAGTTGATGAGAGAATAAATAGCCATAAAACAATTTAATTATAGTTATACATTTATAACAGAAGCACCGCTTGTTTAAAGCTTGGAATGGAAAACGTATTGAAATACCCAAATTTCAACTCGGCGCTTAAAGGCACAATAGTGCAAAGTTTCTGTAATTTTATCAATTTTAAAGATAATGAAAATAATGAAATGAATCAACTTATTAGCTGAAATAATTCCCAGAAACCTAGAGTTTGTGATGATTCAATTAGTTAATTTATAATAAACGTGAGAAAATGAACTTTTGACGGGGCCCGCTTTAATTGAATCTTAAATGGATTTATGATTTATGTACAAGTCTAATTTTTCAAAACAATGCAATATTTAAGTCAGATTTATTCGCTGAACTCCAAAAGTAAGATCGCACAGACTGTTGTTACTATTTTGAATTTTTGAAAATAAAAATTATAAATTGATTACTTAATTTGGAAAAGGGTAGATCGCCTTTAACAGTATTAAGTATTTGTTTTGTATGCCACTATTATTGATCGCTTCTATCTGTATATGAAATGATTTTAGCTAGTTTATGTTTTGATTATCACAGGAATGTAAAAAAAAAATACCACAATCATTTATTTACTTCACTGTCTATTTTGCTACGTATGGTTGCTTGAACTCCTAAACCAATATCCCTATATTAATAAGTACAGTCACTCACAAATTCAATATAGATGATATGTATTATATATAGCGGCCATGTAAACGAGGTGGCCTTTGTATTTTCAGTGATATCTGTGTATGGTTTTCTTTTATCACATTATATTGGGATCGAGTAGTTAGCAGCAACAAAAAGCAAAGCAGTTTAAACATACATTTTTTGGCAAAATAATCCTTCAATAGAAGTATGCATTTTTTAAGTTGTGCAAAACACTACTGACTTGAATATTTTAGAGTCTTTGCCAAGTACCAAACATTTTTTAATATGTATCAATATTTGTTTTTCAAGAAATAAATAAACAATTACCCTCATTCTTTTCTGCCTTGTTTGAACTATGTGTAGAGCTTGGTCAGCTCTATTTTCAGGCTTCACAGCATGTCTTCCTCCTCTTCCCCCTCTTGTTCTTGCTCCATGCCTCATCATTCCTCTCCCTCTACCTTTTTAAGGTCGCTCTGGACTTAAGCTAGAAAGTGAGCTAATTTCAGTCTAGGTAATAATAAAGTTTCTACATTTGAGTTCATCATTCGATGTGTATCTTCTCTATTACACAGTATAATTACTAGTGGTCCAGTTTTCTCTGTAATGAATTTTAATATGTAAAAGTGTTTCATAATTTAAAGACCTAATGTATTCATACTTATTAGACTTACAGGAGTACAGTGCTGATTGAGAATCAGAAATTAACACATGAGAGGCTCTGGTTTGATGGAAGTTTTCTGGGCTGGATCAGATCAAATTTTAAAGGGGGGGGGGTCCAAAATATTCCTTGATGGGTACCAAAGAAAAATCTATGTATATTTACTCAGGATGGATAATACCCTATAAACATGCGCAAGGATAAAACCAATGTAACCCTTAGAGGTACACGTCTGAAAGTCAAAAATCTCTTTGGTGTCAAAACTGGGGTCATTCTGGGTTAAAAAAAATAAATAAATTAAAAAAAACCATAAAACTTTAGTATGAAAACTGAGGGTCAAATTAAAAATGTGGGGTTTCTGAAGCGCTAATGAGGTAAAGAGAAACATTGAAAACGATGGTCAAACTTCAAGTGAAAGTGATTGCACGTTTGTGTATGTGTACTTTTTATGATCTATCCCGGAGTTTTGGTACTGGATTCCATACTCCAATCGCAAATTTTAATAAAACTCTTATTTAAACCTTGTATATGTAAGGTATACACTAGGAGAAGCATACCACGAATTCGTTTCAGCTTTGTTTGAAACGCCAGGAAGATGAGTGTTAGGAGTCCACTGGTGATAATCTGGTTATAATTTATAAATTGATTAATGAAATAATTAAGTTTTGAGCATTTTTAAATATCCTATATGATTTTCGTTTATAAAATTGGAAGTGGGGTGCGTGAGAGAGTGCGAATACTATATAAAAAAATCTACTACTTGTGGGGTTTTGCAATACTGTATAAAGCACTTCGATTTAAATCATTGTCGTACAACAAAAACTATTTAAGTAAACTATAAGAGTAGTTCTAAATAAATTTCAATGTTACCTCTCAAAATGAAAAGTAGAAAAGAAAGGATAAGGAGAAAAGGACGAGATGTGGAGAAAATCGTACGCACTGTTTTTGATATTTTGCGGGATTTCGTAGCGTGATTGTGTGTTACGTCATCACCTTCTGTATACACAATTTGGCATATAATTATGCAAATTTTGATCACCGGAATAATGTGTGTTTTTCGTTCAGGATCTGCCGATCACTGCCAAGCGCGATTTCAATATTGATACGATACATTCGTTATGCTACATGAAAAGATTTCAGAGGGCTTGTATTTCATTATAAGAATCTCTACGTACTTGATATTACTTCAGAATTGCTTTTTAAATAGTATTTAATCAGTTGATATACATGTGTCCCAATAATAAAATTCAGCCTCTACTGCCCTATTGTGCCTTGAATATAAATATATAAGGAAATCACAAGCTAGAATGATGATAAATAAATGACTAAAGAAGGCAATAACGATGAAATTATATTAAGCAAGTTCTAGTTAACAACTTCAATATTAAAAATAGGACTCGATTACTTGGCTTCTCGAGGATGGATAGTGGTATACGACTGACCTCAGACCTCAGACCTCAGACTAGGTCAATAAGAAAGCTCAACTCTTTTATAATATTTATCATCATGCTATAATTTTATAATTCTCAGTGTAACGGCCTAACTCAAGCATTGTCCTTATTACTTCTTTGTACATTGAAATACGTCCAGATTCCAGAACTAAAGTCAAGCAACTTTGTACAAACTTTATATGGGCATTATGGAGAACGGTATACACGACTCTATCCAATTTTGTACGAGAAAGAATCTCTTTAATACCTTTGAAATATTCTGCTATTGCTATGTAAAAAAAAAAAATAGGCAAAAGAAGACTCTAAGAACCCGTGAAATTTCTAAATAGAATTTACTTGGAACACTTGTAAAAATTAACAAAAAAATATTGTATGGTACTGTATTCTTGCAAATTAATTAAATCTTAATTCCATCGATTACACTGTATTAACCTTTAATACTTTTAGCCCGAACCTAATTAATATCGGTTCTTTTATACGAACCTAGATTTAAGTTCAGAATCCTAATTTATTCAGCAAGAAACAAATTCCATAGTGAGAAATCAATTTAGTTAAGAGAGAAAATGTACATTGCTCTAGCATCCAGACAAATTTATGTGACACTCCTTGTTGACATAAATTTTACGGAGAGGCGGGACAACATAATTAAGTGTATGAATATAGAAATAACCACGAAAGGAGGGGACTGTGACATTTTTGTTTGCAAAATTTAAAATAATAGAAAATATCGATCAATCATTATAGGCCAATTACGTTTGATACAAAGAGAGTAAATGAATCAGTGTCATGTAAAATCATTAAATTAATAATATACACATTTTTAAGTCCGTTAATTGGACCGAAAACGTGCGACAAATCAAATTATGTACAAAACTATATTACCAATGTGTAAAATGTTTAAAATTGCAGGTAGAGATTGAAATAAAGTAGACATAAAGTTGTCAAAATCAGAAGCAAATCAATACAAAACTTCATAATCAAATAAATAAGCTCAAATATACTCATTTTTGGCAAATTGCAAACCAATTTTAATGCGTCGTGACCATCGTGATTGGGAAAACACTGATCGAGACCTTCAAAAATGGATAGTTGAATGCTAAATTAAATTGACAGAAGAAGAAAAAGTTGAAGAAGAAATTTCCTCGATGTAGTAGTAGATTCATATTTTGATTCATTCACGTTTCTTTTTAATCTTTTTTCTCTGGGCAGGTGACTACATGCAAGTTCAGAGCACGAGTAAAACAGATTAATGAAATATAGTCCTCGCCATCTGCAAAAGGAGCTGGTACCGTTAATTACATTTAAATTTTTTTTACCTGGTTTTATTTGCGGTACGCTAAAAGACCACTTTCTTTGAATGTTTTTAAATTTTCAATTCATTAAACCGGAAAATATGCGTAGTAATAGTATTAACCACTGAAAATAAAATTTCAGCGGGAGGAATGACGGGGTTTAATAATTTGCGATAAAACCGGGAAACATCTCAATCACGTTTTGAGATTATTAACTCTGAAAATAATTCTCACCTTTCTGCCCTTAATCAAGAGCTAATGCTCCATAGCCTATGCCTTCGGTTTTAAATACCTTGCCTTTCATCCTACTCACTAACAAAGAAGTATGCAGTTTTTCCAAAAATCATGTTTTAAATAGACTCATTGAATCGCAAGGAAATATGCAGTTTATCCAAAATCATGTTTTAAATAGACACATTGAATCACAAGATTAAAATCTAAAATTTCGGCTTCTTTATCAGCATTTTGACCGTAAATGGTAACTCTAGACCTGCAAAAGTCGCATATTTCATACTTTTAGAGTTTCATAACTCATTTCAAAATATTTTGTAATTTTTATGCTGTTATTACCACTTTCACTATACCGATATGTAAGCCTGTTTACCAACATATAGACGGAAGTGTGTTGTAGTTGTGTTGCCAGGTGCAATATTTTAACGTATTTTATACTCCAAAGATTATCATTGTTCGATTCAAATATCTATCTTGTATTTTTGGTCGCATGTTTTGTTGTATTTTATGAAACTAACTCTATGTTTGTTGGAGGTGGGTGTTCGGGAGACTTTATAAGCTGACCACTTAGAAGTATTTTACAACTCTCAGAAATCTGACATTTGACAAATATTAAGACCTGTCTTTGGCGAAAACCCCATAAGCTTTACTCAATGTTTTAATGCTTTAGTATGTCTTAAATTTATCAAAGTATATTTTAGTACATTTGTACCTCATAAACTAGCTTATAGGTTGACTCCAACTGGAAACTACACAAACTCAAATCTATCGTCGAATAATGCGGCGGCAGATTTAGGTATATGTTGTCTGCAGTTGGAATGGGCAAGTTTATTAGTAGATATCAGAAGCAACAACAGAGACCTTGATATGTCTGCGAATTATTATATGGCTTTCAAGGGTCTATGCTGCTTATAGTTATATACTGCATGACATGATATCAAACAAGTTTCAAAGGACGCATGGAAATATGGAAATATCGTGGAAATATCATGGACAAAAAGTATTTAAAAATTAGTGTCGTTATGGAAAAATTCTTTTATGGAATTGCACAATGAGAAACTGTTTATTTAATACATCCAGCAGGGTGGCCTTTCTTCGGAACTATTTAACACAGTGGCGAAGCATCGACAGCGAAAATGTTTCAAATGGCCCGCTGCTGAATTAAAAATAAAGCAGTTCACATACACAGTGAACCCTAATAAAATAGTCATCGGCCATCACCATTATCAGACTTAATCTACGTTCCTTTGCGTGATCATTCGTGGGCTTCTGTTACCTGTTGAGATGCATGTTCCTGCATGCCGACAAGAATATCTGATTGGCATACAAAAATGGAAGAGTCCATTGACAGCGGGCCAATCAAAAATCTAGTTAGCCTATAATTTGAAGATTGACAGCAGAAGTTCCACCCACTTAACAATATGGTCGGCTCGCAATCCTCTGGTGTAAATCAGTGTGAAGGTAGTTTGGAGTCCAGTAGAACGTTTGAGCGAATCAGAGATTAGTAGTGGGAGATTTTCATTCTAACTTGCATTTTACCTTGCAATGGATACCATACTTCCTATATATGTCTTTCTTTGCTGTGGAGTATGGATTTTCACAAGTACAACGGGTGCTTGCAATGGATGCGATTGTGCTGTCAGGTAAAAAGGACAAGTTCTTTCTTATACTTTTGAGTCTTCATTAAAACTATGTTCATAGTTTTCTCTACTTTAGCACAAATGCGTATCTACACACATACATGTAATACATACCCACGGACACATACATGTACAACACATATCCACGGACACATACATGTAACACATACTCACAGTCACATGCATGTGATAAGCCATGTGAACACAATATTGTAAAAGACAAGTTTTTCTCACCAGTCGATAGTTATTTTAACTTTGGTCTTTTGTAGAGCGTTTCTTACGTTACGTCTTTTCAGCATTGATGTTTATTTATGACAGCTTGATTTGCTACAAATATAGTGGGATGAATCAAATGTCTATATTTCTATAACAGGCAGCTTCTTAAAGTCCCTGTCGAAAGTTATTTTTCGCCTAAAAGAATTTATTTTATTTTAACGCTTAACATTTATACTTAATATCTCCTGATCATTTTAAGAGGATTCAGAATTGAAACAATTTCATCAATTTGAGACACTGAAAATATCGCACTTTTAAAAATTTGTGATCAACAATTTTTTTAAATTTTAAGCTTATTTTTTTTTCAAAAAGAATAATTTTGTTAGCACCTAACAGCCGAGTCAAAGAAAAAAAAATATTTGTTGCTACTCAGTTTCGCTTTCATACGTTCGAAATCTTTCCCGTCTTTGATCTCAAAAGAAAGCTAATTTTACTACTGGCTAATTACCTGTTGCCTGTTCAAAAAGCACGTACCAATTTTATACTCCAGTTGAGCCCAAAGCTTTACAAATACACGTGCCTGACTCGCGGGATAAGCCCAGACCTGACTGGGCAAACTCATTTCTGCAATGTTCACAGCCAAATCCAAGAGAGTTTCGTTTTGATATAACTCTGTTTTCACACAATTTTACTGACAGTTCGTCCCTTTCTTGTACTCAATTACAAAGTCAGTCTGGCATTTGTCTCATACAGACATTACATGTGAATGCAAAAGCAAGTTTAATAAACAGGAAATATATAGTTATATTTTAATTCAATAGTTATATTTTTTTCGTGATATTTATACTTGTACGTTTTGGTTTTTTTATTGTCAAGTCTTTATATAACCCTTGGCTTCTTTAAAGGATTTTCTCTGGTTTTTCTTCATCCATATATAATGGCCGCCATCTCTAACTACCTTGTGCTGAAAAATTGCGTTAAACCCTATAACAACAACAACTTAACCACCGGCAGGTCGTGCGCTGGAATGTGCGAAAACAGTCCCTCTCCACAAAGGGGTATGATTGTTTTGACCATTATCGCTGATTTCGAGAGGAATAGCTGCTTTGTTGTTGTTGTTGTTTGTGGGTTTAACGATACTTATCTGCTTAATATTAGCTATATATGGCGGTACGTGTAAGTGTAGGAGGAGGAACCGCGAAAAACTTCGGTAAAAACCACCGAAGCTACTTAACTGTTTTCTCACCGATCCAAATTGACCGAGCCCGAGGCTCGATCCCACGTGGACAAGTGACGTGACAGTGATCGGTAAAAGCGAGCGCTTTAAATCACTCGGTTATCCGGGACCCAGTGACCAGCTGATAATAGGTATTAATCACCAGTGATATTTCTCTCACAAGTGTGTTTAGAAATAAATGGTACTTGTCTCTGACGAGTAGCAGCCAGAAATTCTAGTACCCAGAATCGGCGTTCCTCTACTTTTAATATGATTATTACATGATACGTATACCTACTGCCTGTTGCAAAATAATACGATGAATCAAAATAAGTGTTTTTGGACCATTTTTCAAAAGTCTGCTTGTTCAGATAAATGCCACTGATTTCAAGGTGAAAACTGGATGACCTAAAGCAGAGGCAGACATATAAGTTAATACAACTCTCATTAGAAACAAATACAGTGAGTAAATTCTGGATTTGGTACTAAGAGCTTTATGATTAATTGACATTTAGGTGAACACATGATTAAAATGAGGTTAACAGTTTGATGCATGTATGTTCCATTTGTCCGTTTAATGTTTTGTATCAGAACATCACTTTTTCTTTAGTATAACACCATTTTCAAAAACACTTACCGGTATATTTATCTATTTTTAATACATTATGTCTGTCTTCGCTCCTCTGCATTCTAACCTGTGACCTCTTTCCTCGTACATATATACATATTTTATACACACACACACACACATATATATATATATATATATATATATATATATATATATATATATATATATATATATATATATATATATATATATATATATACATACACACACATTTACTATTTCCATGTTTTAATAATTTTTGTTCTTGATATAATGATATAATGTTTTAAGGCGCAAACAAAAATAACAAAAGGTTTATTTCATAAAGTTTGCAATCACAGCCTATCCATCGACCATCGAACAAATTTAGTTTTTGTTCTTTCTTTTAAATCGCCACATTTTCTATGACGTATGTTCGCTAATATTAAAACATACTTGTTTTCATGCCCATCCCAATACTATCCAGCGTGTTCGCGTGTATGGGTGTATACATCTCTCTCTCTCTCTTTCTCTCTCTCTCTCTCTCTCTCTCTCTCTCTCTCTCTCTCTCTCTCTCTCTCTCTCTCTCTCTCTCTCTCTCTCTCTCACACACACACACACACACACACACACACACACATATATATATATATATATATATATATATATATATATATATATATATATATATATATATATATATATATATATATATATATATATATATGTGCGGGTGAGATTAAGTCATTTGTTAGTAATAATAATAATAATAATAATAATAATAATAATAATAATAATAATAATAATAATAATAATAATAACTACTTTTGAGGTATTGAATTGGCGCTGGGCTTGCAATTTTATTATGCTCGCCTCTTTAATATGACGTCTGCTTCTTATGTCAGATCTTGTAAGTCGACAATGAAAAAACTATACAAAGGACAGTAGTGCATAACTTAGATATTTGCTTGGGTCCAGAAAAGACATTGATTGCAACAGCGGGAGGCAACGCGAAAGTTTTGGATCTAATAATAAAAGCATAAATACGTGTATCTTAAATACCGACACAGGCTACGGACAGTCCAAAATGTGTGTGTGCAGGCGGTATGCCCTTTGCGGTCATATGATGTGCACCGCCTAATATATGTAACGTTCTTCACATCAGGAGTATTTTTCTATCTATCAGGGAAATTAATACGATTTATGACTAGTTTATTGCTATATGACTCAGAAACTTAAAATATAATGGAACTCAAGGTAATTAAATAATCACAAACTGAAATTTAATCGCACTCAAGGGGACTAAAAGATAGTTTCAGCTTTAGTCATCATGCAAATTGAGGAACGTTGATGTCTTAGAAACCACAATCTCATTTACCCCCACGCCTTGTATAATTAATCCGGCTTTCGTGTGATTGTTACTTATCAGATAAATTCTGAAATAATCTATTAGTAGGAAGAAAACATGTGCTATTTAGTTATGTTTGTTGGCTCTGCAAAGTTTGTATAGGGAATCGAAATCTTTATCTGCCGTAAAAGCAATAAGGTAGTCCATCTATCAGTTTACACGAAACATTATCAGACTGGAACGGTTTGCCCAAATTGTTGTCTTCTTTCGAGTCTTTATCAAACGCTCAATCTAGCCGTTAGCTTGGTTCTAAAAGTCTGGAGAAGAAAGTTCCACAAAAGAGCTCTTTGTGAAGTAGTACAGACACAGCGATGCCTGTGCTTTCGGGATTAAAAATATATAGCATTAGACATAAACCTCCGCGTTTCTAAATACCTTACTGGTAGCGAACCAGTCTGTCTAGATGTATTTAGTGCCCAAAATGAAGGGAGTGCGGCCACGGAACTCTATGGTGACGTGAAGAATGGTCTCTTTGTGCAATAATTAAACATTCACATTACCGTTAGTCAGAGTCGGATAGAGATTTGCCTCATTTCAACAGTTTGGACTGAACATGTTGAATAGCCCTGTCTTAGTATGACTAAAGATAAACACGCTTCCATTATCACGATACACAATGACGACTGAGAAAAGCATTTCTTTCCACGATGCCTTATAAAGCTGTCTTAGCTTTTTGAATATAGTAGCTCTTTCGACGAATCTAGTGTGTTCTTTAAAATACAAAATTGCAATCCTGAAAACATTTAGAGGCAGAATCTCTCTCTCTCTCTCTCTCTCTCTCTCTCTCTCTCTCTCTCTCTCTCTCTCTCTCTCTCTCTCTCTCTCTCTCTCTCTCTCTCTCTCTCTCTCTCTCTTGATCTCTTGATCTCTTGATCTCTTGATCTTGATCAGCTTATGCCAATAACGTAGCCAGAGGACTTAAAAGGAATTGAAAATGGACTGTCTCGGTTCATTAATGCTTAAATTGTGGTTGTAAAACGGATCATGAACGACTTTTAAGTTCTATACCCGACTCTTAAGTTCCCTAGATCATTGGTTTTGTTTGTTATTCCGTTTTCTTCTTGCATGTCATTTATTTATTTATTTTTGCTTGGCAGAGAGAACCCCCGGGAACCGTCAGGAGTTAGGACGATTAAACCCCAATGCCAAGAAGGACAGATCACGTGGTATGATCCTTATGGCGCCGTTCGTATCATCGTCCAGCCCAGGTTTTCTGGTGACTTCCGATTTTGCTTTTCAGTGAATTCTGGATATATATTAGTGAAAATTTCTAGGGAAATTATTCCCAGCACGAAAACACCGGTGACACGGCTCGGCTACGAAAATAGCGGTGAACTGCAAACTGTGCTGACAACACGTGGCCAACTTGCAGAGTACTGCATAACTTCCTCTGAAAATTTAATATTGTATTTAGAACCTGAGAAAGTTCGACATCCGCTGGCTGTTCCCAAAATCAGCATGTTTTATGATATTGAAAAGATTCCAAGAAATCAACATGATCTTTTCTTAGAAGGTGTGTATTTTTCCTATTTAGTTAGGATTATGAGAACTTTCGTGAATGATGTTTTCACATATTACAAGCTCTGCAATAAGAACCATCTCTCTCTCTCTCTCTCTCTCTCTCTCTCTCTCTCTCTCTCTCTCTCTCTCTCTCTCTCTCTCTCTCTCTCTCTCTCTCTCTCTCTCTCTCTCTCGATCGATCGATCGATCGATCGATCGATCGAAAAGAAAAAAATCCAATTATTGTGAAATGTTTTGCCGATGTCTTGATAACCCAGGAACTACACATGATATTTTTTAGTCATATGATATGTAAATACATCATGTTGTCTTATCCAAAGTACATTTTGAAAAAATTTTGCGATGTTTGGTTTGAAGATGCCTGTGCATATCTCCTTACGAGAACTTCAGTTGGAAGTATATTCATGTTGACTTGGTTGACTTTCGATTTTCGGCACACCAGTACTTTGAGGCTATATAGCGCCACAAAAAAAAAAGTTGTATGAGGAACTTCATGTTTTCTAGGAATACATTTCTCCACTTCATCTACCGCTGACAAATCAAAAATAGAAACAGAGCTTCAGGTCTTTAGAATAACCCATACAAAATCTTTTCCTGAAATTAAAGGCATCAGCTAAAAAGTATGTCTGAGTATTTCAAAAGAGAGATAATTACGGTGAATCTTATGTTGGGTTCACATTGTGACCTGAGAATGCATCCAATCAATCAGTGTTGTTTAACTTAATGATACTAGCTTTAGTTTATAGTTTGTCCGGTATTGCGAGATTATTTCAGAAAATTGTTGCAATTTTATTAACTGAAGACATGAATGACACCCAAAACAGTAATTTGGTCGATAGAATCTTATTAAGGTCAACATTCATTGTAGATCGCGTGTTTCCTTTGCATTTTAGGCATTTTGTGACAGTGGTACAAAACGAACGTCAGGACTGTTGCAAAGATAAACTGGCAGATAACTTCAGGAGTCACGGTACTAATTCAACTCCCATAGTAAACATATGGAAACACCATCATATTTAAAATTCAATAACTTAAAATTTCTGGGTACTAATGATCAGGCCTATATTTCTCCATGCACAACTATCCTTGGTGTAAGCTTCTGTGTGGAGAACACCATATGAGCCGCGGTATTTTCTTGACCTACATGTGCATGAAGTCCGTGTTATTGATTCAGCACCAAGCGAATCAAGTGGTACTTTCATTATTGAGTAATCCTAAGTCAAGTCTTTAAAAATACTAAAATTCATCAATAGAAATTTGTCTATATTTATTTTTAATTACACATAGAATAAAAGCTTTCAAAAGATATTTTTATTAAAATTTTACTTTTCATTATTAACCAATTATGGACCACCAAACCCGTATATACTCTATTATTTCTTCACCCATTTCTAGACTGGTTCACAGTTCTTCCATAGAATTAGTACCGTGTGTCCTTCAGACTCATTGCCTTTAAGTCTTAACTATGAGGAATGTTACAATGCTTACCGTGTTACATATCAAATAGTTAAGGTTTTCCCGCTATGAATGACAATTGGAGGTGAATGATCAAAGCATGCGAGGGATGGATGTAGGGAGAGGTAGCTAATTACTTTTTTTGGTGAAAACCATAAAAAAGAATCATGTACCAAGGCATGTAATGAAACCTTAGACACACGTGGAGTATCAATTGCACAGAAAAGATCTTATTTAAATATCTCGCCTAGATCGCATAATATTGTATTGAAACGGCGACGTGAATAAATCTAGTCAGGCAAGCCTACTTTAGAGTTTGAGAATGGAGATATGGTTACCTGGGACATGATATTTCTTAACCTTTGCTATTATATGGTTGATCGGTTTAATTATAAATCAAAGTGACACAAATTCGCATCACTTCATCACTATTTCTTTGATTATACATTTAGATGTTGATGTTATCTAAATATAGTTCGTTAAGCACCTGTTGCTAACTACGTCAGTTCTGTTTCTAACTGACCGAACATTTTTTCCATGCAATTTTCCCAGCTTCTTTCTGCAAAGATTCAAAAATCACATCAACTAATAAAAAAAAACGCTGCGAAATGATAAATGAACACGGTTTGAAAAGTCATTTATTTATATCACATTATTGATATTAAATTGCTTCTTTTTTTTCCCAGAATGCCGTCCCTGCAGCGAGGATGAGATTTTGGAGGCTTACTGCTCTAGCGACTTTGGTGAGTATTGTTTTTTCAAAAATGTTGTGCCAGTAAAATCAACATCTTCATGAAAGAGTTGTATGGAGGTTTCATTGAATTATTGCTCTTAGCTGAGTTTTAAGTGATCTCTGCTAACTTTAACTCAATTGTTTTGTTGGATGAATAAATGTTGAACTACATTAAAGATACACAGCACTCTTTAACATTTTATTTATCACACAGAGAGGCGTTTTGACTTTATGGCTGAGAAAGATAATATTATCTTACCATTTTGTCTTTATAGTTGCTGTTGGCAGTATGTCTGAACTAACACAAAATCGGGAACGTCAGACGTTAGAAATCCACGCTGAAATTTCTCAGATTGTGCGACAGAAAGGATCACTATTCAACAGAACTGATAGAAAGTCCAAGACCCTTCAAGGGACCATCTCAGTACCAGCTCAGTGTGGTGTAATGTTCGGCAGTGGGTCCTTTCTCTTTACCGGTAGAGTCAAACTTGGACAAATGAGGCTCGGTTGCGCCCCCTACATAGAAAAGTGGCAGGAAATTGTAGAAAAAGCAGAAGCAGAGGGCAGGCTAATGTGCTCGTATGGATAAAGATTTATGATTGGCCAGTAGCGTGAAGAGAATAGATGCACAGGCAACTCATCTGCCAACGAGTATGAATGTTTTCACTGGTCAATGAGAAATTGATACCAGAACCAATCGGGGTCAAAGATAATTGCACGCGAGGACTATGCGAAAGCAGCGCACGCTAAGATAAAAGAGTTGGTGGACTATTTAGAATGGGTCTTATGATGTAGTCATCGACGGCAGATTTTCGTCTTCTCTGTGCTAAGAATTGTCCGGTTTTAAACACTTTTATAGCTTTTTAGGATGTGCTGATGGCAGTTATCCAACACATTTTTAAATCATGTAATAATTTTGAATTCATATATTACGGGACCACAATATAATTGATCTACACAGGGAATACGTTTATGCGTGTGGCACCAGTTTACATCTAGAAAATACGTCCGTTCCTGAAAATACCGAGACCTTGCTAGAATGAGGGAAACAAGTCAGTATCTTTGCCATGAATCATGGTAAGCTGAATGTCTGGAAAATCTCAAGTATTAGCTATTACACTTTAATCACTATAATAGTTTGGCTCTTGACGCCATTAGATCTTATATTTTAATGAAACATGTAAAAGAAATATATTAATTAATTTGTCTAGCAAGACTAATACGTATTTCATTACTGTTTCCTTTCTGTTTTGTTTTTTTTTTAAAGTTTCAATGGGAATCTAAAATGACCGAAGAGTTTTTCAATGATTTTAATCACAAAAAGAATACTACTTAGAGGACAAAACTATGAACTATTAAAGGCCAGAATGTCAAACACTACTTCTATCACTCGACGGTTTCACAACCAAAATCTTCGAGTTTTGTTTTTCTATTTTCAGACTCCAACTCGTCCTTGAGTAAATCTGAAACAGCTAGTGATGTCTTGCTCGTCAAAGACTCTTACATTCAATGGTGGGATACACTCTTATATTCAATGGTGAGATACACTCTTACATTCAATGGTGGGATACACTCTTACATTCAATGGTGGGATACACTCTTACATTCAATGGCGGGATACACTCTTACATTCAATGGTGAGATACACTCTTACATTCAATGGTGAGATACACTCTTACATTCAATGGTGAGATACACTCTTACATTCAATGGTGAGATACACTCTTACAATCAATGGTGAGATACATTCTTACATTCAATGGTGAGATACACTCTTACATTCAATGGTGGGATACACTCTTACATTCAATGGTGAGATACACTCTTACATTCAATGGTGAGATACACTCTTACATTCAATGGTGAGATACACTAGCCAAATCCTACTGGATTTGAAGTTGCAATATTTCACAAGATATCTCAGGATCAATTGAATCTCTGGGCTTAAATTGTTCCATAACAGGTGGTGATATTTGGAAATTTAAAATGCACGTCAAGTACAATTTTCATTTTTATACCCTTAAGTAAACATAATGTTCTAATTATTCTCTTAAATATACCATTGACTAACCCCTTATTTCCCAGTTAATATACGTAAGCATCGGTTAGGCCATACATTTTAAAACTACAGTCAACTCCGCTTATATGCATAAACTCGGGGCTGGACCCAAGCTATGGATATAAACGGAGTATTCATTTAAGCGGAATTCATGTATATTTACAATGTACAAACGGGACCATACTTTTGCTATGCACTTAAGCGATCTATGCAATTAAGTGATATGCATTTAAGTGGAGCTGACTGTATTTGCAATTGTTCTTTGGACATAATTTGAATGCAGGTTTGCAGGTTAGCTCATTAAGGAAAATATCATTTGAGTGCTGCACTCAACCACTTAGAAGAATGATTGCACTCAGAAACATAATACTTTAGTGAAAATCAATCAAAAGCTTCTAAAAGCATGAAATTTCCTAAAATCATAATTTATTCGCGAGTTGCGCGCATAGATTTTAGTCCTTCTCTGCTATTCTACACGCATGTTTGCTTTGAATCAGATTGTAATCAAAAGCATTGTTTCTTAAATGAAATATTGAGATGTTGTACTTTGTAATATCATTTTTCTCCTTTATAGTTGTGTTTTCTTGTGTATTAGATTGTCCAAGTGATTGAATCTCTTCTTTTCTTTTCTTTTCAGATAAATCCTGTGATAAAAAAAAACTTACCCATCTGAAAATTTAATTTCGACCTGGCACCAGGATGAAAGAGTTTTAAAACAAAAGTCTGTGATAGTTGAAGATGTAGATTATATATATGCTATTTATTTATTGACATTAAACGAGTCTGTGCATGCAACACGGCCTCCTTTTTGGTTGTTACCCACTTCAGATTCAATTAATTTCACTTTTTACGAACAGTCCACTTACTTTCTTAAATTCAGGACATCTATCTGGCAACTTATTTTTCCAATAAGGAAATGTTTAAATTCTGAAATGAAAATGATTTCGCAAAACTTAAAACTTTTCAAATATTTGTGAATTTATGTGCAGTCAATTTCAGACGACCTTTTTCAAAAATCGAAGTAATCTCTCTCTCTCTCTCTCTCTCTCTCTCTCTCTCTCTCTCTCTCTCTCTCTCTCTCTCTCTCTCTCTCTCTCTCTCTCTCTCTCTCTCTCTCTCTCTCTCTCTCTCCACAAATTGAAGCATTTCAGTTTTTGGCTTTTTGAGGCAGTAATGTTTCATTTCGGTTTATATGTAAACCTTTGGTTATTGTTAGCATGAGCCATCAATATTTTTCTACTAGCAACCACTGACCAGATAAAATATACGTGAGAGACTCGTCAGACAGGTGCAATTAATAATACATATCGGTTGTCACCTACCCTGACCGATATTTTCTAGGTCATTTAGTAGCCCAATATACACTGTTTTGTGTTTCAATGGTGATAGGCCAAAAGAGCTTATGGGATGGTTTGTTGTTCATCTGTGCGTTAGCATCGCTACTCATCCTAAGCTTCTTTGAGGACTGCCACTAAACTTTGCACGCACATTCATCACATCTTCGTCCTACACGAAAGTAGTGCCGCTCTGGCATCTAATATGGACGCCGCATCTGGAACATCTTTTTAGCATTACTCCTCCTAAATGATTGGTTGATATTAACATGGGGCTTTAACTAAAAGACTTATTATAATGTGCATTTGATCCTAAAAGAAAATGTGACAAATATGTTGTTCAGTATGGCTGACACAGTGGCCATCTTGAAAATTTTGTTATGGACACACCTCCTGAAAGGACGGTCATGTTGGTATCGGGTTTCATCAGAAGACTTCTTATGACGTCTAGTTGGTCCTAATTGAAAATGATACTATTATGATAGGATGTTTGTCATAATCTTTTGATTTCCTGCTATGAAAAGGAATTACGCATCTGTTATGAGCGGGCTCGGTTCATGATTAGAGAGATGGAGAAAAAGGTGTAACGCATGATAATGTGGACATGGATACATTCCTTTGGGAATGCTTGGCTAGCGGAGAGGTACCAAGAATTCTGTAATAAATACAAGAGTTCTCAACTAGTTGAAGCGGGAAGTCAAGCTGCTTTATTTATATAATTGATACAGAAGATATATAATGTTACATTCTAAAGGTACACTTTCAAAAACCTTTACATTGAAAATTGCACAAAATACATTATAATACTTTTCTTTCAAGTTTACCAACTTCATATTTTTGTAGCTTTTCGTATCTTATAATGTGTTACAAATAATAGATCTGAATCAAACTAAAGATTATAAAATAGTTGCGATTAATGCAACAATCATTTTAAAGAAATATACTTTACTCAATTTGGGATAAAATACTAATTTAGAATATTTAAATTTCCACATTAAATATAAACATGAAGTCAGTAACCAATTTAATCTTCTTACCATTATCTTAAATAAAATAAATATCAATTCTTAAAACAATTGAACAATCCATTATATTATAATTAGTGTTTCCCTTTACGCACAGTTGTGCGTCAGGGACGCACACTGGAAAAAATTGACGCACATAAATTTTTGCTGTGCGTTTTTTTGACGCAAAGGATTTGCAAAATATAATCACGATTTATTTAATATCCAAAGCGTTGCATTAGACATGGAATCGTGTATACTTCGATTATTCATCATTAGGGATGGCATCGTGAATACTTCTTCCGATTTCCTGTTTTGTATGCTATCTGTGTTGCACACTGTAATGTTGAGCATACAGAGCAGAGAACCAGACTACCATTAGGCAATATTATGACAGAGTAGCTTCCCTTGATCTCGCGAGCTCTCACGCGATTCTATCGAGTTCATCAAGATGTCCAGATGTTTAACCTCAATTCTTGTTGCACTAAAATGTGATCTAGAGATGAAAACAGCGTGTACTAAGAATCATTAGCGAAGAAAGTGAAGGAAGCAGAACACAAAAGAGTAAATGTGGATCTGACTCTAATGAAAAACGAATAAAATATTCCCTTGACTAGAATATGGCACATCCAAGGCATTGGGATTACCGGTGTGACTTCGTGATTGCGAAGGCTACACAAGTGAATAATCCTTTCGTGACATCGTTTGAGCATTTTTAAAATCTGCCCTTGATCAACACAATATATATTTTGAACACATTATTACCTAAAACATTCTTTCAGAACAAAGAAATAAGTAATTGCAGAGACAAATTCATTATTTGGATGACAAATTCAAGGGGTTGTTGCAGATTTTGCTAACTTTGCTGCAACGAAAGAAAGATTAAAAGTTTAAGTGTAACTTATTAAAGAGAAGATGAATTATTACCCTCTGAGTTTTGGATAAATGTGTTTTAGGACGATGTACAATGAAGCCGATGATAGTACACATTTTATGACAGACAGTAAATTAACTGTCGTTTTGTTAAAAAAAAGATATATATGGAGTTTTGTAATGGCTTATATGTAATGTGTTGGTCTATAATATTGCTACAGACATTATAAAGTGACTGTTAAAAATACGAATTTAAACTAAAAAGAAAATTAACTAATAAAATAATCCTTTGAATGGAAAATGCATTTGTGTTAATTGTGCCTATTGGTTTATTTGTAAAGAGAGAGAGAGAGTATTGTGCAAATTGCAATATCCTATTCCAGCTGAAAAAGTATGTATTAGATGAAAATTTGTCGGTACATTTTTGACCCCCAGATTTTTTATTTGACCCTCAGTTTTGACACCAAGGTTTTTTTTTTACCCTCAGTTTTACACTCCTTTGGGATACACTGAATTATAATATTATAATAAAAAGAGAACCCATAAGAACATTGCAGTAAGGAACGTTAGAACAGAAACCTTTGACTTCCAAAAGTACTAATTCTCTAAGAATTTTTAGAACATAAAAAGTCTTACCTGTAATAAATACAAGAGTTCTCAACTAGTTGAAGCGGGAAGTCAAGCTGAATGCTAGCTTCTTTTGGGGGCTTATTTATACTAGATCAAGACACCTCCTAACATGTTATGGTAACGTCTTAATTTTTCGAAGTGGGAAGCTAGCAACACGCTCGGACTTCATGGTTATTTCAACTAGCTAGAACCGGTTTTATCCCCATGGAACTACTTATGTTTTGCGTTTTTATTTCTTCCCTTCGATAACCTCCAAAGCCAAAGATACTAAGTTGGAGTATATGTCAAGAATTTTTGCCACTGAGTGTAAGCGTAGTGAGTTTATAAATGTTTGATGCGGCAAACTTGTACTAGTTATAGAGGCAGATTTTTACCTGTTTGTAAAGATTATTTGTTAAGTAAATTTACACATATAATAATGAGACCTGCTCTAGTTGTAAGAAAACAATCTTTATCAAGATAATATATATATATATATATATATATATATATATATATATATATATATATATATATATATATATATATATATATATACATATATATATATATATATATATATATATATATATATATATATATATATATATTTATCTATATATATATATATATATATATATATATATATATATATATATATATATATATTAATGAAAATTATCCCCAACATAGTTTAATGAAAATGAGTCCAAAGAGGAGTTAATTTTAATTCAATTTAGATGGATTTCTCATGTTCTCATTTGTACTTAAATTTTCCCTCATAACAATACTAACCTGATGGTCAATTTAGCTCCCAGATGGGCCATCTTCAAAATCTTGTTATGGCTACTTATCCATAATGGATGTTCATATCAAGACGACTTCTTATGACGTCTGCTTATTTTTAAATGAAAATGGGGTTGATAGGATGTCGAGTATGGCTTCCAAAGTGGCAGTCTGGAAAATATTGTTACCGCTACTTCTCATAAATGAAGCCTAATGTAGCCATGTGGTTTCCACCATAAGACTTGTAATGAGTTCTAACTGATCCTTACTGGAAACGGTGCCGAAAATTCTACCACAGTGAGTGACAATAACCTTGAAAATATTATCATTGAATGTAAAATAATATTGCAAGAGGTTTTCACCAGAATACTTCTTACAATGTAGACTTAATCCAAATTGAAAATTGTGCATATTTGATGTCCAATAAGGCCACAACGGCGGCCATCTTGAAATATTTTTGACATTATTTCTGAACGGATGGTCGTTTCAGCATGGGATTTTTGCTAAGCAGCTTCCTATCATATTTAGCTGGTCTTAGTGGTTCCATGAAGAAATTCGATATGCCTACCACATTAGCCATCTTGAAAATCTTTTTGTGACTATTTCTACTGAAGTAATGGTTATATCAGGATAGTTTTCACTGACTGAAAGACCTACAATGCCAAGTTGGTCATAAATAAAAATGGTGCTATTCTGGGTGGTCGTATTAAGTTGCCACTCTGAAATCGAAAATAGCATCAATGGTACTAAATAGAAATTGTGCCAGTCTGATATAGAAAATAGCATCATGAGTACTAAATAGTAATTGTGCCAGTCTGACATCAAGGCATCCATATTGGAATCTTGTTATCGCTGCTTCTCCAAAACGGAAAATTACATTAACATGTTGTTTCCACTGGAAGAATTCTTTTGATCCCTTCTTGTTCATGATGAAAATAATGACAAACTGGCTTCCGATATGTCCACCACAGCAAATTTGAAAATCTTGTTATGGCTGACCAATATAGAAACGGTTTCAACAATCTGCAGTTAAATATATAAATGGTTTATCTTGAATCCCTGCAAAGCATGGTTAAGTGAACTGAATTTAAGTCTAATCTACGTGGCGAAATGTGTATTTCGAATGCATTGCAATTTTAAAAATCAAACAAACCATTATGTTAATTGACATTCTTGTATTCTGATCAATTAAGCATTCTTTCTGTCGGTAATAATTTCCACTCAAATGTTAGTCCAACTTCAGAATCAAATAAATCTTAGGATTTCGTTTGTTATTTAATATATCTTCGTACCGCTAGCATTTTTTTTATCTGACACTGCTTTCAACTGCCTTAATTTGACATTTAGAGTTCGTATACAGTAAAATTATTGCTCATTGTTACCATAACATTTTGCACTTACAACGGCCAAACGCATGTCTTCTTTCCATTAAGTAGCTTTAGGGGTTCAATCACGAAACAAAATTAAAACTTTATGTGGTTTTTCAAACTCCTAGGTAGTGATTACTTTTCGTAATGAAGTTTTCAGACGGTTTCAAAAGAGAAGCGGCTCTTTGAAAAGGGGGTAATTTTTTTAAGTACGCGTGCTAAATCACCACGTAATGGATATCTGAAATCCTTTACATGAGTGAAATAATCGAAAACAGACAGTAGATTATTGTCTGAAAGTGACAGATTCTGTTACTCGACATTTCACACGGTTTACAATGAAGTGGCAAATTACATTCAGGGAACGAACTGAAGATTTCCTTGTAAACAGTGAAAACCACTTAACAATATGCCATTGTATGAAAAGAACGGTCAGTGGTGATTGTCAAGGATGTTCCCTCTGACATTATCTGTTTATTAGCTATTGGTGGAATCTTGAAGAAAGCTCTCCCACTTTACTGCTTGACACAGAATAACAAGTAGTTGGAGATTTCACATTAGCTCTGCATCTTTTCTATATGAAGATATGTTAATATTTCCCAAATACAGTATGCCGTGATGTTTTCTTTTGACGGGTTTCTGAATTTACAACTCAGAAACATTTTAGTACAATATACCGATGTTAAAACATCTCTTTTTGTTTCAAATGTTTAAATCAGGAACTACTTAAGAGGATTTAAAGAAGATAAAAAGGAACATAGCTGTTAGACTCGAAAGTGTATTGTCTGTGACGTCACTGTAAAGAAAGCAATGTTTACCCATTGTAACGAAAACAGGGCACCTGAATATTTTTGCATGCATATGCGCAGATGAAAATATGTTACAAAATGTTTTTAAAAACGGGAAAGCATAATTTAATTTAGTGATATTTGACAAAAGTTCTACAATCGATAGACACATTTTACCAATATTTATAGAATTATATTTAAGAAAAATACATGAAGCAAATACAAAATATATCCGTAATCAAGCAGGTTTATCTAGCGATTTCATTTATTTTAGTTAAATACAATCTTAAAGGTCAAATTGTTTAAATATGCTACCATCTTTGGTTTAAGTCAATTTGGCTCTGTTTGGTTTTTTTTAAAGGTGTCCTCTTACTAACGCGCATATTCTCTTCAACTTGACACCAAACATACAGGTAAAGTTGAAATGCAACAGAGAAGGGGGGGTGCCCTCGCAAAACATTCCACAGAATTTTGTATCGCTTCATTTCTGCCTTCTCTCTCTCTCTGATTTCACAGTAATTATTTTTTGCACGAACTGCTCTTATGGTTATAAAATGTTTTGTGAAAAGTTTAGATATACACGGGTGATTTTTAGTAATTGCAAAAAGTTTCATGCTACTAGTATTCTCGGATAAACATAAGAATCATTCCCATGAAAAATTTATCCGATCAAATTATATAATTAAAATTTTATAGTAAAATGTGTAGTACTTGCATTTTAGGCCCTTAAGTTTGTAAAACCAATATAAAATAGTGGTTAGAAATAGAGAGCGTTTCTTCAACAGGTATAATGAAAAACTTCACGAATGATAAAAGGAGAGGTTTCCAATTTGCGAGTTAAATATTTACTTACATCTATTAAAATGTGTATATGCGTGTGTATGCGTATGTGTTGTTTGTAATTTTAACGTAGCTGTAACAATTTTTTCAGTCATATCGCTACAATATCTGCAATAAGGCAGTTGATGGTGATGTGTAGCACTGGGTCATTATGTCGCAGATTTGTAGCTTCACAAACCACAATCACATTATCCTGAAACCAGACCGATCAGTACTAACCTCTTCAAGGGAGGCAGCTGTTAATACCATTGCTATCAGTCTTTGGTATAACTCGGTCGGGGTTCGAACACGCGACCTTTCGCATCCGAGGCGAGCGTTATAACCATTTAGGCCACCGGAGCGGTCTACATGTATTAAAAATGTCGATTTTCTGTTAATAGTAGATTTGTAACAAGAAAATGTTGACTTGGAATAATTTTTCCCATTCTGTCATTCTGTCTGCGCGAATGCGATTACTACCATAAACGAGTAAGTCGAAATCTAGCGTTTTAAAAAAAATTGTTTAGAATTTAAAAAAATAAATAAGGACTACATTTTGACAAGAATTTCAATAGCAAATGTGGGGTTTTTTTTGTCCAATTAATTACTATTGTATGAAAAAGTGCAGCGATGTTAAACCCATTTCTTTCGCATACTGATACTGTGAACGGGGTTGTAAGGGGGTATGTGATCCCCCACTTGTTATGGTGATTGCATAAGCAAAACGAAACTGGACATGACATTTGAATGATACTCTCTCTCTCTCTCTCTCTCTCTCTCTCTCTCTCTCTCTCTCTCTCTCTCTCTCTCTCTCTCTCTCTCTCTCTCTCTCTCTCTCTCTCTCTCTCTCTCTCTCTCTCTCTCTCTCTCTCTCAACCTCTTCGAGTCATCAGTTGTAGTTTGGTTGTTGTCTGCATTCCTTCCTACTGTGAAACACATACAAGGAGCGATCAATTTCCTTCAAATAAATAAAACGCAGCCTAAATATTTGTCAGGTTTTTATTTTTCCGCGTCGAACAATATTCCCATTCTTGTTATGCCAGATATCGTCTTCTTATAACTCGACAGACTAAGGCGTTGGTCGGTTCTCAACTTCACACACACTAACACACACACACACACACACACACACACACAAACACACACACAACACACACACACGTTTAGCATAGCCAGTCAGGATTAACTTTCTCTAACCGTCAGTTTTAAGACAAGCATCGAAGCTAGAACAATTCTCTTTATTCCGTCTATGTTAATAAACATCTTTTTATTTCATTTTATGCCATTTACTCCCAAATGGCATAATGTGTCTCTGAATTGTTTGCCACGCTGACCACGACAAACTGTGTTGCGAAAGAATCTACAATATAGTTGCACCATTACAGTGGTGTAGGCTGTTTAAACTGTCCGTTCTGACAGATCGTATTGTCTTTAACAAAGGCTTTTGATGATGTATATTTACTTGTTATCGTTTTCGTATTTATCATATTTCTGTATTTAAACGAATTATGTGGTTCAGAAAAAAGGACAAAACGCTTCACCCAAATTTTAATAGTCGCTTTATTTCGATTCGCAAACTGTTTACGAGCACAAGATTTTTATTGTGTGGGAATTAAAATGGCTAATTAAACAAAGTTTTAGCAATGCGTTCAATAGTTTAAACTTATTATTGTAGCATTTGTTCTATAACTTACAATGTATTATATCGAAGCTGACACTAATTGTAGAATACAAGCAAAGTGTATGTTCATTCAATAGACATTTTGAATGATTCTGATTCATGTAAAAAAAATTTCAATAAACCCTTTCTGGAAAAACTGTTTTGGAGTCTTTTCAAAATATTTTGACTGGCGCCTAATACATTCACTCTAACAGGGTGGGCAAATTTATTTATGATTATTTATGACAGATATATTTCCTGCAACTAAAAAAAGTAGTACTAGATCAATAGACAACAATTTATCATAAGCTAAAATGTTTAAAAGAAAATCATCTTAGATTCTTCGACATTAAAAAGATAGTTCACTTTATACGATATACGGTCAGATTGTTTATTAAATTAAGCTTGATGTCTCTGGCGTAGTTTACTACCTCTTTGGTGTACAACTTAACGCCAAATTACCTACCTAATAGTCAAGTATTTATTGCACTTCAAAATAACCAGAGCAACGAGGTACGAAAGTTACGGCAGGTCAGTAAAATTGGAACATTATTTGCGTGTCTTGTTTCTCGACATCTTAGATTCCAGATATTACTTTGTCTTTGAAAATATTGAGACATGACCCAAGGCAAAAACCATTATTTTGGAGACCTAACAAAACACAAAAATAAACCACACATTTGGTTTTGAAAAGCACTCCATATTTGTCGGTTTGATTTATTGTACATGTTGCGTTAGATTCATCTCAAGCACTTAAGCCCATGGCTTGCAAATAATAGATCTGAAACTCACTACCTCATGGTTCTGAGCAATTAATATATATTCTTCACGCCTTTAGCTTGCAAGATATCACGGAGTAATAAAGTTCATTAGCAACACTTGCATACAAATGAAAAATGCAGACAGTGCCCATTTTAAATCTACTAAGAGACAATGACACAGCAGTATCTCATTTAATACTGATTATTAATGCAAAACAAACGATGGAAATCTGATCCTCCAGTCAGTTCATTTAATCACATTCAAACCTGGTCCTAGGATGTGCGGAGCCAAAATCAGCAACCAAAGAGCTCAGGGCCCTAAGCAACAATTTTGCATTGCGGAAAAGGGCGGGGCTCAAGGCGTTGCCCTAGGGTCGGGCCTGATCACATTGGTACAGCTAAAAGGAAATTGTTATAAGACACAACATTGTTTTTCATAAATGCTCTTTATTTGAGTATAAGAATCCTCATTTGTCTTCCAGGTATGTGTATCTAGAAATGCTCGCAAATTACACGTGTTATCTCCCAAATGAAAGATAAATACAGGCTATCACTACAGTAACTTTATATGGGTGTTTGTATCGCGTCGAGTTTGATAGCGGAAGGACATAGGTTCTCGTGAGAGCTGTAGGTCGAGAAAGTTGATGTCCCACCACTATCAAAAATGAGACGAGATGCAAAAAAAAAAAAAAAACTCAAACAATTTGCTGTACTGATCGTAAGTTAAGTACAAACGCTAAAAAGATAATTAAAATAATAATTAAAGTCAATTATGTATGATGCTGTTGTTGCTTGCATTGTTTCTATCCATCTAGTTACATTCGACATCAACATCTAAATTTATCGTAACTGTCGTAATAATTTTAACCTTATTAGGTGACGTCATCCTGAAAAGTCAGTAATCTCGGACGGTATCTAATGCTAGTTTTCAGGTCGACCTTGGCGAAAAATAGCTGTTTCATGAGTTATATAATAATAATAATAAGAAGAAGAAGAAGAAGAAGAAGAAGAAGAAGAAGAAGAAGAAGAAGAAGAAGAAGAAGAAGAAGAAGAAGAAGAAGAAGAAGAACCAACAATAACAGCAAATGATGTATACAATCTAAAATGAAGCAATAAAATAACAGAAGATACAAAAAGTCTGAAACGGCGAGAATTTTCACTGAATGTCTCATCTCTGGGATGAATTAAAACAAACTACGAAAAACATCCTTAACAATATTTCCTCTGGCGTGTCTGGCATAGCAACCACACTAGCATATGCATGCTTCGCATAAAATTAGGTGCACCAACCTTCTTAACTTTCGCAACCTTTTGTGAATTAACACCACGCGTTTTCAATGCATAAAGGTCATTTTTATTGCTGTTGTCGTCTTTTTTTTTTCGTCATATCTTTTTATGCTCATACTATAAATATTCAATGAAGAATTGTGCCCAGTTCAGATGTTTTTTAGATAGCCAATTATGGATATTATTAAAATCATTTTAAGTTCGAGGTCTTTAAAATAAATTATAATCTTTACGCGATATTTGCAATATTATTGTGATGTTTTCATCATGAATAGATTAAAAGAAAAATAATAAAATATGCTTGAATGCATAGGGAGAAATATCATACATAGACGCCCAGTTTTAAAAACAGATATTCACTATCTTGTCAAAAGAATTGTTAAAAAAGTAAACGGAACCTTTTCTACATGAAAAATGTCTTTCAGTACAGTTAGCGTCTGAACTCACGGAAATGCATATTTGTAAAGCAATAACTTCATAAGTTATTCAATGGAAAACGCATTTATTGTGCTGACCACTCCCTCTAAGGCGGAAAAGTGAAAATCATTTAGGTCTGTAAAGATTTGTCACTGTCTAGTTGCTGCATCATAATCTCTCTTGTTCCCATATTTATCACGAGGATATCGAAATTTCTTTGACAAGTTTACTAGGGCGCAAAATTGATCATTATAACAATGACACATAAAGGACATCCATTTTTGTACAAAGCGGACATCAAAGCTGAAGATAAATAGCGGTGTCTGTGTCAAACTTGTCCAGCATATCGTAGAACTGAAAAACCGCAATGAATAATGTCCCCTGTAAACGAGTTCACAACTTGCAGTAACCGTAAGCAAAACAAACTTTGACTTGACCTTCCATACTGCTGCAGGTCAAAGTTCACGCTGGTTTTTGAATATGTCTGTAATACATATTACTCCATATTATTTATGTAAATCTGGATTCATCATAAAATATTTGTTCACAAATTTTTGTATATAAGACTTTCATTCATTGATTTGCCATCATGCCTTTTTGCTTATTCTTTTTTTACTGAGCTTGAAATGTATTAAATCTAAATCCAAAGCTCCGATGGATATACAAATAGTTACTAAGGGACCGATCATTTATTTTAGGCCAGTGATTTTCTTTCGAGATGGAATAATGTTCTTTGTCCAAAGAAAACTATATATTTTTCTCAAACATTATAAAAAAATAATTTTGTTTTGCTGTTGTTGATGCTTTGAATCTATTCCAAATAATAAAAACTATATGTCAACTTGGAGTTGTGCGTTTATTAATAAGATTTGTTATGATCCTATTGTGCTTATGTGAATTTGTTTTGCTAGGCCGATTTCAGTTTGTCACGTTAATTAAAGAGCATACTGTATATGATTTGCGTCATACTATATATGATTTTCGCCAGAATATGGCTAATACCATGGTCCACGAGATCAACCAGGCCAATACCATGGTCCATGAGGTCAACCAGATTAATACCTTAGCCCATGAGGTCAACCTGTCTAATACTATGGTCCATGATGTCGACCTGGCTAATACAATGGTCCATGAGGTCAACCAGATTAATACCCTAGCCAATGAGGTCAATCTGGCTAATACAATGACCATGAGGTCAATCAGATTAATACCTTGGTCCATGAGGTCAACCTGGCCAACACCATGGTCCATGAGGTCAATCTGGCTAATACCATGGTCCATGCGGTCAACCTGGCTAATACCATGGTCCATGAGGTCGACCTGGTTAATACCATGGTCCATGAGGTCAACCAGATTAATACCTTGGTCCATGAGGTCAACCTGGCTAACACCATAGTGCATGAGATCAACCTGGCTAATACCATGGTCCATGAGGTCATCCTGGCTAATACCATGTTTCATAAGGTCAACCTGGCTAACACCATGATCCATGAGGTAAATACACGAGTGTTGATATAAAATAGATGATGTATTTGGCGAGCACATCGAAAAGACAAAGGACAAAGCACAAGCTCATATAGCAGCAGTTTTCCAGCCAAGATTATTTTTTAAAAAGTGCTCCACTGTAACCGCGAAGAATAGACGAGTTCCAAGGTAGCAAATATTTCCTTCAGTACATTCGACTTCTGTTTGCTTTGGTTACAAGTTGTTAGCTTCTATTTACATCGACAGATATTCGCTTATAAGTAAATAAAAAGGTTAAGAGCGAATGTATTGTAATATTTACCTTCAGTAAAACTAATAAGTGTATGAATTCTTGATTAAAATTAATGATTTTACTTGTACCTTTAGTGACGTATCTATCTAACTGGGAGGGGACGATTGGTTGGAGAGAGACAGAAAAGGAAAGGAAATGCGGCAACGCTGACTTGTCCCCAACAGTGATTTGGAATAGACCAGAAGCTTGCCGATACAGTGCTGGATTACCCGATAGGCAAAGTAGGCACCGGCACATGGGTCCCCCGCCTTTAATAAACCTCTTTTAGGACGAAGTTTGTTGCAGTTGAAGATCATATCATTTTCTTGTTGTCTGTCGCGTTTGTAGTTTTAAATGTGAATAATTGAAGTTAAACATTATCATGCTTACTGTCTCTCTTTCAGGTTTCTTTGACTTAAGTTAGAAAGCTGACGTGCATTGTCAAATTTATGTTTCATCTATATATACACTCTGTCTGCATTCTCATGTTGTTGTTGTTGTTGTTGTTGTTGTTGTTGTTGTTGTAGGTTTGACGCCATTTTTCATCACAAGATAGGCTATACATGGCAGCCAGTATAAATGGAGGAGGAAGAACCCGGGAAAACCTCAACAACAAAAAAACATGACCCACGAGAAGCTACTGGCAAGCTTTATCACATAACCATATTGGCTGAACCTGAGACTCGAACCCCTGCAGACAGAGGTGAGATGGCAATGATCCGTAAAGGTGAGCGCTTTAGCCCACTCGGCCACATGGTCCCCCCCCCTTTCCCGTATTTTCATACTGGTATGTGATGTGTACTGACCAAAATTAAGCAGAATTTCGCTGAATAAATTGTATGAAGCCCTTGCATCTTAAATAGTAACACCATGATTTCTAAGTAAAATAACGTTTTCCTTTTAAATTCAAGACATATCCTCGTTAGTACCTCATAAATGACTGCTGGGACAATTTTGATGTTGAGAACTTGTATTTACACCCCTAAAATCACCACTCCATGTAACATACAAATAATAGCAATATCCCTTATTAGAATAATGTTCTGCTATACAAAATACTGCATATATAAACTTTCCACTCTGAGGTGTTTAACGATGCATCGAAATTATCTTTTGCCTGTCGGTCAGGTTACTGCCATTAAGTCATTTATCAAAATACCAGTGGTCACGCTGATATCCTACATTCACAGCAAAATAATAGTCCTTAAAGGCCACAGTGACCAAGTAATACGAACATTCCTTACGGACCCCTTATTAACATCTCAAAACATGTGCAATTATTTACACATATCTGGTATCATTCAATCGCTGATTAATGCCTTTAAAATTTTGTTGGCTGCTATTACGACCTGGCTTCTAGTTTTATATTCTCAAAATTTGCATTCAGAGTCGGGGAACACAGCAACAATTGTATTGGTAGAGTGCATTCTTTGGTTTGATGTTTCTCGTGTGAAAAGTTATTGTCCGTAGCCTAAGGTATGGAGAGCCGAGACGCGCGTATTGTTCTAATTTGTTTCGGAATTCTTTCAGTCACTCCTGTACCATAATAGATAATTCCATAATGACATAACTAAACATTTTTATCTATTTATTTGCAATTATTCATCTTGCATGAAGTATTTTGAGAAAAAATATTTCTTTATCCATTTCCAGGATGATAGTTAAAATCCATTCAGTAGCAGAAAAACTAGTAGTGTTAAAATTGTTCTAAGTTGATCATAATATACCGTAAACAGAAAATATTTTTACTGTTGTTCATAGGTAAGTTGTTTGCTTTAACGCTTTTTTCCCAGCAATAACTTCTTTAGCAACTTCGACACGAGTCCTTGTTTTTTTTTTTTTAAAAAAAAGTCACAAATAATTAAAATTATCTGCTATGTCTAGACTTGCACGTCCGTATTTAAATGAAATGTCGATTCTTTTAAATCGTTTGTTTAAAATCACAACCTTTGGTTTATAGATATAAACAAATATATTCGATCTTATACAGTATGCATGCAAAATTTCTATAGACGTTTGTTGAACATATGCTGTTTCTGAAAATATCACCGTATCATTAGCAACTACTTAAAAGTAAAAGACATTTCTTAAACATTGATACACACCTCTGCATTCGATTGTAATATAGCTTCCTGGTCATTTATTATCAAGAGAAAACTGTAGTTAAGGCAGGCTTTCTCTTTGAAGAAATCTAAAGTTGAAGTTGAGACAGGCTCTCTCCTTGAAGAAATCTATAACTGAAGTCAAGAAGGCTTTCTCCTTTAAGAAATCTAAAGTTGAAGTTGAAATATGCTTTCTCCTTGAAGAAACCTAAAGCTGAAGTCATCACATGATTTCTCCTTGAAGAAATCTAAAACTGAAGTCGAGACAGGCTTCCTCCTTGAATAAATCTAAAACTGAAGTCGAGACAGGATTTCTCATTTGAAGAAATCTAAAACTGAAGTTGAGACAGTGAGACAGGCTTTCTCCTTGAAGAAATCTAAAACTGAAGTTAAGACAGGATTTCTCCTTTCATAATTCAAGATAGTCTAAGTGAGTATTTAAATGCTTTACACATGCCTCTAATGTACTCTTCTTTCTTCTAATGTAAACGATGAACAATTTCGTAATGCAGGCATCAATTGTCTCATATTTCCGATATAATATTATCTCATGCACGGCATTGATCTTTGGCTTTGGCAGAGATACCTGGCATGCCTTTGTGTCAATAACTTTGTTAATGCAATCGCCTTTGGCTATTCTTTTCAATTTGGCATCATATTCAACTGAAATTGAGCGTTGATTATCAAGTAAGATTATATTCTTTTTAGGACTCTAACAATCTGCAATTCCTGCTGCTCATGACGTATGTTTTGGCTTATAGATATTATTAGCAGTTTAATTAAAGATGATTGACCAGAAAACAAAAATAAAACTTTTGTCATGATCGTTTAAATCTTCATCGACGTCTTGAATGAGATTTATAAAATTTTTGTTTCGGTATAAAGGGAAGTTATAAAAGGACAACTTCATAAGGACGTTTATGAAACAGTGTGAAGAATCACCCAGTAATTTGTTGCTGAAAATCCTGACCACAGTAGGATGAAAACAGTAGAGAAAATAGATTATTATTTGAAAGTTACAAAATCCATCTCTTAGAACCTTGTTTGATTAAATTATATTGGCATACACAATAAATAGATGAAGAAAATATTCCTCAAGTGGAAAGACGCTTTTCTAGGTATTGGTGCTTGCCACTGATTCATCTTTGAAAATGGCACATTTATCCACTTTTGATGGAATCTTGAAGAATGATACGAATTGGAGACAGTTGGTTCACTTCTGTATATTTTCTATTCTCTGAATAAATATAAACAAAATTGGTTGGAACTATTCTGCTGAGAATCAGATATTTCGTGAATAATTGCGTTATTATTCATTACCTTCCTTATATCAAGGCTTTACCCTTTTTATGAAGAAGAATTAAAGGGAAAGAACCTTAAACGAGAAAAAATAGACAATCAACGGCCATATTCAAGCATCAGACACCTCCATAAAGTGTATCAAAATCGTTAGACCCAAATTTATTTTTTTAATTGGCAATTTATATTTAAACAAATGACAAAATAAAATACTTCATTCATTTAAACTTTGAAAGAATAATCTCCACTGCTGATGGCCCTTTCAGGGACTCGTTTCACATAAGTACTTGTGTCTATGATTTGTGTGCGTGGAACAGAGAAAATTAGACGTGACGTCACGCATCAAAATGGTAATCTACGGTGCAAATGTGACAGGTAACCTAAAAACCTAACCCTAAACACTAAACGCTAACTCTAACCCTCTTGAGAGTGTACATTGATGCTTTGACATTCGTTTCGCTATATTGAAAGACTACTTTTTGATGTCGCCGATGACATCAGATAGTTTTTATCCAGAGTAACAGATAGTTTTGTTGCATAGTAACGGATAGTTTTGTTGCACAATTAAGCGACTGTGTTGCTGTTTTAGTATCTAAGTATCTTTTTTCAAGAATGTGATTTTTGATCGCTTTGTATTTCCAGAGAAAAATCATTTGAATTGATAATTGAATAAATAAATTCCAGTCCAAATTAAGTACTAGATGCAACAATAATACGACTGATTCTGCTCAGATGTTAAAGCATAAATAGCTAAATTTGCAGCAACAAGATTATAAAGTCCTCCACTTGACCTAAGGTCACAATTAACATTTTTTATCAAATAAAATACAAATACGACAATGCTTACCATTTGAAAAGCGGCAATTGTCAGCAGAACATTCTGTTTAAAATAATAATAATTTTAGGCAAACGGGATACCAACATTGCCTTTTAATGATTCGCTATTTGCTGATCTTTTCCGCGCATGGCTTTGTAAAGATGTAATGTTTATTCATCGGACTATGGACATGAAATGAATTATATTGTTCTCTTTCTTTCAGCATTTCAGCCCATTAACTAGGTCAGACTTATAGCTGGTTTTACAAAAGTCATCGTTACAATGACGCTAAATGGCAAGAGATATTAGACAAACGAAACCGATTCAGTAAAGCAAATTAGTCAACGTTCAACACTTTATAAAATAAGCAATTATACTGAAGAGAAAACAACATTAAATAGGAAATAATATGTTAACAACGTCTCCTTGATGGGAAAGATTACTAAAAAAAATATTAAAAAATAGACTATACGTCCGGGAATTTCTTGAAAATATATTCGAGTGGCAAATTGACAAGTTGGATAGCAGACGATAAAGCAGGTGAGGGAAAACCTCTTGCAAAAGTAGAAACTTGGATTAATATACAATATTGTTCTAATGTAAACATATCTTCTATTAAACAATGTTATTATTTTTGTGATTCTAAAAGATAACTATACTATAACTGTATTTGGGTTAAAAGCTCAAGAAGGTATTCATAATGACATTTAGATATCATATTTTTATATGCATTTACATTAGAAATTTGGGATAATTTTGTACACTTTATAAGTATCACTTTCCTTAAATGAAGGACGATCGTTCTTGCTTGATACAAATTGGATTTTCGACCAAAAACAATTCTTGATAAAATGAAGAAATGACGTATCGTTGCACAGAATTACGCGAAGTGCAGAATATGCCAACATGGTCGTATTTTATGTAGCTTTTACAAACGATGAAAACTGCAAAAAAAAGCTTATGTCATTATTTGCTTTAAGGTAATAATCTGTTTCTTAAATGCCAGACAATTTAAGAAATATCCACCTTCCGTGCTTTCCGCCATTAACTAGCGAATGTTCAGCGTTGCGATGTCCAGGCCTTTTGCGTTTTTAATTATCAAATCAAATATAAAATTTATTTAACGAATCTGATCGCTAGGTATAAGGCATACTCGATTTTAATTTAAAGGCAAATAAAATTTTATGATGCCTTTAGGATGTAATTAGTTCTCCGGACAAAATGATACTCTTGAAGTTAGTTTGGAGAAACGCCTTCCCAACGGCCTTGGTACTCCATCATTTCCACTGTCACGGTACTTAACTCCGAAGTTGCTACGGTTCGCTACAAATTTCCAGCCAGAGGATATGGACGTTTTATTAATTTAAAAAAACAATTTATATTGTATCCATGAAGGAAAACCGCTGATAAGCTTTTAGTCTTAAAATTAAAACTTATCTTTATTTTGAACTCTCGACTTTTGGAGATCTAATTTTCGGTTCTGTATCAAAATTACAGGGAAACATTTCGTCAAATGGATTGCATTGTTTTATATTGTGTACAATACTAGATAGCGCTACATCTCCTCCTGAGATGTTCTATTACAAAAACAAATAATTTTCGAGAAAAAAAAAGACTTACTAATTAGTTGTTCGAACTCCATTTTATTATAACACATCAGATCATAGATCAATCAAACCTTGCTTTTCATCAGCCCGAGAAAATATTATGTGCCACCGTAACCAATGTTTGTCTTTCGTATTATTTTCGCCTCTTTTGGTAACGTTTGTTTCCACCACTTTTAAAAGGTCCACATGGCCTCGCATACTTTTGTCTAGCACATATTTTAATTGTATAAACGTAGAAACGAATAATCAAGAGTTTGTGCAACACATTATTGAGTTATTCCACATGCGTTTCATTGGCAGAAACGAATTTATATGAACATAATTTTGGAACGTAGTATAAAGTGCATCTTTAGGAAGATATCGCGAAATGTCCACATCATACAAATTTATTTACTCTCCTTTAGTAGGTTTTATACAATTTGTTTACTTCTTTATGCAAAAGTAAGTTTTAGCATTTTGTCATTAAATCATAGGATTTGCAACCTATTTTACTTTTCGTTTTCTTTTGGGTGTACGATCAAAACTTTAGTTTCCTATGCCTATTCCATTTTTTTTTAATATAAGGGCGTGTCCAGATGCACAAGATATATGATTTGGCCACTTCTGGATTTTTTACGGGTGTGTCGTTATGTGGGGGCCTATTTGTTTGTATACGTTGGTTTGCAATGAGAGAATGAGTTCGTTTTCACAAAGTATCGGAGAACAAAAGATAACCTGAAAGACATTTTACCTTCCTTTTAAACCTGCAAATGTTTTATTTGTGAATTATATATTGACCACTGACATCATTTATTATGTGTCACTTAAATGTAAAGAAAACTGATCTCTGCAGACACATATTTCATAACTAAAGTTTTCATGATTTCTTCAAACGTAATGTCATAACGACGCGAAGGTGAAGGGCGTCGTAAATCAGGTCATCAGTCTGTATCAAGGTAAAATGGCTTCATATTCTACTTGCAGTTCTTGCAAGTGCAATGACATTCCTTTAATCTTGGTCTGAATTGATGACCTGATACATTTGCTGTACATATTTCATCATTGAAATGTAAATTCCTATTTGTTAATCATACTGTACACATTTAATTTTAAACATATCTTCCTAGAGCTGGACCTAGGTTGCATTGATACAGCGCTCTCTTTTAATCACTCTCTTTAGTTCTATTTCTCTATGTTTATATTTCATTTGCATAGTTTGTTTAAGGTATTTTTTTTTAAATTAAAAATTTAGTTTATATGTTGTGGTTTACATAAAATTGTCTTCTTTAGCTGACCTTGTCGAAAATCAGGTTCATTTTCTTTCTGACCTAAATCATTGATTGTTATTTAAATCTGTAAACATCTTACTTATGCTAATATTTTCTCTATTGAGTTTGGCAACAATATTTGCATTGTTATTAATAGGAGTATAGATATGTATCTTGGTCTGAGTTAAAGACATTGCTTTTATTTATTAAAACCTTCTAATAATAACTAAAATTTTATCTATTAATTATTTTGAACCTTCCAGAATTAAATGTTTCATTAGGTAACAGTTTCTTTTTATATAGAAAATGCTAATTGTGACCTGCTGTTAGATAGAGGACGCTATAATCTTGTTGGAAAACTTATTTATTCACGCTGTAAGATATGAACAGAATCAAGTGCATTATTGTTGTGTCCGCTGTTTTATCTGAGCTGAAATTTGTTTATTCAAATTATTTACTCCCTGTGATTCTTCGATGGAAACATATAATGCTCAAAAATATCATTCTTAAAAATGGAGACATAGATTTATAGTGAAATTTCAAAAAAGGATATATTCTTGGTTTGTAGTATTGTGACTCAATAAAAGACTGTTGGCACATACCCACGACAGAGGCCACCACAGACACATTAACACTTCCAGTGTTGGATTTATTTTAGAATACTACTTATGATTGCTCAGACATTAATCATTAGGACTTGAGTTCGAAATTCTGGGATTATTTGGGATTTATTTCGCAATACCGTAAGTTATTTTATTCTAGAGAAATAAATTATTTGTTGAATTTTATAAAACTTGTTGGTTCTCATTCTTTATGTATTACTTATGGTAAGACCCTCGTAATAATAAAGATTTAATTTACACCTGCATGCTATGAACTTTTTCTTTCTTGACTGACTCAGTGTGTCACTGGTTGTGTTAGGAGGGACTACTGTTGTTTTGTAGTCATATGAGGGACTACTGTTGTTTTGTAGTCATATGAGGGACTACTGTTGTTTTGTAGTCATATGAGGGACTACTGTTGTTTTGTAGTCATATGAGGGACTACTGTTGTTTTGTAGTCATAGGAGGGACTACTGTTGTTTTGCAGTCATAGGAGGGACTTCTGTTGTTTTATAGTCATAGGAGGGACTACTGTTGTTTTGTAGTCATAGGAAGGACTACTGTTGTTTTGTAGTCATATGAGGGACTACTGTTGTTTTGTAGTCATACGAGGGACTACTGTTATTTTGTAGTCATACGAGGGACTACTGTTGTTTTGTAGTCATAGGAGGGACTACTGTTGTTTTGCAGTCATAGGAGGGACTACTGTTGTTTTGTAGTCATAGGAGGGACTACTGGTGTTTTATAGTCATAGGAGGGACTACTGTTGTTTTGTAGTCATAGGAGGGACTACTGTTGTTTTGTAGTCATAGGAGGGACTACTGTTGTTTTGCAGTCATAGGAGGGACTTCTGTTGTTTTATAGTCATAGGAGGGACTACTGTTGTTGTGTAGTCATAGGAGGGACTACTGTTGTTTTGTAGTCATAGGAGGGACTACTGTTGTTTTGTAGTCATAGGAGGGACTACTGTTGTTTTGTAGTCATAGGAGGGACTACTGTTGTTCTGTAGTCATAGGAGGGACTACTGTTATTTTGTAGTCATACGAGGGACTACTGTTGTTTTGTAGTTATAGGAGGGACTACTGTTGTTTTGTAGTCATAGTTAATGTCCTAATGCCAATGTAAAAAATATTACATTTTTCTGATATTGCTTTTGCTACTGGTACATTTTTGTCATTTTATATGAAATAAATTATGATATGCTTTCTTGTTTAAGGAAAACGATCCTAATGGGGATTTGTTTTTTAAAGATTTAAGTACTTGACTTTAATTTTTTGTGAATCCCAACTCATCAAACATATCAAAGCGCATTCCACATACTAGTTAATAACACTTGCCACTCATAAACATTATGGAGCCGTGCTCATGAAGACATCATGGAAACAAGATTTTATTTAAAAATCATAGTATCTTACTATTTAAGTCTGATATGCTTCTGCTCAACAAACTACCATAACGCTTTTCATGTATTTTCTTCTTGGATAAACTTAAAGAACTCGCTTGGCTGCAAAAGTATTTATGGTTTTTACCCTGAAAAGCAAATCATCTACACATAAAATAGTTCAATGAGATGATAGGAAATAAAACTGCACTGGAAAAAGGACTGTCTTAGAACATTGCAAAATTTAACAACAAAAAGGCTTTCGGAATCATGGCATGTACTATATATCAGATTCATTTTTTTATTAGCATTCATGAGAGAAAACCTTCCAGGGGAGGGAATTCAGATAGGGAAATGTTTAATTTTCACAGAACAAATCAGATGTAAGGTGTCAAATGCCAAGACTATATTTTAATTGTATTGATTTTTGTTGATGTTATTATTAACTATTTATCTTTCAACAAATGTTTCTTCTACAATGAAATTGATCTCTGTACCAGTCATTTTCCGTGACTGGGTTGGTGTAGATTTTCATTACAATTTCCCACTTGAGTGACACTTTATAAAGGCAGTTAATTATGGCGAGCATCAACAAGTTTCTAATAGAGACATAGGAAAGCAAAAGCAGCACTTGACATGTATAAACTGACAGGTGATCGTCTGAATCCACAGCTGATTAGTTCAATATGCCAGTCTTAAGACGGACATTGTTTCTTTAAGTCCGTACTCGTCCACGTATGACATTCATCACCATAGAAGTTTTGACTGAAGTCAAATGATTTAGCTCAGCATATGTACTTCTGTAGCTTCCATTTTCCATTTTTCTGACATTTGACTTTCCTCTGAGGTTATATCGCAATTCATATTAAGAATGGATACTTATTTCGTTCATCGTGAAATTACAGAAATGTGATTCCTAATATTCTCAGATATATGTATCATATATATATATATATATATATATATATATATATATATATATATATATATATATATATATATATATTTATATATTTATTTTTATAAATATATTACCAGGAAAACCTATACGCTTCCGGTGAAATAATACATAGCATTTTCCCTAAACTTTGTTTTAAACTATATCAACTTTTATATGCAAACGCATCAACCATTAGATCTTGCAGTCATACGGTACTAATGCTCACTATTTGTATCTGTGTCAAATGGTATTCGTGATGGAATGACCAACCCGAGCTTTACCAGTCAAGAGCCTATCCACTTAAGATCTCAGGCTTCAGAACTAATGGATGAAGGAGAAAATCGACGTTTGAGAGGAGAAGATAAATATAGTCTTCCTTACTTACATTTGCATACATCTGTGTAATGAACTAGCTTAAATTTAACTTGTGATAATGTCAAATTAGATCCATTTAAACAAACCGTCCTAACTTAGCACTGATCCCTTTGGAAATCGCAGCATTTCCCGTAATCAGACTCAGTTCTAGTCGATAATTAGGGATATATGACACGTGTGCAAACGCATCCAAGAGTTACATGTTTAAAATAAATAATCTTTCTATATAACAAAAATGAAGAAACCCCAAAAATCATATCGCTATATCCAAATTAATACTATTATACAGGTTAGAGAATTATATTTGTAATCAACGGAAATTCGGAACCAGGTCAGCGAGTACACGGCACCCATAGCCTTGCCTGCACACACCAGCCCATATTCCGTCACGACTACGCACGCATCACCAAAACTGATGGCACTGAATCGGTGTTATATGAATTCGTGTAGTAGACACACTCTCAGGTGGAAATGTATATATATATATATATATATATATATATATATATATATATATATATATATATATATATATATATATATATATATATATATATATATATATATATATATATAATGCACACTTTAATTAAATAGACACAACCGTTTGATTTGGTGTATTTTCCAGGAAAGTCAGAGCCCTTTTGAAAATATGGACCCACTCAACTTTATCTGATCCGGCCCTGATACACACACACGCACACATGCACGCACACACACACACACACACACATATATTTCCTGGAAAATACACCAAAGCAAACAGTTGTGTGTCCATTTAATTGAAGTGTGCATAATACCCAATAAATGTGCGCAAGATTAGAACAGTGGTCAAATTTCAAGGGACAAGTCATTCTTTCCTTACTTTGGCCGGGGTGGGGGTGTCTGGAAGTCCCATATCCCTGTGCAATAAATTTTCTTTATGGATTTCCTGTGTGAGGACAAAGAGTGATTTATGCACAGTGCATCGACTACGATTCTGGCACAGAAATATCTTTATGTAAATACTTATGATGGCCCCACGGCTATCCTTTGCCACAGATCATAAAGATTTTATCTGAATAAAATTATCAGAAATTTGCTTAGATAGTTCAAGTCTTCAAATAACTCTGCTTTGATAAATTAAAGGAATCATTAAGAAACTCAAAATCCTAGAGTGGCCAGCCAAACCCATATGTACTAGTTTTTTTTCCATCCAATTCTAGACTGGTTCCCATTTTTAAAATATCATTTTTACGCTAAGTCTAAAAGAGGTCGAGAACAAATGAAAATAAAAAGTGGCGGGATATCTGTTCACTTGTAACTATCGACAAGGATTGGTGACCAAAAAAACGAGAAACACAGTGCCAGCTAGCTCAATTGTATTCTAATAACTTAAAGTAAAAAAATGAGAATTTCATATATACATATATATATATATATATATATATATATATATATATATATATATATATATATATATATATATATATATATATATATATATATTTGACGATTAAAGTCGAACAATCATCTTCGGCAGAGAAGTTACTTTGACAAGGTTCCAAAATGGTGACAAAATGGGCAAAATCAATATCCATGCAGATGCCATTCAGAAATGTTTGATAGTTTTGTATGAGCCAGACATTACCGTTTTACCTAAAGGGTAAATACATCCTCTATACCATAACGAATTTGAAATGTCCCTTATCTACCTTGGAACTGAGCAAAACAGAAGTGGTTTTGTTTGAGATTTGGTGGGTTTATTGCTATTTTCATGACGTGATAGGCTATACATGACGGCCGATATATTTGTTGGGTAAGAATCGTGAGAAAAATCCCAAGAAGAACCACAGATCCACGGGAAGCTTCTGACAGTTTTTCCCACATATCCACATTGGTCAAGCCGAGACTCTAGCCCATGTGGATAAAGCTGAAATATCGGTTAAATGTTAAGTACTAGCATTGTGAACCACTCGGCCACCCGGGGCCACCAAAACAGCAGTGAAAGTAAATATTGTGTAACTATATTATGATGATAGTAACGCTGTATTGGAAAATTATACTTGACAAGAAAACTAGCAAATAAAAGAAATAAAAAAAATGAAACAAACCCTATATCTTTGTGAAGTCTGGATTCTGCAATCATATTTTTCCTATATTTTAGATAGGTAAGAACAAAAAGCAACATCTACACATGATTTCAGTTTGATTATAATTCAATATAATTTTAGTTCAATAGTTTCGTTTAGACTCCATATGAATGAACTAAACTAAAAAGTTAAGTAGCTTGTCTCATTTTGTAAAATTTAAGCTAGATTTAAATTTTCTTAGTTTTGACCTTCGAAATTGAAAAGATAATGATTTCAAAGTTTTTGAAATTAGAATAAAGGTTCGTGTGCATATATTGAGAGATCATTGAGTGACTGGTACCCATTTTCCGACTTTTGCAAATCAAGGCTATCGATTCTTAAACCATCTGCCTGGATCATAAAAGTGCTTTATTGAAAGGCGTGAGATTCTTTTGAAATCCTACCCCCAATGTTGACACAAGATCGAGTTTAAATCTTCTTGACGAAATGTTTGCTTGGTTAGGGCCACTTGAGCGAGCGCTTTAATCAAAATGAGAAAATCTTTTCATATTACAAGGTGATTTACAGAGATCTCCTCATTAGCGTTTATTTGCTTACAGACTATCGGAAAACACACTCGACCGCATCTCTATATTGCCTTTGTCCCTTGGGATCGTCTGTGTTCATTTTTAGAATACAACACTTCTTGACAGACAATGTGTATCTTCAGGAAGCAATACTACCAGGGCGATATCACACAATAAATTTGATGGTGTCGAAATATTGCAGACCATAGTGTGAGCAACAGAAAACTAAACCCTGTGATATAGCTAGTTGGACCTCAGAATGTAACCCTAAAATCAGACGATGTGTTCAAGTATAGTACAACGGTGAATAGCTTGTGTTCCTACTATTTTTATATCTGAGTAGAAAACGTTGCTACGTATAAGTTGCAAAGGAACAAGCTTTTTCCCCCTTCCACCCAAAAAAAAAAAAGAAAAGGAGAGAACGATAGAGGGGATGGGGGTATTTTCTGTCAATGGCATTGTCTAAGTTGGAGTTACTGGCATATAATGTAAGAAACATTTGTCCAAACCAGCATACTAATTAATGTTCTAAATCCGATATGGTTTTTCATTGACTAGAATAGATTTTGAGGAGTATAAATGACCGATTATGCAATACATATTTTGATGACTCTTTTCCAACAACTCTTTTACACTTTGTGCCACTTAGTGTAGTGTTAGGTTAAACAGTAAAACAAGGAACATTATTAACAAAATAGCACTTCGTAGAATGCGTTTGATATCAGACAATCAACACTGCGGACGGTTCTCGGCTGGCCAAAATATATTAATCAGATTCCTGCGAACAAAACGAAGTCTGCGTTACCGATGGTAGCAGTTATACTATATAGCCAGAAGTTCTCAGGACAACCTAAGTGATTCAGGTCAATATAGCCTGTGACCTTTTCAGCGACAGTTACAATTCATCTTCACAAGGTTATATGCTATTGGTTTCTCGCGAGGTCATAAATCAACTTAAGCAGGATTCTTTTGCGTACCCACATTATGCTGGATGCTGCAATAGTCAGACATGGCGCTTATAAACCACAGTTACTAGCTCCAAACTGGAATTTTGGTCTTTACTTTTCAATGCGACGAAAGCATCTTAACGATTGAGAGAGGTATCTTGCAAGATTCCACTCTCAAACAAATCTGGATTCTGCAGAGGCGTTCCTAATAAATATTGTTTTCCGTGCCAAATATATAATCAACTTGTAAGAACCCTGTCCATCGTGCAACTTGGTATGGTGATGGTGTTGTCGACGTATAAGTAATGTTATTCAAGCTTAAATTTTGGATGCCTTCGGCGAGTTCATCAGTAGCTATATATATATATATATATATATATATATATATATATATATATATATATATATATATATATATATATATATATATATATATAAATGTTTGTCGTCAAATATATAGTCTGGCGGAACATCTGCGATTTCATTACTCATGATGAACACAGACTCAAGACTAAGTGGCGCCGAGGAGAATTTTTCTGACAAATAATACTCAATAATTTGTCAGCGAAACACGACACGTGTTTATGGTGTTTCAAATCATGGATGCTATAGAAAACCAAGTTCTATGTTTTTAAAACTGGCAATGACTGAAATCTCGCTTAGGTCAAACGGTCACCAAGAACTCGCCCAATTTATTTTGCTTGATTTGAAAAACAGTAATGTCGCGCATGTATGTCATCGGCTGTTCAAATTATTGGCCAACACCAAAACGTTGACACGGGTTTGCAGATTTACAAGAAAAACTTTACTGTGGTGTACCCGATTTATTACTTTTGTCTCGAACAATTAGACTTCATTAAACAGTCCATGATGGACATGTACGTCAAGCCACTTGTTAGTCAGGACGTAATTTATTGACGAATTGCTGAAATTCCTACCGAAAAGAATATTTTGTTACAGGTTCAAGTAGCAGAATGATGGTCATTGATACACCCATACTGAGACTATAATGGCGTAAAAAGGTTTCCGAGGCGAAGCGTCTTCGGTTGCGACCTCGCTGTTGACGGCTCATATGTCTTTGCTTGAGATGAATTTGCATAGATGATCGACCGTACATGGGAAACTGGAACCATTACCCTCGATTCGACAGCAAGACCAGGAATTCATTTGGGTTGCATATGTTATGACATTTTCAGACGCGTGATCACACCGACCGATTTTCTGCTGGTGTCGATTTGACAAAGTTTGAATGCAGAGTTTAAAGAATGGAGCAACCGGTTTTGCCGCAAAAGAAACTGTGATTTTTCAAGATCGAACCGGAAAACTGCACATGTCGAACGTGGATATCACCGAAGTTGTTTTGGAACCGTGAAGCACAATGACCGGAAACCTGACGAGCGAAATGGATAATGAGGGAAGTAGAGACTGGTGTATCAGTTGTATACACTGAAATATAATCTTGCAGTTTTCCAAATAGAATCTGATAGTTGGGAAAACCATATATATATATATATATATATATATATATATATATATATATATATATATATATATATATATATATATATATATATATATATATATATATATATATATATAAAGAATACAAATCATATGGCGAATACCAACCCTCTCAAGCGTACTGGATCCACCAAGGGATCACGTTTGTCAGGGATTAATTAAAATAGATGCAATAAACTGACGACGAACAGTACGAAACTAGTAACTAACTAGCCTAAGCGCTTTCGACTCTTAATGAGTCTTTTTCAAAGGCAAATACAAAACATAGTTACGACAAACAAATAAACACAAAAACGTTGCGTTTGTAAACCTCTACATTTCTATCTTCACATGTGCTAAAACTATAAATACAACCAGCTTTTAATAGACTAGTTGCGGAAACTGAAAACGTTGTATAATTCCCTAAAAGTCTACAAGCCAAAGCGACATCTATTTTCATATTACAAAAATAATGCTCTGGTTAAAAATCAATAATTATTGGAATATATATCATCTAAACGTAACCATTATATTGACCAGCCTAAATTTCAGATTTGCAAGAACAATTTTTGATCAGAACCTGAAAATAGCTAAAAATAGATGTCGCTTTGGCTTGTAGACTTTTAGGGAATTATACAACGTTTTCAGTTTCCGCAACTAGTCTATACAAGCTGGTTGTATTTATAGTTTTAACACATGTGAAGATAGAAATGTAGAGGTTTACAAACGCAACGTTTTTGTGTTTATTTGTTTGTCGTAACTATGTTTTGTATTTGCCTTTGAAAAAGACTCATTAAGAGTCGAAAGCGCTTAGGCTAGTTAGTTACTAGTTTCGTACTGTTCGTCGTCAGTTTATTGCATCTATATATATATATATATATATATATATATATATATATATATATATATATATATATATATATATATATATATATATATATATATATATATATGAATCTTCATTAAAAATACAGTTCTTAATGTACAAACTTTAGATATTTAGCATCTATATTGTATAGAACAGTAATAGAAGAAATATGTTGAATATATTGCTTGTCATTTTTGTGAGTTTACAAGTTAGAATTAACCTGGTGAAATAGCAGTTTGTCAGCCTCAGCCAACTCAAGTTCGCAATTTGATTGGTAAAAAATGTTGATACAACACAAAGATTGCAACTTATATTGTTATTGTCTTCCTATGCATAAATACGCATTCATCATCCTTAGTAGGTATTCAATGTTGCTGCATCAGTGAACGTGAAGTAGACTTTTAACGGTATATTAACTCTAATACTTCCTAAATACACAAACTGAATTATATCGAGCTTCGTTGGGAAACAAGAAGCTGTTGAAGCAGATAATTCCCCAGAAAGAAGACATATCACGGGATTTGTCCTTTTCCTCTGCACCCCACATCAACCCCCCCCCCCCTTTCCCCGCCAAAAAAAAAACAATTTGGCGGGTGTCCATGCCTGTGATCGATTTGTGGTGAGGGTGGGGCCGGAATGATACAAACCGTTTAGGGTGCCAGAACTTTGAGAATTGTCACAAATTGTTTTAGCTATTTTCAGGTTCTGATCAAAAATTGTTGTTGCAAATCTGAAATTTAGGCTGGTCAATATAATGGTTACGTTTAGATGATATATATTCCAATAATTATTGATTTTTAACCAGAGCATTATTTTTGTAATATGAAAAATAACGGCAACCTAAGTTAATCAATTTACGTCACTTATTTATTTTTTGAGCATCATTTTGATATTATGATGTGCCCGGACTTGGCATTTGAGATTTCACTATACAGGCAAAAGGAAATACCATTCCTTAATTCTGATAACTGAGATGAGAAATAAAAATTAAAGAAAGCAAATTATAAAACATTTAATTTGCATTAATCATCCTTTTATATGGCTTGAATACAAGTCAATCAAAAATGTAACTTTGCTACAAAAATCTTCCTACAATAAAACCTGAGATACTCAACACAAATACTTTGCTTCACCAAATTTTCTTTCCATCTATATTATTTTTCCAAAACGGTTAAATGACCCCACTTCATTATTATCATTGCAAACAGTAAGCAGACAGGGAAGTCAATACATCAATGACAGGTAAGACATCGCACCATATTTTCGTTTGGTCCCCGTTTGACGAAACTGAAACTAAATTTTTACTGCATAGTTTTCAGTTAAAACGGGTATTCATGACCGAATCGAGTCTGTAGGCCTTTGTAATCAGTGTTACCTGACTAACAACTGAGTCAAAATATCTGGAATATGAAGTGGCTCTGTTGGTATTAATAGTCGGTATCTCGGGGAGCGCTACCACTAATATTTGTACTTTGGTCTGTAAATCTTTAGACCTGTAGGCCTGATTATTTTTGATCACGTTCTGAAATTTGACAAAGACAATTATATCGAGATTTTGAAAGGATCGCTACCTGCACAGTAAAGTAGTTCTGATTACTTGACCGAGTTTCATTCATTCATCTGCGTACCCTACTACCTGACTCCGATTTATGACACTAGTTAAGGTACACAATATAAAAATATACTTCATCTAACGTACGATAAAGTTCTGGACAATTATATAAGTCAATGGTCTCTACAACAGTACTATATATTTTGTCCTGATTGATATGTTGACAAATGCAGAATTTTGTCCTATTTGATGTTTGATAACTGCAATATTTTGTCCTACTTCAAGTTTGATAACCGCAGCATTTTGTCATACTTGATGTTTTTGATGACTGCACTATTTTATTGTTTGATGTTTTGATGACTGCACTATTACAACTTTATGTTTGAAGACTACGAGATATAACATTATGAAACACAATAATGGATTAAACTTGACCTAAGACTCAATGACTGCACAAGTCTTGGTATCTACTTCGTTCCAAGTACTTAAATTCTTTTAATCTTAAAAATGGACATAAATAGAACTGGGAAGCAAGCTAAGCAGTAATATATATATATATATATATATATATATATATATATATATATATATATATATATATATATATATATATATATATATATATATATATATATATTAATAATAATAATAATAATAATAATAATAATAATAATAATAATAATAATAATAATAATAATAAATTTATCCTTTCGGTACCGCATTTTATTTTTTCCTTAAAATAATTATATCGTACACTCCAAAATGCATAGACTCCAGCCTTTCTTTGACTGAATTATGAATCTGCTTCAGCTGTCTCTTCGAAATCGCTTGTAATAGTTGAATGACTGTTTATCGCTCGTGGGCATTTCTAAAGTTACGTTAGTTGGTAGTTATCAACAGGAAATTGACGTGTTTGGCTTGTTTTTCATACACATCTCATTTTTCATTGATAAGTAACCTTTAATATCTGCGACATGCAAAAAATCTTATGCGCAGTAGAAAGCGGTCAAGGCTATTCTTATCGCAAGCAACAAACTTGATACCGCATGACGATAGTTTGAATATTCGTAAGAGCAGGAACTGTAATAGCTCAGTGGGTACTTTGCCAGACTTGACACCGATCTGGAATCATACCGTGGAATCAGCCTTGGTCGGGTACTGTTATCGTCGCTGGGCATGACACTTTGCTCAAAAAGAATCATTACTAAATAGCTTGCTTGTGTTACTGTGCCGCGAAACACCAAAGCAAACCAAACCATTCACTACAACAGTGAAACTTAAATGTAAACTGAAATTAATTATAAAGAATTCCATCGAATTTTACTGCCACGCACGCTTAAAAAACATGTTTCAAATTTCATGTTTAGGCGATCTGCATGATAACCAATTAAAAAAAACTATCAATTTCATTTCTATGCCTTTTTCATCCACGGCGAATATTTCACATGTGCTCGTTTCAAGTTTTGGACCAGTAAAGCTGAACACGAAAAGCGAACGTCTCTAATATCCTCGACACTACCTGGGCTTATGGGTATCTAATTGATCAACCTAGTTAAATGCAATATGTCAAATGTTGGATGAATATCTGGAAGAGGCATGGACTCTCATCCCAGGACAAAAGGTTTTGATACAGTGGTTTAAAGATATGAGTGATTTTTCCTACCTCCACTGCCTTCTCTAGAGATCAAACGCATTGATCCTCACATTCACAGTCTATTGAGACTACTTTTCATCGACTTAATTCACATGTTTCAAGGAAAAAGGTGTGAATTACCAGAGAAAGAACACCGAACACCTATGAAACCATCATTTGTAACAAAATTAAAAAGATACAAAGTGAGTACAACTCGACAGGTTCCAAAAAAGGAGGCTTGGAGAAGAGGGATAAAAAACAGAAGAAAAAGAGGTTCAAGAGGCTACCATAAGGCAAGAGATAGAGACGAATAAAGCTCAACCAAACTAGAGCAGCAGAAGCAACGACAATAACGACAGTACAACTGCCTGGAAATAAAACCAAAGGACAGTAAATAGCACAGACAGAATAGACGGCGACGAGGAAAACTCAATAGAAGCAAGTCAACGCTATCGCAAAGGCACGCCTTTGCAAATAGGCGTATGGGTGCAGAGAACAGAATTCCGGCTTAGCAATATACATCAGACCTGGAGATCGTTATAGCAGCCACCAACAATCTACAAGGGCCGGCTTAACAAAAGAGCTACGGCCAAGTTTCTCCATACAACGAATATCATTTCACTGGGGGTTAATTACAATACACCGTACCTCTAGTGACACTGACTATGAAAAGGCTGATTGGAGCACGCAGCTTCCTAATCCATCCCATTCCATTTTATTCACAAGTGAACGACTTTGTGATAGCAAATCTCATCATTCCAAGCACTACCTAGGGGCGGAACAAACAAAAGTTTCTGCCGTAACAGCACCGTTTTCTGTTCCCGACTTCTGAGGGTATACCTCGGCTTTTTTCGTGGATACTGATCAGGTATTGCATAACTAATTTGAAAACCAGTTTGGACAAAATCTCCAAAAGTATTAAATTACGATCTATTAGTCAGGTGGTCGAGAAGAACACTGGAGCATTTTCTAATTAAGTCAACACAAATTTAATTGGTCACTCAGACCTAGTTTTATTTAATATTTTTTGAAAATGTATGTACACAAAATTTTTAAAAAATTAAAGTATGACAATTTTTAGCTGATTAGCGTGGTTCTAATTACGATATGTAGCTTACATACAATTGGTTTCAGGAACTACCCGACAATTGATAATTGGTTTGAATTTGATCGTTAGCACAACTACAGCGTTTCAGAGAGGTTCTAGTGACGTTAGGGGACTCCAGCCGGACTTTTCATTTTCCTTACCCATACATATTCATTAAGAAGAATGCAGTGCTTCAATGAAAGATCATGTTATATTCATCATAAATCGAGAGTGCAGTGAACGTCCCCCTAATCTCTGCAATGTGTGCTATGACTTTACGATAAAGAAAAAGAAGGGAAAACCAGCACTGTAAAGTGGGCAAGCTAATGGAAGCCATGTCTTTGACGAAACGATTACAGCATCTCCTGGGTCGGGTGGAGATGGTGTGCTACAAACACAGAATGCAACTAAAGTGGGAATTTGTCCTTGTTATGTGTTTGCTGTAGATGTGATACATGAAGAGATGGAGAATATCAAGAAGATGTGGACGCAGGGAAAGAGATGTGTATTTGTATAGTAATCAAAAAGTAGTCGCTGTCTAGTGTATGTAGTGCGTGTTGGATTCTACATAAAAAGGTAACATTACATTTTCCATTTCTCCCATGAACGTTCAGCTCAATATGTTCTTATAAACCACAACCCTTTTGAAAACAAAGTTTCCCCATTTTAAAAAACAAAACTTTGTCCCTGCAATGCCATACCATGTTAAACCTTGGATTTCCAGTTTTCCCGAAAGTGCTAGTTGTCCCGAAAAGCGTTCCATACAACTGTTAATCTAATCTACGAATGCTTGAATTTAAATAAGTCAAATGCATATGTGAGTGACTTATTTTTTTATCCATTAAGGCTATAATTGCTTCATCGTGTAAATTCTCTTTTTAATAAAGTGTGTATTTGTTCCCGTGGAATAACGGTCTTAGAAAATATGTCTTCCCGTATTATTACTTCCAAGTATTATTATTATTATTATTATTATTATTATTATTATTATTATTATTATTATTATTATTATTATTATTATTATTATTAGTATTATTATTATTATTATTATTATTATTATTATTATTTCTTTAATGAACCTAAGTGGTTAGCGCGTCCACCTCATATGCGAGAGGTCGTGCGTTCGAACCCCAGCCAAGTCATCCCAAAGACATACAGATAACAGCTGTCTTGCTAAGCGCTTAGCATGAAGAAGATAGTGTTAGGACTGGCCTGCATGGTTCAGGATAATGTGACTGGGTGGGGAACTATGCCACACATCTGCCATAGAACACAATTAATTTTACTATATATTCTCTTCTCACCTCTGTCTGCGTGGTTTCGAGTCTAGGATTCGGCGAATGTGGATATGTGAGAAAGCTTGCCAGTTGCTTATCTTGGGTCGGTGGTTCTTTCCAGTGATTTCCCGGTTTCTTCCTCCACCATTAATACTGACCGCCATGAACAGCCTATCGTGAAAAATGGCGTTAAGTCCAATAACAACAACAACAACAACCATATATTCTCGACATTTGTTTCTCAGTACTGTACTTTCCCCTGTGTGACAATCAATACAAATAGACAATCAATATAAATAGATTAATTAAAATGTCAGCATCTTTTAATGTCCTTTTGTAGCAGCCAACATAAAAATTGTTGACTATGTATTTTCACCGTTACTTGTTACAAAAATGGCCATACGTTAGCAAGTACGATAAATTGTCTCCTGTCATTATTGATGTCACAGTTAATGCTTACGTCTCTGCATTTTTGGGTGTGCGTGCCTTTATGCATAACATAATTTCTGACGGTTAAGGCTAATTCGCTTGTGAAGAAAAATCTGTCATCTTCGTACAGTGAGAGTATGGTCAACAATTCCATAAGTGTCGTAGTATTTTCATGGTTGTTCCGAATTTGAATTCAAACAATTAAGCATAAGGTACTGATGTATAACATATTTACATCCCTGTCAAGCACATGAGAGTATTACATTCAGTAATGAAAAAGTACGGGTACAACAGTCCTTGGTCCTTCCATTGTTAGTGCAGAGATAGGAGATTTGAAGATGTAGTGCGGGCCATTGACATGGGAGATGACAAGAGGACATCCCTCTGTTGGACATCCCTCTGTTATGCACAAGTCAGGTGCACAATAAAAAGACGGACAAGACCAAGCATGTTATCTGCAAGATGGAAATGTCTTTTAGAATCTTTAAAACGAAATAATTTGCCAAAATAATATAAACACCGATTTAGTTGTGATATAAAACGGTGTCAGTTTTAGAATAAGAAACGATAGTAGGAATGTTGCATTTGTAGCAGTATGCACTGCATATGGGGTGTGTCACTGTTGCCTTGCCGCCAGCTCCAACCTGCAAAGAAAAAAAAACGCTAAACAAAAGAAATATAAACATATATATTCTTTCAGTTCGTCATTTTTCTCCTGTTCTCATCCGCTGTTTTCTGAAAATAAATCATCAATGTTTACTTGTTGCCTGAAAACAAAAGTCTGTTTCCACGGAATTTCTTGCAGAGGCGTCATATGAAAAGACAACGGAATTAGCAGAACCTTAGCTGTTGACACTATTTCGTCCGTCCCAGCATATTTAGCTGGTAAGGACTTGGTAATGACACTGTTTTCCTATAGAGGTTCCCCCTTTTGTGTTATTGTTCTCTTTCCCTTTTTTGTGTTTTTAGATGTTTAATTTTGCAGGGTTGCTCTTTGTTTTGTTTTGTCAATTTTATCTGTTTTCCTTGTTTTCCTTACAGATAGGTCGGGTTTTACCTCTTCCCTTGCTAGTGGTTGCATGGGTCGACGAGTTTTAACCTCCTTATCAGAAACTTAGGATTGTACTCTACTCCCAAAGCTATATATATATATATATATATATATATATATATATATATACATATATATATATATATATATATATATATATATATATATATATATATATATATATATAGATGCAATAAACTGACGACGAACAGTACGAAACTAGTAACTAACTAGCCTAAGCGCTTTCGACTCTTAATGAGTCTTTTTCAAAGGCAAATACAAAACATAGTTACGACAAACAAATAAACACAAAAACGTTGCGTTTGTAAACCTCTGCATTTCTATCTTCACATGTGAAGATAGAAATGTAGAGGTTTACAAACGCAACGTTTTTGTGTTTATTTGTTTGTCGTAACTATGTTTTGTATTTGCCTTTGAAAAAGACTCATTAAGAGTCGAAAGCGCTTAGGCTAGTTAGTTACTAGTTTCGTACTGTTCGTCGTCAGTTTATTGCATCTATTTTAATTAATCCCTGACAGACGTGATCCCTTGGTGGATCCAGTACGCTTGAGAGGGTTGTTATTCGCCATATGATTTGTATTCTTTCTATATATATATATATATATATATATATATATATATATATATATATATATATATATATATTTATATATATATATATATATATATATATATATATATATATATATATATATATATATATATATATATATATATATATAAATAGATAGATAGATAGATAGATAGATAGATAGATAGATAGATAGATAGATAGATAGATATGCCAGGAGCCGATTTCCACTCCTTTCCTAAGGAAAGGTTTCTTCATTTGGCGAAGTGACTTGCCAAAGTCTCTTTATCCTGTGTCGTACATTATTCGTTAGCTTGTTGTGTTGTAAGTTTATATGTTAAGACGGCTTACGTCATATCTTTTGAGTTTTATACCTTATCTGGTTCTCCTTGTTTCTAATGTGTTTTTGTTTCATGTGTGCTTGTTTCTTTTTCTTTTTGTACTGTTGTTGTGTGCATTATTTGGTCTTATTTAAAAGAACCTTGGTGCTTGTGTGGGGTGGGGTGGGGTGGGGTGAGGTGGTATGGGGTGGGGTCGGGTCGGGTCGGGTCGGGTGGTGGGGTCGGGTCGGGTCGGGTGGGGTGGGGTCGTGTGGGGTCGTGTGGGTGGAGTCGGGTGGGCTGGGTGGGTGGGGAGCTTTCTATTTTACTATCTTGTCTGGGTTTTTTTTTTCTTAATTAAGTTTTAATTGATTGCCACCTTGGCGCCAGATTTAGGTCAACGTTGAGCTCTGGTGTGGTCATTTATTCAGTCTCTAGTTTGGAATTCTGTGGTAGTGGAGTTAAACTTGGAGTCGTCAATCTGTGAGGAGCGTACCTGTACTGGTACCACCTGCAATGAAGGCGGACTAGATTCTGAATTACCTCTTTTTTATTGCTTTTATTTATATAGAGCTGACCTCTAGTATGCCAAACGTGGGCCACCCAATTCACGTTCCAATTTCAATCCACCCTCAGAAAAATATGAAAGGATACAAGTTGTAACAGAAGCAGTAAAATCACAGGAAAGAAAAACAATTTGACCACACATGTTAGTTGAGAATCACTTAAGAAAAATTGCTTTCATTTAACGCTTTGTTGTGGATGAATGTAGTCGAAATAACATTGTCATACATGTCTGAGAAATAATGAATTATTTGAAAGAAGCTAATATTTTAGATGCGGGACTTACATTAAACTAATTACTGTTATTAGCTCATAAGTACAAACCAACAATAGTCTGCCTGACGAGTGCTAAGAAGACATACATGTCATAATTGATGAATTATTTAGATTTGAAAAAGTTACAAGTGAACGATTGGGACATGATTATATTCATTTCCATTGCTACAGAAATATTTTCAAGAGGTTATTTAATGATAGTGCATGAAATATTTCAATCCTATTCTATTAAATAAATGACGCGAGTTGCATCACGCATCGAGTCAATAATTCGTGACTGTTTTCTTCTCTCAAGTGTTATTTTTCATCCTATCAAGCATTTTTTGTTAGCAAAATAAGTGTCGTTTTTCAATGCAAGTGTTGACATATTTGGCCATTACGTATGTTATATATGCAAAAGCAATACACTGACTAATTCTGGGAATATAAAATTTGACGAAAAATGAAATAATCTCAACATCTTTCGATGTTTATATGAAGCTGTCGTCGCTAATTCCTTTGACACGATATTTCAACCGTTACTGTTACATTCTCGCAAAATGGACACTGATCAATATGAAATATGCTTTCATGCCTTTATTGAGGGTAAAATGATTTTTTTGTCTATCTGCATTTTTTTTTACAAACTTAGTATGTCTGTACAAATGAGACAACGCTTACAGAAATAATGCCATCTTTGCACAATCAGCCACAGAAATTAACTATCATAGGTTCCCATACATATTCAAAGCCTGGATTTATACAATGTCATATAAAGTGCAATACGATAATGTCATGCCAATCATGTTAGGGTATAAATTTCAATCTTTAGTTATTAGGACTTCCGCTAGTTGTAGTAAGTGTGTGGAATCCCGTTATCAAGCTGGAGAGACATATAGTAGACGAATACGAAAAAACGAAGCTGTAACAGTGGCATGGCATGCTGTCGTCGCCATTTGCTTTTGTGTTTTACTGAACAGAGGCACATGTAGATTATCAATTGCCATGGTAAATAGAGTAAATTGCCTTGCCCAAGTAGCGGACACATCAAGGTAGCGGACACAGGATGATCCAATGGTATAGTTCATATTTTCATTGTTCAAGAAGTCATAAAGCTTTCACAATGTATGAGTGGTCTTTGCATTGCCAGACTATTCATGCAATGTATAATTGACTTTTAAGCTTCATAGTTTTATTACTCCTGTAAAATAAAAATAAGTTATATTCTTATAATTACAAATAATTATAAACAGATAATAACACATTTCAAGAAATTTTATAAATAGCAGAATTCCATTGTAACCATTATTAGCAAATATTTTAAAAGAACACAAGATTTGCACATGAATACATTAGTCTTTTTTTAGCCATGGATTTATAGATTTCGCTTTATTATGGCGTCGCATGTGTTTCATATTATATATGATAAATGATCGTTATGCACGGAAATATATGAGAATATGTCAGTACTTTTAGTGATGCAATGGAATTTATAAATGATGTCATTGAACAAACATAATGATCGTATCATTTTTATGTATAGTGTGTTTATCATGATTTCTTTTCATTTGCACCGGAGACTTGAGTTTCTGTATCAATGTTGGACGCACTAAACCCTTGCCATGTAAAGGAGCTTCTAAAATCTTGTAATCTGAAAGGAAATAGCACTTCGCGCCTTTCATAAACTTAACATATTCCATTCTCAAATTACCACATTGAGGTAGCGTACAGCAAATCACTTTATAATATGAAGTCAAAAACAGGTTCATTTAATTACCCAATGCATTCTTTATAGCTTCAGTACCTGAAATAAAGAAAAGTTTTTAAAAAATTTATTTTAATTATATCAAATGGGATTTTTGTTTGTTGCATTTCAATATTACTAAAGTTGGTTATGTGGACTTCAAAGAAATGAAATAGTTGCAGGTAACATTATGTTACTGCTCCATACAATTGCTGAATTAAAGTAACTGTATTATATATATATATATATATATATATATATATATATATATATATATATATATATATATATATATATATATAATACAAATAATACTGTCATACAGGTTAGAAAATTTTAATTATTTGTATAAATTATTTGTATTAAATTAATAATTCTTCCTACTATTATACAGCATTCTTCAATAGATTCCAGGAGTAACACTTTCTGTTCTGTTTGGTATATATTTATAATTCTTTATATATGTGTGCATTTGTATGTGTGTGAAATTGTCCTTGTAAGTTATGACCAATATGAATATTCGTGTTATTGCATGAAAATTACCAGGATTACGAAATAATACCAGATATGTGAATCATTACTTGATATATTTTAAAATTAGTAAATAATGCAAATTTACGCTACTGACTTCCCTGATTTTGAATACTTTTTAAATATTTACTATACAAATAATATAATCAGCAAGAATAATGATTGACTGCCGACAACTATTGCTAATTAGCTTGCTACATGTTTCAGTCGACTTCCCAAACACTATTTTGTATTATGAATATAATTTACATTGTATCTTTGATCTACTGAAGTTTGTAGTGCACATGTAATTTACATTGTCTCTTTTCTCTACCGAAGTTTGCAATGTTTATCATTCATGTCACTGGCGTCGAGTTATGTCAATTTTATAAATTATCTGCATTGTAGACTGAGATACATCTTTTTTCTTTAATTATTTTTACAATTAAAACACCTTTAACAAGAGATTTAAAAAGACAACTTATTTTTGACGCAAATATTGAATATTTTATTGTTGTTGAATCTCATTTTTTAATTTTATCAATAAAAAGTTATAGCGATATTATTTATTACATATCGCGGATAATTCACAAGCTGAAATGTTTTCTTGCAACGGTTCCACAGAAGTGTCCTAGAAAAAAAGTGATCTAACTTGAATAGCTACCATTAAATCGAATAATACTAATTAGATATGAACTCTATTTGAGAGGACATGATAGCGAAATTTCCATCCAACCTTTATATCCCTACGTTAATAGAAAATCACCGTACCATATTGCCCGGGAGGTGACGTTTCCCGAATGTGTATTGCTTGCTTTGTCTTGAAAAGTGAATGAGGAACAAAGGTGAGATAAAGACGCGCTTGGCTTTGTTGATCTACAGTCAGTAAGCAAACAAAATGTAACGAACAATTGGGTGTAAATGACCTTGCACGAATTTATATTTGCAATCCGAATCCTCCCTTTAATTAAAATGATCACTTAAATTAATTCGTCCCAATATGCCATCGCGGATCGGAATGAAAACCAAAAGTAATCATACACAGCCTCTTGAGAAAAGCTCTTTAGAGACCATGACACCTAATTAAGACCCAGTCATATTGATTAAGGAAGGTGGTGACATCTATACCATACTCATTTAATCTCCTTTTCGTCCTTCCAATAACAAATGTTTGAAAATTGAATGTTGAAATGGCGTTAAAAATGATAAACCAATTCAAATTTTGTGATGTTTATAAAAATCCCAAAAGAAGATCGTTTGTCTGAGTCAACAGTGATCTAATGGTTGTTCTGTTCCGTTTCGTTTGAAGACTTTCCTTTCGATAAAAAAAAACACCAACAACAACAGTTCCGAAGTAATGATTATATTCTCACATATTTTAGCATCTGATTAATCGAAGAGGTTATTAAATGTACAAGTTTTCATATTTGTTGTGAGTGAAAATCTCTTTTTCTACAAATAGAACTTTACGTTTATCTTCTACAGATTTTTGTCAGCATTAAAATTAAAGAGCAATGTGCGTTTATCTCTACAAAGTTTGCCTATGTGATACCTAAAACCATCTTCCTCGTGACCAACTTCCGGCAGAACAGCTTAATTAATATTCCAACAAAGTATTTGGTGCAGAACTGATGGTAATATTCGCTTTTTGTGTCTTGCATTACGGAATTTTGGATTTCATTTAGTTTCTCAAGCTGCTTGATAAATGAGCTACAATCACAAAATATGGTTTTAGGCCTGTAATATAAAAAAAGAAGAAAAATCTCATTAATATTTTGAAGACATTATGTGTGTAATTTAGCACCACATAAAATTTTCAGTTATGTCATTGGGTTACATCTAAAAACTGTCATTCTTGTAGACGAAATAATATATTAATATATTAATATATTTTTAAAAAAAACATTAATATATTTTAAATTAATATATTCAATTATTAATATATTTTAAAAATGATGGATGTATCAAGAATGATTATCTACATAAATGTTATATACAATATTTTAAGAAGTCATTTTACTGAATGAAATCTCTAACTTTAAATTTATCATTACATTTTTCTTTCTCTTTACGTCATATAAGTTATTGCAATAAAAGTATATTTTACTGCAGATATTAAGAATTATTATTTGACAAGGGAAAAGGCCCAAAACGTTGACCACTGTGATGTAATACAACATTACCTTATATACGTTTATCTCAACCAATGAAAACTGAACGGAAGCGTACAAGCTGTAAATTTCTGTTTATTTAGCTGTTTTGATGGAAGACTTGACATAATTGTAGTGACATCTTGCATTAAAATCCAACTGAATCAGCCAATGCATATACAAAATTATGAAAGCCGAGTGCACTAATGTGTCTATGTCATTCTACCGTAGAAAAATATAACCACCATCCACCTAAAGTTCGCGTGTTACGGCTGCAAAAAGCCAGATCATGCTGTCAAGGATTGTAGAAAGCACCGTCGGACAATGATAAATGCAGTGAATCCAGATACCGTTAGGAAAAGAGAAGTAGTGGAGCTGGCCAACACAGCGATGGCTACGGTCAATGGGGAGAGTGTTTTATGGTACCGGCTGTAGCTACCCAGCTTTGGTAGAAAGTAAATATGTCTACTCTGGGAATTATACAAGCGAGACGGTTTAAGTCCATTTTGCTAACCGGACGAAATATTCGCTTCTTTAATATCGACCTAGACTCACTGTATGTGAAAAAGCGAATTCAAGCAGTGTGTTCGTCAGTATTTTCTCACGATTATATTAGAGTGTAGTTATGTTCCGCTCCAGCTTAACAATATCACGCGTACACCTGTGCACCTGGAGACCATCGAGACGAGGGCTGTGAGGCGAAAGTCAGGGTCTATCCAGCTGCGACCCACACCTTCGCCCATAAACAATTTGATGAGGAAATTACTAAACCATTAAGAGGAAATGGAGTTTTGAACTTCATGAACGGCTTATTATTAGCGACAGCTACTTGGGAAAAACATGTAACCTTTCTAATACCAGTTCTACAGCGATTACTTAAGCCAAAACTTCAGCGAAGACACATTAAGGCCATGCAGTTTTAAAGCTGACAGACACGACAGTATGGTTGACCACTAAGTCGGAAGTTCGATTCTTCCTGGGAATGGCAGATTCCATCGTAGGTATGTTGCTAACTTTAGCTCTGTTGCTATCCCATTGAGCGACTTGACAAGAAAACAGGCTCGAAAAATGTTTTTTGGACAGACGCGTGTGAACGTGCGTTTCAGATGTTAAAAGACAGGCTTATGTCAGAAGCAGTAGTGAAATTACTGGACGTGACAAAGGACTTTGTCTTACATAACAACGCTTATGACCGATGTCTAAGACTAGTATTATTGTAACAATATGATGGAAATTTATTTCTGGTAACAAATGAAAGTAGGAAATTGTTGATTACAAAGCATAATTATTCAATGCCTGAAAAAGAATTATAGGCAATTATTTTTTGGTATATTTGGTATATCGAAATTTCCAACGCCTTTTTATGAACGAATTTTTTATTTTGGAAACCAACAACCGTGTATATCACTTAGAAATGTTTCAAATATACCAAGGTTGTGAATTCACCTAGCGTTCACAGTTTGTCGATTTGCATACTGAGCGTATTGGATTTGTTCAAAAGGTACGTCAAATTAGAAGGGCTGGTGCGCCCTATTCTATTTTTGTATTCAAATCAGGTATGAAATGGAAGTCCATTAATTAGATACCAATCGGGAATTTCAAGGGTCATGCCAGAGGTTATAGTCCGAATATGGGTTCAAGTGGATCAAGAATAGAGCCCAATGTGATAATGAAGAACATTGAAACAAAACACCACGAACAAACATAAAATAGGAAAGCCAAACTCATCGAGTATGCTTACGGTGTTCCGGGAGGGAGTTGGGAATTACGAGGAAACAGGTAGAGCTCCCAATTTCCCTTATTGAATGACCGTTGGCAATAATGAAAGAATAATCTTTTCAGAAGGGAACAGTTAGAACTACCTAATTTCCCCAATGTTTGGCGTTTGGCAAAGAGAAAAAGAATTCTAAAAAAGGGGTGGATACGGTTTTTTTTTTTACAGGGACAGAGGTAGAGCTTCCTACCTCCCATCTTGAATGGTGTGTGGCGATTGGCAAATAGAAAGTGTAATCTTTTTACAGGGATAACTGTTCTTGCTTTAACAATCAAAGCCATCCCTACTGTTGTAAGGTAGATCCCTTTAGGCGAAAGGGACAACGTTGGCAGAGGGGCTTTGGGGGACAGCAAAATTGCTTGGGGTGTCCCTTATTTGAGGGGTATCCTTTTCATCGAAAAGGATAGCGTTGTCCAGAGGTTTTTTTAGGGATAGCACATAAGGTGCTTTGGGCAATAACAGAACATTTTGGTGAGATGTTGTTGATAACAGAACACTTTGATGAGATATTGGAGCTGTCGTTCAAGATGATTGTGCAGCGGACGAATGATATACGAAGAAAGAAGAATGCCAATTTGAATCTGTGTTAATATCAGTGAAGGTAATACCATTTAGTCAGTTGTAAGTCAATAATATGACAAGGGTGATATAATTAATAAAGCAATTGTTAAGGAGTAAAATGAAACGAATTAGTTTTATTAGTAGGAAATGAAGATTGTAAGTAATAGTAACAGTAAATGTCAATGGCACAAAAGGTAGGTAATATTAGAATATGTTAAGGGGTTTTGAAAATTGTTATTGGTTGTTTACAGGTGATAGTATTTCTGAATACTTTTTAGGAAAGGGATAATATGTCTATATGTTAATAGATGGTTGGGATTAAGATCCTTTATGAGATATTCATGATATGTTGTAGGAGTCACGATGCGTTGTAGGGCGGTATGGAGGTCTGTTCTCTGAGGTCTGTAGGGTTTACAGGAGTTCATGAGGTGGAGTATGGTGTTAGATGTAGAACATCGAAGGCACACTAGTTCCAACTGAGTGGGTTTGTTGAGATGTTTTCCAAGGCTGGTGGGTAATTTGGTTTTGCCGTTGAGCAATCTATTGATTATCAACGAATCATGCCTAGAGAGATTTTAGATGTGAAGCTGTGCCTGGAGATGGTGGGGAAGATAGTATAAAGGAATCTCCCCTTGACTGAATCATTCCATGTAGTCTGCCAGGTTTCATTGCAGTAAGTCCGGATGATAGAATAAATTTCAGAGACACTAGGAGCGAGGTCAATTTGATCAAGTGTTAGTCCTTGTTTTACTGCAAGGTCAGCCGCATCATTACCACTGATGTTGAGGTGAGAAGGAGATAACAAGAAGTCGACCGTTTTACCATCTGCGCAGATGTGTTGGAGAGTGGACAGGATGGTATCCAAGAAATTGGGTTGACTAGTGGATTTGGAAGAGTATAGAGTCTGAGCAGCACTGAGAGTGTCTGTTATAACAAGATAGAGACTATTGGAATCTTGCTGTATCCAGATCAAGGCTTGCAGTATGGCACAGAGTTCGGCAGTGTAAATAGATGAGTAATCAGGTAAACGATGAGAATTTGACACCCTGAATTCCGGAACAACAAAAGCTGCCGCTGTGCGAGGATCTTTGGAACGTTTGGAACCATCGGTGTCGATCTTAATATGCTGGCAGTATTGATCATCCAGTAAGTGATTATCAGCGGTTAAAATTTTCCAGGAACTGGCGAATTTTGAGCCATATTGAGTGATGGTAAAATACACATTAGGTGGTGTGTTTCTCCACGGGGTCAAATTAGTCGGTAGAATAGGATCAGTCTTGAGCTTGAGTTCCTGATGTTGAGATTGAAGGATGTGGATTACATGGCCAGTTGGAGGTTTGGCGACTCGTTTGGGAAAGAATTTAGTGTGGCATTTTGAGAGAGCTGTCCGGGTTGGATGTGAAGGAAGATGTAAGTAACTCTGGCTGCGTATTTAAGAAATAATTCTGTTCTGCGTATGGAGAGGGGTGGCTCTCCGGTGATGATCTGCAATTTGAGTGTTGTGGTATTGGGTAATAGGCCTGTGCAGAGCAATAATGCTTTCCGTTGAATTGTATCGAGTCGACGGAGAAGATTACCATCTGCAGATTGGTAGATTTGACATGCGTAATCAATTTTCGATCGGAGCAAGGATTTATAGACAAGAAGCAGAGTGTGTTGATTCGCTCCCCAGTCGGTGTTGGAAATAATATGTAGTCTGAGATCTGTCTGACAACGATTTAGAATATGTTGAATATGAGGTCGCCAGGTTAAGTTACGATTGAAGAAAAGTCCGAGAAAGCAGTTTTGGTTGGTAAATGTAATCAGTTGGCCTTGAAGGTAGATTTTTGGTGGATCGGGTGGGCGAATTCGGTTGGGAAAGAAAATAATTACTTTGGTTTTGGTGCTGAAAATTTTAAAGCCCCAGTTATCAGCCCGCGGGTTAACAGCATTGAGTCCTTGTTGAAGTTTCTTAATGTACGTAAGGTTTCTTGGATTGCCAGCAAGCCAGATACAGCTGTCATCAGCGAATTGTTACAGCTGTATTTTTTGGCAGGAAGGGAGATACCGAGTAAGATTGTTGACCATTAAATTGAATAACAAGGGGTTGATTACGCTTTCTTGAGGTGTTCCAATGAGTAATTGATGTTGAGCAGAAGTAAATTGAACGATTTTAACTTTAAAAGTTATGCCAGTAAGAAAATTTCCAATCCAATGATGCAATCTGTCGCTGATGCTGAAGTTATTTAATTTTGAGATTACGCCCTTTTTCCAAACGAGATCAAACGCCTTTTACAAGTCCAGAAAAATATCAACCACATGACGATTTGATTTCAATTTTACAGTTGAATGCAAGGTTGATATCCGTGTCTAGACTAATTAATTGATCAATGGTTGATCTTCTGGCTCAGAAACCACTTTGATTGTCAGAAAGAAGATTGTTGTTTTGTAAATGAAGATATAGCCTGCTGAGGACCATGGTTTCCATAATTTTTCACAAAGTAGAAGTAAGAAATATAGGTCTATAAGATGTAGGAAGTGTGGGATCTTTTTCCTGTTTAGAAATTGGGATAACCAAAGCTTGTTTCCAGGAAAGAGGAACGTCCCCAGTAGTCCAGATTAAATTAAGGAGATCGAGTCCAATACGTTCCATATTTCTCGCATAGGGTAATTGACAGGCCCTGGTACTGTATGTTTTTTAGGTTTAATTGCTTGGTCCCATTCATGAATAGTGAAGAGATCGTTAAGCGGTTGAAGATTAGCTGTAGAAGCGTCAATTTGGTCTGTGAATAGTTGAGAGAATTTATTCTCCAATTGTTGTCGACGGGAGTGAAACGGTGTAGGATGGTTAGAATCGTGACTTGCATCGGCAAATTTTTGTGCGAGAATTGCCGCCGTGGTTTTTCCGATGATTTAATACGTAATGTTTGTTTACGTACTTTTCCGTTTAGTGCGTTGATTTTAGCCCATACTTCTTTAGATGGAGTTTTGGAGGTCAATGAAGAGCATCGGCGAGGAGATGGTTACGACGATATCTATCGTTGGCTTTATGTTTGTTAGCCAGTGCGATACGGCAGTCTTCGTTCCACCAAGAAAAGGTATATTTAGGTTTGTGGCCACTGGTTTGGGGAATAGATTGATCCGCTGCGTTTGTAATGATGGCGATGTATTGCTGGTAGTAGTATTCTATATTTTGTTTACGGATATCCGAAGGGAGAATGTATCGTAATTGATTCTTATAGAGGTCCCAGTCGGCTTTATGGAGAAGCCAAGTTGGTTGCAAGGTGATATTGTCTTGAGCGCGTTTAAATTGTAGGGTGAGATGAGTAGGAAAGTGGTCACTGCCCATGGTGCTTTCTTGTGAAACTATCCATTGAATATCTGGTAGTAAGGAGGTGGAGGCGAAAGTTAGATCAAGTATTGATAATTGGCCAGAGTGAACATCTAGTCGGGTAGGGGTATGATCATTCATTAGATGTAGGTTCAGTTTTTGGAGATTGATCAATTCGTGGATACGTTTTCCTCTTGTGTTTGTCGTTTTATCTCCCCATTCCGTATGGTGGGCATTGAAGTCGCCACAAGGGTATATACTTATACCAATGTCAGTGGTGTGCGCTTATGTAACTGCAAAATTACAGAGTGCGAATTTGAATAGCTCGACCATCCGATCAGTTCCGTTTGTGGAAAGGAGTAGGTCTGGTCTTGCGGATAACAAGAAGTTTGCTGGCTATGGCTTTCAAAATGTCGCCCTTGTTCTGAAGAAATAAACGATGATATTCCGAACTGAACAAAAGCCCCTTCCAATATGACTGGCTAATGTCTCGGCGGCCATATTTTGCATAAGAAATGTATATTTTAACGTCCGAGAGCAATCCGAAATCACTATATATATATATATATATATATATATATATATATATATATATATATATATATATATATATATATATATATATATATATATATATCAACTTGTTTACGAGTTGTTTTTTTTTCAAATTAAATAGATTGGTAAGGTAGGTTCTTAAGAAGTTATTTTCCACTGGATGGGTTAGGTTATGTGTTGATTTTTTTTTTACGATATTTGATATTTGTAAAAAGTCACGTAGTAGTAGTAGTAAAAAAAATGCAGTTTCACCCCTTATGTTTGACTATAAGCATGTAGAGCTGGAAAGTTTGTGGTCGGTCTTATTTCTAATGTTCATGTTGTAACATCAGTCTTCAAACGTATTTAATCTTGTGTTTAGATATTATCTGAGAGGAAACATTTGTTTAGAATATGCATTGGAACTGCAAAGTGCTCATTGGATTAAAATATTATTCTGGGACTAGCGCAAATTTATTTGAAGGGGTTCTCTTCAATGCTATTGTGATACATTAGGATTCTTGACAGACCAATACATGTAATGACATGCAATTCATTCGGAAAATTTGATTCTTTTGGAGATTTTATAATTATTTTGGATTTAATTCATAATGCTATCAATTATTTTCAAAGGTGCATTTTATAACTTTGGTAATTATTTTTTTATTTACATACTTGTAATAAGTTTTGCTTCTTTCTATTACTTAGTTTATGACCATGTTATGGTGCTTTGGTTATCTGCTTATCGTTATTAAACAATTGCATAAGCAAAATGAAACTGGACATGACATTTGAATGATACTCTCTCTCTCTCTCTCTCTCTCTCTCTCTCTCTCTCTCTCTCTCTCTCTCTCTCTCTCTCTCTCTCTCTCTCTCTCTCTCTCTCTCCAAATATATTCAATGCCGACATAAAAACTCTACAAGACTGGTCAAATCAATAGTTGGTATGCTTCAACCCAGCAAAAACTGACGTCATGTTGTTTAAGCAAAAAGAATAGCCCACTCTTTATTAAGTTGAAGTTCCACGATGAATCATTCGCATTTATTGAAAATCATAAATATACGAGCCTTGCACTTAATAATGCATGCACTTGGAGACTACATATTAAAAGTATACTTAAGAAAGCATCGAAAATGATAAATATATTAAGATTCCTCAAATACAACTGAAATTTTTAAAAAAATACTTAGACATAATTTACTTAACATATATACTTGAAAATGCATATGTCGTTTGCAATGAGTGTACAAAAGCTGACTCAGATTTCAGTTAGAGGCTGCCAGGGGAGCTACATGTCTAACCATAAGCGCCCATGCACGTATTATTTAAAACGAAAGAAGAAAATGTGACAAACTCCGCATTTTTCATATAAAATTTTTACAATCATCCACTACATTATTCGGGTGAACGTCTAGATAATCTTTCCTTAACTCTTCTATCCTTATATGGAGTGCCCTACCTGAAAATGTCAAATCGGAAAACGACTTTTCAATGTTTAGAAATGCATTAATACCCTGCTTAACAATAGTGTTGCTTCCTACTTTCTTTCTGATGATCGCAAATACAAATCCGTTCTTCATATTAGGATCAGAAACGAACGTAACTTCCTATAACAAAACAAAAAAGATCAGTACCAAAATCACGTGATAGACAATCCCTTATGCAACTGTGGGTTAGAAGCAGAAAGTGCATATCATTCTTTTTTCATATGCACTTAATACATTTTTCAAAGGCAACATCCAATAATTAGTCTTATCGAATGCCTGTCCCGATCTTTATAAATATTTTTTCTTTTATTTGGCACCTGAACTTGCAACTGAGGAACGTTTGATTAACTAAGTTGTTTCCAAAGTACATTAAGGATACGAGGCGTTTTCACTAATGTTTCTTCGTAGATTCTAAATATAGAGGCTAATAATAATAGTATTTCTTCAGGCTGTATAATGACCTACCGACGGTGATGTAGATCCATTTAATACTAATTGCAATTCCTTCTAAAGTTTAGTAACATCAGTGTTTACTTACCTTGGATATATCTCTTCTTTATTCCGCTTTATATCAATGTCATGTTTAAGGATACGGTACGGTAACGTGTGGGTCGGGAAGGGGGGCATGGCTAATTCTTAATTGGTTCTGTCTGTGTCAGAGAACTGTTGAAGACGAGGTGAATTTGTCATATATAGAAAAATATCAATGTTGAAATGTTGCAGAAAGAGAGTTTGTAATGGCTGAAATATTTGTCATAAGCTGAAACTTTGCTGAGATCAATTATTAGGGAAAGAGGGACAAAGGTGACATTTTTCAAACTCAAAATGGGTATTTTTAAATATGACTTTAAGTAAATCTAAAATCTGGTTTGATAGATAACGGCTTATGATGTGTTTCCATGTGAAATTTGTAAATGTCCTACACCATAAAATTAGTGAGGCAAATTGTCTTGACTCAGAGAAAATTAGAAAATATTTTTCTTGTAAAAATTTTCATAAGGACGGGTCTGGAAGTCTTTGAGAGACACGGGACCAAAGGTAAAGAGATGACTCTGCAATCTGGGAATTTACACGAGTCTGAAAAATTTGTGTTTGATGCTATTTGAATGTATCTTAATGTTATCATTTTTATTAGTCGTTAGGTTATTGTTTCAATTCATTTGTCTTTAATGATGTATGATTCGTGTGTTCTCAGAATTTCTTACATTATTTTCTTGAGAGGAGTCTTGAAATAATTGTTTGAATTTATTAATCAATATGTTATACGAATCAAGTACGTTTGGAATTTATTTAAAGCCTGTGGTTGTTTATTTTTACGATGAATTGTTAGTTGCAAACAAAATAGTTAAGACAAGAAGTGAATATGTTTTAATAATTTATATAACTGAAAGTGAATTTTTTAACCTCTAAGTCAGTCTAATAGACCTCTTTCACAATACACTTTTCGAACAAGTTGTCGTTCCTGATATCGTTCGCTAAAAATCAAAACGAGGCTATCGTTGCCGGATGTTATGTTCTTTATATTGATTTGGAAGTGGAGATGTCCTTTTGGACGTCATGTAAAAGTATTTATAATGTTAATAAACATATATGAGCATTCAAAATCAGAGTAGTAGTAGTAGTAGTAGTAGTAGTAGTACTACTACTACTACTACTACTACTACTACTACTACTACTACTACTACTAATAATAATAATAATAATAATAATAATAATAATAATAATAATAATAATAATAATAATAATAATAATAATAATAAACCTATTCACCTATGGGTTTCATTGTGGAAAAAAGGAAATAACACAAACAACCGAGCAAATGAAAATTTCATCTTATAAATTGGTTTTATCCTAAAAATTTGCTGTAGAATGTATTTTTTTTTTGCACTAAACCAATTTAGGCAAATTCTTTTTTATGTTGTCTGTCAAATCATCTTAGTGATATATACAGTTATGCTATCAAAGCATGTTGAGGAGCACATATTTTAAATAAATTGTAACTACAATCAGTCAAAAAACAATCACTATCCTTGAATAATCATAAGGCAGCAACCCGCCTGAACGCATTTTGTCGAACTTAAATTTAAAACAGTTTTCCTTAGTCCAATGAGACTAATACCTGTGTAAAGAATTTAGTCATTAGTAAAGTGTAATAGTGTCTGACCAATGGTCAAATGTTAGTTTCACACCCTGAAAATGTATATATAAGCAAATTTTCTGATTCCTGAATCTAATTCTGGCATTCATCTAAACAATAAACTTATTCTATCTTTGTGATATTTTAAATTAAAATAACATTAATCAATAGTTTTGGTATTTTAATTAAAATAACATTGTTCTAAAGTTTTAAATTTTGTTTTAAGATTATTTAAAGTTTTGGTACTTTAATTTATTAAAACTTGTCTATAGTTTGGGTATTTAAATTTCATAACATTACTCGATAGTTTTGGTATTTATTTTAAATAAAATTATTCTATAGTTAAGGTATTTTAATTAAATATAACATTATTTTCAGGTTTTGGTATTTTAGTTTAAAATAACATTATTCTCTAGTTTTTAGTATTTCAATTTAAAATAACATCATTCTTAAGTTAAGTATTTTATTTTATGGATGCAATGACTTTTCACATACAAAAATAAAGTCTGTTCCTTGAAACTCTAATCTGAACGACGTATCTCACAGCGAAAAATGCAAACGCAATTTTATTTTCTTTTTCAAAATTTGTCTGTTATAACTGTTTTCGTTTTTTCTACTACATAGTCATAAGTGTGACGGAAATTTATTTCTGATTTTTTTTTATAAAAAAAATCCACAGTCCATTCAGCATTTTTGAAGAGCCATAAAAAATGTGAAATTGTGTATGTTAAAATCACACTTCCACCTATTATTGCGGCGCGTCCTTACGCCTGCAAATTAAGGCGTATGTACTGGCATTTTCAGATTTAAGATTTCTTTAGACTGTTTGACGGTTTAACACAGTAAATCCTCTAAGCTATAATCGAAATACTTTTCACGTTCTGACATTTTGACTGTTTGTAATTTTTCCAGCAGCGAGTTCCTCTTTGTTTTTTATTTTTTTTTTTTTTTTTTTTATTTTTTTGAAATTACGAGATTTTGAGACAACCCAAGATCGTTTTTTTTTCTTCCAGGTATTAAGAAAGTGGTCATTAAAACTTGTCGGCGGTATATGTACATCTGTCCTACATTAGTCAAGACAGTGATTAATAGTTCACCCCGACGGGGCCTAATTTGTTGATAATCCAGACTATAATTTCAATCAATTAGGAATGGTTGCAGGGTATATTAGGAGAATCCATTAAGTGTTATCCTATTTAATAAAGCCGTGTATCAACAAATCACTCTATTATGCATGCTGTGTACTATCACCCTAATAGCAGTTAGTGTTTGTTTTTAATACGATATGGCTAAACTCTGATGGGTAGGAGAGATGAATTTTTAGTTCATTCCGAAGAGTTTTGTGGAGCAGGAATTTAGTTTGCATTTTTTCTTTTATTTAAAAAGGGAAAGAGCTTTTACGCCAGAACGTGAGATTAAAAGATTCCACAATGAATAGAAAGGTTCCCTGTAGGATTAAATAATCAACGCCTGAACGAAGAGCGAAAACCAAAAGCAAAAGTGTGTATCTTATGAAGTTGACTCCAACCAGCAAGCTATGTGATTCTGGAGGATGACCAGCAACCAGATCTGGTCATGCAGTCAAGCAGGACAATTAAGTTCAAATCGCCCATACGATTTGATGATGAAATTTTTCATATCTGTGTAAACAGTACTTTTATTTGCATTTTCTTAAAATTACTTTTGGTAAATATTTTCTATTAGAAGTGTATCCCTCAAGTATCTTGTACAGATTTATTTTGTTGATCGAATTAAATAAATTGCTATATTCTATATACGGGGGCTTGTGTTATTCTATTCTATATTTCTGCTCAGATAGCCATATATTCCATCTATTAATTTTATATTTTTATTGTTTACTCGATTTTGGCAATAACACAGGTCGATCATCATCAGTACATCGATAAATCCTCATATATATATATATATATATATATATATATATATATATATATATATATATATATATATATATATATATATATATATATATATATATAAAGAGAGGTGTTTAACAAATATAATAGTTGGGGCCCCGAGTGGCCGAATGGTCTAAAGCGCTGTCCGTTACGGATCACTGCCATCTCACCTCTGTATGCGTGTGTTCGAGTCTAGGATTCGGCGAATGTGGATATGTGAGAAAGCTTGCCAGTAGCTTCTCGTGGGTCGGTGGTTCTTTCCGGTGATTTCCCGGTTTCTTCCTCCACCATTAATACTGGCCGCCATGAATAGCCTATCATATGCTGAAAAATGGCGTTAAGCCCAACAACAACAACAACAAATATAATAGTTCTTATGTGCAGATATATCAGTTTTGTAAATAATATATATATATATATATATATATATATATATATATATATATATATATATATATATATATATATATATATATAATCATCAAAAGGAAATTATATTTGTAACTGAATTTATGTGTAGGGAAATAAACAAAATGTGTAAGTGTTGTCGAAAAACACATTAATCGAATTCAAAATGTTCGTTAATGAAACATCAGCTCAAAATCACTTAGACACTTCATGGAACTTGTTAAATTAAAATATAATCTGTCAAATATAAATGTTGTGCTTGCTGGGTTTGACATTAACATTCGCCACTTCCCCAATTCCTGTATTTTTATCTCTCACAGTTAAATAAATGCACCTTTCTTATCTTTATTAGCGATGTTTTTATTTTTCTTCAATAATTTGCTAAAGATTCGGAATGACCTAAACCAGCAGTACAGACCTCGAACCCGGAGCGGAAATGTCTTCTCATCCTTGATGATTTATGGCTCCTTGCTACCGTTCGCCCAGTAGTCAAACAGATTTTATTTAAATTAAATTATCTTAAAACACCGAAACCAATGTCGGCTTCATCCATGGTAATGAAAAGTATTTTATATGATTCTTATACTCAATGGAAATTATCACTCTTGTTGCAAAATGGGGAACGTTAGCGTTGGCCTTGTGGTGATACGTGAAACAATGGTAATTCTAAGCAGAAACTAAATCTTAATAACGCAGATATCACAGACTCGACAAAACCATCAGGACATATCATTGATAAATAACCAGCATTGCGGTGTACTTAATACAATGTCTCGTCATGTCCGTTTTTTTTTTTACACATATAATACCGTTGCGTGTTTGTACTAAATTAGGAGAGAATAAAGCTCAGACAGAATGAAATAGTGAATGATACTGACAATGATCATATTTTTAATTTCCTGGACTCGCTTGACGAGCCAGTGTCTCATAGTCACTACATAGCAATAATCGTTTCCTTATAAATAGTGGTAAATTCTTTCTTTATATACAAACTTTCCAGACACCAACACCCCACCCCCATATGCACATACAAAACATGGACACAAAGCAAGAGAATTACGATAGAAAAGAAAAAAAGAAACAAGTCGGGTATCCAGATATCCATAAAGTACAAAGTTGTTCTTCACGAAAAAAACCAGGATCACAATGTCATCAATATGCATTTAGAAATAAAGATTCCGTTCGAGAAGACTCATTATACGATCAGTAGGTTTTGTAATAAATGGCAATAACACAACAATGCTGCTACTTCGCTGCTTTTTGTCAGAAGATTACAATAATAGTTGAAGAGAAACATCGTACTTTGTTTTTTTATCTGAGTAAAAATTACATCTTAGACACACTAAAAAATTAACAGGACAATTTCGTAATAACATGAATGTCGATGAAATCTGATAGTAAATTTGAAATTTGCTGAACAGGGTAATACAGTGTTCTAAATTCAAATACATAGACGGTAAATAAATATATTTTCTTGGTATTATGTAATTTTCAGCTCGTTCTTTTTTTGTCCTATTCTCCATTTTCATCTTTGTTCTTCTTTTCCTCTGTCATTAGCTTGTAACATTATTTTATTTAAATTATTATTTTGTTGTATTTAATTATGATTTATTTTCCGGTTGTTATTTGAACTGACCTTTCACACTATCTGCATTTGTCATCAATTATTTAAAAAATTATTACTGAGATGGTACTCTATAAAAAATGAATCACTATTTTTGGCAATAAAAAAATTTAGACTATAGGCACCAAAAGTTTATCAATTTAAACTCTTCACATATGAAAAGTATTTGGTTCATTCTGCACAGATTACATTTCTTCTTTCAAGATGGTTGAACCCCTTTCTCTTATTTTTAATGCATGGATAAAAAAGACACGGAAACCGTCCATAAAATGTACAGCTGCGAAGCAATGATTGCCGACTATTCTATTAGGACCGAGGTCCCCTAGATAAAAGTGACCTGGGGCTTAATTCTGTCGAACACATAATATCGTATATCTGGGGGTCTTGCTGTTATTGACAACTAAATGACCACGCAGACAAAAAGCAGGAGAGAAGGTCGCCAATAAAGTTATCTTCCGAAGCTCACGACGACGAAAAGCAATAAAATGTACCGATTAGGTGATAATTGACAGCTGTAGACTGGTAGTGACAATAGTACAACTTTAAACTCAAGGAGATAATGAGAAGTCGAGAAGAGGTAGGAACGGGTAATGCTGAGTGGGTCAGTTAGGTTTGATTCATGTGGACTGTAGTATATTGCTTATTGTACTGAGTACATGAAGACAGTAGATGGCTGACTGTTTTAGACTATATTCAAGTTGATCTTTAATCTCTGCATTGTAATGTTTCTTTCAATTATACGTCAAGAAGAGCCAGTGCATACTGTCTGAGGGAGGGGATGAAAAAAGTGCTGGAAAGATGCAGCATAAATAAAAAAAAAGATTGAAGATTTTTCTTCATTAAAATTTTCTTGCTCTAAAGTTTAAACTTATCTCGAATAATTGGATGTATTTCATTTCAAGCAATTCTGACTTTTAGAAAATTGGCTCATTACACTAAATAGCGGCGAATACGCTATTTCATTTTTATTTGTACATGTACTTTCAATGTAAATCTATATTATGCGTGTAACGTTTGTTCATGATTGTAAATTAGTCTTTAAAATATAATTATCATTTGAAAAGAACATGTTTACTTTGATTTGAGTTTAATACATTGGCGATTCCCTTTGGAAAAACTATTATCTAATGATTTTTGTCAGGTTGGGTGTAAGTTAACAAACATGACTTTGCGTTTTACAGAATTGATTGAAATTTCGATCGGAAATTACCTAGGTCCAGAGCATTTTGTTGTGTCATAAATCAGGTATCAGTCTGTATTTAAGGAAGACCAAGTAAGCAATTATTCATGTTTTAAGTACCAATCTTTATGGAATCACCTAGTCATAGAATCATGGTTTATTATGTTCAGATGAGGAATTATTTATTTAAATTATTCATCGAATTAGAAAGTAATAATTCACATTTTGAACCAAAACACTGTTTTGGAAGAATTGTGACTTCATTCAAAGACTTTTGGATTATATTGTTTCATATATGAAGACTATTGATACATCGGCACTATTAAGGCTGTACGTACATTAGCACATTGAGCATAAAAATACATTCGGAACACCACTAAAATTCATTCCAGACACTCTATACATTTGGACTTTTGGTAGAATGTCTTGCATTATTTTTGATTTAATTCACAATATTGTAATCTTTTACTTGGGAAATTAAATTAGTTCTTCAATTTGACGAAGTTTGCTGGTTTTACCAGATATTATGCTATTTCGGAAGTAACAACATTTTTAACAAATGCCTAAATAGAAATATTTTGTTCTAGTATTTGGTGGAATATTTTTGGGATAAAAGTGATTTGCACTTGATTAGTAAGTCTTTATCACGTCTTGATGGGAAATTTAAAAAATACAGTTAAAAGACTAGATGTAAGTGGAATTATCAAAACCTCACTTCCAGAAAGGAATGAAGGAATTGCAAATTCAGAAAGAGGAAAAGGAGAAGCAGAGAGAGAGAGAGAGAGAGAGAGAGAGAGAGAGAGAGAGAGAGAGAGAGAGAGAGAGAGAGAGAGGAGAGCTGATGCAGAGATAAGAGAAATGCAAATTCATAGAGTAAGGCCATACAGAGAAAGAGAAGAGAGGTAGATGCAAAGAGGAGAAGAAGAAGAAGGAAGAAGAAGAAGAAGAAGAAGAAGAAGAAGAAGAAGAAGAAGAAGAAGAAGAAGAAGAAGAAGAAGAAGAAGAAGAAGAAGAAGAAGAAGAAGAAGAAGAAACAAATAAACAAACAAACAAACAAACAAAATGCATTTGAAAGTATAAAAAAGACATAAGAACTAGCAGGCCGAGCACGCTCCACTTCCCCATAGACACAAATTCAGGTTTTAATGTTACCAGAAATATTAGGTTAGTACCAACATTTGAAGAAAAAAAAGTAGATCAATAATTTCCTCACTTTGAGAAAATTGCCGAAAACTTGAAATGGCCAAGTGAGCATTGGGCTTTATTATTATAAAATACACAAAATACAATAAAATGCTGATTAAGACATATATCTTGAAGGCTTATGAGTTGGTACCCGAGTCATATCGACTAGGGTGTATGAACTGTAGAAAAGAAAGAGTGACAAACCTTTGTCGAATTCGCATCGGAAAAAGAACAACTATGAGACAGGTGATGCTCAGGCACGAAGGAAAATAAGGGTAACGCTATCCTGAAACAGCTCATATTAACTAAAGAGTTCAAGAATATAATCCATATAACAATATAAAGTCGAAACATACTGTGATGTGTCGAATTTTGAAAACTCTCAGAAGCTTTGGTTAAAGGAATTGTATCAAAGTCAACTTAATTAAAGTAGAAAGGGCTAGAGATAGACGATTATTTTCATTTCATCTCTGAACGTCAAAAGGGAATTCGTTCCACCTGACGTAACATGACCGAGTCAGATGCTATGGTACAAGAAAATGACATAAGACCCTTTCCAAAAATCGACCGGGTAAAGGGCGGAAGCTGGCTATAGATGATTGTTCAAAGTAATGTTAATTACGGCATGATTAGTTGTTTAGTTGTCTGGTCAATCCAAAAATTCTACGGAACAGGTTTAGGAAACAGTCTATTCCGATTGGGTAATATGGATTTATGCGAGTTACTCTGTAAGAAATTAAAGGTTTTACTTTAGGAAAATTCAGCAGTCCTTCAATCGTTCTTGAAAAAGAGTGGTCGACTACGGGAGGAGCGTGTAAGACGTTATCTCGTGATTTGGCAGTAAAGCGGGAGTTTTGTCTCAGGGAAGTAGACAAACTCTATATTCGAATTCGTAACAAATACGTTTTCGTTATAGAGTAATGGGCCAGATAGTTGTCTCAGTTAGGAGACGGACTATACGTGAGGTTCGTGGAAACGAATAAAGAAAACGGCAAAAGGTACGCAATCTTAGTTTCCCGATTTTAATATGTTATTTCATTTGTTAATCTATTTGCAAATGATGTATGTATGTATGATTTAATTTTGCAGAATTTTAGTGAAATGCTAGTCATGACATTTTATTCTTTGATTTTCTAATTATCAATTCATTTGGAGAATTGGCAAGATTGAATGTAATTAAAATTTCATTAGATTAGTTGAAAATATTGCATGTAATTGAATCTGTAATACATAGGAGTGATTAGGAATTTTCATGAATTAAGCTTAAGGAATGATGGGTAATGTTTCATAGTTTTATGGATTACCTCTGTCTAGAATGAGTATGACCTAACTGTACATGCATATCCATATACTAGTTTGTAATATTTAATTGATCACTTAAGTGTATATTTATATACTAGTTTGTAATATTTAATTGGTCGAGTAAACTATTTTAGAATAGTTAGATCTGAGGGTCTAAGCCATATGTAACTTAACACTGCTAGATTGGTAGAGTAAGAAGTCAAGGGGGGGGGTTACATACGGGTTCATACTGCTGAGATGAATTTAATTGACCACCCCTAGCGTGATCCTAATTAAGGTCAGGACCAGCCTTGACCATCTATGTAAACATAAGATTAAGGGAGCAATGAGTTACTGCGGCAGAATTTATGCCTTTTGTTTTCTGAGCCGAATTAATGTAAAAATATAAATATACCTGGGAATGTGACCTATTGTCTATTGCGAGACATTTTATTTATTGAAGGAAACAGCTTTCCTGGATTCACCTGAGAAATCCCTAAACCAATCACAGGACCAGAGCAAATTCTACGCAGAAATCTAAGTCCAGAGACGATTGTTAAATCAGAGTTCGACGGACAAGAGTCCAAGACCAAACAGCTAGACAAAGATCGACGAATCAATGACGAACGGAAGTCTTGATGTCCGCATAAAATAGGTGATGAAGTCTCTCATCGTTGCACTCAAAGGTCACATCTCATTGGCAATGAAGATAGTATATTAACGTTGAAAGTAATTTTATATTTAAAGAAATTTGTATTGTCTTTTTATTTGAGTACATGTTAGCACCATTTTCCTTCTTTTGTAACCAAGTCATTGATTTCTTTTCATTTTAAATTATGTTGATAAACTGATTAAATTTTATATTTGTTCATTGAAAGGGGGCTCGATGTGTTATTTCTTCAATATATTTGTTCAATTATCTGCATTTTTCTTTCTATCTATCCACACTGGGTTAATTACACCGCGGAGGTCATTCCTTAGCAACGAACCGTAGTGAAAGAGGTTGGTGTGTTTTGCACGCCGCCAATTTGTCACACATACCATGATGAGAATGAGGTGAAAACAATGGAAAATGATGATCGTATAGCTGATGATTATTCATAAACTCATGTCAGTAAATCTTCCACTCAGCAGGTTTTTGGGAAAAGGAATCGTCTCAGTCTCATACAAAATCTCAATCCGGCAGGAGTTTTCATCCTGGCGATAGAGCTCTGGCTCTCTTGTCCATACATCAAAATCCCATTCGAGCTAAGTAGCGTGATCCCTGGAAAACTGAAAGAAATTAAGGGACTTAAATTAATTTGAACACTATAATTTTGGACTTGTTATAGAATATTTTTGGATTATTTTGGGATTTAATTCGCAATGCTGTAAGTTCCTCTTGCATTATCACTTTAAAACTGGGGGGTTAATTAGTTGCTGAATTTGACAAAGCTTGTTGTTTTGCATTTTCCGTTACATAGTTTAAGACCATCAAGTAGTTCCAATGTTAAAAACATATGCAGTATGTGCATTCGTGGCATCGGACGTCTTCTAATGGATGATAAAAGTTGAGTGGCTTCGCAAAAATCAATATTGTTTGAAAGTTTTTACAATTTAATATTTTGACATTTTCTTGTAGTCTGAGCGGAAATGTTGATAATGCAACGAGATTACAACCTAATATCTCTCGACAAAAATTGCAACGAGGTACTTCAGTGATCATTTTCACAGAAGTTAGTTCTCCTGCAAATAAAAATATCTTACATAATGATTTATGCAAATTCTCCATTTACCATTTGTTTGCTCACAGGCCATCTGTAGTCATGCCGAAGCGGATCTTTACCACTGTTTTGTTCCTCTAAGATGTGTAACTTACATCAATATCGTACGCATTGATAAAAAATAATGATCACTTTCTGTTCTGGTAGTGTTGCTTAGGGATGTTTAGCTTAACTACAAAACATAATGGGATTTAGCCTGAGAAATTAGGGAATTTCTCGATTAGGATCCCTAAGGAGAGTTTTAAATCCCTTTTATGGGGTCAAGTCTTGTTTTGCGGTTATCGTTCACACAAAGATTTACACAGTGGGTAAACGTTCCGATTGAGCCAAATTTGCAAGTTGTTTTCACGACAAACTATACGATCAAATGGATCCAAGTGTCATACTAACGACCTCTACCGACCAGCAAGTTCCCTATAGTTCAATAAATTCTTTATCTTAATTTTCATCGTGCTATTTTTTTTTAAATGTAAAACAATGAACTGGTTATTGGTTCATATCTAATTCGTGAAATAGAATATTTATTACACGTATGTTATAACAAATGATACCTGTGCGATAAACCAACTTGGTTCATTAACTGCAGTGGCATGCATAAGATTTGAAACTAATTACGAATCATTAAAATACTGTCCAATAATCAGCTTGCCAAATGTACATACACTTACGGATATCTGAATCATCAATTAAAGTTTTAATATAGTTTTATTGTAAATTATTTGGGTTTAACGTCTATATTTTAATTCTTTAATTCAGTGGCTGGGCAGCGCTATAGTCAAATATATGTACACTAGGTTGTATGAATTTCATTCATAAGCCAAGCCCGATGGCTAAGAGCAAGTCAACATCTACATAGGTCACTGGTTATTTGAATAAAGGTTATTTCAACAATGCTTGATTCTAGGGAGTACATTTGTGCTGTGGTTATATCACAAGCCCCCTAGCCGTTGATTGGATAAATAAAATCAGTCTTGTTAACGACCAATGTATTTTGCTTATTTGACATGCTCTATGTGACTATTTAAGGAGCATGCAAGCACCGCGTAACCATTCTTCAGTCAATGTAAGTTCTGTAACAGACGCTGAGAAAAAGTGATTTATTTATAACATTCATTTGTTCCATGGAGTTAACAGCGTGGAAAATATTTAACTTATCGTACTTATCGGATTATGTGAATTTATCAAGGAATTTAATGTTTAAATAATTCTATTGAATTATGTGACACTTTAAAAGGACTCCAGCAATATTTTACGTTCACGGGATTATCTTGAAGTAAAAGACTTGGATCTGAAGCTGTGATTCTTCAGGGGTGTTAGCACGGTAGCACATAACATTAGAACCTTCATTCAAAATACGTTTGGAAAATTTCCGGATAAGTGAGAAATTGAATGAACAATTAGGATAATCTTCTATCAATTCATACACTGAAAGTTATTTTTAATTCTTTCACCTTTTTTGATTTTATATTTTATTTAAAGGAAGACAGAAATAAAACTTTTCCTTTTATATATGTAATTATTTACAAATTTTAATTCGGGGGCCCCAAGCAACCGAGTGGTCTAAAGCGCTGTCTGTTACGCATCACTTCCATCTCACCTCTGTATGCGTGGGTTCGAGTCTAAGATTCGGCGAATGTGGATATGTGAGAAAGCTTGCCAGAAACTTCTAATGGGTCGGTGGCTCTTTCCGTGGATTTCCCGGTTTATTCCTCCACCGTTAATACTGGCCGTCATGTATAGCCTATTGTGTGCTGAAATATGGCGTTAAGCCCAGCAACAACAACAACAAATTTTAATTCGACTGAAATGTTTATATATTAAATATTGCAGCTGGATAGTATTTATATTGCGCGGAAGATACTACGATTCCGTAAATTGTCGAGTTTTTCCGAGTTTTAATGAGACGACAGATCATGTGGTCCGATGACGCAATACTAGCCAGTCCTCAAATTCAAACAGGAATATGATAGACAGGAGGAGAACAGATTTGGGATGCACATTCAAAAGTTGAATCTGCTTCTGAGTTATTTTCATAGCTATATGTAGGAAATACCCCTCCCCAACTTTGTTGTGGTGGGTTACCTGGTTTTGGTTATCGTTATCTAGAGGTAATCGGCAACGGTGTAATTTGCCCGGAACGAGTAAATGTCAGTATAAAGTATGAAACTCATGGGTGAAATAAATAAAGATCTGAACAGCTATATAGAACAGAATAATACGAGCCCCTGTTACATATAAACACAAAATTTAATCAAATTCATAACAATAAAATTCACAAACAAGTGTAATAAGCGTTACAATTTGAAAGATACACTTCTTTATCTTTGAATTAACTTATTCAAGAAATTTCAAATACAAACACGATTATTCAAATAGCGGATCTGGTAAACAATAAAATTAAATCATCATCGAATCGAGGAAGACATCGAAAAGCACAGCTTTGTATCCATTCATAACCTGTTGTCTCGACTTAGTCCAGTTCCACATCGACTGTCCCTTTTGACTTCCCTGTGCCGCTAAATCTGGGTCTTCTCCACTTTTTCCTTTCCTTTCCCCAATTCTCCGGTATCACACCACTTTCGGCATTCCAACTTTGTGCACCCCCTTTGGGTTTTTAATACGTGAGACGTCCTGTCACTGTCACATCCGATAATATGATTTGTGAAGTTAACTCACCTTGTGCTTTCAAGCTTTTGTGTCTGTCAATTTTTCCGGACAATCGTTTCACCTGGATGATTTTACGAGTGAATTTACTTTTTAAATTACTCTAAGTATTCTTACGTTCGTTTTCTCTTGTAGAAAGGCGTAGACTAATTTCTAATTTTTACTATTAGCACATTCAAGCTGAGAGTTTTCGTGTGAAACCACGAACCCTTTCACAGAACCTCCAATGGGGATTAAATATAATTCCCGCCTGAACTAGCCTCAAAACAGTGGAGTTCGTCATCGGTTACGCAGCTGATTCCTGGTAACCTGCAGAAAAAAAGTTTTCCATAGAGATCAAAGGTTGACCATTATTCGGTGCAGTTTAAACCAACGTAGCCATAATCAAAAACTGCTAACTCGTGACTGAGCCTGTATCAATCCGTCCGTGCATTATGGATTATTAAACACTCGCAGATCTCCATAAATCTAATTAATCGTATACGCGGCCAACTACAGGTTCCTACCGAGATCGACATAAAAATTTGCTACATTACACTATATGTGTTGAATTGTGTGTTAACAATGTATTTAAGACATTAATGTAAGAAAGTACAGAAGTAATAAGGTGCTCATATTTCATATTTTGGAATTTTAAAAAATCAATCAAATTTTAAATTAAATAGTTATGAATTGTGTGCTGTTTAAACATATGATACGGATTAAGTGCTGTCAAGGGAAAAATAAAAAGTTTACCCCAATGTAATAAATTCATGTAAGAAGGATGGGGTTGAATCGTACTACATGTAAATGACATATTCATTATCTACACCCAATACACACACCACTTAAAAAAATATCTTGAAAATATGCATCTAACACTGAAACACTGAGACATAATATTGAAATCTTGGCGAAGAGTCTTGAAAGGGTCCGACTTGTGTGTAAAACAATATCCATTACCGAACAGGTGAAAAAAAGACCAATACTGAGAACGGTTTTTATCAGTCGTAACTTAGCCATTTATTTACCCAAACAAAAGACCCATCAATAGATCTGCAAAGCATAAATCATAAGTAATTAATTTAAACATTAAGATGCTTCCTTCTTACGACTCAGTTACAGTCTATTTTACATGCAGGTTACACAAATTTGATCATATATACATTCTGGTATAATAGTTTATGAACTGTACTTGTCAGGGCTTAAAAAAATAACTTTTTTAAGCACAAGGACCGGGATGGTGACTTAAATAAACTCCAAAGCGCTGACAGAAACTCTACCAGCCCTGACAGCTCATACCTGTCAACTCTCAAGCAGGGAGAAAAACCTCCCGATTTTGGGGGAATATTTTTACACCTACCTCCCGATCTCGTAATATCTCCTGATATCTCGCGGAGAACTCCCAATTATTACATTATATCAGTCAATTTTCAGAAGAAAAAACTCAAACCATGCATAAATAGATATAACATACGTAATCCACAGAGACCATATTCTATCACTTGTAAATACGGTAGTGACGAAATCAGTGCCGGATTAAGGCTTAAGCTAAACCAGCTACGGCGTTGGTCCTCACAGCCTGAACTCACCGTCTGCAGGGGCCTCTCAAATTTATTTTATACCAAATAAGGCCTTTACAGCTTCCCATAGCTTAATGCCTCGCTATGTCTAAATCCGGTACTGGACAAAATAATATCGCACAACAGTTTTTATTCTTCAGTAAATAGTATGTTAAGATTAAACATTATTCAGGTAAATTTCAGATATTTTAAACCACTACAAAAGTACTATAGTAAAATAAATTAAATATACAAAATGGTCACCAATTAGATTAAATCCCATGAATGACTACTGTGAATGCTGTGTAATTTTCTCTGCAAACAAAATCGTATCTCCATTTTAGCTCCCCCTGCGGGTCCGGGGTTGTAGAATTGGCCCGCCGTGCCTCGCTACGTGTCGTAAAAGGCGACTAAGTAGAGGCAACCTGTTTGCCGTGGGTTGCGACCCGTAACGGAGGAGGAAAGGATCCTGGTAGTTGCAACACACTACTTTGGCCTCTACTTCTCTTAAGACGGGTGGTTGAGATGGGCCCGGTCTCGACAAATCGGCTGGTCACGCCGAGCCCTAGGAAGTCTTAATTAACTCTCTCACCTCCTTTAACTTTATTCTTGTATCTCGCTTGATACCACCGTTGCCCCTATATTCTATTCCTATATCTTTCCCTTTCTTAAATCTTAGAAGACTTCCTAGAAGGCGGTGGCTTAACGGGTCAATCGGGGGGTAATTTTACTGACTTTCGAAATTGGCAACTTCAGGGTCAACCAAAGGTAATTTTACCAACTGAGTATGGTGTTTGTGTATCCCTGGCACTTGAAAAGTGTCCCCTTGTTGGGCTCCTTGGTGGGTGGGGAGCACGGGTGCTTAATCTTTCAAACTGCCATCATGGCGAATTTTAAAAAAAAACTCCAAAACGTACCAAAACTGTGTCATCAGAGTCGGATGATGAACCATGTAATGTGGAATCCTTTCCTCGCTAAATGGTCATCCATTCAAAAGACGAAGCTAAACAACTTGCCACATTGTCACCATTTATAGTCGAAAAGACTATACTTGGATTAGTCGGCAAGCCAAAAAGTGTGAAGAAGCTAAGATCAGGTGACCTACTTGTAGAGTGTGAGCGCAAAGCTCAAACTGAAAATATACTGAAAATTAAATCCTTTCACGATATTCCAGTAACCTGCTCTGCCCACTCTACACTTAATACATCAAAAGGCATCATTCGTTGCCGTGACCTTGCTGGAGTCTGCGACAAGGACATCGTCGAGGGCATGAAAACTGAAGGTGTCACTGCAGTCCGTAGAATTCGTATCAAACGAAACAACAATCTGCAGGACACCAACACTATTATACTCACCTTTAATAAGCCCATATTACCTAAAGTGGTCATGGTTGGCTTCTTACAAGTTAAGGTTGAGGTATATATACCAAATCCCCATCGATGTTACAAATGCCAAAAATACGGCCATCATGAAGACAGATGCTCTAGAAGCCAAATCTGTGGCCGGTGTGAATACTCCTCCCACCGGGAATCAGAGTGCAAGGCCACTCCGCACTGCGTAAACTGCGGAAAAGAACATCATGCTAGTTCCAAGGAATGCGACACTTGGAGACAGGAGAAGGAAATCCAGAGGATTAAATACACTAATAATATTCCCTATCCAGAGGCCAGAAAGCTTGTTCAAGCTAGATCATTACCCGGCCCATCCTTCTCAACTGTAGTAAAGAGCAGCCAGAAAGCAACGAAAGACGCACAAACTCAAACAAACCCGCCTGAACCCCATGCTGACTCAAACATCCCACACTATAGACCGCAGAAAAACTCTACATCGACGCAAACAACATTCAACATTACCTCACCACCAAAATCACCAAATAGCAAGAAAAGGCTTCAAACAAATAGGCATAAAAAAGGGTCTGATGACCCTATAAAAATACACAACAGGTTTGAAGACCTAGAGGACATGGATGCGAAGGAATCTGCTTCATGTCCTCAGGGTAACTCCAGATCCAATAACAAAAGATACACCCCCGTACTTCCTCCAGATAAATAACCAAATTATTTGCCACTCGAAAGGTCTAATATACAACTGAAATGAAGAACACCATTTTACAATGGAATTGTAGAGGACTTAAAGCCAACTACCATGATATTCTTCTGCTTTTAGATGAACATGATCCTGCAGTACTATGTCTTCAGGAAACATTTTTGAAAACTACAGACAACATCACACTTAAAAACTACTCCCTGTTTAACCACTACTCTCAGAATGTTTACAGGGCCTCAGGGGGAGTCTCTGTTATTGTGAACAATAGAGCCCCTCATAAGGTCATTCCTCTAAACACAAATTTACAAGCCATTGCTGTAAGCGTCACTCTTCAGCGAGTGATTACATTTTGTTCTATTTACTTACCACCAAACACTAACCTAGTCCCAAACGAATTAGATACCCTTGTGCAACAACTTCCTGCACCATTTGTTTTACTCGGAGATTTTAATGCCCATAATATTCTATGGGGATCAAATCATATAAGTGATAGAGGTCACAAAATTAAAGACTTTATTTCTAGACACGATCTGTGTCTCTATAATACCAAAACACCTACATACCTACACCCAGGCACGGGTACATACACATGCATCGATTTGACAATTTGTTCTCCCTCGCTGCTTTTGGACTATGAATGGAAAGTCGCTGATAATCTCCACAGTAGCGATCACTTCCCAATCTCACTTGTAAATCTTAACTCTACAGATGAAGTAATTCCACAATGGAATTTAAAGAAGGCCGACTGGGTCAAGTTCGAAATACTCTGCAAAACTAGGCTGAATGAGGACACAGTTTTCAATGTTAGCGATCCCATTCAGCTTTTTACATCTATTCTAATAGAAATTGCAGAAGACTCTATTCCCAAGTCCTCTACCAACTGTAAAAGAATCTTAAAACCTTGGGTCACTAAGGAATGTACAGAAGCCATTAGACTACGTCGAAAAGCATTAACCAAATTTAATAATCATCCGACGCCCGAAAACTTAAATATATATCGCATTGCCAGAGCCAAAGCTCGTCGCACAATCAGGGAAAGTAAACGAGCATCATGGAAGAAATATGTTTCTTCTTTAAACTCTCGTTCCTCTGTTCAGAAGGTTTGGGATACTGTACGCAAAATAAACGGAAAGAACAAACAAAACCCTCTCCGACAACTGCAACTAAACAATAACAACTTTAATTCAAAACGTGACATTGCAAATACTCTTGCTGACAGTTTCTCCAAAAATTCATCATCATCTAATTATACCGAAGCCTTCCAAAAACTTAAAGCTCAAAAAGAAAAGTCACGTTTAAAATTTACATCCAACAACTCGGAAAGTTATAATCAGTTGTTCTCATTATCGGAGCTTAGGGAGGCTTTAGATAAGGCCCATGATACATCCACTGGGCCTGATGAAATACATTACCAGTTTTTGAAACACCTTCCAGAATCATCATTAACAACTCTTTTGAAACTCTTCAATGATGCATGGATTATTGGTAATATACCCAAAAACTGGAAAGAAGCAACTGTAATACCAGTTCCCAAACCCGGTAAAGATAGCGAAAACCCCAACAGCTACCGACCAATTGCACTGACAAGCTGTGTGTGCAAAACAATGGAACGAATGATCAATTCTCGACTACTCTGGTACTTAGAAGCTAACAATTTAATATCTCCTTTCCAAAGTGGCTTTCGATATGGACGGAGTACTAATGATCATCTAGTTAGACTAGAAACATTCATTCGTGATACCGTTATCAAAAAAGAACATTTAGTAGCGGTATTTTTTGATTTAGAAAAGGCCTATGACACAACATGGAAGTACGGGATACTAAAAGACCTGCACGATCTGGGTCTCAAAGGCCGTCTGCCCTCATTTGTCTCTAATTTTCTCTCTGACAGGGAATTCAAAGTTCGAGTGGGCTCTACCCTCTCCGATACACACCAGCAAGAGATGGGTGTGCCCCAGGGCAGTATTTTATCTGTGACGCTTTTTAACATCAAAATCAATAGTATCACCAAATGCTTAGCTCCCGGTGTTGACTGCTCATTATATGTTGACGATTTTTTAATTTGTTATCGCTCAGAACACATGCATACAATTGAGAGGCAACTCCAGCAAAATATCAATAAGATTCAAAGTTGGGCCAGTAATAACGGTTTCAAATTTTCAAAATCAAAAACAGTATGCATGCATTTTTGTCAGTTGCGAAAACATCATGATAACCCTAAACTCGCGCTGGATGGAACACTTATTCCAGTTCTTGAGGAAACAAAATTCTTGGGTGTTCTATTTGACAAAAAGCTGACATTCATACCACACAGTAAGAATTTGAAAGCTAAATGCTTAAAAGCCTTAAATTTGATTAAAGAAATTGCTCACACTGATTGGGGTGCTGATAAAAAAAAGTCCTCCTTAATTTGTATAGAACATTTATCCGTTCCATCTTAGACTATGGATGCATTGTTTATGGTTCAGCTAGGAAGTCTTATTTGAAAATGCTTGACCCAATTCATCATCAGGAAATAAGACTTGCTCTAGGATCATTTAAGACATCTCCGTGTGAAAGCCTTCTCGCGGAAGCGAATGAACCACCTTTATCGCATCGCAGAGAAATGCTTTCTGCACATTATGCTCTTAAGTTACGATCCAACCCTCTGAACCCTGCTTTTTCGGCCGTTTTTCATCCAAATTACAAAGCTTTATACGTAAATAAACCAAATGCTATACCTTCATTTGGTATTAGAATATCGTCCTGCTTTGACCAAATCAAATGTAATCTACCTTTAATCCAGAAAACATTTGTCTCGAAAACACCACCTTGGCTCATTAAGCAACCCCAAGTGAATTTTACGTTACACGATCGGAAAAAATCTGAGACAAACCCTATCCTATTCTTGAATTCTTATCATGATCTACTCAATGAATTTACACATTATGCTAGATTTTATACTGATGGATCAAAACTTGCTGATAAGGCTGCTGCAGCCTTCGTCAGTGGCAAACACATAACCCAAGAGCGTTTGCCAAATGATGCATCCATATTTTCAGCGGAAATCAGAGCAATAGACCTTGCTCTGACATTTATCGAATCTAAACATATTCTAAATAGTATTATCTTCTGTGACTCATTATCAGTGCTTCAGGCGCTACACAATATCAAACTAGATAATCCACTATTGGTGAATGTTCTGATCAAAAACTCTGAGCTTAGTGCCTCATGCAATATAGTGTACTGTTGGCTACCTAGCCATATTGGTATTAGAGGTAACGAAGAAGCAGACCGGGCTGCTAAGATGGCCCTATCTTTAGAACCATCGGATTTTAAATTACCATATTCTGATTTTAAACCTTGTATCAAAAAGTATCTACGTCAAAAGTGGCAGGTATCATGGGATGATGCAATCAATAACAAACTTCATGCCATCAAACCAATCTTGGGAGAATGGACTCCTTCCTACAGAACTATTCGTCGGGAGGAGGTTGTCATTGCAAGAATCAGAATCGGTCATACATACATTACCCACTCACACATACTAAAAGGTGAAGATCCACCAGAGTGCGTTCCTTGCAATGTACCATTTACTGTTAAACACTTTATGACCACGTGTTCCGACCTGCAACCTACGCGTCATAAATACTATAATGTACACGACATGCAGGAACTTTTTGATACTATTCAAATCACTAGTATTTTAGATTTCCTAAAGGAAGTAAATCTTTATTTTAAACTGTAACTTTTTATGACCTTACCCAAACTAATTTGTAACTAATACAAATACCAACTATTATTTACATCTTTTCATCAAGATACATCATTTACAATTCCCGTTGATCGGGAACCAATATCTTTAACTGTTACCAACATTTACCATTTTATATTTATCTATTATGGATTTTTTACTATATCGCTGGTCGATATTGAACATTTCATTTTACAAATATGACCTACTGTATGGCGCTAAATAGCCTAAAAGTGCTGGTGCGCCGTTAAAATTAAATCAATCAATCAATCAATCTTCATTTTAGCCAAAGGAACTCGGCTATTTAGCACCTGAGATATATAAAGTTTAATTACCATGATATTATTAAAAGAAGGAATAAACCAAAAATATGCTATACAGTATATATGCCACCAAAGAACTATTTCATAATAAATGTTTTATCAGTAAAAACAGTTTTATGTGCATTAAGACTTACACCTAAGGAAATATGGTGAGACGTAAAACTTGGGAAAAACAGTTGCCACAAGTACGGTAACTAGTGACTGCAGATTGAACTGTTAAAATGAAGTAAACACAAGATAGGGCATTGTTTATTTCCCAAATAATTGCAGGTACTTACCTACCCGCACACACGCTAGAACGTAATTTCTTCGAAAAATGTCCGAAGGGCAGTTCTTTTCACCAGATAAAGGCAAGGATAAGGATTAACCGTTAATTAGTCACACCGGCTTTATTGCTGGTGTACTTAAGTCTAAACTTGAGCTATTTTGCAGTTTAGCCGCCGCTGACTAGAATATGAAAAAGGGGCTTTTCGTGAGGATAATAAGGCTTATCACAGGGAGATATGGCCCGTCCCACGGGAACTCTCACATTGTGGCACGTGGGTGCGGTCAATGTGATACATTGATTTTATACCAGACCTTTTTTATTTTAATCGCTATTTAAACTGCCCAAAGCATTGTTTTAGATCAATTCCAGTCCTTAAAAATTACCGTTTATACATACTACATATAACAGGTGTAAACTGATAGGGGGGTGTTTTTTTTTTTTTTTTTAATTTAAGATTACTGAAAATTGTTTTCTTGAAACACGACTGTGTCAGGGCTTTGTAATCTTTTTTTTTTTTTTTTTTTTTTTTTTTTTTTATAGCAAAGCGTTCATTTGATTAAAATCGGATCTCATTTTCACCCAGAATAGTGGTGATTTGATTTAGATTGAGCCGTGTTAAGGCATGTATGTCAACGTCTTAAAAATAGATTCACCCTCTTCATCAGCGCGATCAAAGAGTCCTCATGCAAACATTTTTTTTGACAAGCCCGACGGGCATTTCACTTTGAATACATGATGGGACCGAACTAAAATTAGAGGAGCCCAGAGAGTCGGGCTATCGGGGGTGGGGGATGTAGAACTGCTGGTGTAGATAAGATCTGTGAATTAATTGATGCATTTTGCGGTCACTAAATCGGCCTTTGCCTATATTCGTCACTCGATCGCATGTTTAACACTTTCACGAGGATTTAAAATATCCAATGGTATGTCTTGAACAACACCAGCTTTTAGTCTAGGCTTAGCACTTGCATATCCTAGAGCTGCCATTTTCTTTCAAGATACCTCTCTTAAAATCCATTTTTTGAAAAATGTAATGATCACAGAGTGCTTTATGGTGTTGCTTTAATTGAAATCGACTCGCTTGCAATAATGTATCCATACTGTCTATATGTCTGTATATTTCGTAAAAGAAAAGAGTTTTTGTCCACTGTCTTTTCTTAATGTGCCCGTCAGCAAAGCAAAACGGCATTGTCTTTTACTCTGGCAAGTGCCAGTCGGGCTGCTGGAGTTGCTACTAATGACGTCACATTATAAAAGTAACTGAATAGACGCGGGAATTTTGCACACAAGGTCACGGAAATTCTGCTCCTTGAAGAAATGCTAATATTTAAATATTGGCATTACGGTTATAGATGATACTTCAGAATAAGGTTGTCTTCTATAGTGCTTTTATTATTATTCTATATTTCCATTTGTTTCTGGTCTCTTTTAAATACACGTATATTTTGGAAAATTGAATGCTTCTTACGTTTACCATGTCTTGCTACGTAAGTTTAAGTCCGTAGAGATAACTGTACATAGATATCAATTACATTAAAGATTCAAAGCACAGATGATTAAGTGTTCAAAATAGTCACATCATGTAATATGCCAATTTAAGCACCTATTTAGCAAAAGTACAGAACTTTGCAGATATTTTCTGATTCATTATTGCTGACTTGGTTTTATATCGATTACCTCTCAATCAATTCTTTCATCATCCACATCCAAAGATATTACACATTTCTTTAAGTCCGTAGAGATAACTGTATATAAATATCAATTACATTAAAGATTCAAAGCACAGATGATTAAGTGTTCAAAATAGTCACATCATGTAATATGCCAATTTAAGCACCTATTTAGCAAAAGTACAGAACTTTGCAGATATTTTCTGATTCATTATTGCTGACTTGGTTTTATAACGATTACCTCTTAATCAATTCTTTCATCATCCACATCCAAAGATATTACACATTTCTTTAAATTCTACTGCTGCTGTACCCAGCATATTATTATTATTATTATTATTATTATTATTATTATTATTATTATTATTATTATTATCATCATCATCATCATCATCATCATCATCATCACCATTATTATTATTATTATTATTATTATTATTATTATTATTATTATTATTATTATTATTATTATTAAATATTGGCGTGTTTTTCAAATAGAAAAGTCAATGTTTTGCTTCATTAAATATGACTTTCAAAGCGTATGTCGTATTGTTTTGTCAGTTAGGGCAAAACTCATAAAATTATCTATTTATTAATTTTAGATAACTAAATAAGATTATGATTATGCTAATTTAATTTATGTAGAATAGGCCGAGGAACTTGCTGCAGTGGTTTAGTGGTTAGTATGCCGGACTCGCGATTCAATGGCTGTGGGTTCGAATCCTACAACTATATCGGCCCGAGTGGATTATTCCGACCTGTCCTTGAGCGAGACACTTAACTACAATTGTCTCGGCACTAAAAGTCTAACTTCTTATAGTGTTAACATATGACGAAAACATATCTGAGGCTATTTAACAAAGGGACATCATTCGGAAACATAAAGTTTTGATCTAAGTCCATCAAAGTACAGTGGTTTAGCATTTCTATTTATCCAGTGGCCATATGACCGAAACAAGCAAATGCTATATATGAAGTTTTAAACATTACAATATCGGCATGTCATTTGCTAAACGGTCATACGACGGAAACAGACAAATAATACAGCATTAGCCTTTCATGGCCATATGACGAACACAGACAAGTCACATCTAATTTCTTCGAGTTACATTGTTAGTAGGTGTTTTACAAAACGGTCGCATGACGGAAACAGATAAATAATACAGTGTTAGCAGGTCATTTAAAAAATGGTCAGATGGCGGAAACATGCAAAATCCAGATCTGTATACTTCAAATTAGAGTGTTAGCAGGTTAGTTACCAAATGGTCAAATGAGAGACAGAAATCCAAAGTCGTTGACTCATTCATGGTTTGTTCTGCGCGTTGTAGCATAATGTTATATTTGCTTCGTTTCAAGAAAAATGCAAGCACGCTTAAACGAAAAGGTGCTGTCTTTCCCTATTACAATCCGACTAAATCAACTGGGATGGGGAGGGAAATGCTTTATTCACGATGCAAGTCCAAAATTAGATCATTTTAATTGTTTGACTAGTACTTAAACCATATGGAAATATGCTCATATGTTCATAAATAGTATATGTTGTTATTGTTATTGTTATTATTATTATTATTATTATTATTATTATTATTATTATTATTATTGTTGTTGTTGTTCTTGTTGTTGTTCTTATTTTTTGTTGATATTATTATTATTATTATTATTACTACTACTACTACTACTACTACTACTACTACTACTACTACTACTACTACTACTACTACTACTACTGGCACAGAAAACCAAGCTTAGTAACAAATTATTTGTCATCGGTATATACGTATAAACTTCTGTTTCAGAAGTAAACGATGGTGTAAAACATAATCTAATGCTCTGATCCTTACTAAGCTAAAGGTCATATCCTGTTTAGGATCAAACACGTCCGACCGACTAAGCAAATTAACTCCTACCTTTACAATATCCCACATGAGGAACTGGGGCATGGGTGGGCAACTTCTCCAATCGGCGGGGCCGGATATGGGAAAATAAAGTCCTTGGCGGGCCGGATTACTGAATCGATACCTTAATCGCGTATTTATCCACCTATGAAAGGAATATATCGTATTTAATGTAAACTTTAAACTTGTAAACTTTAAGTTTATAGCATAGAGACCAAAAACAGTATTTAATTTAACGTAATGTACTTCAATAGCGGCTGAAGTCAATGAGACATTTGTGGTCGATCAAAGTTGTCAACAAGTTGTTTGAACTCGGCTGCATGTCGGACATAGAAATCCTCAGTAAAGACTACGCGTGAACATCAGTTAGATTGGAACGCAGCTTTGTCTTGTTAATGTTCATGGTCGAAAATGTTTGCTCGCAAATGTATGTAGACCTGAACAGAACAAGTAGTTTCATGGCCATCTTTCTCAGGTTGGCAAACTTGGACTCATTCAGTGACGCATAAAATTTGTCAATGCTTTCAGATTGGAATTTCTCTTTTAGGGTAGAGTCACAGATCAGTTGCAGATCAATCAATTCCAGCTGTAGAGCATATGGCACCTTTTCAAAGACATCAAACTCAGCAGCAAGTTTCTGTAAGTCCGCAAAATGACGAGCAAATTCATTGTCTAGTGCAGATATCATATTGGTGTACTTCTCAGTTGACATCATCTGTTGTGCCATAGTTTCGAGTGTTGGAAAGTTTGTTGTGATATTCTGACTGAGCTGGCAAGAAAACGGTTTAACTTCACCCTGAATGCCTTCACTGTTGAGTACATTTCGTGAGCAAAAGTGTCCCTCCCTTGAAGTTTGGTGTTCAATTCATTCATATGTTCAAAGAGATCAACTGCAAACGCCAGATCTGACAGCCATTCACATTTTCTGAGTTGAGGATATTCGGTATCTTTCCCTTTCATCTCCAAAAACAGTAAGATTTCCGTTTTCAGGCCCCAGACACGTCTCAGAACTTTCCCCAAACTCAACCAGTGTACAGCGGTATGATACAAAACATCACTGTGATCCGAGCCGCAATGTTCCAGAAGTGTGATAAATTGCCTGTGACTTAGACCTCTCGCCCTGATGAAATTAACAATTTGCACAACTGGATCCACATGTTTCATGTCAAGCACACTTTTACAAAGCACTTCCTGGTGTATTATGCAATGTAAAAATATTAACTCCCTGGTGCAATCGACCTCTGTAACATGGTCACCCAGTCTCTTCAGTAGACCAACTTTCTTTCTTGTCAATGATGGACAACCATCCGTAGTAACACTGGCCATTTTCTGTCATGGTAATTGCATTGTATGCATGGCATTTTCCACACATTCAAAAATATCTTCCCTGGTAGTAGTGATTCCATTGACAGCAATTCTTCTGTAATTTCAAAGGTTTTTTTTAAATGCCTCGTACAAAGATGGGCAACTGTGCAGTGTCATCGATGTCAGTACTTTCATCCAATGCAAAGGAAAACAGCTGAAATGAAGGTACACGCCCTTTCAGTTGTGATGTAAGGTCTTCACCACTTGCTTCAATGCGGCGAGCCACAGTTCTTCTCGATAAACTGACTTTTTCAAACTTCTTTCTTTGTTCTGGACAGACTTGATCAGCTACATCGAGCATGCACTTTTTGACAAATTCACCATCACTAAACGATTTGCTGTGCTTAGCAATGTTGTATGCGACCACAAAGCAGGCATGAGTAGCAGCCTTCTGGGCTACTTTGTTTTTTTCCGAATACATTCTGCTGCTTTACACGTTTTCTGTCCAGTTCTGTTGCTCTTGTTTGCCGTTCTGCTGCTGATAAAGTTCTGCCATAGCCTGCATGTTTCGTCGCATAATGGTGGCTAATGTACTCTTTCAACACGACAACACTTTCACTGCACAGCAAGCATACTGTTTTATGCCGACTTCTGTGAAAAAGTACTTAGGCATCCAATCTTTGTTAAATGCGCGACACTCGCCGTCAACTTTACATTTCTTGGCAAAATCCATGATAAAATTTTTATTGTAAATTCTAAATCTAATTCTAACTGAATTCTAACCGCGGGCCACATTATCATGTACGACCAGAAACAGTCTGCGGGCCAGTCCAAATCCCGTCGCGGGACGGGTTTGGCCCGCGGGCCGTATGTTGCCCGTCCCTGAACTGGGGTATCATACTGTTTTCCATCTGTTTAAGTTGGGGGTGGGTGTCTTTTTCTTTTGTCATCAAGTTGATGGGGTCACATGGCACATTTATGAAAACTTGGTCCGTTGATAGAGAGCACGTATATATATATATATATATATATATATATATATATATATATATATATATATATATATATATATATATATATATATATATATATATATATATATATATAAAGTATTGATCTTACTAACGTAAAGCAAACTAAATAGAATATGAATCAATTGAAGATAAAGCACGCGAAAAAGTACATTCTAAATTGAAAATGACATATTTATCATAACACTATGCAGTCATATTTTGTGATGACCTGATAACGGCTATAGACTATTGTGCAAGGTGGTCGTTAAAAAGAGGGTTGTGGTGTAGTCTGTTAAATTCAGCAACGAAACAAGATGAATATTACGTGCGAAGAATCAACACTTTAATGGATAACAAGCAATATGTGGAATGTTTTTAGTAATCAGAGACTTTTGAATAGACACTAAGCTATATGAGGGAACGCTGTTCTTTTACATAATTATATAATAGTCTTCACTGACCCTTGCACATGTATACACAAAATTGCAGGACATGGATCACACTGTCTTCGTGGTTTCGAGTTTAAGATTCGGCGAATGTGGATATGTGAGAAAGCTTGCCAGTAGCTTCTCGTGGGTCGGTGGTTCTTACCGCGGATTTCCCGGTTTCTTCCTCCACCATTAATACTGGCCGCCACGTATAGCCTATTGTATGCTGAAAATGGCGTTAAACCCAACAACAACAACAACAACAACAACAACAACAACAACAAAAAGTGGCCTTTGAAAAGAAATCATAGCGATTTTCGAATATTTGTAAAATTGAATTGGGTTATTTGGCCCGTATGAAGCACGTGGCTCATTGAAGTAGAAATTAAAATATGAACTAAAACTGGTTTCATCGTCGTTTCATCAATATAAACGATTTGTGCCCAACCTGATATAAAAAAACGATGACTTTTTGCATTGTGATTAAGGAATCCGTATTGGGGTTACCAAGCAAAACTTGGACGCAAGCATTCATGAAGCAAGATAAGACTACAGGGATTAAAAAAAAATACTGCCAAATCAAATAATATTCTCAAGATTTCACGCTTATAAAATTTGCAAGAAGAGTCAATATCACAATTTAAGAATTCAAGGAAGCAAATCACCTTTCCGGTAATGGTGTAATTTTGTTATGTCTATCTTCACCGCAATTGATATTGAAGTCAATTTCTATGTCTCCTGAGGCGACTCAACCTGATTAGTACTGGCCCTTGATTTGTATTTGTTCTCATGCGAGTGATTCACTCATTCTAAGGCAGGCAACTGATATCGGATTTTGATGAAAGGAAATCTTCCCTCGAAGTGGATGACAAATGACATTAACCACTTGAGATGATAGACGATGAATAGATAACACCGGATACTCATCGAATATATTTTATCACTATAAAGGATATAAAAGACTGAAATAAGATATTTTATATAAATCAAACGAAACTAAAGCCCCCCCCCCCCTCCAGGTGTTTCAGTATAAATGTAAAATGAAACTGTTCATATCTTCTTGTTATGTATTTTGTATAGGTATGCTGACGTATGAATAAATGCATCCGGATTTTTTATATCAAACGGGTAGAGGGACATTTTGCGTTCACATTATACGATAATGAAAATCTGTCTCGTTGGGGTCATGGCAACTATTAGAAATACCAAACAAAGTACTTCTCGAGGCCTGGTATACCGACAGTTGCAGGACTGAAATGTCCCTTGTACAGTGTACTAGACTAAACGCATATCCACACCAACCATGTTGGTATCCTAATGTACCGCACACCACTGTTTCCAATCTACCTTTCAACAGTAATTTTTCCGCCTTTCGCCTTGACAGCAACATCAAAAGTCGACCAAGTCAAGAACAAAAGCCAGATTTTGAGGAGAAAAAAAAATCTGGCGCATCTTTTCATAATTTCATATTTAACTTTGCATCAATATATTAAATTAGTTTTCTTCATATCAATATTTTTTCTCGTATCAATATGTCATTCTTTTTCATTGGCCACATTACCTTCCATTCTTTTTTGCAAGCAATGTTTCGTTCACTGATGACGTGCGCTTTCATAGTAGTGAATCAATGCATAATAATGAGCTCAGGTTTTATTCAATAAATGAATATATACAATATAAAATAAAACAATATCAATTAATCGCTTCAATATTTTTCAATACTCATTCAATAAAATATAATTATAGCCCATGTACGCCCGCAGGATTTTTGCGAGGGTGGCGAGAACTTTTGCAGAGGGGGGAGGCAGGATTATTTGCGGGGCTAGGGGGAGGAAGGATCAGTCACCAGAGAGTTGATATAGTAAGCAGCCTGAAACTAAAGCTAATTTTTACTAAGCGTTTTGAATAGAATCTTGTCACATGTTTCCAGCTTCATTTGCATGATTAAACTTGTCAGAATATATATATATATATATATATATATATATATATATATATATATATATATATATATATATATATATATATATATATATATATACATACATACATACATACATACATACATACATACATACATACATACATACATACATACATACATACATACATACATACATGCAGCACGCACGCACGCACGCACGCACACACGCGCACACACACACACACACATACATACATACATACATACATACATACATACATACATACATACATACATACATACATACATACATACATACATACATACATACATACATACATACATACATACATACATACATACATACAGTGACAAATTGGCGGCGTGCAAAAAAAACACACCAACCTCTTTCACTACGGTTCGTTGCTAGGGAATGACCTCCGCGGTGTGATTTACCCAGTGTGGATAGATAGAAAGAAGAATGCAGATAATTGAACAAGTATATTGAAGAAATAAACACGACGAGCCCCCTTTCAAAGAACAAATATAAACTTTAATCAGTTTATCAACAGAATTTAAAATGAAAAGAAATCAATGACTTAGTTACAAAAGAAGGAAAAATGGTACTAACATGTACCCAAATAAATAATACAATACAAATTTCTTATATGTAAAGTTACTTTCAACGTTAAATTGCTATCCTCATTGCCAATGAGATGTGACCTTTGAGTGCAACGATGAGAGACTTCATCACCTAAATTATGCAGACATCAAAACTTCCGTTCGTCCCTGCTCTGTCGATCTTTGTCTAGCTTTTCGTCTTGGACTCTTGTCCACCGAACTCTGACTTAACAATCGTCTCTGGACTTAGATTTCTGCGTAGAATTTGTTCTGGTCCTATGATTGTTCAGGGATTTCTCCTGCGAATCCAGGAAAGCTGTTTCCTTCCATAAATAAAAATGTCTCGCTATAGACAATAGGTCACATTCCCAAGTATATCTATATTTTACATTAATTCGGCTCAGAAAACAAAAGGCGTAAATTCTGCCGCAGTAAACGGTCGATGCTTGTCCTGACCTTAATTCGGATCACGCTAGGGATGGTCAATTAAATTCAACTCAGCCGTATGAACCCGTATGTAACCCCCACTCGACTGCTGACTCTACCAATCTAGCAGTCTTAAGTTACATATGCTTAGACCCTCAGATCTAACTATTCTAAAATAGTTTACTCGACCAATTAGATATTACAAACCAGCATATAGATATACACTTAAGTGATCAATTAAATATTACAAACTAGTATATGAATATACATGTAATGTTAAGTCATAATCATTTTAGACAGAGTTAATCCATAAAACTATGCAATATTACCCATCATTCCTTAAACTTAATTTATTTAAGTTCCTAATCACTCCTATGTATTCAAGATTCAATTACATGCAATATTTTCAACTAATCTAATGAAATTTTAATTACATTCAATCTTGCCAATTCTCCAAATGAATTGATATAGGAAATCAAAGAATAAAATGTCATGACTAGCATTTCACTAAAATCCTGAAAAAATGAAATAATACATACATACATTATATCAAGAATACATTTGCAAAATAGATCAACAAATGAAATAACATATTAAAATTTGGGAAACTAAGATTGCGTACCTTTTTCCGTTTCTTTTCGTTTCCACGAACCTCACGTATAGGCCGTCTCCTAACTGAGAGAACTATCCGGCCCCTTACTCAATAACGGAAACGTACTTTCTACGAATTTCGGAGTCATACTAACTTTCCTTGCGAAAGATCGAAGACGACTAAAGAATTTCACGAAAGTAAAACCTTTAATTTCTTACAGAGTTACGCCCATAAATCCATATTAACCAATCGGAATAGACAGTTTCCTAAACCTGTTCGTAGAATGTTTGGATTGACAAGAAAACTAAACAACTAATCATGCCGTAATTAATCATTTACTTTGAACTATCATCTAAAGCCAGATGTCGCCTTTACCCTGCCGATTTTGGGGAAAGGTCTTATGTCATTCTCTTGTACCATAGCATCTGACTCGATCCTGTTACGTCGGCTAGAACGAATTCCCTTTTGACGTTCAGAGATGAAATAAAAATAATCATCTAACTATCTCTAGCCCTTTCTACTTTAATTAAGTTAACTTTGATACAATTCCATTAAACAAAGCTTCTAAGAGTTTTCAAAATTCGACACATCACACATACATACATACATGCATACATACAATCCTGGAGTTGAAGTATGTGTGGTAATGTATCAATTTTGTTGTTGTTGTTGTTGGGCTTAACGCCATTTTTCAGCACACGATAGGCTATTCATGGCGGTCAGTATTAATGGTGGAGGAAGAAACCGGGAAATTAACGGAAAGAACCACCGACCCACGAGAAGCTACTGGCAAGCTTTCTCACTTATCCACATTCGCCGAATCTTAGACTCGAACTCACCCAGACAGAGGTGAGATGACAGCGCTTTAGACCACTCGGCCACTCGGGGCCCCTATCAATTTTGTATAAATCTCTTTTTATTTCGTTATATTAATATCGTCTAACATGTTTTGATAAAAAAAAAACTGAGTCGTAGACGTGACGCTTGTTAGCACGTGTTGTGTACGATAACAAATTCGTTACAAATAAACATCCAGGAATAGCCACGAAAAAGATTGACTGATACTGGGTCAGGCTTTCCTGAATGTCCAGAAGTATTACGAAATTGCATGCTTCCTCGTGCGCGTGCAATTCACACAACGCATTAGCCTTTATTTATATGTTTGAGAATTTTATACGTTATACACAGTCACGGACAGATAGTGGTAGTCGAGAGTCAACAGTCGACGGTCGTAGTTATATAACTTCTAATATCTTTAAAAAAGGTATTTGTTGTGCCAGAAGAAGTTGTCCGTATGTCTACATAGAATACCATGTCTTGTTAGAGGAACTATTTTCACTTCGTCTTTATGAATAACTGTTTTCCTATAGAACAACATTACTGATTTGGACATTTTCTCCCTAATATTGGAACAGGACAACACAAACTTTGTTTTATTGTGTAAATTCTGGAATTTGCTGTTAGCCTTCGTCTGACGTGGTCAATCGCCATTTTGGACCGGAACATCATACACTTTCGGACTAAGCTTAGAACTTTTTACAGGACTTATATTTTTATTTTTATCAAAATTTGGATCATTTCTGTAAACCGTAAGTCTTGTTTAAATTAATTACATTATTTCATGTGTTCTAGGAAAATAAATTATATCTTTGTTAAAATTTATAAAGCTTGTTGTATTCACTCTTTCTTTTATGTTACTTAGAACGAGCCGTTATGCAACCATGCATACATAAACACATACACATACATACATACATACATACATACATACATACATACATACATACATACATACATACATACATACATACATACATACATACATACATACATACATACATACATACATACATACATACATACATACATACATACATACACACATACATACACACATACATACACACATACATACACACATACATACACATACATACACATACACACATACATACATACACACATACATACATACACACACATACATACATACATACATACATACATACATACATACATACATACATACATACATACATACATACATACATACATACATACATACATACATACATACATACATACATACATACATACATACATACATACATGCACACACATACATACATACACACACACATACACACACTACACACATTATTGCTGTATGATTTCCAGGAAGGTCACGTCATCAACCCACCCCTTGACCTACATGCTGCGGGCTCAAATGTTAGTGTTGTAGTGATAAATGAAGAAGTGGGGGGAACGTAATTAAAATAGTTAGGTCACATATTTTACTCAGATGCGGAAATGGGGGGGGACAATGGCGAGCGCAAAAGGCAAGGGAATACAAGGGAACCCCATTCCCACCCGTTTACACACAATCCCTGTCATAGAGTGTGCGTGGCCAAAAACAGCAGGTGGAGATCACGGCAACTAGCGATGAGCAAGGGGCATCAAGCAAAAGAAAAAAAAAAACACTGCATTGCGAAGAAGCGTGGGCCCAAGTCGGTTGCCTCGTTCGCCCTGCCCTAGGGCCGGGCCTGTTCACACAGCACTACACCAATGTTTATAACTAACTGACCAATTACTGTAATAACTTGTATTAATTCATCTTTAAAAACTTTTATTCATCTCTAGTAATTATTTTATCCATACGAGTATTGCTACAATTACGTGTAATATGAATTGCAATCATCGTTACTAATATCTTTAACAGTAGTCAGATATCCGAGGATTTTACACGAGTTTTCATTTCAAATGAATTTAAAAAAAAACGAGTCCATGACACGGCGGGCTTACGACTGGAATTATTCGACAAGTTTCATGAATTTTATTTAAATGAGTACATGTGTAAGAGTCTTCTTATCGCATAGCGATACCTACTTATTTTATTTCACCAAACCGCAGTTTGTGCAGTGTAACGGCTTTGAAATAAATTCCAATGCCTCGGGCGTTACACATTTCATTCGCTCGGCGTTCGGATGTGGCTTGTGAGGTCCTGTGGTGTGTTACATACTTAGGACCTGATGAACAAATATAACCTGGTCAGTCAGGTGTTAAATAACATTATCACATATTTAGTACATTTATATTTGCGACCTAATATGTTTGATATGTCAACGTGTTAACATATTACCTACTGTGAATCTGATTGGTGCAAATAAATCCATGAAATTCTTGTAGTGTTCTTTGTAATGAATGGCTACGACCGTGAGAATTTTCCTTTTCCACCTTTTCAAGACTGTTTTTACTATAATTTTCAACAAATGGCGAGCGTCTTCCAATCGCTAGCCAAAAAGACATCGTGAGAAAACGGGCGACTATCACAAAGTCACACAACAGTAGTTACTTATATCAGACTATAGCTAAATTTCCCTACGCAAAATTCTCCGAATGCCATGCAAAAACTAAAATATGAGTACCTATCTGCTGTCACAATGTCCTGAAATTGAAAGACGTATCCTTTGAACCAGAATTAAATGAAATGCCTAAAATTTATTTTCTTACTTAAATCTAAACAAACAGAATCTCAAAGTGGTAATAATAAAATAATAAATCTATGAGATTCGTTAAATTACTTGCATCTTTTGCTCGCAAAAACTCACAAAAACTGAAAATTATTTAACTTTTTTTAATTTGTTCAATAGTAAATCATTATCCATTTGAGATCCAAAGCGACTGTGATAAATGTATCTTACCCGTATCAATTTACGTAAAAGAAGTTATTATATCAACATCTTTTCATAAGCGTAAATCATATTGCATCACAGGAATAAAAAAATAAACATTGATATAAAAATTTATGCATCAAAGTTAGCTTGAACACAGATGATCTCTGATAATCAACAGCACTTACATCCCGATCTTACACTAAGTAAAAGAAAAGAGCGAAGAGTTTAGTAAAATCCAACAAGTAATTTATTTCCCTAGAATAAAAAATGAAAATTTAAAAGTAACTCACAGTATGAACAAAATCCCAAATACTCCTAAAAGTCATACATGTCTAACTAAATTGACCGTGTCCGACAATAAAACACAAGCATGGCAAAACTAACTTTCACTGAAGCTGTCAAATTTGCATTACTGATTCGATCAAAACATTTCTGAGTAGTTTTCAAGTGGTCGTTCTATGTATCTTTGTAAATGACCTTACCATAGATGTAAGCGTCACTTTTATCTAGACCAGATGTTATCGTGCTCTTTGAAGTTACGAATGCCGAAATTTTTCTCTGATTTTCCAAGAGTGGAATTTACCAGAATCTTTCAAACTGTCAAACTTTGTGTTAAACTTTGCGTCGAACTTTGCATCAAACTTTGCGTCATATTGTATATGTAGTCATCGATTTATAACATTGTAAACTAATCTATTATTTGATGCCACTATACACTTGCCTGTAGTCAGGAAACATACGGAAAGCACATGAACACATGGTGAACAACAGTTATTTCGTTCTATAAAATCATTATCCAGAAAATAATAAATTTCTTTTTTTTTTCCAAATATTCCTGTTTGAAAAGAATAGTCTCTAAGGATATTGATTCACAGGTGTAGAATATACAATTTCAGCATCACGGAAGATTGCATTTGTTCGTATTATAACATCTGTTCGTATTATAACATTTGTTCGTATTATAACATCTGTTCGTATTATAACATCTGTTCGTATTATAACATTTGTTCGTATTATAACATTATAACATTATATTCACCTAACAGTTGTTTTTGTTTATTGTGTTCTTGTGCTTGTAGCTGTTAACGTTTTTGTTAAACTTGTTTGATATTTCTAAACTCCGAAGACGGGTTAAACCAAAGTCACTAAAGTCAATTTGCAAGCCGTCGTTTAAATCTCCTTTTTATGGACGGGTACAACTAAATTGATGAATGAATCACGTAGATATCTATATCGACTTATACCTTTGACATATGTATATTGCAAACTTATTTCTGTTCCTTCCTAGTCTTAATGATATAATTTGTCACAACTTTCTTTTCAACTTTTGAAGAATTATAATACTTAGCCTGTAGAGTATTTGGAGAATTGGCAAGAGTTGTTGTTGAACGCCATTTTTCATCACCAGATAGGTTATACATGGCGGCCAGTATTAATGGTGGAGGAAGAACCCTGAAATACCCCGGGAAGAACCACCCCCACCCCCACGAGAAGCTACTGGCGGGCTTTTTCACTTAGCCACGTTAGCCGAGTCTGGACTCGAACTCACGCAGACAGAGGTGAGATGGCAGTGATTTGTAAGGGTCAGCGCTTTAGACCACTCGGCCACTCAGGGCCCCCGATTGGCAAGAGAGCCAGAACTATACCACCAGTATGAAAATTCCTTTCTTTTCTGCAATGCTTTAATTTCATTTTCGACAAGCCTTTGACAACTTATATTTGAAATCAAAGACGTAGATTATTCTGTGGATCCTTGGTTGAAAGAAGTTTCTCTTTTAATATTTTCAATAGTCCACTGACAGGAGGTCCAAAGGCTACTTCAAAAGAATTCAATGCCAATATAATTCTTGAATTGATTCCCTCTCAACAAACATGAGCAAATGAACACCTTTGTCCCAAACTGTTCTTGTATCACAGTAATACGACATAATTATATTCTTCAAGTTGATGAAATCTTTCCAAAGACCATTGACTTTCAGATATATATACCATCAGAAGAAATAAATTGCTGGTTGAATAACTCGGATATAACCTACTGGAAATTTTCAATAAGTAAACATTTAACATTGATCAAATTGGAGAGGTTTGGGAAGGCCAAACTGTATAATAAACTTTATAACAGCTATTGCTACGGTTCTAGTTTTATTATTCATCAAACGGATTGCCTTTGATAATATTGTGGATGTAAATATTATTTATGGTCAACAGGTCCTGGTTGCTGGACTTAGTCTTTGATAACTGACTTATACCGGGTACTATTAATTTGCTCAGTGGTCTGACAGCTCATTGACCATTAGTCACCAGCAGCTACCTTGGGTGGTATCGATTTTCTCATAAGAACCAAAATTCTTCAAAAACATAAGAAAATGGTATTTGTGTGTAATCAGTTTCGATAATAGCCCTCTGAAACAAACAAAAGATCCCAGGATGTCGTTATTGTTCGACAATGGCTGATTGTCTTTTGTTGCCCTAATTAGCATAAAGAGAAGGAGTAGTAAAACAGGATTGCTGTGATCAGAGACTCTTTGACTGAGCAATACTCATCAAAAGACTGACCCATAAATATGTCAGCTAAAGGAATAATTTCCTGATCAACAATATTCTGGAAAGCTCCTTTTGTCATATATCAAATAACTCCACACGCAGGGATCGTGGATCTCCATTTCAATAGGATCCACTCCTTGATCCGTATAAGGCTTGTGAGCTACAAGTATATTAACCACAACCTTACACCCAACTACGTCATTGACTAGTAATAAATGAATACCCTCGATTGATTAAGCAGTCACTGTTACGACTGTTACTTGTCATGATACTAAATCTGAGGAAAAATTTACATAATGGAGAAGAATATTAACAAAACCGCACATTGCACCCTGAAAAGAGGAAGACTTCTCAGGCAAAGGCAAATTACCAGATAATACAAGACGATGAGAAACTCCCGTTTCCCTTAATATTCAATAGGGATACTTTGGCAAAATCAACAACAATCGATATGTGACCTTTCTACATGAATGGTTCATAATTCTCCATTATAAAATCTGATTGGGGTTTATTTAAATCAAACAAATATATTTCTTTCAGTATGTGATCGTGATCTTGACGTCTTAGAAATAATAGCATTTGGAATAGCTCTGCCTTAGTTCCTTTACTTCACGTGCTTTGTTAATAAGTACACTTTTCAATACTAAAAGCCAATTTTCTCTTGGGCATTCATGTTTTCAGAAATTTTGTCAAAATGAGGAAAATATTAATCTATTCCTTGTTCTTTATAAATATGTAATAACATAATATTTGCGGTAACATCAAAACCTGAACTTATGTCAGAAGTGCTGTTCACTTGCCAGTTCTATTTCTTTCAGTTTCAATAGCATAGGTTTATCCTGCACATCTGTATTGCCCTTTTTTCTTTTTCTTTTTGCATCTCTCTCATTTTTTTCTCTTCTTTCTCTTGCACATTGTAATGATGATTACGCGTAGGTTAGAGGTCAAAACACTCCAGCATAAAGTGCTTAACAGTAATCATTACAATGTGCAAGACATAATGGAGCTCTTTCATACAGTTAGTATTTCTTATATTATAGACTTCCTTAAGGAAGTAAACATTTATCATAGGTTATAGCTTTTATGTTATCACCATAAATATTTGTATGTGCTATATATGTACGGTCGCTAGTCTAAATTACCATTCATCTGTTTTCGTTGTCCTACATTATTTGCACTTCCCGTTGATCGGGAAATTTTATTTATTTATCACCGATACCATTTTATCGTTTTATCTGCAACTATTTGGTTTCGTATCGCTGGTCGATACGAAACCTTTTACCACTTGTAAATAACGAAAGATATAACCTTTTGATTGGCGCTAATTAGCCTCATTGTGCTGGTGCGCCGTAAAAAAAAATTCAATTAACCCACCATCTTCTATCTCTCTTCGTTTCTTCTTTCTGCAATTGTATTTCTCTTTCCTTTTTCTGATTTTTAATTTTCATCATTTCTTTTTTAAACTGAAGCTATCTTAACTGTATGTGCGTCTGGATTTATCAATTTCAATTATTTTAGTGCATTTCAGACTCTGAGAGAGAGACCTAACAATAAACGATGAAATGAAAGTATATGCATTTGGATTTTTTGTTTAAAGTTTTAAGGAGAAATCTGATGCTTATTGACCGCTAACTTTACTGTGAAGCCAATTGTACAAAATACAATGAGAAACTGCATACTTTAATAAATAAAGTGTCTGACCTCGGAAAAATAAACAAAACTCTCTCTCTCTCTCTCTCTCTCTCTCTCTCTCTCTCTCTCTCTCTCTCTCTCTCTCTCTCTCTCTCTCTCTCTCTCTCTCTCTCACACACACACACACACACAGATCGCCAACACATAGGTTAGGGTCAAGTTCACTAAATACCACGTTAAAACAGCAAAACCTGGAAGCGCGGGTAATGTGTCCAACTCACATATGCTGCTCCCCGCGTTCCTCAGTCCCATCACGGGACCTTTCTGAAAAAAAAACAAATCTTAGAACAGAGATCAGAGTAACTTTAGACATTATGACTGTCTCTAATATGTACTATGTATCTGAAGGAGGGTTGTAGACCACCTACGAAGTATTTCTTAGATCCATATATATATATATATATATATATATATATATATATATATATATATATATATATATATATATATATATATATATATATATATATATATATATATATATTAAACAAACTGACTTCCATAACATTTCAATATTCGAGGAATACGACTTTACAATAAACTACTTAATTCTGGAGGACGATAGTAACGTGTCATGATAAATAAATTCCCCCGAACGCTTAAGTTAGACGTAACCTAATCGGACGAGCCTACTACCTTAATCTCATCAGGAAGCGAAATATTTGTCCCGAGGTATTTTTATTGAGCTGCTCAAACCCTTTGATCTTATTATAACTGAAGAAATGACGCGGAAAAGGATAACCTTTCATCACGTCTTGGGATATAGAGTAAGTGGCATTTTCCTAAGTAGATTATTGTTCGCTCCGTCCAAGCTAAACCATAACCCTATAGGTGTCATTTTTTTTCAACGTAGGTAATGAAATAGATTGTAATATATTGAATAGCTGTCAAAAACGGGTAAAATACACTACGGATTAGTACAAAGTGTCTTGAACCCAGATTTTTGAGCCCTGTACAACAAAGAGAGGTCAAAAATTAATTCACCATCTATGAAGGAAAATGAAAGTGATGAAGCAAGTTTGAAAAGAGTTTGCAGAGTAAATTCTAGGCATGAGATTTAAAACATATTATTTAGATAGTATTTTTCAGAGAGAGAGAGAGAGAGAGAGAGAGAGAGAGAGAGAGAGAGAGAGAGAGAGAGAGAGAGAGAGAGAGAGAGAGAGAGAGAGAGAGAGAGAGATTACCACCTGGGATTGCTTTCAAGCCTCGTGACAAATCAAAAAAAAAATCTAAATTTTCAATTCGAAATCGATCGTATGTAATAAATGGTTTGAAGTCGCCATCTTATTTACTCCTGTGACCATTTGATAGTTTTTAATTTTCTAAGAATTCTCTCATTAGCTCAGACGAGAGAGAGAGAGAGAGAGAGAGAGAGAGAGAGAGAGGGGGCATGTGTGTGAATACACGTGTATCAAGCTAGTAAGTACGCATATATATATATATATATATATATATATATATATATATATATATATATATATATATATATATATATATATATATATATATATATACCGGTTACCTGCAGAAATGGAGGGGAGGTTGGTATTGAAACACAATAAAAATAAAGAAGATACTTCTGCAGCACCTACCATTCCCATATCTGAGTGGGGCTGACAGCAAATTCGTTCGAATGAAAGAATCCAACATGGTCATGTAGAAATTAATGCAAGGTTAAAAAAAAAACATTGTTTAAACTACAATATGCATTAATTTAATTGGATAGGGTTAAGTACAAGCTCAACAACAGTTGCATATTTTTCTTTGACTCCTTCTACTAGCATTCTAATCTACTCTTACGACAAGACATGTACTACTACTATCACCGATGCTGCTACTCGTATTTTCCTCGTCTTATCTACTACTACTACAACTATTTCTGATTTGCTACTACCGCTTCTACTACGACTGCTACTACTACTATTGATGCTACTGTTGCTACCTGCAGCCATTACTGCTACTATTAACGGATACCTTCGCCACATACAAAACGAATAAAACTTGTGACACTCTTAAGTATCCAGTTGTTTATCTTAATAAGAACAATGGCAAATAAACTGTTAAACAAACGAAACGAAACAAAAACATTTTTTAAACATGTACCAATGTTAGTACTATGATAACACATGGCACCATGGAAACATGCTGTGTTATATTCTCGCAAGCAAAGGCGATAATAAGAATGACATTTAGGATCGTGGTGTTCCATTATTTGAAAAAAAAGGATAGTTTTTACGAACGCTTTGAAAATATTATAATTAACAGATAAATAACTCTTATAAATGTTTGTTACCCACTCTGATTAAAATCAGATCTCCTTTGTTATACACGAAGATCTGACAGCGACCGTTTCAAGGGTTTTGTTCTATCCGCTTATGTTATTACCATAATAACTGATTTTTTTTTCAACCATTAAGTTAAGACTTGTATATTCGAATTTGGAGGCTGAACAGAGTTGATGAAAAGCATGAATGTGTAACGAACGATCTGATTCACTTTTATACTTTTGAAAGCTGCATTTCCATTGACTAATTAAAAGGTCACCAGAACATGACCCTTCAGCAGTCATAATCAGATCTTCACGTAGGACATCAGATATCTCATTTTAATCAGATTGGAGCGTTACTTTTCAAGATTACCATTTTCGAATGCTCTGCATGATGGGAATACATTATTAACAGGTACTTCACCGAGATTATATGGATTGGAGTAAATATTTGAACTGAGAAGATGTGGATTTGTGTTACACGCTCACTGCGCGAAAATGAATTTATTTTACTCGCATGCAAATTAGAATTAAATATAAAATATGGAAGTTTCTGTAAATACTTATCTCTTTCATACCTGAAGAGACCATGTTCCTGTTATAAATTTCATTTGGACAGTTTAAGAATCCTTGCGTTATATGTAGCGTTTATAGAGCATGGACGTAACGAATCTTTGCGCTAATAGATTATGAAATGAACAGTCTTCTGATGACAAGTGAAGAAAACGAAACGAGTAATGCCCACCAACAAACAATATGGTTATCGTTACACAGAGAGAAAAATGAAAGGTAAATAACTTACAGTTGCTTTGCGGAATTGTGAAAACACTGTCCAGTTCAATGCAGTTAAGTGATTCAGTGGGCATGAGGGGATAGACGGAGGTGTACTTTTTAAACGTTTAGCAACACAGAAACCAAACACATCCGAGATCTATATTTGGTTAGAATCACAGGCAATGAATCTGAAAATAAAATGTTATTAGTTGATAGAATAAAGGGCTATTCCCCTTTCAAGAAGAAAGTCATGAACAGTGTTGGTGCCAGAACACAACCCTGCTTGACGCCATTGGTTACTGGGAATAGTTCAGATCTCTCTCCATTTTCCTGGACTCGCGCCTTCATGCCATCGTGGAAGTGCTGAAACATGGATATAAATTGTTTTGGACATCCGTACTTGACCATTACCTTTCATAGTCCTTCTCTGCTGACAGTATCAAAGGCCTTTGACAAGTCGATGTAGATGGAGAAAAGGTCAGCATTTTGCTCTTGACATTTCTCTTGTAGCTGTTTTGCAGTAAACACCATGTCAATAGTCCCCCCTTCTTTCCGGAATCCACACTGGCTTTCTGGCAGGAGTCCCTTATCAAGGTGCATATTCTTAAGTAATATACTGTAGTCAAGAAAACTTTAGCCTATGAAACTCCCTTGGCCATTCATTTAGGAGTCTGTGAGACGCATCAAAGATCTAAAACTATTTTCATTGGTCAAAACTAAAAAGTGATGTTCTTAAATGTTGTAAATCATATCATACTTTGTTAAATGCTAGGAAAACCCAATCAGAAGATACCTAAGACTCATCTGCAACCCATTATTCCATTTTACAAATCATTTAAAGAATAATGGTAAATTGTGTCGGTCCCTTACCTAAGGCAAAATCTGGTTACCAATACTTGTTGACGATAATGTCTTCATCCACAAGATTTTTAAAGGTTATTCCTATGAGTAAAATAAAAATTAAAATCATTGCAACAGTTTTGAAAAAGTTTTTCACAGTTTTTGGTCTTCCAAAGTCTGTGCAATGTGATTAAAGGTCAAATTTTATTTCTGGAATTTTTGAGAAAATTATGCACGAATTAGGAATCCAATAATTCAATCTTTAGGCTATCGCGCTGAGACTCAATGTGCTTTGGAAAGATTTCATAGAACTATGTGTAATATGGTTGCTAGGGTATCGGAAAGATTGAGACGAGGGTGTCCATTTTTTGCTGCAATTGTTATTGTTTGCTGTTAGAAAATTAGTCCAATATCCTCTCCAGGTTAAGTATTATGGTCATTATATGGAGAAAAAAAAACGTAACTGGCTTCAATTAATTTACTACCATTCCTGGGAGGCAAAACAGATATTTTGCATGTTAATATATTAATAGAGATAGTCATGTAATTTATCGGGTCAATTTAGTTGTACCTGTCTCACACAGTGAAGATTTAAAGGAAGACGCGTAATCGGACTATAGCGACTCTGTTGTAACCAATCTTCGCAACCTTAGACAATCTGGACCAGAAGCTTTTGCATCTGCTGCCACAAAAGAAGAACAAAGTAATACAGTTATCAACGTAACACGAATATGTATTTTGAAATATTCAAAAGCCAACAAAAAAATTCAACCACAACTATAAAACTGTAGATTCCAGACCTTAGAAACAACACCCTCACAGGATGAATCCTCTCAAAGAAATCTGTTTGATGAAAAAAGAATCAATATTTACTGGAAAATGACTTCAATGAACCAAGTAAAAATAACTGGAGTTCACCACGTATTTTAGAGCCAAGACCAGATTATACTTTCCATATGTGTACTGATTAAAGAAAAACAGTGTCATCAAGACAGACTAATTCTCAATACTCAGAGCCGATGGCCACGTTAACTTAATTGAAAATGTAAAATATATCGCCAGGTTTGATCTTTAGAAGGGATTCTAGCAGATTCCATTTACAGACAGAGCAAAGAAAATATCATTTTTAACTCCATGTGAACTTTATCTATTAATATAAAGTAATACAATTCAAGATGAAAGGTTCCCATTGTACATTCGAACGTTTGATGAATACGGTAACATCCCGTATTGGCAAGGTGATTGCGACGCTTAACATAGAATAAATCAAAATCTAGAGCGACATCCAAATGAAAACTTGGAGACCATCTGGAAGTTCTTTGGCAGAAAATTAAATAAAAGTGACTTTTGTCGTGCAGGTGTTGGTTTTTAAGGACTTGATGTGAGACACGATCAAGTGAAAGTTATAGTATTTTAGGTTCAGGCTATCTCTGAGTTCCCAATGTCGATCATTTCTTTAAGGCTTCATATTTTAGATTAATTTAAAATATCAGTTGTTGCAACTGATTTAGGGGTTAGTCGAATATTGATACAGGAAGACAAAATTAGTGTGGATTATCCAGGGTGCTATGTTTTTTTATTTAATTAAACAAGCACAAGCGAAATTATTCCATGATTAGGAAGAAAAAATCTTTGACTTTAATTATTGGTTCATCTTCTTCTCTGATTATGGTATTATTGATCACACACCCCTTATTGTCCTGATGGAAAACAAGAATCATATTGGTAAGATGGAATTTCATGTTGCATGCATACAATTTGTATGTTATATATATTTATATTCTGTGTATTTCATTAAAGATTATAGTTCCTACGTGTTCTTATGTTCATAACATTTTAAATATTGGTTTTATAAATGAATGGGTTTCTAATGTAGGTGAGTCAATCTAATAACGTTTGATCTAATGTGAATTAGTCTTTGAACCGTCTTTATGTTTAGTAATTGCGTAGTAGATATATATTTATGAGAATTATTACGTAGAATGGGGCATTCTTAGTTGTACGGACATTATATGAAGTTAATCAGTTATATTGAGAGGAATTCGTTTATTTATTTTAATCTTTTGTTGGAATTAGAAGGCTCGAAATATTGAAGTTAATTTAAATAATAGCTGTCGCTGAAATACTGTCAATTCATCTAAAGACACTTCAGAATTATATCATCAGTAAAATCAAACCATCATCCAGAATACCTTTGGAACTCATTCGGGTTTCTCATTACGTTTGGACCAAACTGTATTTTTTTTACTTTCTTTTTTAGGGAAATGAATAACATTTTCATACAAAAATTGTTCGTTTTTGCTCTTTACTGTTTCTTATTTTAAGACCATAGAGTCGTAACAATAGTTTCTTTTTGGACACATTATATCGTGTAACTATATTTTCAGTTCATGGGTAGTAAGTGTTATTTCCTAATTGTTTATGCCTCAAAAGTATAGAAAATGGCTATTATTCCTCCAAAAACTTTGCTTTTGTGACTAGGACAGTGATATTTTTAAATTTGCCTATTTTCCAGAACGTTCCAGATACATTCAGTGCTGAGTAATCTTTGAACAACTTCTAGAACTATCTAGACCTTTCCAATAATAGAAATAATAGTATAAATAGCCTACTTGGGCCTAAAGCCAACTAGTTTAGTCTAGTTCCAGCTTCCTACGTGATTATATATGTGCATTTTTCTGAGATGGCATCAAGAAGAAGCTGCAAGCATCCGGCAGACGCATTTTGCTATGTCTGCGGCCATTTTATCAAGACAAGATCGAAAAAGTACTCCGTGGAAGCGTCTACTAATATAAGTGAGACCTATAAGGCATTTTTCGCCATGCCTGTCGGGGATCAAGACGAACCCTGGGCATCTCATTTCATCTGCAAGAACTGCAAACAAATTCTGGAAGTTAAGAAAAGCAGCTGTTGCTCGGAATTTTAAGCTTTAAAATTTGTTAAAATTTTTAAAATTGTAAAAGTTTTTAATTTTAAAATGTTTTACAATTTTCAACGTTATTGAAAAAATATATCATAGATGAAAAATGTTGCGAGAATCTCTTACACATTAGTCATGGGTGAAATACATATATTTTGTATGATGGTACAGAGGGGAGAAGAGAGCTATAAGTTCGCTATCAGAAGAATTTGGTGAGAACCCACTGACCACTCAAGCAACTGCTACTTTTGCATGGTGGACATTTTTAAACGTCGCACTGGCAAGAATGCACCTGCTATCACGTATCCGGACCTTCCTTTATCCATTTCTCCAGTGTCACACTGCCCTGGGCTCCCTGTACCCAGAGAGAGAGAGAAGAGAGAGAGAGAGAGAGAGAGAGAGAGAGAGAGAGAGAGAGAGAGAGAGAGAGAGAGAGAGAGAGAGAGAGAGAGAGAGAGAGAGAGAGACCGTCTTTAGAAGAGAACAGCAAGTCAGAGCAGATAGCGAGGAAGACGTTGTAGATCCAGATGACAGTTTCAGAGGAGGAGTTGAGGAGAGAAACCCATACTATCCCTACCAAAAAAAACCTCAACAACTTGATCAGATATTTTGGTTTCACCAATGTCCAATGCCGACCTTTTAATGTCTAGTCTCAAGCAGTGGAACTTGAATGAAATAGCTTAAGTCGTTGATCAAAGAAAGAGTCACCAAGCTTTTTCCAGCTTCTTCACCCGTTAAGATGGGCTCTGCTTCTGCCATAATGTGACATGCCTGTTCGAGGTACTTGGAATCGCCTGTAACCAGAATGAGTGGCGCCTCTTCATTGACAGCTCATGCAGGAGCTTCAAAGCCGTGCTGCTCCATAATGGAAACAAGTACTCGTCTCTTCCTCTGGCTCACTTGATGCATCTTATAGAAGATTACAACAGCATCAATATCTTGCTGTACGCCTTGAAGTAGGATGAGTATGGCTGGGAGGTCATCGGAGATTTCAAAATGGTAGCATTCCTAATGGGTCTTCAAGGCAGTTTTACCAAGCTTCCCAGCTATCTTTGCCTTTGGGACAGCAGGGACACGAAGGCGCACTACCACGGGCGGGACTGGCCACAATGGACCGAGTTCTCTGTGGGGAGGAAAACGTCAAGTGGGAGTCACTGGTGGACCCCGAAAGGTGCTGATGCCACCTCTGAACATCAAATTGTGCCTTATAAAACAATTTGTCAGAGCTTTATATGAGGAGTCGGCAGCCATCAAATACATTCAAAATTTATTCCCTAAGCTGTCTAAGGCAAAAGTCAAAGATGGTTTCTTCGTCGGGCCACAGATAAAGAAGATCCTGAAGTGCAATGAATTCCCAAAGAAGCTCAATAAAAAGGAGAAAGCGGCTTGTAACAGCTTTGTCTCAGTGGTTCGAGGTTTCATGGGCAATCACAAGGCCGAAAACCGATGTAGAGCTGGTTGAGATTCATGTGAAGAACTGAGATACAATGGGCTACAGGATGTCCTTCAAAGTCCATATCCTTGATGCTCATCTTGAGAAATTCAAAGCTAACATGAAGGCGTGCTTTTAGGAGCAAGGGAAGGGAAGCGCTTCCACCAGGATGTACAGAACTTTGAACGCCACTACCAAGGACAGTAAAACGAGAACATGATGGGAGACTACATTTGGGGGGATGATTCGTGAAAGTGATTTACAGTATAATCATAAATCTCGAAAAACTACTCACTTCTAAATCATTTGTGGTCAGTTTTGTATTACTTAGTATAAATACATGTTAATTTTTATTCATATGTTGTTTTTGCTAACTTTGTGTTAACGAAAAGATATGCATTCGCATGTTTTCTCATTGAAAATAGGTAAATTTCACCGCTTATTTTGTATATAGAAATAGAAAATAATTGCCCTTTTTTGTTTATGATTAACGCGTCTTGACTGTATACTGCAGAACGCCCACCCATTCCCACTACAAAAAAAAACAAAAAAAAAAACAATTTTATTTTCACTGAACTGGTCATACATTTAACAAATTAATACGTCGTCTCATTCTGGGATTGACGTCACGTGTACGACCAGCCGAGCCTAGATCAAAATAAGTAATGCCTTTGGTAATTCGTTGTTGGTTGGTTGATTAGTTTCTAACGGCACTTTTAACACATTATTGGCTTTTATACCCTGTAAATGAAAGCTAATTTCCTTTCACAATTATAGAAAGTGTACAATAATTAAAAATTTTATAAGGCTCAGTGAATATCGTATTCTTTATAAACGGTAATTTAGTACATAAACAGTTTTTGATCATGAGCAAGTCCTTAAGCTTTATTACTTCTTTTAGAAAATGTCTTTCACTAAAGGCAATTGAACGATCCCATGGTTTATTATTGATATCACGTGACTATTTGACCTCTGCTGTCATTGACATGTAGGTTGCGAGATTTGTGTAGTCCTGTGGAGATGGCGAGTTCCAGGTCAAATTTCATCAACGATGTAGTTTCGGCTAATCTATCAGCGGATTAAAGATATGTCGAATGCTATACTCGCAGTATTATTATCAGAGAAAATAAATCACATTCCTATTGATTTCATGCAAAGTTGTTAAAGTTTGCTAGACCGGCGAGTAAGTAGCTACCCTATGCCGATATCAAATGGTGTCTGAGAATTCCAACTTTTCGATAGGGAATGGATTTTGACTCTACACAACCTCCCTCCCCCCAAACATAAATAAATAAATATCAAAAATGGGGCGACCAGGGTCTGAGGACCTAATCTAGAAATGATAGGCATGCAGAAAATATTACTTGATTTTCATGAGTGAAATAGAGAATTCAGATGCCATAAAAAGACACCAAATGACATTAAATTGAAATCGTTGGCAGCTCTTTATCAATGACGATGTTGATTTTCGGGTGAGGGGCTGATATCAACTATTCATTAAAAGCTGCAAATACCTGCATCCAAATTTCGCTGCACACATCGGTGAACATTTTATACAGTTACCGATAATTCTCGTGACTGTGCAGCTACCGTCAGCTGTAGAGTTCTTTTGGTGACATGTACATTATATTTCCGGAGAATACCATATATTTGGTAACTTGTAAATCCACCTGGAATAGCTCAACTATCTGTTCTGTGGCCATTTCGAATTTTGCTCTTGACATAGCTTTTACCAATTTCCGGTATGTGTCTAAAGTGTACGCATGCTTGTTCTGGAAAGATTTGTATGCAGCAAAATGCACATTTTAATAAACAGGTCACATCATACCAACATATCATCCATCAGTATTAATACAGATTTAGAGGGTTGATTTATCGGATTTCCCAAATCCTAGCTTGTGGGCAGGGAGCACATTTCCCGTCCCAAGAACTCTCCCTCCTCTTCGGCCATTCAGGCCACGTATTCTGGCCCATTGGGCCATCATCGTCGCCCATTTACATCGTCGCCCATTTACGTCATTGGCTCCGGACGCCATTTAGACATAGTACGCCACTGACTTTAGAATGTTTATGATAAAAGAAGGACACGCTAGTTTGCCTGTAGTTTCATTAGATATAAGAATTTGGTGTTTACTAATGAAAATAATGTGCTTCGTTTAGTCCATGGGCGCGTGTCACTAATATATATATATATATATATATATATATATATATATATATATATATATATATATATATATATATATATATATATATATATATATATTCCAAAGGCTGATGGTCACATGTCCTTAACAGAGTCAGTGTTTAGGTAGAACTATCTGAGTTAATGTACCGTTCATTACTCTCCTTCAAATAAACGTAGAGATAAAATACCTGCTAAAGTAGAAGGTACGACTGGCCTCCTGTGCGAACTGCTGTGTATCAGAAATCATCTACACATAACTATGTTAATCATTGCGTCTACCATCAAGGGAATTCAATAACTATTGTCATACACATGTCGTGAAAATGTAGTCACAGCTGTTTCTTATGAAATATAGTTATATACCTGCCATATAAAATGTAGTTATATACTTGTCGTATATCTAATACATTCGTGTTGTAAATATGTAGTTATATACGTATTGTATACAATATAGTTAAATACGTGTCGTATAAAATATCATTTATTCGTTATTCATTTATAAGATATATATAAAAAAATAATCTTGTACAATCTGTTGCTGGCGCTTGAGTAAGAACGATATATCGCTCAGCCATAATCGTAGTCCTTTCCTTTTTTTATTTTCCTCTTAAAACCTGCCGAGCATGACTTCACGCTGTCTGCCTTAGTCGTATTATGTAATGATTTCATCTGCTTCAGTAGGAAACTGATGTTTACGTTTCCTTAACATACACGCGCGAGCGCGTGATTGTGCGCGCGTGTGTGCGTGCGCGAGCTCTATCCATCTCTCCTTCTCTAGCGATTGTTCACTGACAGCGTGGAACACATTCTTAAAAGTGGGATGACTATCTGGACCGATGTTTTATGATGGGATTTTATGTTTTAAAAATGTGGTCTACATAAAAAATAAAAACATTTAGCCCTGTATTCTAAGAATTATTAATATTTATTAATATTTTTGTCCTAAAGTTTTTTTCATTTTATAACCCTTTTAAAGAATTGTAATATCCTTATATTGCATCTTTTGTTTTGTGGGCTTTCTTCTTTGCATTTACTTTGGAAGGAATTATGTTTCTAAGCTTTTCTTTGCAATTCTTATTCTTTACATATTCAAACTTAATATTCATCGGCGTTTGTTGACCTTCCGTTTAACCACATACATACATACATACATACATACATACATACATACATACATACATACATACATACATACATACATACATACATACATACATACATACATAAGGTACCTCGAGTGGCCGAGCGGTCTAAAGCGCTGACCTTTACGGATCACTGCTATCTCACCTCTGCGTTAGTTCGAGTCCAGACTCGGCTAACGTGGGTAAGTGAGAAAGCCTGCCAGTAGCTTCTCGTGGGTCGATGGTTCTTCCCAGTGTTCTCCAGGGTTCTTCCTCCACCATTAATACTGGCCGTCATGTATAGCCTATCTTGTGCTGAGAAATGGCGTTAAACCCTACATACATACATACATACATACATACATACATACATACATACATACATACATACATACATACATACATTGGCGTTCTCTATCTTTGTGATTATTTCGTTGTTGTTTACTTTTTTGTTGTTTAATTTATTTCAATTTCATCAATATATTCTGAATGTACCCCCACATTTTGGAGTAGACTATTCCAACTGCTGAACCTCGTGAACGCGTGTCACCGAACGGTCTGATTGGCGGAGAGAATGGTATTACTGTAAACGGGCCGACCCAACCACACGCCTGCCAATTAACGTGATTGTGTCTGCTGTCAAACCTTTGCTCACGAATTAGTCCTGCTCGCCAGTTTGTAGTACTAATTAGAGACGATTCAGTTTTCTGAGGTACTGTAAGTTTGGATCTGAACTGAACAATATTGTTTTATTTCGGACGAACGAGAGACACCAAGTACTGCAATGGAAGGCACACGCAAAGCGATAAAATAAAACATATCGCTAACTATGGCGTGCTTTGACTTGTATTGATGTAAAGATTCGGATGTAGAGTTCGAGAAAAGGATGATAAGAAGCAGAACGACCGACTATGATGCTTTCCTGCTTACTTTCTGGACTATGTCTATTGTTGTGGGTAGTGGAGATCAGCACTCAAGAGAACTGTAATTTATGCGACTGTACGGTAAGGTAAGTCAGTATCAAACAGGTATGCTCAAGATGAAAGCACTTACGTGGAATCAAATTTACAACTAAACGTCGTGTGTCACTTGTCATATCCTATGCTGAATACATTAGATACATTTTGAGGCGTCCCTAAGTTCCATGTTTCTGACCCGAGTTATAAAATGTGTACTACATGTAGAAAAGTAGGAACCAACCGTGTAATTTGCTTGAGGGAGAACGCTGAGAAGGGGTGAGGTGGGGTGGAGAAGCTTTTTTTTTCGAACCAGGATGTTCTTTAGGTTTTCTGTTTGTTATACAAAAAAAACTTTCTCAATATGAAAAAATTCAAGTAATGTCATAAATATAATGTTTTTTTTTCAACAAATCAGGAAAAGATTTTTTTTTCAAATTATGTTTAGGGTTTATATTTTATATCTTGATCCTCTACAATAAAATTGTCGGTTTCTTTGGTGAATTTCAGTATAAAGCAGACGTAACTTTTCGACAAAACTTTACAATATATATATATATATATATATATATATATATATATATATATATATATATATATATATATATATATATATATATATATATATATATTGTTCGTGGTGTGTCATTGTTATGTGGGTTTTGTTATATATATATATATATATATATATATATATATATATATATATATATATATATATATATATATATATATATATACATACATACATACATACATACATACATACATACATACATACATACATAGTAACTTGCAGTTGTATCCCTGTTTTTTTTTCAAAAAGAAATAGTTTACGCTATTATTATCTCCATGAAGTGTCGCCAGTTGTCAAAAATCACTTTCCTGACTTGATGCCATCATCAGTAGAGAAGAAAGCAATTTCAATAGCCATATGCTGTCAAGATGGCATTTGAGTCTTTTATAAAATAACTGTTCTGATTATTTAAAATGTATGATTTGCACTTTAATAATATAATTAATTTGCATTTAAGGTATAATATAATTTTTCTTTTTTATGAACTTGACAAAAATATATTTATACATGATATGGTGCTGCACCTAGTTTCCAGGGGCAGGGGACATTATGCCCCCACCCTTCGGACTTAGAGGATACATCATTTTAAAGTGACAAAGGAAAAGTGTATCACATAATGTGCAGGTATTGTTACAAAAATTAGTTAATCTTATTTGCTCCCAGTTTTTTAACCCTAACTTTTTGTCATCTACACTTTAATACATTTTGTCCTTAGCTCAACTAACTCAGAAAATTTAAACATCTGTGGCTTAGGTCGCGGCGGATCGCATCGTTGCTTACAATGTAATTCTCAGTCATACATATATATAAAATAATACACTCTCGGTATGACTAACTTGTTAAGTAAAGATACGACCAACGGTGGCGTAACTAGGATATTTAGGTCCCTGTACAAAGCTTACCTACGGGTACCTGCCTAATCTTTTAGTGTTAAAGAATTAGTCGTGGGTCCCTATGTTTGCATACTCGAGCTATATGGTTGTTAGCCCCCTGATTTGCCTGTTTGAATATCTATCTGTTTAACGTGAAATGACCATGCAATTTTAAGTTCCGGATCTTGCTCTCATTTAAACGTTAGTTTTCTCTCTTTACTACGAGCATTTGTTATAATAAATGCCCAATATTTTATACTTAACGTGAAATGACCATGCAATTTTAAGTTCCGGATCTTGCTCTCATTTAAACATTAGTTTTCTCTCTTTACTACGAGCATTTGTTATAATAAATGCCCAATATTTTATACTTAATTTTCTTTTTAGATGAATAGATCATTACTTAAACGACAGCTTGTGTATTTGCTTAAATTGTTTAGCTTTTCGGATTAATTCAACCACAATATAAATTAAAATTTTCTAGCCGTTGTTTGGCCTTTAACCTCGAAAATGAATTACCGTTATGTTGGTCAAAGCCTTTGCATTACAGGGCTCCGGTACTAAATCAGTTCCAATAGTAACCTATGCAAACAGTATGATATTACAAATTCAATGGCTTTAAATTTCTGAGTGCTCAAATCGATATTGGACGGTATAGATCAAACTTGAATGACAGCTTCTGTGTAGAGAAAAGTATATAAGCCGCGGCATTTTGTGGACCTGCGTGTGTTTGAAACATGCGCTTTCAGTTCTGCACCAAAGAATCAGGTGCTAATTTCAGTACTGAATATTCAAGAATCAAGACTATTAAAGGAATAAAATTTCATAAGGAAAACATTGTCTCTATTTGTTTTCCTCAAAATAACGTTCATTATCGACCAGTCTTGGCCACCCAAACCCACATATACTCTATTTTATGTTTCCCATTTCCAGGCTGGTTCCCATTTTTCCATACAATTAGCATTGTGTGTCGTACAACTCAGCCGACTATAATATTTTTTGAATACTTTCAATACCAGATACATTAGTTTTTAAAATGAATATGCATTGGCATCTTTGAGCATTTATTATTAACTTTTGCGAAATTTAGCCAAATTTTTTATAGAGCCACATATATCCATGCATTTTTACCCATTGTACGATGAAATAAAATGGACCTGCCTCCCCTGATTTTAAATTCAGTACAAAAGGAAACGCACTTTTTTTTTACCTTAGGATTAATGATGACTTATGGACTATTGTAAGGCTGCAAACCTAGCCGTACTATAATTAATATATTATTTTCTCTTGGGGGGGGATTCAAACTCAGTAGTCATTTAACTTAATGAAAATAGTTTTTTTTTTCAGAAACCAAATAACACGCGAAGTCAGTTGGTATTTTTTTTTTTTTTAGCCACACTGGTAATTATAGACTTGTTGATAACCTGATCTCCTTCTTAAGTGTTGGCTGACTTTGCTCATTCGTTGTTTGCGCGATCTCTATATGATCTTGTCGACACCAAATTGCACGTGGCTTTGACATATTCCATCTATTTATCCTTTTATTATCGAGATGCCATGGAAATAACTTACATAATTTGGTAGGCACGGTTTGAAAAAAAAAATGTTACTGTCCATATTTCCGCAGAAGTCTGCAGTTTTTTCAATAAAGTACGACGAAATTTCTGACAACATGAAATCACCTTAACTGTATACCGTTAAGATGATTTCATGTTGTCAGAAATTTCGTAGCGCTTTATTAATAAAGCTGCAGACTCCTGTGATATTTCGTTAATGGTAATTGTGTAGTTATTTGCATGGGTCATTAACCCCATCCTTTATTGAAAGAAAGTCGGATAAGTATTGGAAGACATACGGTACTTTGCATAATAAAAATAATGTCTTTCTCAAGTAGATATAGCGACTTAAAATGAATGCTGTTTTTTTTATTGAGAGCATGTACAGTAAACAAGGTTTGTAGGAAAACGTTAGGAATAACCAATTCAATATACCGGTAGAATGAATACAATTGCAACTTTTCAGGATCTGTAATGTGAAGTAACATGCTATTTCTAGTATATAAACGCAGCAATGTCCACAGTCATGTACCTTTTTTATTGTGCTTTTTATGCTATAACAAGGGAATTTCTTCCTTGCTAAGGACGTTCCAAAAATAACCAGTTTTGATATAGTAGCAATGTAAATAGGATTTTCTAAAACATATCATAGAATTCTCCATGTATTTGCTTACAGACTGTCATCTTTTAAACACCATCGTCAAAAGTAGCGAACTCAAGTCTTTATGTTATAATCGGGGACCATCGTTTTCACTATAAACATGACCTATTTTAAAAAAAAAGATTCCACAGAAGTCTGATCTGGGGAAGAGATGTCCCGTTTAGATGGTATCATATGTCCAGACCCATGCATTCGTCACTTGTAAAAATCTTTTTTCATGACAAATTCACTTTGCCTTCATATGGTTTCGTATTCTTTCAGTGAAAATGAATTTCTTTACGCCCCGCTATTAAGAAGAAAAAGAAAACAGATTCCAATAAATGAAAAACAAGTATTTTACAGAAACAACAGAACATATAAGAACTAACGTGTCTATCAACCTAAATTCTTTGTGCTTCTGAGAGAAAAGTTAAAACCATGCAGATCTATCGCAAGTTTGTTTTGTTCTTTTATTTTCGATTGATAAATGCATGCATGTCTTCAAATTGTGGGTCAGTAAGTATATCTTCCAGCGAGTATACATACACCTTACTGTAAATACGTGCGGTTTTTGACAGTAGTTAAATTTAAAGAAAATAAATATTCGCATTGAAAGAAGATTTTCCACTTTGTTATAAACAACTCTAGAAATTTTCGCTGTACAATACCTAGGCCTTAATTCAGGAATTAAGATGCGTGTTTACCTTTGTGCTGATTATAAAATGTATCCCATTATCCGATTGGAGTTGTGCTTGTCAAAAAACGGGTTGTTTGGGCAATGGCGAATTCCTATCAACTGGAACCAAAAAGGACAACGAGGAAACATTGCTAAGGTGTTGTAAGACGTTAGTCAGTGCAAGAACTATTTTACATTGTTAGAAATTAAAGTTGAAGAAGGAAACGTCGGCAGATTGGGATATTTAAAAAGGTGAATACAAGTTATTAAGAAGTCTACAGGGAAGCGAAACTGAGAATTGTTTTTATAATGTTCATATCATTACGTAATTGTTTAAAATGTTGAGCTGTATATTTTATTCAAGACTTATTATAATGATCCTTATGGATTCTTGCCTTCCATATTTTTTATTAACTTATTGTTATTCATACTAATATCAACGAATTTAAAATGCATTTTTGCTGTTATTGAACTTTTTAATACTTTCTTTTTTTACATTTTGTATTTTCTTATTTTTATCAACTCTGGATTGATTATTTAGCATTAGCCTGCCTAGAGTTGTTACATGGCAAAATTGTACCTGGAGTAGTTAACTGTTATTGACGTAGAGTGGTTATTCGCCATTAGCCTGTCAAGATGGTCATTTATTGACATGAGCTTTCCTAGAGTGGTTTTGGATATTTGGCATTATGTCTATGATTCAAAGTCTTCCATACAAGAAATGATTGATTTACTTTGTGCCTGCAACATAGACGTTAGAAGCAAATAACGATACAGCCTTCCTTCCTTCCTTATGCTTTCTTATTTAGCTTTGGAATGATTTTGTTCATGGTAGGGCTATCATGAACAAGGCACAATGTTAAAATTTGACACGTTTTTAAATCTTCAGGTCGTCGTCCTGAATAAATTACGGAATGGTTTATTGTCAGTCATCCATCCGTTAGTGAAACTTCACACACACACACACACACACACACACACACACACACACACACACACACACACACATACATACATACATACACACACATACACATTCATTCCATAAACTAGTTAATCCTAAATGAAAATGATGATGTTCGGAAATCCAGTATGGCGGCCTCAGTGTACATCTTGAAAAAAATATCATATAATGTCTAATTGGTTCTGAATAATAAAAAATGGGTCGATATAATTCTCCAATGTAACTGTTGCCCGTCCTTCCGTTAGCACAAGTTTGTGATAGCTACGCCTCTAAGATAATCGGAAAATTGCCTTGGAACTTCACACACACACACAAACACACACACACACACACACACATGTTTTATTATGGTCATAAATTAAAAAAGTGCTGCCCTGACAAGCAATATGGCTTCCACAGTGGCCACCTTGAAAATCGTGTTATTGCTACTTATCTCGAATGGACGATCATCTCAACATGGGGTTTTCACTAAAAAAAAAAATATGATGTCCTGTTTGTCCTAACTGAACAAGGTGGAGGTCATCTTGAAAATTCTGGCATTGATTCAAAAATGATTGTCATATCAACACGAATGAAAATGTTACTGGTATGACCTCATATTTTGCTGTCACAATGAACGTATTCAAAATTGTGTCACTAATTTTTCCTGATGGATGGTCATTTCTACATGTGGTGATTTGTCCTAAATGAAAACGTTGCTGATCTTGCATTCAGTATCTAATGTAAAAGTCCTAAGATTATTAGAGATGGTTCAACACTCAACATTTATAACGAAGAGATCGTTTCATGTTGAATTTCTGGAAATATTGTTAGGTTGTTGAGCTTTTCTTGTTTCTCATATTCTGACATTTTCTTACCCAGTATTAGAGCTTCAAATGCATTTGCTCGACCTTGTCAAAACATTCCGTCCTTTGTCTTTGATCTCAGACTACACTCATTAGGCAAAGTAAATATACCAGTCAAGTGACTTAGCAATGGTAGATATCTCGAGTAACCTGCAACACTGTTGCTAATTTGGAACTTACAGATTCCTCAGATAGGTTGGGGTAGAATCCTTATGTTTCAGACCTTGGGTCACATAGTTATTCTAATTTTTGCACGCGCAAAACCTGCAAGCATGCAGCGATATAAATGATTTGAATGATCAGTACCATAAATTTGTATACCTACAATATTATATTAAGACCGAGAGCCGTGTTACTTTAGTGTCACACTGGATAAAAATAATAAACTCTTGTTTTGAAATTCATATAATCGTCGTTGTCATGATGATAGTTTATTATTATTTCTCTGCTTTCTTATGTCTTTTTTTCCACAACTACAGGTATCAGATAGTCGTATTGCACTGCGAGTAGTTTTCGCCGTGGTTTTCATTTTGCTGTATTTGCAATCGATCAGTCTACCACGAATATTTCATTAAAGTTATATCATAAGGAAAATTGATAATAATCCAGGATAAGTACCGTAAACTTCGTTTATAACGAAATCTGATCCTTCAGAATATTGACTATTACCAAGCATATTGCACATCACCTTTTTGTGTTTTATGTAATATTGTTTAATCGATTTTTACGAAACGAAATTCGTATAACTATGTGATCTCTGGAGTCCAATAAGCTTCGTTAAAACCGAAGTTTACAGAATATATACATATATACATATTTCCTCATCACTTGTATCTAGATCAATAAAGAAATTAACCTTCTCTCAACCTGAATAGATTTTCCTCCGTTGTTAGAATCGTCTTATTGTATACAAATTCCAATTTACCTTCATTTCGATGTAAAAGAACCGTATTTAATCCGCGTAATTCCTTACAGGGTAAGCAAGCGAAACAAACCCAAACTAATGATAGTGACAAAGGAATTTGGCTTTCTTTATATACAGCGGCAAGTGAAAGTTTCGGATCCTACATCGTAATATCCACCCCTCATGCGCTGCTTTTGCTCAGCAACTATGGAATCCGCCAATTTCGTCGATAATAGGTTCTCTGCACTGGATTTAAATGATCTTAAAGAGGAACGTTACTAGGATAATGGCGATTATTATCAGAAGCCAATGTAACATTAATCAAAGAGAGGGCCAGTGTGTTATCAAAGGTCAACTTTGTTAAGGCTACTACCCGCTGGTTCTTCAGCTTCATGGGGAAGGGTGTTTCTAAGCCATCATAAGGAATAGGATATTTACACTAGCGATCTGTAATTGCAGTGTGTTAACTTATGTAACAGATAAATCTTAAATTTCAGTATTAAAAATGTTTAGTTATATTTAACAACTTATATCAACGTATTTCGCGTCGGTAGGTTTTGTTGGCCGTAGCAGGATAAAAGGTTTCAGATTATACCTAGAATCCATCCCTATTTAAATGTAAGTTGATCTCAGCTGCAAATTGCACAGACCAAACATGTCACCGAAATTTTAGTGAGAGCTCACCAAACTTTCAGCGAAAGTTTAAGTGAAATCTCACCAAAAGTTCGGTGACATTTTCGTACGATTCGCCCAAAATTCAGTGAAATGAAACTAATATTTTTGCCAAATCTTTCAGTGAAATTTCAGTAGCACTTTCGCTAGGACATGCGTATTATGATACATGTACACGGAAATCTTCCCAAGGTTACATGTATATTGAAACGTAATCCATATGCAAGGTATTAGTGCTAAACCAACAGCCTGAAGGTACATAAATAAACGAGGCAACAACAGAAAGAGTCAGTCTAATTGATGGATATGTATTAAACATAATGACTCAGCACATAATTTTTTTTTTAAATCCATTTGCATTGGGGTTTTTTTAAGGCTATTTATAACTATCTTTCTTACATAAAAGACTCCTGTTATTTGTTGCGTGATGGTGGATAGAAATTAAATGTGTAATTTACGATTTGTTTCATTACAATGAACATTTAAAAGTGGGTGGACATTTATTGAGCAATTTCCCTTAAGTGTTTCTTCAATATACGACCTGGTTCATTTACAGTGAAATTCAAAACTTACTCCCACTCCTACCCCAAAAACCACACTTCTTTTTCTACTTGGGATCTGTATATATATCGGACCATTTTTACAGGTCAGCCCAAGCATCCACTCTCTGCGCATGTCGGATAGCCCGATGTATGCATTTCATTGGTAAATTCTTTTCGCCCGGTCTAACGTCGGTTTGGGCGGAATTACTGTTAATGTTGATTAGTACTGTCGCCATTATCTGGCGTTGCATCAGACTTACTAATCTCAAAAGTCAATATAATCGTCTCTTTGGTGTCCGAGATGGTAAGAAAATCAACGAGGACCCATCAATTACATCATTTATAAAATTATTTTATACTTTCCAAATGATCCTCCTAAAGTTTGTCTCCATCCATCAAAAACAGACCCTTCGCTGTAAATGTTAATGTAACTAAGCATTTACTTTCAACAAAATTGTCCCGAAAGTTGGATTTAGACTGAATATGTTTCACAACGTTCCATTTGACCACCGCGTTGGCATACATGACAGGCGTCAAAAATTTGATTTAAGGATCTTAAGTATATAGACAAAACTACATTTGTTTTGTTCCAAGTAGGCGGAAAGAACGAGTTTGAGGCGTTCAAGGAACATGTCAAGGATGTCGGGCCGAGACCTAAGCTCCTTCGCCATATCAAACGAGTTCTTAAAGCCTACTCGGAACAAAACCCTTATGTAGATTTATATTTATTGAATATCATCTTTTTATTCACATTTTTTTTAATTTTTTGAATTTATACTCTTAAATTTATAAATTAGGCATTCTTGCGTTTTTTGAAAGATATGTACAATCGTCTGAATAATGCTCATGTGACGTATATAAACGGGAGTAAACCAATGTATTTACTGTGCAGTTGTGTCATCGGTCTGTCTGCATTGCTGAGATGACGATTTTACTCTTTAGCTTTGAATTTTCAAAAACAAATGTATAGGGAATGGATTTAAAATGCGGTGGATTTTCCTTACTTTTCTAATGGAGCATAGGTTTTGGACAAATAAGTGACCATTTCTCATACACCATACTTACTGAATAAACACACTCTGCTTCCAAGCCAATTTCAGAGCAAATTTCACAGAATAACAGTACTTAAATACATTTAGTTTTAAACAGAAGCTAATTAGTTTACAGTGCATTCAAACTCTTTATTTTTATATCTCCATTGGAAAGAATTAGTCATGCATTGAACTCAAAAGGTAATAATTAAATATGTATTTTTAATGAAATGAAGATTCAGTCCCATTTTAAAATGCAGATCATATTTTTTAAGAACCATTTGGATATTTTTAAAAGCAAATTCTAAACAACACTATTCTGTTTGTTTGTTTGTTTTTGTTTTTTTTTTGCTCCTTAATTTTTACATGAACAGAATAAGAAATTTACAAAGTAAATATGCATACAAATCCCAGCATGTCCGCCGGCAATTCAAAGTCTCAACAACAACAACAACAACATTGTAACATGATTCAATATTTTTTAATTTGCATCATACTCAATATAGAGGATGCGCTCTGTGATATGTCTACCATTATGTTTTAAATGTGTCAGTTTTATCTTCAAACTTACTAAACAAACTTGATTCCTCATTCCTCAGTAATATAAATAGACAGTGTTTCTATACTTGAACTGGCGTTATATATATATATATATATATATATATATATATATATATATATATATATATATATATATATATATATATATATATATATCTGAAAACATTCCACAGACCAAATTTTGAAACTCTGAAGCAGAACTTTTTTTGGGGAAGACGTATTTGTTTCAAATGATTTGCATTGTGGAATGTCTCTTCTCTTTGTTGTCAGTTCTCCAGCTGGGAAGGGTGTATGTTTCAAAAGTGGTGTTTCCATCCGAAAATTGTATGGTCGTTCTCTTATGGCATTTGTTTTTGTATATATTGTTCGTCTTTCGAGTTCGAAGATTACCATGACGTCACAGATTTGGTTTCTGTAAATACTGGAAATGCTAATTAAGCCAGTTGGTGCTCTGTGACACTCAGGATATGAGATACATCTTATGTTTCCTTGATAAATAGAGGACATGTTGCAGTTCTCCTTCATTCAAAGTGAAGCTCCAGTATTGATGAGGCTTCTCCAAGTGGAGTGATCCTGTTTAAGATTTTCCAAAGCTCATTGTTGAAGTATTTCAAGGATGATTTGAGGTAATCTTTGTAGTGTTTCATCTGACCACCATGATTTTCATCCTTCCGCTCGCCGTAGAATATCTTATTTGGTAATCACTCATCCAACATACTGGTAACGTGGGCTGCCCAATCTCATCTGTCAAGCCATCAGCAGAGTGGATGCTTGGACCTGCCCGTATGACAACTTCAGTGTCTGGAACCTTGTCCTGCAATCTAATCTTCATCACTTTCCTCAGGCAACCCATGTAAATCTGGCTTAACTTATTGACATGGTATATGTACACCATCCAGGTTTTGCAAGACTTCATCAAAGTTGGCACCACATTGACTTTGTAGACGTTAAGTTTTATTCGTAGACAAATGCTGCACTCCCATACATTTTGCACATAGACTACCAGCATTGTTTCATCCTTGATGTTGATTGCTTATGACTGTATGCTGCCGAAAAAGGTAAAGTTGTCCACTGCCATGAGGGTTTGGCCTTCTATTGCGATGGTAGGGTGTATGTATAGCTTTCATGGTGCAGGTTGGTGCATTACATATATTTTCATGATACTGATTATGAGATCGAATTTTTCACAAGTATAAGAGAAACGGACCACACTCTGTTGCGTGTCAAACTTTGATTTGGCATTCAGGTACAGTCGTCAGCATATCACGATATCACGGACAGACATCTTCACCTATAGTGTCTTCAGATTAATGAGTTTGCCGTCTGTTCCGGTATCTGGTGTCAATCTTACTATCATGATCACAGAAAGCATCAGTAAGCATGGCAGCGAATATTTTCCTGAAGAGGGTTTGAGTTTGCAATGAATAGTCCTCTTGTTGTTGTTGTCTAAACACACCTCCTGTAATTAATGCTTCTCGTCGAGTCTTCTCTGCATGGCAGCATCATTGTCATCAAACCATTCTGGATGTTTACCTGTCGCTGGAACGAGTGTTTTGGGTGCAGTTGAGTACATAGAATTTCTGTAGGAGACCCTGTTTTTCTCAACATTTTTTGAGTTCGTATTGTATCTAGTTGGCTGCATAGCTTGGCTTGTATCTAGTATTGTATCTAGTTGGCTGCATGGCTTCGACAACAACAAAATGCATCTTTCACCTTCTGCTGTTTCAGTTTGGAGAAATTAAGTTTTTTGAGTAATTTTATGGACTTGTTGTGATCTACTAGGCTGAACCTGGATATTGTGCTTAGAGACGATGAGCCGGTGGTCAGTTTTCTCTTGGCCTACGTTACTCGACCATCCTGCCTGTCTCTTATCCTTACGACGATGTAGTTAGTAAAATGACAGTGCATGGAGCGTGGATGCATCCAATTTGTCTTGTTCCATATTGGAAGGTGGAAGGCTGTGTTGTAGATTATGAGGTTATGTTTAGCGCATTTCCTCAGGACGAGGAGTCCGTTATTTTACCAGAGTCTATTTTTCTATTAACACCTGACAATATCTGGTGATCTCTGCCAACTCCAGCACTGGTGTCACCAAAGATGACGAGCTTACATACTGTTGGTGCTTTTTCGGTAGAAGACTTTGGTTTTCATAAACATTTGTCTTTGACCTCATCTGGGTTGATCATGGTGGGTACATATTCGACGATGATAGTTGCATGTCTTTTTCCAAGACAGCAGGCGTCTTGTTTTCATTAGCCTGTCGTTCACACCCTTTGTTAGATTTGTCAGTTGGCTAACTAGCCGTGATTTGGTGGCAAACCCAACACCAGTTTCATGTCGATAACTGGTTCATAATTTGGTGAATTGTCCTTCCTCAGTGCTGCTATCTTGGTGTTGAATCTAACCCATTCTGTACCAAATAGAACTGTTCTTCTCTCTGGTCTATCCGGTAATGTACTGTGCACAGGTGAAGTACATTCTAGACACCGATGGTGAATAGTATCACTTCTTTCGTCACTTATTTCGACCGCTATGACGGGAACCAAGTCAACTACAGTATGGTGACCAGGATTAAGGTGAAGTGGGCACCTTTTGAGGCTCCATTTTCTAGCCTTTTCCTTGTGCTTTGGGTGTGATCTTAAAAAGGGCTGCTCAGTCGCCCAGAAGAATTGTTTTCAAAATTACGTTTATTCATAATTCGGAATAAATTCAGCTTGAAGTAAAAACAAAATAATTAGCCCTGAAAACCGCCTGTAGTGCTTGCAGTTTTATACTATTTTAACAGCTTTGCCAAAAAGCTAATTTTGATTTTGAAATTGCACAGTATCTTTTTATAATTTTGTCAAACTGGTGCTATTTTCGAGAACAGTAAACCACTCGTAGAAAGAAGATCTGAAAGAAAAAAGTTCCTAAAGCATCAAACGTGAGTGCTCAAGTTTCTTAATTGAACCCTTTATATTGCAAGCAAATAACAATAATGATACATGAAGCTAGACTGTTAATATAATATCATTGATTGTGTCATTTGTCATTTATTATTGGATGATCTGTTGTCCGCATCTGCCTGTTAGCACGAATTTGTTATCACTACTCCTAACTACTTGCAAAGGACTGCTTTAAAACTTCACAAAAACGCATTCATAATGTGGTCTAGTTGATCATAAATGGAAATGGTGTTGCTCGGATATCTATTATGGTTGTCACAATGGCCAACTTGAAAATATTTGTATCGCTACTCCTCCTGAATGGATGGCCAAACCAACGTGTGGTTTTAACTGTTATAAAAAAAAACTTCTTATGTCTGGTTGGTTCTAGATGAAAATGGTACCGAGCTGATGTCCAATATGACCACCATATTGAAAATCCTAGTATTGCCACTCCTCCAGAATGGACGGTCATATCAACCAACATATGATTTTACTGAAAGGCTTCTTATGATGTCTAGTTGGTGCAATATGCAAATGATAAGTTCATTCCAATACGGCCACCATAGTGGCCATCTTGAAAATCTTGCTGTCGTTATTCCTGAATGGCTGGTCAGATGAACATTGGGTTTCAACTAAAAGGCTTCCAACGATATCTTGTTGGTCCTAAATATAAATGGTGCCGATCTGACAGCCAATATAGCTGCTATGGCAGCCATCATGCAAATCTTTATATCTCCACTTTTCTTGAATGGATAGTCATATCAACATGGGATTTTTACTGAAAGACTTCTTATGATGTATAATTGATGCTGAAAAACAGATGCTGGAGGTCACGGATTTTAATCCCGGCAGAGTCATACCAAAGACTTATAAGAATGGTACTAACATCTGCCTTGCTAGGCGCTCAGCATTAAGAGGTTAGTGTTAGGACTGGTCGGCCTGGTGTCAGGATAATGTGACTGTATGGTATGCCCCAGTAGTAGACATCACTATAAACTGCCACACTGCAAATATCATAGCGATATGACTGAAAAATTGCTAAAGCTACATTAAAAATCCAACAAACACACAAACAACACACACAAACACACACATACAACGCTTACGATACATAAATGATCCTAATCGAAAACGGTTTCAGTTGTGTATCCAATATGTCTGCTAATATGATTGTCCTTTAGAATGGGTGATCATTATGAAAGGGGGTTAGTATCACCAAGTCGTAAATGAAAATAGTGCCAGTTATACATTCTGTATGACAGCCATGCCACTATCTTAATAATCATGCTGTCTCTGTTCCACCTGAATATGATATTTACTTTGTCCTAAATGCAAATTATGCCCAGCTTGTATCCAATATGCTAATTTGAAACTGTGCGTTATTGCTGAAAAATATCGTAGGTGATTTTAACACTTGACAGTTAAAAGGAAGAAATGGTCTTATCTTAAATTCCTGGAAATTACTTTTTGCACAAGAAAGGGTCAGTCCCTTCGAGAATTTCTTGTATATATGTCTGTGTATGTATGTATGTATGTATGTATGTATGTATGTATGTATGTATGTATGTATGTATGTATGTATGTATGTATGTATGTATGTATGTATGTATGTATGTATGTATGTATGTATGTATGTATGTATGTATGTATGCATGCATGCATGCATGCATGCATGCATGCATGCATGCATGCATGCATGCATGCATGCATGTATGTATGTATGTATGTATGTATGTATGTATGTATGTATGTATGCATATAGATACTAATTTAAGCAATCTGATTGATATTTACCCCATCTTTTTTATCAGGGATGAGCAGGGCGAGTCCCGGGTACGGACTGTCCAAGCACGATGTCAAGAAGGAAGGATCACGTGGCTACAGCCCTTTGGTGCCCTACGGTTGGAGCTAAAACCTTTACATTCTGGCAATTTCCAGATGTGTTTTGTGATAGATAGTGGAATGACGAGATTAAAAGTTTCAAAGGAGTCTTTAATAAATTGGAAATCACCAGACCAGGAATATCCATCTGCAAGATTTGAAATTGAAATGTTAGCTATTGCACATGGAAAGACAAAAGAAATGTGTTTGACGTCAGCAGCTAGCATAGTGTTATATATAGAAGCCGAAAGGACGTTTAATATAAGTGTCTTCGAAAGGATTCTAATTTATTATGATATGGAGTTACTCTCAAGACGAATGATGTTGGATCCGTTGGAAGGTAAGCTTAGTCTTACTTAATTCTAACTGTCGATATCTGTCTTTCTCTTTGGACCACAAGGGACCATGTAGTCTGAGGTTACTGCATTACAGATTACACACACATGTATCACCTATGTCCATGTGAGTTAGAGTCTCTGCCATGTAAGAAAACTTGTTTGTATCTTCCTGTGGGTTTGTGATTCTTCTAGGGTTCGTTCTCCGCTATACATACTGGCTGTCATTTTATAGACTATGATATACTGAAAATGGCGTAAATATTACAAAATCCCAAACAGAAAGTCTTTCTCCATCTTTGAACATAACTTTAATCATACCTATATTTAGACAGGTTGTCATACCTAATGATGTGAGATATTACATGTGTGATTTGGTTGCACCTGTGCCTTTCGTATTTACCTCTACGAGCTACACCCATATACAGAGTAGATTGGACTTTGAGATCTCAGAGTGGGATGGGATTTATGCAGCTTCTCCTCACCGTGTAGTAACAACTGTGTTTTTCAGATTTTGCAATTTTCAGGTGTCATATCGGCATCTAGGATTCATTTTATATAATAAAATATAGTTTTCTGTAATTATAACGCCGTTCATGTGATCATACCGCCTTATTGGTATACCATCTTATAATTAAGATATAATACCGCCTAATGAAGTGGGTTCCTTCATCATACTTGCCATGTAACAGTTGTTGTTGTTGTTGTTGTTGTTGTAGGGTTTAATGCCATTTTTCAGCACAGGATAGGCTATACATGGCGGTCAGTATAACTGGTGGAGAACCCTGGAAAACCCCGGGAAGAACCACCGACCCACGAGAAGCTACTGGCAAACTTTCTTAGCCGAGCTTGAGGCTCGAACCCACACAGACAGAAGTGAGATGGCATTGATCCGGAACAGCGAGTGCTTTAAAGCACTCGGCCACTCAGGGCCCCGCCATATAACAGAAACTGTGGTATAATAAATGACATTATAATGAGGTAGTACTGTATCGTGTTAATTTTCTATTGTGGAAACATGTGAATATCTGGCAAGCTATTCTTGTATAACCACGGTTTCTAAGGTGATGTAGGAAAATGTAGTCATTTTAGCAAAACCGTTTCGCTTGAGAAATTACATTTTTTTTATAAAAAAAACATAAAGTTGTGTTAATAGACCGTGTTCAAAGTTTGAAAATGCTCCAGATGTTTAAATGCGATCAGATTCTCGAATGTTCTGTATTCAACATGCATGATAAATTATCGCCCCTATTGTTGTCGATGTCAGGTAAATAAATGGGGACCAACTTGTGAGACATATAGCAAACGGCTTTGAATGTAATAATATGGAACAACACGTCCAAAATTGTGTCTATTCACTAAGACCTACGATTCATTCTATCAACTACTGTCATAACATATCGGCATTTGTCACCAACCCATATAAATAATATGGTGTTTCAGTGCAGTAATATTTTAATAATAACTTTCGTAGGTCCAATTTGACAATAATGTATTATTTTTAGTGTTTTTCCATTAACGGAAATGCCAGAAATAATGCAGGTGAAATGGGGACAATCAAGAAAGACAAGTATATATGGAACTTTCATACATCATGCACAGTTTATTTTAAGTTCTTTTTGTGCATTTGTATGTTACGATAATCTCGTTTTGCAAAAGTTGTATTTGGCTTGCTTAATTTATATACAAGAAGTAAAATAAACAAGTTGCAAGCATAGGTATTGCTCTGAGCGAGTCGTACTTAGCATGAACTTGACCCCAGTCATATTGGGACAAATTATGAATATTTTCATTGGGATTTCTGTATTAGGAGATGCATTAATACTGAAAAAAATCAACCCAACTTGACAGTTTGTATTTCAAAACGAGGATCTTGGTTTTAAGAAAGAAAAAAAAAACATTATTTGTCTTCATAAAAGCTTTTTGTTTCGTTTTCCATTTGATTGGAGATGTTATTGTTGAGTTACTTGTGTTATAAATGTTCTTTTTTTTAAATTTGGTATGAGCAATGCGAAGTATTCCATATCTCAAGTAAGAGAAGCAAATGTTTTTTGTTTCCAAAAATACATTTTCGAGATTTTGTTAAAGATTATTTTGAAATAAGAGTGATTTACTCTTTGTTTCAAATAGATTATTTTTCGTTCATTTTTGTATTTTAATTGTTTTGTAAAGAAACCATTACTTTTCCATACAACGAAAACCTTTCAGTATATCGTAAAGTATAACTTTTGTTAAAACGAAAATAATTTCTTATTTTTGAAGTTTCTTCATGATTTTAGAAAGGACGTGTCCAAATAACTTAAATATTTTTGGTTTCATTGGCTGTAATGCTTAACAGTGTTTATCAAAGTCCTCTTCTTCTTCTTCTTCTTCTTCTTCTTCTTCTTCTTCTTCTTCTTCTTCTTCTTCTTCTTCTTCTTCTTACATTATTCTGCTAAATATAATTCGACTATTATGTTATTAGGCTGTATAGAAACAACTATTTATCATGAGGAGAAAGCTTTTTTAAAAAAATGTTTTAATATGACACACCTTTGCAAAAATCTGCACGATATACCTTTGGAAGTAGGTGCAAAGCACATTTTTATAAATAAAACATACAACTGATATTGTTTATTTTTAGTCAGTGGAAAAGAGACTAATCATTCTTGCATAAATATAGACATTTGCATGTAGTACTACGCATACTTTAAAAGAATCTCAGTCCATTTCAAACCCAGGTGAATCTAATTTATCAAAGTTAGGACGATACATATTCGGCACCAGCCACACATTATGCTTGTCTTTTATATATGTATGTGGTTTAATTGAGGTGTCTGACCTCATCATTCCTTGAATAGTTCAAGCTGATGTAGGGTTAGCGCACCTTTTGGGAAATAGACGTGTTTTACATTATTTTTTTTTTATCCATTTGCATAGAGTGCCAGCTACATGTTGTAGTATGCATGTCTCCAAAAAAAGAAAAACGAAAATAAATTAAAAAATACAATCTTAATGCAATGAGGAAAAGAAAATAGTCTTAATACAATGAGAAAAATATAATTTACAGAAAATCATGCATTTTTGTCAAAAATTTTTCCAACAAATTAAATTCAATTTGTTTAAACCACCTCATCTATTTCTTCTGATTGACTGACGGTGTGATTCACCGAAATGTGTTATAAACGAAAAACAAACAGTTTGTTCAGTCATAATTTCTCGTGTTTTGTAAATAGCCAATGGAAATCGTATAATTTTGGGCGTGTGGTATGACATTAGAGTGGGTCTTAACATTTTCACTTTTACTAATCTTGTTGGTTTTTCTTCTTTCGGTTACGTAGTTTAAGACCTTTAGTTGTGACAACACTAAAACAATTATGTTTTATATTCTTGATGCTTTTAGGTTTATAAAATGTTTCTCTATGCACAGGTAACTTAATACGTTCTTAATGAGCTTAGTTTCCATTTCGTCTACCTTAGCCATAAGTGCGGATTATCAATCAACTTAGAAAAGGATCAGTAACACAAACAGACGCGCACACACCCACGATTCTTTTATACTGTTTTATGTTGCACCCTAGACCTGTCAGTTATCAATATTAATCATTCTCAGTCCGTTGTGGGTGCTTAGGAAAGAATAAGATTATATAACTATTATATTCGCTGAAAGATTATTATTTGGCAGCTCACCTGTTTGATTGGGTTCGAGTCTCAGGCTCGGCTAACGTATGTACTTCAGAAACACTGCCAGTAGCGTCTTGTTGGTCGGACTCAGACTGAATATCCTCGAAATGATAGCAGTATTGCTAGCGTTGTAAGAGTTTATAGTTTGAAGAAAGGGCCGAAACGATGTGTTATGACCTTCTCAGACAACACATCTGTTCTATCATATCTAAGATATCAGGGAGGCGCACATGCCCCTTCTCCTGCATGGAGGTCTTTAACCTCTTTATCTGGTCAGCCTGAGAGAATTTTGCATTCATGGACCAAGTCATCCTCATAGAATGGTCTCTTCACCACTCCGTAGCAGATTTCCTGTTCTCCCTCTGAGAAAGACCCCTTCTGGACCTGTTTGCGACCAGGCACAACAAGAACTTTTCCCTTTTAGGTGTCTCCTTTTCTCCTGTTCAGGATCAGAGAGCATGGGCAGTAGATGCATTCAGCTATTCCCTTATGCCTTCCCACCTTTAGGACTGATTCCACAAGTTCTGCAAAATGTCAGAAATTCCACTGCTCAGATCGTCCTCATTACCCACCGTGGCAGTGATGATCATGGTTCAGTGATCGGTAAACCCAGGTCTCGACCTTACAGGAGTCATTTCCTGTCATTACACCAGTTATCTTTTTTCTACAACAGCCCACACATACTCCACCTTCACGCCACGCCTGGCTTGTCTTAAGCGATCTCTCTGACAGAACAAGTGTTCGAACCGAGTTGTCAGTTGCATCATTAAAACCAGGAGAGCTCCTACTAACAAGGTCTGTGATGCGAAGTGGATGATCTTCTATATTTTGGTGCAGTAGGAAACACGTTGAGCTTTTCTGTCCCTTTGTAACTTCTATTGCAGATGTACTTTTTGTTCCTTCTTAGGACCTAAAGTTTTTCATTATCCACTATCAAGGGCTTTCGAGCTGCCATCACCTTGCCGATCTTATTAAGTATTTTGTGCTCTCGGGATCGATCTACAGCTCTCATATTCGCAGATTGAATCGTTTGTTTTATGGTCATTAACCAAGTCCAGTATGAACCATTTAGGGAAACTTCCTTTCGAAACCTCGCACTCAATCTGTGTTCCTAATCGCTCTCGCTTCTGCAAGACGAAAAACTGAGTTTCATGGCTTGTTTTTTTTATAAAAAAATCAGGATCTATTTATACACGTTTTAAATAATATACTGCCTAAACGACTATGAAGTTATTCAGTGGCTTACAAACTTGAATCGATGTTCTTCTTTTTCTTAAATATTCGGTAAAATGTTCAGTTGGCAAACATACTGTTTAAGGGTAAATATTTTAGATTACGGATTTTTTTATTAGTGTTATCAGTAAATGAAACCGGATGTGTACTGCTGTGTGATGATCACTGTAACTAATTCTCATTAATTTTTACTCTTTCCTGGCGATGCCACACTTGTTGTCAAAATCACACTTAGTAATGCATAGATTATTTGGAAATGGTTGTTCTTGTATCAGTGACAGCCGCATGTAGGTTTGTTTACATTTTTACTAGTTTTGTAAACGTTTACAGGCAGTAAACTAAACTAAGCCGTTAACATGTCCAAACGTTGCAGCTTTTAAAGCAATCACTTTTATTTAGGTATTATGGGACTGCGAACTATATGCAGTATTTACTTAACTATGAAATTGAAGGGCGTGACGACGTGCAAAACTACGCCTCCCCGAAACTAAATATTTGACAACGGAAGTGCTTCAATAAAATTGAGCTATTATACTTTTTTGCAACTATTTTTAACAAAGAACCGTACTCAATTCAGAAAGACATATACTTGGATAAGTTCAACAAGTCATGACTATATAGAATGGTTTGGAATTATTAGGTTACTCTTCACATACGTGTCCACTTGGCTGGTCGGCATAGGGATAATGTCTAATATTAGATAGCAGATAACGGACGCAGTCACTTGTCGGCGATGGTGCAGATTAGTGTCATGTTTGATTATCTGACACTTATAGATACAATTGTTTTAAATTGAATAATGTATATAAAAAAGACATTATACATTGATCAGATTATGAAAATAATAAAAGGAGCAGCAACAACTTTATTTAGTCAAGGACTATTCTTCATTGAAGCCCTCGTAAGAAAAAACGACATCAGGCTACATCATACAAACAATAATAGTAATTATTGTTTATTTTAATGTCTTTTAGTAGTATAAATATTAAATTATATTATAAATCTCTAAGTAACACAATAAACATACTCATGAATCTCCTCTTAAATACTGTACTATTTTCTGCGGAAGCTTATTAACACAGAAATGTACCAGAGTATTGGAAGCTTTTCTTAAATTGCTCAGTTCTTGGTTTTGATGCTTGAAGGTTTTTATGTGACATTGATGTCAACTGGTAATGTGTTGAAAAAGGCCTGAATAAATCTTAAAGATACTCTGGTGCAGTCCCATATAGGCATTTATATACAAGAACTTGAAGGTTTTCATGTGACATTGATGTCAACTGGTAATGTGTTGAAAAAGGCCTGAATAAATCCTAAAGATACCCTGGTGAAGTTCATATAGACCTTGTAAAAATGAGTTGTTTGTATGTTGTAAACGGTGTTAGTCATGTAACAATGCTTGCTGGGGAATAATTAATAGTTGACTAATCAATAGATGGAAAATCTATTAAAATATCTGATGGCTGGTACATTACATTAACTCTGGTCTCTCTTAAAGTCTTCCTTCCATGTTACTGCTTGGAGCTCTCCAACAAGATGCAGGTTTGATAGCTGATGTGATTACAACATTTTAAGTATTATAATAAGCAGTTATAAAATACATCTTTAACAAATAACTAGTATGGACTAGTAAGGAACACTCACATGCACACACAGATATATATATATATATATATATATATATATATATATATATATATATATATATATATATATATATATATAATATAACCATGCCTCCATTTTGATTTTTGAAGGATAAGTGAATGATTTTTGTCATTATTGGACATATATTTCTTGGAATATTTTGTTCCCAGTGCCCACCTACACTTGAACTGACTTCCTTACCGTCCTTTAATGAGGAACAAAATCAGTGCATTAAAATTAAAAAGATTACTTATTTCAAAATTGTTCTTAATTAAAATTAAAAAGATTACTTATTTCAAAATTGTTCTTTATTTTCCAGAATGTCGTCCATGTAGTGATAGTGAAATATTACGAGCCTACTGTTCCAGTGATTTTGGTAAGATTTATTTTTTTACCATTTCATCTTTAATAGGATAAATTGGACAATCATGCTCAAGTTTTTTTCAGTGCTTTACCTTTAGATATATTTAATTAATAAGATTAGAAAAAAAGGTTCTGTTGATAATGAAGCCATGTTTTATTGGACATAATGTTATTGCTTAATTGATGATGATGCTCATATTGCTCATAATGATGTCAGTAACAATGGATCTATAACAACAACAAAATTGAAGACAACATTTTTTTGTATATGATTATGTTGTACAGTGCCAGGTGGAACAGTCCTGTGCAAGATTGTCCCACAAAGGAGTTTTGGAAGTGTTTCTTACGACATCCTGAGTTTGCTTTTCCTTCATCAGTTCATTCTGACATCACAGTGTCGTGAACATAAGAAAACATCTGTGTCATGTTTTATCAGATTACACTCATTGACATGACATTTCATGAATCCCTGCTATATTCCCATATTACACACTTTATATCATAATCATATGCAACAAACATGGCATATCAGTCATACATGACACACATGGCAAAATGTAGTTATATTATACACTGGTCAGTTATCAGTCATATATTACACATGTGACAGCATAGTCATATGTTTCAAACATGACTTTATGTCAGTCACAGAAATAAAACAATAATGATCATCTAAGATGCTTCATATCAAACCACTTCAGTTTTTAAACATTCTCTATATGAAATAGAAAATTCTTTCTATTAGATTGTTTTCGTTTCTTGCTTGACAAGGTTCACAAAATGTAGCAATCATTTAGTTGAAATAACTTCTAATACATGTACTTTATTTCTCAAATTATAAATGTCTTTTTTTGTTTCAAAGTGGTGGTCGGCACTGTTGAAGATGTGTTCCACAATGATGAGACAGAAAAGACTGAGATTGGTGTCAATGTGATGCAGATCATTCGGCAGCGAGAAACACTTTTTCACAGAAAAGATCGAGGGTCAAAAACTTTACAAGGGACAATTATGGCCCCTAAAAAATGTGGAGTAAGACATGGACCTGGTACTTTCCTATTCACTGGACGTTTGAAATTAGGGTATTTAAAATTTGGTTGTGCGCCATATTTAACAGATTGGGAAATGCTTGTAAAAAGAGCCGAGGATGAAGGAACATTAGAGTGTTCTAGGGATTAATGGATGGAAAATAAAAGAAGTTAAAAAATGATAAAGACGGTATATTTTTAAATTGATATTTAGATGTTGCTTAGAAACATAATTGAAAAAGAACTGTGTTATGGAACAATGTTTTGAAAACACAGTATGGATGCAATAGTATAATGGCTTTTTCATATGTTCTCCGGCAATTCTCAACCATGTAACTTGAAATGCATCTAATTTTTGGACGTGAATGCAGTTTCACTGGTTTATTGTAATTGTTGAACTTCAGGAATTGCTCTTTGACTTGGCATATTGAAAAGGAATTCCATAAACACAGACATGTTCACACTGAAAGGCCTTGTGTGACTGTAGAAATTTACATTTTAACTTGGCCTGTTAAAAAGAAATTCCAGAAGAGGAGACACTTTCACTTTGAAGCAGTGAATAAGATCAAAAAATGACCCACCAGTACATGTAGTGAAAAACAGTTTGTTGGTTTCATGGAAGGAACGGGAGTGCAAGACAAAGTTGCCATACATGTTGACATAATATGAACAAATTTAAATGGAAAATAATTTCTCAAGGTTGAAGTATTAATGGAACCAAACTCTAAGGACAGTTTATATGTACAGTTAAGTATGAAGTTTAAATAGAATGTTTAGATATTCTTCGAGACAAGAATTATATCCCAGGAATGCAGCTCAACATTTTCCCTACATTGTGTTCACTATCAAATACACAATATGTGAAATAGAAAATTTTATGAAAGATCAATTCTCATCATGGAGTGGAACTCATAAACTAATGAAACTTGTTTCCAGTCCATTTGCCCTTTCTGGTAATTTCTTGAGGCAACAGAAAAAATGTTTAAATGGACAAATTCTGTATGCTTTGTAACATATTTTGTGGAGGGCTATTTCAGTGAGAACCATTAATGGATCACTATAGAGCAAGACACTGAAAGAAATTCCAGTAACATTTTGTTGTGATGAAGCGATTCATCTGCTGTTAATACTGTTTGATGTATATATCTCTAATAAGAGCTGATATTAAATATGCAATTCAGATGTTATGGTGGTGGGAATATTATTTTTTACACTAAAGTGGTAACTTTCATATTGATCTCCTGAATAGCACAGCTGCAAAGTAGCTTCACTGTATTTGTCGAATTGACTGCTGTTTTTAGCGTTGATATTGCACTGCCTTTTTCACATTTTCACTCACCATTACCACTGTAGTTCATTGTTCTGCACAAAGATGCATACATTTTATGTATCTTTCTCTGCAGTAGTGTGTGTGTTTGTGTGTGTGTGTGTGTGTGTGTGTTTGTGTGTGTGTGTGTTTGTGTGTGTGTGTGTGTGTGTGTGTGTTATAGAGAGGAAAAAGTACTCTTTTCTTCCTAGTTTTCAAAAAACTGGTTGCTGTCATTGAGCCATTGCTAATTTTATACTTTGTTTAGGATTGTGCCAATGATGTTAAAAAGTTTGTTCACTGTATTAATATCTTATTATGTCACAAAGTATTCATTGATGTGGTCGATTTTTCTAAATTTGTTTACCATGTTCCAGTTGTATAGACTATTTACTAATTCATATACAAGAAAGATAACTACTATATTCTCATGTACAAGTTATAGCCAACAGCAAAAGTCATAGACCCTGATCAGAATCTGTGCTGTTTACAGTTGAATGCTGTTTACAGCTGAATCCAGATTGGAGACTATTGCAATATACATGTATTCTGAGAAAGTGAACTTTTATGTATGTATTGATTTTTTTAGTTTCTGCATCATCTTTAAGAGAGCATAGACTATAATTAATTTATATGATATATATATATATATATATATATATATATATATATATATATATATTAGAGCTGGGTAACATGAAATTTTTTTTAGCATAAAATAAATTTTGAAAAGAAGTACTTTCACACCAAAAATTACCTTGATATACTAGTAATACCATGCATCTTTTATATATACCAATCATAAGCATGAGTGGTAATTGCAGTTGCCCAGGGCATCAAAAGTTTTAATGACAGTGGTGCCATTTCGTCCAGTGTAAACTTATGACCTGCCTGTTTGTGTGAGTATATGTATAAATTTAATTTCTGTGATGCTCACTCACGTCTTTTAAAGAGAGGAAATATTTGAAAAAAATTTAATTTAAGTTCTTCAGTCAGCTCATGTAACTCCTTGGTTTGGTTTGGATGCAGATCAGACAGATTAAAAATGAATACTTTTGGGTGATCTATGGTATGAAATTATTTTTTGGGGTTTTTTTTTGAAAACCATGATTTGCAACTGTGTGCTTCTAATTGTGATCTGTGGTAATTCTGTAGAGCATCACACTGATAATTCAAGGATTGCTGGTTCAATCAATACCCACCCATGCAAGACAAGATCACCTGCCTTGGTATGTACTTGGGAAGGCACTTGATCCTGTTTCATTGGCTTGATACAGTAAATCCAGCCCTCACAAAGCTACAAGATAAAATGTATTACGAAAATGATGAATCTAACCATTTTTTCAGTTTCTTCAGGTTACCAGATCTTTTACTTTTTCGGAAGTTTGTTTATTTTTAATGTTTAATTTTCTTCAAACTTTCACTGTTATTAAAGACTTTCCTTCTAAAGAATATTTTTAATATGTTCCATGACTCCGGTTGTCTCTGTACCATTTGGCATTTGGGTTACTTTGGACACTTGCAAATTATTTTCAGATTTCATTTCTTGAAAACAGTTGGTAGAATCATAAAAACATAAGAACCACTCAGACAAGAAAATCAGCAAAAATAAATGGGTGTTACCTAAGCATCCTTGGTCATTAAATCATTTTCACAGAATGTTATTTTAGCAAGATGAAAGGCACAATTTTATCTCTGAACATGTTCTTTAGATGGCAGCATCCCACTGAAAGTAAGTTTTGCACTTAATTTTGCCTTAGTGTTGCAAAATATGATGCAGCACACCAGTATTTTGAGGATGACTTACTGATATAGCTATTGGGTCACTGTTACTCAAAGACAATTGGTTTCTATGAGATTGCCTATGTTCTATACCTTCTTCTATTCAGAAATTGTATGCTGTAGAGGCAAGGCTATTATTACTTGTAGGCTTCAAAGGTAAAGGTCATAATCATGGTGGCCTATATCTTAGTAATCTTAAGAATTGGCTACCGTATATACCCACTTTTAAATTCTTGTCTGCCTGCATAATGTGCTAGCAGATTGGGGATTATGCAGTATGTTATGAACAGTCAGTACAACAAACAACACAGACCCTGATCTGCAAAGGTGTTATACAAAATCAGATGAAGGTCTATATCGTTTGTAGTTGTAACATATAAGTGAGTATATATGATATGCCCAGCTACTGCCCACATACTAACAGATATCAGTACAGTAATAGATATCAGTACAGTAACAGATATCAGTACAGTAATAGATATCAGTACAGTAATAGATATCAGTACAGTAACATATATGAGTACAGTAATAGATATCAGTACAGTAACAGATATCAGTACAGTAATAGATATCAGTACAGTCATAGATATCAGTACAGTAACATATATGAGTACAGTAATAGATATCAGTACAGTAATAGATATCAGTACAGTAACAGATATGAGTACAGTAATAGATATCAGTACAGTAATAGATATGAGCACAGTAATAGATATCAGTACAGTAATTTTTTCTGAAAATAGAAAGACTAGAGATTGATAATTAATGAAAGATTTTGTGATTTGTTTAAATATTTTGGGTTGCAAGGGTGTACAAAAAGTCATACATGTCGATGATCATTTACAAAACTTAAGGATATTGTTTAATAAATATGAAGTCATTTTCTGTTTCCCAAGATTATTTTTTTAACAAATTTATTGTGCAAACAGTGTCTGGAAATATAATTTATTCTATAAAAGATTTTTAAACACTTTTTTTTTGATTTTGTTTTCAATAAAATGCCACATGTACTCACTTCTAAGTAAAGTCCAATTTCAAAACTGCGTAGACCCGGAGCTTCTATTTCATTTTGTGCTGGTAGATCTGGGGCTATGAAGCTTGTTAGGACTAATGAGTAAAACAAGAAACATAGACCATGATATGTTAGTGCATATTGTGATGGTAGATCGTAGTCTATGTTTTTTGCAGCTAGACTTGATGAATTTATTGGAAAGTATGACCTGGCATCAGATGGGGGTGGGGGTACTTTAATAATGATTTTTAAATATTGATAGATCTCAAGTGACAGTATTGCTTTATTTTGTATATATGAGATGTTGATAAAAATGCAAAACATTGAATTGTTGAAACGTTGAATCTACCAATGCTGTTAGAAAGTATATTGTGTACAGTTAGACATGATGTTTTGGAGCAGGTACAGACACAAAGAAAGAAACAACAATCAACTGACAATACAAATACATTTTGTGATATTTCTGAATGGAATTTGGATATTGTTAAAATAGGAAATTAGAAAACATTTTTTAATAAATTTATTCATCAAATAAATGTATGTATGTATGTATGTATGTATGTATGTATGTATGTATGTATGTATGTATGTATGTATGTATGTATGTATGTATGTATGTATGTATGTATGTATGTATGTATGTATTAACTATATCCTGTTGCAAACCAACTTATGTGAGTTTATATACTAAAAATCTTGACACTTTGTATGAGACACACTGTAAAACCTACATATCTAATCATCAAAACTACAAAAAGATTTTTGAAGCTAATAGTTTATCTAATAAATTGTAAAATTAGTCATTAAGATCACATTAATTAGTTGTAAGTTTCTATAATGTTATGTTTGGGTTAAGCCACATGAAGATTTCATATTTATACTTTTTATGTCAGTACATGTATATCATTTGCTTGAAATGTTACTTTTTATTTAAAAAAATTTCATGCATATCAATGTTTTAAAAAGAGTTTTTAAATTAATTTTGGAATCCAAAAAGGAAATTTAATATGAAAATATGACTAACAACTAATATATCATTTCTAATTAGTATTTATCCCATTGTATTATTTTATTTGTTGGTCACTCCATTTCATATGGCTTCTGTTATGGTCAGTGTTCATGTTGCTAAATGTTGTGTTAACAGTTAAATAAATGAATTATGCCAGATTTGCCTTATGCTTCTACAATATGGCAAACAGTAGTGCTCTTATATATAAAAGGCACAATTCAGATTTGTTATAGTATTATATTTACAAAGAACAACAACAAAATAGCAATATATTATTATTATTATTATTATTATTATTATTATTATTATTATTATTATTATTATCATTATCATTATTATTATTATTATTATTATTATTATTATTATTATTATTATTATTATTATTATTATTATTGAACCACACAATTAAAATAAAGAAAATAAATGGCTTCATTTTGGTACATAACAATTGTCCATAACCATCAGATGCAAATTCATTATCTGGGTAGCGGTATAATCTGTTTACAACAACAATAACAATTAATAATAATAATAATAATAATAATAATAATAATAATAATAATAACAATAACAATCAATAACAATAATAACAACAATAAAATTAATAACAACAACAACAATAGCAATCAATAACAACAATAATAATAACAACAACAATAATAATAATAATAACAATAATAATAATAATAATAACAACAACAACAACAATAACAATAATAATAGCAACAACTACTACTACTGTTACAGCATAGACACTGCAAGAAACGCACAAAAACGTAATTCGTTTCTCTGCTGGTAACTATTGGTTAATTGGTTGGTGTTTCACGGGACACCAACACATGAGATGTTAATTAAGGATGTAATTGCAGCAAAGTGCCTTACCCAGAGACATGCTACGGCTGCCGATTAGACCAAATCTGAGTGATACATGAACACGCATCCTTCTGGTCGCGAGATCTGGACTCAAAACACAGAATCACTGCAGCTTCCGCGGCAAACGAAATCGGCAAACGAAAAAGTGAACCCCAATCTTACCGTTGTAAAAGAAACAAGTATGTACATCGCTGTAATATAGCACATTACGGGTTTCAAAGAAATTCTACTTCAATTTCATATTGATTTTAATGATTCTTTCGCAAGATAGTATTATAGGTCCTGACAAGCATTTTAACATACCCATGATGGCTGAGCCTGACACTTGAACCTACGCGGACAGCTGATATTATAGTGATCGCAAAAGGCGCCTTAGACCACTCGACAACCAGGACCCCATTTCCCCTTTTGAATTTATATGGCTTCACTTCATTATCAATTGAATAATCAATTCACGCTGCCAGATGCCCCTCCATTACTTTGTTGGGGTGGGTTGCCTGGTTTTGTTCATCGTTATCTACAAGTTATCGCCGACGATGTAATTGCCCAGAGCGAGTAAATATCAATATAAAGTGTGAAACGTATGGGTGGAATAGATAAAGGTCTGGGCAGGTATATATAACAGAATAACACGAGACCTCCGTTACCAATAAAGACAAAATTTAATCAAAATTCATAACAAAAAAAAATTCATAACCAGTTGTGGCAATGCATTACGACTGAAAGATACATTTCTTTCGTTTTGAATTAACTTATGCAGACGAATTTTAAATGCAAATATGCTTATACCAATAGCCGATCTGTTAAGCGATAAAATTAAATCATCATCAAATTGAGTGAAAGATCGAAAACATTGCCTTGTACAGTTTCATAACCTGAGGATCTTGATTCAGTCCAAATTCCACAGTGAATGTTCCGTTTGCCTTCCTTGTACAGGTAAGTCTGGATCTTCTCCACTTTTCCCATTCTTTTCCAAATTTTCAGGGGTCTCGCATCTTTCGCCCTTCCAACTTTGTGTAGTCACTTTGATTTTGTAAATATGTGTTACGTCACGTCACGTGGAGCTATCTCACCTTTCAAAACAACAAAATTAAGCAAATTAAATCTTCCGTCATATTATACTTGAGGAATCGATCAACCACCACCCATACCCCCTTCGTTATGTCAGATATAGTTCTATCAGAATTCAAACATATACCAACGGCTATCTAGCATAACTAGCCATGTCAGACAATAAAAAAATCTAGTTACAAAAGATTAATGGTCCTGCTAATGGCTATTTCAACACACCACCGAGACATTAGTTCCATTCTCGTCCCAATTGCACAAATGAATGAATGAAATTCTTTACACTACGGTATTTATAACAAATACACACAAAAAGGTCGTTATCATACGTGACCTCATATAATGTCTGAAAATTCATACATGTTCCCGTAATTCATATCAGCTTGAATAAGGCTTGAAATTCTAGACACACAAGTTCCAATAATAATCGAGACTATACATTCGAGCGATTCTTCAACGTATATATACGCATCAACACAATTATACTCATATCAAGAAAATTAATCTACGAATTTAAATAAATCCATGCAAATACAAGCAGATAAATCAACAAATTATGATAGTAGTATCAACGAATTGAATAACATCGTTGGAAATTCATTGTGTTTCCAGGCTCTTACTTCCAGAATTGTGTCTGCTGGTTTCCAGACAATTTATTCCCTTGGATAATGTTACGAGTGAATTTACTTCATAAATTCGACCCAGAGTCTTTTCCGTTTATAAACTAATTTAGAATTCTGCGATTAAAAAACTGAGAGTTTTCATGTGGAACCACTATCCCATTACAGCATGACCTATGTAAATGAAATATATTTCCCGCATGAACTAGGCTCAAACAATGCATTTCATCTGACAACGTAGATTATCAAATGTTGTTCTCTGCAATATTTCAAATCTGACAACTCCGCTACATATCTAAAATTAACCCCGGACTTGTTCAGTTTAAGCAAGCGTAGCCCTTAGTTAAGTCATTCAGCTCATGACAGAGACGGTACCAATCCGTGCATTATGACGATTTAAACACGCGCAAATCTCCCATAAATCTAATTAATCGTACACGTATTCAATTAAATGTTTCCTACAGAGATCGACATAAAAATGTGCCCCATTATACCCACCATTACGGTCGGCTGATTAAAAATTGCTTTCCTTTGCATCCATACATAGTGTCAGTTGTGGGAGAGAAAAAACATTCACGTGAGTGCAATATCACACATATGAGCTAAATCTAGTATTTAAAACATAAATTATCTGTGTTATACAAGAAAATCTCATACCCGTATCATAAGTTTCTTTTGACGATGATTTTTCTTTGCAACATATACACTCTTGCCTTTGCAGCCATGGTTCATTATTGATATTTCGGAGCAAGAGTAAACAAACAAAATAATGGTATTGAAAACGTGCGCCAGTTTTGATGATAGCAAATATACATCAGATAAATGTGTGCTTTGAACAGGAAATTGCACATAGTAAGAACAGTTTGAACAATGTTGACAGGACACTATACCAAGATATTTACTCTCGGACTTAACAAGCTTTCAGACCTTGCTAATGATCCAATTTGACTTGTATCGGCAAAAGGCGGGTAGTTTGTATGGTCAAACTTCCTCTGCATTTTTCACAATCGATTGGTTTTTGTAACGGTGTTGAAACAGGTAACGCACGAGTTTTATAAAGGCCTGAATTTAAAAGAAATCCAGGTTAAAGATATATCCAGCGACAGACTTAAGTATTGACTTGGAGAAACCGTTAAAAATACCTCACACCTAAGGAAGCCTTTGATTTAAAAATAATGTTAAACTCTTCCCGCAATTCTCATGCCAACTCGCTTTTTTTCCATTTACCAGGCGTTATTCCTCCATCAACCATTTGGCATGGAAAGACTAGATCTTATTATTTCTTTTAGTGCACGCAACAACTAGTGATGGCAAACATTTTTAAAAAATTTGTTTCGAACAAAAAGTACTAGATTGTATGAATAGCTCGAGCAATTTCCATACAACAAAAACATCTTTCATCAAGTTTATTCAACCAGTACCAAATATAGCCTTTCCACCTTCAAAATTCCTTTTTATATCCATCATTTGTAGATCGTAGCCAGTTATCTTCCCAATAAGTGTAGTCAGGAAAAAACCCGCCCCCATATTTGGTCCCCAAGCTGGTGTTTATCGTTCCCTAGAACAAATTTTATATCTTCTTTTATGGATAAGAATGCAAGAGTCATATGTATCAATGAAAACAAATAATGGCATTTGTCTTATTTTACTTTGAAGTGATTCAAAAAATATACTAGATTAGCACTCGTAGTAACTCATGTCGTCATTCTGACTTCTTTTTTAGTTAATATTAACAGTATACTAGAATCCTAATAACGGGGACCTATAATCAAACTTAGCGGCCAACTCAGTATATATCAGAGTTTAATACTATCAACTTTATTTTCTCTTCTATAGATTTTACTATGGATAGGGAAGTCCTATATTTATCCTTATCCTCTCATTTTGGGAAACTGTTCCATAAATCCTGGAACGTGTCGTAGGGCTGTTTAAGGAAATCAAAACAACATTCAATAAAAGCATAACAATTTGTTGGTTCAAAATCAAACCAGTACATCTATTTCAAATGAGAAGACACTGCTTTTTTAAACGTAAGATTTGTACTTTGATAGTCTTGCGAACTATTATTTTTAAAAATCTCAGTTAAAGGCATACCTCCTTTAATAATATAAAATTTAACAATCAATCAGTAAAATTTCGGTAGACGTCGTTTTCACTATTTTAAGTTCTGGTGAAATTGCTATTTGAAGTCCTCATGAAATTGCCATTTAAAGTTTTCATGAAATTGCTATTTAGCGTCACATGAAATTGATGTTTAAAATCTTGAGATTGCTATTCAGAGTCCTTGTGAAATTGCTATTTGAAGTCCTCGTGAAATTGCTATTTAGCGTCACATGAAGTTGATGTTTAAAGTCTTGAAACTGCTATTTAGAGTCCTTGTGAAATTGTTATTTGAAGTCCTCATGAAATTGAGAGTCCTCAAATTTGCTATTTAAGGTCCTCATGAACCTGATATTTAAAGTCCTCATGAAATTGCTTATTCTTATGACAATAGTGTTTAAAATGATTTTGTTTCTCAGCATAAAAAACTTATTTCAACATAAAAAGCAAAAATTACCATTATTGAATCTGACAAATCAAAAAAAATAAATTCTGAATATTATAGCATTAAAAAATAATCTCTACAAGAAAAGATAAATCATTCATTCAACAGTTTTGCAGTTGGTTTACTCTTCCAAAATTAAAACGTGAATGCTTGTTTTCTGCACAAAATGTATAGAAGCAAGCAGTTCTTCATTTGAATATCTATTAAATAACAAAGTATCACTCACACACTTTATCAATATATTTTACCAAACTATCATTCGATGTTTTCTTGCAAGATGTAACACTTTATATCAATGTTTTGATATAAATACATCACAAATTCCTCTCTGACTCATAAAGTTGGTATAAATGCATAAGAATGGAATACGTGTGTATGTGGCCATTATACAAAGCCTATAATGTCACCAAATCAACAATATCTAATTCAAGGTAATATCTGAAACAAATAAACCTTATTTATTTAAAAATTACTCCAACAGTCCTAAAGAAACGGTCCTGTTCTGACCTTCGATTCTTATTCAGCAAATCAAATGTTAGGGTGTGCATAATATCTCTCTACAGAGTAAATGCACCCCGATTTCCATAATCACTATATGACCTGCATTAATTATTCACGTTGCATCCTTGACAGATTTAGTTGTTGATTTGAGCTTTGCAATCGGCCTTGTCTTATCAATGAAATTCTTTCAACGTAGTGTGTGTGTGTGTGTTTATTATAGTGCTAATTGGCCAACGATTTAGAGAATTTTAAATATAACTGCCATAGTCTCAACCGATTTCAGTAAAACTTTATTATAAATTCAAACGATGAGACATTGACCGGAAACAATAGCAAACGAGCACTCTCTCACTTTTATCAATGTTGCATAGCAACTATCTCTCACACATTTATCAATGTTTATCGGAAACTATCTCTCTTTCACATGAATGCATTTTTTGTAACAAACTTTAACTCACTTTCATTAAGGTTTCATGCAAACTTTCATTCTGTTATCAGTGTTTCATGACAAAGACTATCACTTTTACCAATGTTGATGGCATACTATTACTCACTTTTCTCAATATTTTCTAACAAATTATGGCTCATTTTTATCATTGTTTCATATAGCAAACGGCCAGTCTCACATTAATCCATGCTTTTTTTAGAAACTGATTCTCATTTTTATAAACGTTTTATAACAAATTGTCGATTTCACTTTTATAAATGTTTTGTAACAATTTATTCTTCTCATTTTTAAGAATATTTGATTGCAAACTATCTCTTTCTCGCTTTATTAATGTTTAATGGCAAGCTATATCACTGTCATTTTTTATCAACCCTTTGTAGCAAGCTGTCATTCTCACTATTATCATGGTTTTTTGTAGAAATTCATTACTTTATCAATGTTTTATAGATAAAGAGATCACTATATCACTGTTATAAATAAAGGTTTCATAACACACTATCACATTGCTGATTTTGTCAGGATTTTCTACCCAGCTCTTTGCATTTACTTGTATCAATATTTTATAGCAAGTTATCACTCTATCACTTTTATCAGTGTTTTATAACAAACTCTCTCTCTCTCTCTCTCTCTCTCTCTCTCTCTCTCTCTCTCTCTCTCTCTCTCTCTCTCTCTCTCTCTCTCTCTCTCTCTCTCTCTCTCTCTCTTCAGTGTTTATAGCTAACATTCACTCCCTTTAATCTATGTTTCATAGTAAACTATCAATCTCACCTTTATGAAGGCTTTATTGCTCGTTATCGCTCTCAGTTATCACTCTTTTATAGCAAACAATCACTCTCATTTGATCAATGTTTTCAAGCAAAAACATCATTGTTACTGTTATCAATGATTTTATCTGACGTTTGTGAAGATTCTATAGCATATTATCACATTCACTTATACCATTATGCTAAAATGATCATTCTGTCGCTTTTATCAGTATTTTATAGCAAACAATTGCTCTCACTTTTAACAGTATTTAATAGTACCTATCACTCTGTCACCGTTATCAAGGTTTTATTGCAAGCTATCACTGTCACTTTTATCAGTGTTTTATGACAAAAGTCTCTCTCTCTCTCTCTCTCTCTCTCTCTCTCTCTCTCTCTCTCTCTCTCTCTCTCTCTCTCTCTCTCTCTCTCTCTCTCTCTCTCTCTCTCTCTCTCTCTCTCTCTGTTGTCAATGTTTTATAGCAAACTATCTCTCTCTAAATTTTATGTGCGTTAATCGTGAACGAAGTAAAATGCGAAATACCACCCGTCTCACTTTATAAATGTTTTATGCATTGTGTTTGATTCATCAAAGAAACTGTAAATAAAGATGAAGAACTTTTATTTAAAAATGAATAGTTGCAAGAACATTAAGACCTTGTAAAAAAAAAAAATTACCCCACCAAACAAATTCCTGCAGATATCTTCACATCAAAACGTTAAGGGGTACGTGAATGATGTAAATATTATTGAAATGTCGTTGTTAAACGTATATGATATATTTATATATTTAGGGAAAATAATTACAACGGCAATTAGGCGAATATGACGCGTATTCTAGGTGTATGCAGATGGGAGAATATACGATTTTCAAATTTCAACAATATTTGCTTTGCGATCGATTAAAAACTTATTTCGCCAAGATAACTAGATTCCCGTTTTTGTAGAACTCCTTTTTGAGCGGCGATAACATCCATTATCCGTAAGTCCGAAATATATTTCAAGCAAGAGGAGGGTGCGTTCAATTGTTTGTTTTTAAAGCAGAAAGTAAAATGGAAGCAGCTTTGTTCACCTATCAAATTCAAAGGACACTGCTAACTACGTTCCCTCATTGTACTGTCTTAGTGTTGTCAGCACAAAATAACAACGCACAATGTTGAAAATTTAGCGTGTTAGAGTATTATCGTTCAATTTTCCTTTTTTCTTCAGATACTGCATGTGTTTGTTGTAGTGTAGAGACAAAATACGACATTTGTGATACAAATTTACTTCCTGCTGAAATGCATCTCCTTGTCTGAGTCAATTTCAAAATTCATTAGCATGATATTACCGACTTAATCCAACATAAAAAGTTTAAACATTTCTTTTAAAAAAAAATTAAAGGAAAGGCGGTAGTGGGCAAATTTGGAGATAATCCAGACATCCTTATAGTTCTAGCATAAATTTTAATAACATTTTAGATATATGGAAATATTTGACTTTAATATTTTCGTGCTAATTGAATTCGTTGAAAAAAGGTACCGATAACTAAGTAAAACTAAAATGATGATGGTGGATTACCCGGAGATGAGAAGAATTAAATATTTTCTCTCTAAAATTCGATGCTCCATTGTACACGAAGAGGCTGTTATATATATATATATATATATATATATATATATATATATATATATATATATATATATATATATATATATATATATATATATATATATATATATATATATATATATATATATATATCTGTGTGTGTGTGTGTGTGTGTGTGCGCGCTTTTCAATTTAGTTATACAAGAAGTTATACAATAACTATCTTAATCAGGCCCCGGCCGAGCGATTTGTGAGTTCCAAAGTACAAACTGGAGATATCATGCGCGAGATACCAAGCCTCTGATGATGGCAGTACTTCGTCTCAAGGGTCAAGCCAGATAACAACCGACTGCAGAGGACCACAGTGAGTGATGCGGTCATGGACACTACGTTTAATCCAAACCTATTTACTGATAGTAGTCTTATTTCCAGCCAAGTTTCTGGTGAAACTTGACAAGTTATTATCAGATCTCTTCGAGCATAAATATCTTCAACTCGATTTTAAACCTTATGCTTCAATAACAAACTTTTCATATCTGAGCGATTGAAATTCGGCACGTGTTTTGTGAGAAAAACCCCCAGATAATACAGACATCCTTTTAGTTCTATCTGTCAATTTTACCAACGTTATAGAGATATAGAAATATTGGGCTTTGATATTTTGCTGCGTTCTGAATTTCGAGAAAGATGGGATTGATGACTAAACTTTCGGTGCTTGTGAAGGGAAAAAATGACTAAATGTAGTAGTCATAGATAACTAGATTGTGATGAAAGGAGACAAACTATTTCATTCAACAATATTCAGATCTTGAATCAAGTGAATACGAAATCGCAAAAGATAAAATTTAATTGGGGGGGGGTAAAAACCAAAAAAAGAAAGAAAAATACATGAAGTGCCATGAATGCAACTCACGGATCCAAGAATCGATACTCAAGCGAAAAAGCAAACCATCTTTTAAACACGGTGGGATTTGATTTCTTGGAGGCGTGATTATTTGTTCGATTCTGCTGTGGGACAGCCAAACAACAGTCCAGATCAGAAGGATAAAAGCAAAGACAAAGAGGAACACAAAGGAGACGGCTGTTTTCTGTCCACAAATAAAAGTTATATCCCAATAAAACAAAAGACCAGAAAGATAAATACCAAGATCACTAACCCAAAAAAGTCACTGCCTCTAGAAGACGCATGTACCTACGGAAACCTCGATCGACAGTCACGACAACATCAGCAAAACAGATACTTAAAAGTTTTCGTAGAGAAAGCGCCGATTCTATTTGTGGATATTTATTGCACATGTTCATAGGAACTTTTCCCTTAACAGACATAGCAGTCAAAGTCACACCATCACATTCTTAGAAAGTGGTAAAAAGTTAATTCCAGTCAGCCCCTCCCCTAAATAAACACGAGATTGTTTAACGAAGAGGTTTTCTTCCCACACGGATAATTCCGTCGTTCTCTATTGCAGCTGCTGTCATGTTAGGAGAGATAGCTAACCATATTTTTGTAAAGGTCGTATGAAAATGAAAAATACTTTTCTTCGAACGTACGAGTACTGCACCAATTGATCTTCTGAAAGGACCATTCTTGCCACTGCATCCAGTTCTCACTGAATATGGTTCACGGGTAACAAAAGTTACAATCTTCGCTGGATTTTGAAAAGACTTGTCAAATACGGAAACAAAGTCACAACTGTACGGACAATCCTTACAACTACTTCAAGACATTTCATCAGAAAGAGCAACAGTAACACTCGCTTTAAGTGCCCTCAAGAATTTCTCGAAGACTGCAAAGAAACAGCATATGCGGCGGCTATAACGACGAGAACATCGACACCATCAGTTAACACTAATGAAGCTGCCACATCATACTTTGAAAGACAATGCATCACCAAGGCAAAAGGAACAAATCGTTCTTAAACAAATGTAAAGGAGAGCATGTTTGTTTACATGCGTTGGCAACGATCAAAACAAACTGAACGATTCTGACAACATAAAGTTAACGGGGAAAATAAATGAGCGTATAATAAACATAAATACAGATCACTGTTACAACTAATTTCACCCTCTGACATTGGTAAGCAGACACCTTGGTGTCTAGACCAAATTAAATTTACCCTGCTGAGTCTGATATTATTACTCCACCGACCCCTGCGAACCTCATTTGCGTATCAAAGGAGAACAATTGATAAAGTGTACCTCAAGGTACACATTAATTAAATGTAAATAAGCTTCATTGGATTTATGATGCACATGATATCGAAGACTCGTGAACAAGTCCATGCATGCAGTAGCCTGCATACCCTTATAAAAACCAGCTGATAATGATATTTGTTGAGGCCAATTGAGCAATACGATAGCTTTGAAGTTACTTGTAAAAGTCAACGTCGTTATACTTAATCAACTTGTTTACGGCAAATGGGTCCTTCCAAACTCTAATCAGTTATGTACGAATAGGAAATCCAGTTTTCTTGTTTTTGACATTTTTGATGCATAGATCACACTTTCTACCGATAAGTAATCATTTGTCGTCTGAGTGTAATAAATTGCTTTGATTCACCGCTCGTCAGAAAATAAAAACCCATAATTATTATTTTCGCACACAAGAAAACCTGCCCTATAACGTTCGTACAGATGATTTGAATATCCTATTTGCAGCAGGTTTCATTTTGTTTAGAATAAGACATGGCTGTTATCGAACGAGAATGAATAAAAAAACTTACTGTCGTTCTACCTTAAAAAAAATGTCGATGTTTATATGGACACAATAGACCGTTTCATTGTCTCCAATCAGAGCATCCTCGGCTTTGCCAACCGCAAAGGTAATGTAATAAACTCGAAATGATAATGCATTTAGTTCACTGGATATTTACTTTTTATTTTAATAAATGCATCCGTCTACAAACTTGTACTTTATATGCCTGAAGTTGTTCCCCCATCCTCCGGGAAAGTCCCAGTCTCGTTTAGTGTGTTCATTTATTAATTTATTTTTCCGAGTAAGATTTCAAGTATTTTAAGGATATTTCTCTTCGTGTATTGGAATGCATGTGATTGGATTATTAGTATAAAGCAATAAAGAGATAACACAAGCGCGCGAACGCACATTTCTCGTGTAACATCAAGAATCCCAGTATCATCTAATATTGATAACTATGTCGTAATTTCCTTTCGTAACCAGTGGAAACATACTACACCAAGCGCATACTCAATAACAGTTTGCTCTGAATATGTAGCTATTTGACCAGATCAAATGTGTTCGCAAAAAAAGTAACGCTTGTTTCTAGGGACCAACAATTTTTACTTCATGTGGGTGGGGTGGGAAAATATTCTTCACCTGATTTGCTGGGGAAAAAAGAACGCCGCCCCTTCCTCCCCCAAGGGTAATGACCAGTTCCAAATGGGACGAGGAACCTGTTATTTCGTCCGGAATGAGTTACGAAATTACGCTTGGCGGCAAACTGCGGACGAATAATAAACATACCCCGTCTCATCTCATCTCATCGTTCCACCAACACGATCCCATTTTCTTATTTCGCTAAGCAATTGTTTTCTGTCTTGGTGTGGAGAAACCAGATGCATTTTTATAAATTTCTTTTTGACATGTTTAATGATATAATAAATATTCTATATATTACGTTACCCACGTTGTTTAAAAGACGCATTAAAATCTATTCCGCTTCTAAATAGAAGTAATAAAACCTAAATATAAACAGCCTGCAATATTTTAAAAGCCTGATCGTATCGTTTTAGTTACGGACCATTTAATTTGCAGGCGAAGGGGGTGGGGTGTTTTTTATATTCTAGCTCAGATATTTTTTGTTTTTAATTTACATCAAGATGTTTCAGCTATTATAATGGATATAATAGTTTGTGTTGTTGTTATTGCCATAAATCTGAGCAAGCCTTATTTTCTTTCTTTTTTATAAAAAAAAAGTCCTTTGCGAAAATTACATTGCAGTTCCCAAATATATATTCGCGGATCGCTCAACACTGAAAATAGAGAAGCTATCCTATCTGAAACTTAAAATAATATTCATGTGAGGTTAAGACTTTCCAATCAGAGGTCATGTGTCCTGTTTTTCATTTCCGCTGTAAAGGGACCAGACAAGACGTACATATTCCACAAGATTGTGTGACTGAACGAAACAATCCTGGCCTAATTGTAGCGACAAAACAATGTTGCCTTATCATATGCTACTTCTAGTGAAAGTTTTAAATCCTACACGGTAATACCTGCGCCATACGACCAGCGTTTGCCGAGCAACGGTGTAATGTACATGCTTTATCGATTATATGACTTGGAACATAAGCGTTACTAAGAAATCGTGTTTAATATATGTGATAAATGTATCATTAATCAATGAGATACTTTTTGTATCAGCGCCGGCCACAAACAAATTATCTGCGGGCCTGCAGTTGCACCACTCGGTTCTAAAGAATAATTAGTTACTTTCAAATGAATACAAAGAATGCCTAAATCTACCTCTTGTATCACTACCAAAATTAGTGAGGGGAAAATGTTATAAAAATACATTGGGACTACACTGAACCTGAAGTAATAATTGTGACTTGAGTGCATTTATACTCGTATTTGCTGTTTGTAGTTTGCATGTGTCTTAGTGTGGATATGCGGATGCGTCGGTATTGACTTGCTAACCATAGGTGTGTTTATGTGCTGACTTGTCTCGTAACATTATGGAAATGTTGTGCATTGCACATCGTAGGTGTACTTTCCCTTTGTCAAATAATTTTCCCAATTTGCAAGAAATATCTTTGATTTTGGCATTCAATTAAAATAAGAGAACACATATTGGATAATTTTTTTACGGTGGTTAAGGTCCATGACAGAATAATTATTGATGAAAGTTAATTTTTTTTCTTCGTTTTTTACGTAACTGATCTTGGCAGTGACGGTATGAAATCCAATTGCCACTACTTTCAAACTGCTTGGGGTCTAACTTAGACATATCTTGCTTTAAATATACTATTATCTTTCAGTCACGTTCTGACTTGGCTCGTTAACGTATCTGAATGATAAACCCGCACAGGTATCAAATGACCAAGAGATCAGACTAAAATTTTATCTTTTAATTTCATCACAAATACTTTGTCCTTTGAAATTCTCGAGATGTCGTTATTCGAGTGAACGGACACATGTAATTGAAATTTTGGAAATATAGGATATAAGTAGACGTAACCAATAAATACTGCAAAAAGATACGGACCATAATACTGTCAAAAAAACTGTTCTAATGGATTAAACAAGTGGTGTTGATGTAAAATATGAAAATCAATTTTAATCCTCGATTTTCATTAAGTATTTGCTCAGTGCTTCTTCTTTGAATTGAATGAGGAAACGTGCTCTTTTAATTGATTACTTTGGTCCAATTATTCTTATAAAAAATGATCTCAGTCAAATAACCATACTTTTTATGTATTAGCATCAAGCAGTAATGCATTATTTAAGTTAAAGCTGTGATTAAAATGCACACTCAGGTACACTACACCTATTTGCCGCATGCGTGTTTTGTCAGAGTGTAAATCAAGTTAACATAGAAATACAAACGACGTAAGCGCATTCGTATTATTTTATTTTTACGTACGCCCTTCGCCACCTTCTAGCCATGTTATCTAATAACTGTTGAGGAGTACACCCCAACCCCCAGAACGGAAGTTTATAAAAGCTTTATATGTTGCTGTGTCCCCCAAAGAACTTTAGTGTTGTTTTTCTCTAAAAGCTCAAAAAGAATTTACATAAAAAATGTATTCAGATGTGTTTTTGAATTGGGGTTCATCTCATTTGCGATAATTTTGTTCAGTAAGTTCTTATCAGGGATCCTGGTCTCCAGTCCACCAAATTCTCTTCCCCTTTTCTAAATTCTTAGAGATTGTAGAGGTCGTGTAGTCCCTTCCACAGGCATATGCCATAGGCCGGTTTCCTTCTGATTCTCCCAAATTTAGTGATCTTTGCCAAGAGATCTTCCTACTGCTCTGTGTATTTGTGTAAGGTGGTTTTCTAGTTTGATTTGCATGTTGTATTCTTTTATTTTAAGAAATAAATCCCAGTAATTTCTTATTCGTTCTCAATTTTCCTTTCTTTCCAGTTGTTTCTATGTTCATTGTTCGCTTCTTTCAGTTTATTCGTTATATTCGGTTTTTGTCCCATAATTTAGAGACACTTTTCTGTGAGATAAAAACAAAAGCAAAACATAAATTTAAAATAAAGATTATTTCTTGTTTCTTTGTTCTGTGCGTGTGCTCTTATTGTCTCCTAATTCGCAATAAGGAGCGCCAATTTTTCTTTATCGCAAAAAGTTTATATAGGCTATATATGCTGTTTGAGGCATAATGCATCCATAGGTTTAATTCATGTAGAAACAGCCATAATGAATTGTACAAACACAAAGTTTTTTATGTTTTATTTGTTTGTTTTGCCTATGTTCTGTATATGACTTTGAAAAGACTAATTAAGAAGCGAAACCGTTCAGGCTAATTAGTTTTGCATTTACCCAAAGGTTATGCCTAATGCTTTGACCAAAGGTAACCCAATGTTTTCAAATTTCTTTTGCAGGTACTTAAAGGAATCTGAGTCGGTGATAGAATTGGCACACTCATCAGCCTGCTATAGCATTTTTAACTCCTATTTCCCATTAGGCATTCGAATTTATTTTCTATTAAAATTATTTCTTATTTTGGAACTTAGGACAAATTGCCTTTACACATAGCAGCATTGACAGGGGACATCCCTGTCGAACTAATCTTTCTATTTTAAATTCTTTGGTCTTTGCTCCATATAACTGTGCTCTCGAGAAGTTTGTGAACACCATGATTTTGGTCATTTTCGAAAATTGTCTCGGAAGCCAAATTTGTCCAGTACAGCATCCAAATAGTTATATTCAAGACTATCAAACATTTTCTCATTCAATACCATTATTTTTTAGACCTTGCATATTTAAATAGTCTATTGTAGTTTGAATTGACAAAATATTATTTTGAATATCTCTCCCTTATTCCCCACAGCTATGAGTAACGTTGATAATCCTGAAATTACTGGTTAATTTTTAATATCCTAGCCAAACGAATACATAGAATTTTACATTCGATATTTAGCAGTGAAAAAAAACACCAGCTAAATCAGGTTTTCTTTTGTCCACTTCCCTTTGAATATGACGGTTATTAAGCCCTCGTTCAAGGGGCATTTGTCCCTGTAAAAGGATATTATTGTATAATAAGTTCAAGATATGGTTTAGTTTTTTATCTTGCCAGGGTTTCTATCGTCTTTTTTTTCTATCTCTGTGCCTTGAATAAACTCTTCACATGCCTCATTTTGTTCCGCTATAACCTTTTCAAGGAATGCATCGTTTATGTTCCATTGATATCCTCTATATCTAATTGTTGCGATGAGTATAAGTCACTCTATATCTAATTGTTGCGATGTGTATAAGTCACTCTATATCTAATTGTTGCGATGTGTATAAGTCACTAAATCTAAGTGTTGCGATGTGTATAAGTCTCTCTCTATATATAATTGATGCGATGTGTATAAGTCACTCTATATATAATTGTTGCGATGTGTATAAGTCACTCTATATCTAATTGTTGCAATGTGTATAAGTCACTCTATATATAATTGCTGCGATGTGTATAAGTCACTCTATATCTAATTGTTACGATGTGTATAAATCACTATATATCTAATTGATGCGATGTGTATAAGTCACTGTGAAAGACTCTTCAAGATTTGATCTTTTCCAGAGATAATAGTATTCCCCTCTTTTACTTTGTCAATACTTTTCTTTTTACCCCTTTTAATCTCTTCTCTTTTATATAAACCTTTAGCATCTTAGTATATTTCCGAGAATTTCCCTACATATAATTTCCTCCCATGAGTTTTTTTTTTCGCTTCTATTTTCTCCAATTCCAGTTTGCGTTTTGATCGATTCCTGACTGCTGTATAATTTTTCATTATTTTTGCTACTTCTTCTTTCTTTTTGTCTTTTTTAAAATTCTTTTCTTATTTTAGAATATGATCTGGTCTTCTTTCTGATTTTTAATTTTGTTTCTCCAAATCTTGCCATATGTTTAGGTTCATTGAATCCATGAAGGTATGTAAATATCTTTTTATTATGTCTGTGTATTCTGTATCCAGTAGTATGGAGTTATTCAACTTCCATGTACCCCTTCCCCACTATTTTCTACTAACAGGATATAACTATAATATTGTAATCAGATATTTTGTTTTAAGTTATAATGCATTCTCTCATTGTTAAATCCCATCACTGGATATATAAAATGTGTCTTGTTCTTTCCCATACTCGTGTGTGTATTATTTCCGTAGTAAATTTAACTGCCTACAACCGTCATTCAGTTTGTTAGCATATAAGATTTGTTTTAATTATTCCATTATGTATGATGTCTTTTTGTGTGAGATCTTTACTACTATCAATCTCATCCTCACCCAAATAAAGTCAACCTAACAAAATAAAAGTTGCCATGGTAAATTTTGAATATATCCCGTTAATATTTTTATACTTCCATCTTTCTGAGCTGTGAGGAACATATACATTAAAAATCGTCAAATTTAATGTGTAGTATTTGCTCTCACTGTTGTTTGGAGTTATTTACTTTATAATAATTGCTGTTCCAGCTTTCAGTTCCTTTTCGTTATTTGTAGGTAATACTATGGCATTTAGTTTCTCTTTCATTTATGCATACATCTTATTACTCATACTATAGTCTACTGTAGTAAAATAACGTCATACTCCTTTGTTTCTCGTTGGCTTTTTCTGTTCATTTATTTACACTCAACACTCGGGAGTTTGTTCCCTCCATTTTTTCCATGGGGAGTTGTAACAGGCTTTATGTCTTTACTTTAATTTATATTTGGATTTTTTATGTCCCGGACGTTTCCAGACGAGACATTTTTTGAGTTATCCTTGCCTTATTCCTCATTTTCCTTATTACTTTTTCCTTCCAAACTGACTGTCAATCTTTCTATATTTTGTCCATCTGTACTGTCCTTTTTGGTCGTCCTCACTCTTGATTCAAATTTCATTGTGTCAGATTGTATCTTTCTGTTATCCATGTCCATTGAGGTTTTCTTTTTAAAAGTAGATGATAGCTATTTTGTTAATGCGTATTTGTCTTTAGGAGCCTTTTGTTTGTCCTCCTTTTCTGGGGTTTGATCCCCACCCATCAGAGACCATTCTTCGGAGTTCGATATTTTTTTACATTTTCTTTTTTTTTCGTACAGGAGATAGAATCGAAGGCTTAATCCCTATAATACTTGTTGATTTGTCTTCGGACAGTTCTTCTACTTAAATTGGAGGTTTCCCATCCGTCTTCATAATCCTCATCAGATGATCGATTCTCTTTTTCTAGAATCAACTCTTGCTGAGTATAGAACTTGTTCTGCAAGAGAAGTTTTGATTCTATGTAGCCACTGGTCTAGCGGTATTTCTAGACTATCACTAATACTTTTATAATTCTACCATTCAAGGTATTTGTTAAGGTTTGCGTTCCTCTTGTCAGTTTCGTTCGATTCCTCTTTCAGAGCACTTTAAGCTTGAATCCGGAATTTTTAGTCTGGTTCCAGATAATTTGTGACAAAACAATATGATGAATAACGAACATTGTACAAACAGACTAAAGAAAAACCTCAGCTAGGGATAAAGCCAAAAAAGTGGAACATAAGGCACAAAATTGGAAAAAGTAATTCTAGTACATGAACCTTAGGACATCAGAAATGTCACAATGCTCTATTCAGAAAAAAAATGGCTTAGACAAATTCAAAACATACATATACATTCATTAGTAACTAGCTTCATTCACATTTATGTATAGTGAGCAAACTTTCTGGGGCCCTGAGTGGCCTAGTGGTCTAAAGCGCTGTCCGTTACGGATCACTGCCATCTCACCTCTGTCTGCGTGGGTTCGAGTCTAAGATTCGGCGAATGTGGATATGTGAGAAAGCTTGCCAGTAGCTTCTCGTGGGTCGGTGGTTCTTTCCGGTGATTTCCCGGTTTCTTCTTCCACCATTAATACTGGCCGCCATGAATAGCCTATCTTGTGCTGAAAAATGGCGTTAAGCCCAACAACAACAACAGCAAAATTTCTGGAGCTAAAAAAGAAAACAAAAAAAATAAACAACGGAATGTGTAAATAAACGAAAGGAAAAAAATAAAGATAAAGAACAAAAGAAAAACAAAAACAAATGCATAGTGTTATAAAAGTTTGCAACATGAGTGTATGTCACCAGCAAATTCTTCAGCTCGTCTTCTACTTAACCTGAGCTTCGCACTCAGCTTAATGTTGGGTTTATATTAAAAGCGAAATATATGCTAAGTGTTCATAGATTTTGGTTCAAGGTCATCGATAAATGTAACGCAATTGTTCACATGCAAGTACTTTCTAAACGAAAACAGGAAGGCAGTTGCAAATTTCTAACTATATCTAAATGATTGGTTTATAAGGCACACCATCACCTACAACTCTATCTAATGTGCCAGTCTGGAACGCCAACATAAGGCACACCATCACCTAAAACTCTATTTTATGAGCCAGTCTGGCACGCTAACAAAAGGCACACCATCACCTACAACTCTATCCAATAAGTCAGTCTGGAACGCCAACATAAGGCAAAACCATCACCTACAACTCTATCTAATAAGTCAGTCTGGCAAGCCAAAAGGCACACCATCATCTACAACTCTATCTAATAAGTCAGTCTGGCAAGCCAAAAGGCACACCATCACCTACAACTCTATTTAATGTGCCAGTCTGGAACGCCAACATAAGGCACACCATCACCTACAACTCTATCTAATAAGTCAGTCTGGCAAGCCAAAAGGCACACCATCACCTACAACTCTATTTAATAAGTCAGTCTGGCACGCTACCAAAAGGCACACCATCACCTATAACTATTTAACGTGCCAGTCTGGAACGCCAACACAAGGCACACCATCACCTACAACTCTATCTAATAAGTCAGTCTGGCAAGCCAAAAGGCACACCATCACCTACAACTCTATCTAATAAGTCAGTCTGGCAAGCCAAAAGGCACACCATCATCTACAACTCTATCTAATAAGTCAGTCTGGCAAGCAAAAAGGCACACCATCACCTACAACTCTATCTAATAAGTCAGTCTGGCACGCTACCAAAAGGCACACCATCACCTACAACTCTATCTAATAAGTCAGTCTGGCACGCTACCAAAAGGCACACCATCACCTACAACTCTATCTAATGTGCCAGTCTGGAACGCCAACAAAAGGCACACCATCACCTACAACTCTATCTAAAAAGTCAGTCTGGCAAGCCAAAAGGCACACCATCACCTACATCTCTATCTAATGTGCCAGTCTGGAACGCCAACATAAGGCACATCATCACCTACAACTCAATTTAATGAGCCAGTCTGGCAAGCCAAAAGGCACACCATCATCTACAACTCTATCTAATAAGTCAGTCTGGCACGCTAACAAAAGGCACACCATCACCTACAACTCTATTTATTGAGCCACTCTTGAACGCCAACATAAGGCACACCATCACCTACAACTCTATTTAATAAGTCAGTCTGGCAAGCCAAAAGGCACACCATCACCTACAACTCTATCTAATAAGTCATTCTGGAATGCTAACAAAAGGCACACCATCACCTTCAACTCTTTTTTATGAGCCAGTCTGGAACGCCAACAAAAGGCACACCATCACCTACAACTCTATCTAATAAGTCAGTCTGGCACGCTAACAAAAGGCACACCATCACCTACAACTCTATTTATTGAGCCACTCTTGAACGCCAACATAAGGCACACCATCACCTACAACTCTATTTAATGTCAGTCTGGCAAGCCAAAAGGCACACCATCACCTACAACTCTATCTAATAAGTCATTCTGGAATGCTACCAAAAGGCACAACATCACCTACAACTCTATTTATTGAGCCAGTCTGGAACGCCAATATAAGGCACACCATCACCTACAACTCTATTTAATAAGTCAGTCTGGTACGCTACCAAAAGGCACACCATCACCTACAACTCTATTTTATGAGCCAGTCTGGAACGCCAACAAAAGGCACACCATCACCTACAACTCTATTTTATGAGCCAGTCTGGAACGCCAACAAAAGGCACACCATCACCTACAACTCTATTTTATGAGCCAGTCTGGAACGCCAACAAAAGGCACACCATCACCTACAACTCTATTTAATTAGCCAGTCTGGAACGCCAACATAAGGCACACCATCACCTACAACTCTATTTAATGAGCCAGTCTGGCAAGCCAAAAGGCACACCATCACCTACAACTCTATTTAATGAGCCAGTCTGGCAAGCCAAAAGGCACACCATCACCTACAACTCTATTTAATGAGCCAATCTGGCACGCCAACAAAAGGCACACCATCACCTACAACTCTATTTAATGAGCCAATCTGGCACGCCAACAAAAGGCACACCATCACCTACAACTCTATTTAATTAGCCAGTCTGGAACGCCAACATAAGGCACACCATCACCTACAACTCTATTTAATTAGCCAGTCTGGAACGCCAACATAAGGCACACCATCACCTACAACTCTATTTAATGAGCCAGTCTGGCAAGCCAAAAGGCACAACATCACCTACAACTCTGCCAATTGAACCAGTAATCTAGTCTTGCATTCTAACCACTGAAACACCACGGATCTTTACAAAACAAATTGTATATAGTCAGTTACAACAAACTCGAAAACGTTAGGCAACAAATCATTAATTATAGTCCTTAAATCCACATAATAAAAAATCAAGTATAAATTTAATAATTCCCAAAGTTGAAAATAAATTTCTTTGAAAAGCTACAAATTTTAAATATTTTCCAGTCAGAATTATGCTCTAAATGTAACAGCTTACCTCACACGATGGTACCTTTAATTTTTTTTTTTTTTGTTTTTGTAATGATAAGTTTGAACTATGGCGATAATCAATGCAATAAATTCAGAGTAGCACAGTCATATAACCTATCCGCAAAAAGTTTTGTTTAAACGGGAAAAAGTTAATCAAAAATGCAAATAATGGTCCTTTACCTTTATCAAGAGTGAATACCCATGTTGGTGACTACCTCGATTTGGGTAGTACCAGTTTAAAGCTTACTGTAAACATGTAACTATTTAGCGTGTTGATTAGATCTTTTTTTTTCTACACTCGACTGATGCATCCATTTAATCCCAAACGAAATATAATGTCAGCAATCTGATTGATAACATATTGTTTTTTAAAAACGTCCTATCGAGGAGCATCGAGTGTATGACCAAGCAGGGAACGTGGTCTGTTATAATTTGCATGAAATGCCAGTGTGAAACATTTTTTTTTTAAAGATAAGTATGTGAAATAATTGTATTAAATGCCTCTGTACTTTAAGGTCACCTGTCATACTCCATTTTTCTGTTTGCATCAGATTTCCATTATATTATTAAAAGTGGTTATACTTGCTCAAAAGGACCCCCCCAAAAAAAAAAATTGTCAAGTGTAAAGAAGAAACAATAATTTAATTACTCAGAATAGACGTATTAGACTGTTATTTCCCCTTAGCTACAAATTCCCACCTATAGAGGACGCCACCCGAAAATGACGTAAATTTATCTCCACAAGACGAAGTACGTGCTTCTTGTTGTCGATAAATAAAACATTATGAAGTATGGATAGGGAACATTTAGATGAAACTACTGAAAACTAATTTACTGTTCAGCCTTATATCGATATGCGTGTGCGATGCACTAGATTGTGTCGCTTTCAAAACTGTTCCATTGTTTCAATTTATTTTGAAAATTCCCATAAATAGTGGTTCAAAGGAATCAATGTTTGCTTTCCTATGTCGGCCAATTTTATTTATAAAAAAAACAGAAATCGGCACACTCAAAAGAATTCAAAGGAATCCAAACTTTACTTTCTTGTGTCAGCCGACTTCATAAGAAAAATCGGCACACTTAAAAGATACCAAAGTCAGTTTCCGGGGATGGTTTGCTTTGTAATAAAATAACCTGGGCATTCGATATCCTGTCGGTAAGTTTAAGCAAGAATTTTATTGCTCGCTGCCAGTTTTGTGTATCCATCACCCAGACCTCTATTTGTTTGCCTTAGGGCAATAGTATACACAAACATAACTTGCTTTAATAACACTTTTTTTCTAACCCATGCTAGTGAAAAAAAAAATTACCATTTGCACTCACAGTGGATGTTTTTTAAAATAATGATTTTTATTTGCGAGATACCGTCGTATAGTTAACCGTGATATAATACAGTCTTGGTCAGTTTGCACCTTGTAATTGTCATGCGTGACTGGCAGGTGCCTTCAAGCAATCGGGTGATATTGTCGTCTCTTTTGCGATTTTGTTATTCGACATCAGCGATATAAATTACAGTAAGGATGCATGCGCATTAATACGTAATTAGCCGGCATTCACTACATACACCGACTTCGTGGGTATATTTTGTTCTTTAATAAAATTATCATGCTAAAAAAAAGAAGGAATAAATGATAACAATGCAAAGTTAGTTTCTTTCATTTTATTTTCAGATACGTTCAGTGCCGTAGCTAGGCGGGTGCGGGGGATGCGGACCGCACCGGGTGACACCATCTCAGAGGGGTGACACCAAATGAAAAATTGCAAATTTTACAGAGCAGACGTTTTAAAGAATAATTATTAAGAAGTATTAATATCTATAACTTAACGTTGTTACAGTTTTTTAATACTTGTGCACGCTGACCTTCAGTTAACTTGCTTTTTTGTTCTTGTCATTTTGATACTGTTGACTTATTACATGCTGAATAAATAAGAATGAATCTGTGGTCGAAATCTGGAGGGGTGACACCGTGAGTTTACCGCACTGGGTGACACCAACCCTAGCGACGCCACTGGATAAGTGTATGTTTATTAAGTTTGTTCGTACTTTGCATGGGGTAGAGAGCACAAATTCAACGCAAAATTTTTCCTTTCTTATTTGTATGGATCAAGAATGATTGACAATATTGACTAGTAATGACAAGCTTTATTTTACGCGCGCACACACTAAGAGAACTTGAAACGTAAACACAAACAACTGGTAAGAGCTACATATTGCAGCAACATTGACAAAATTCTCAAAATTATTCTCTCTCTTTCATTTGTAATCGAGAGTGTGTTATATGCGCAGCAGTGTTACAACCTGAAGCCTAAAATTAAATATATGTTATATCTCGTGTAAACTACCATTAGAAAAATATACACATATTCTGTAAAATATTATATGTTAAGTATCATTGTTGAATAAATCAATATTGATAATTTGACCGGAAGACTTAAATTGAGAATTTCGTTGTGCAGATAAATATATTTGTTGACAAAAGAAACGTTTATAAATATTTTAATTAAAACAAGCAAGATATGTCAATTTGTTTTTCTCATATATATATATATATATATATATATATATATATATATATATATATATATATATATATATATATAAGTTACAATATATGATTATTTTCTTTGAAGAATATCAATTTCGTTTAAATTTAGTTTTTGTTTCCCATAAACATATTCCTAAAACGTATGTTATATAGTATCTACTTGTTGTTTGAAGAAAAAGAACTTATTCAAGGTGTTGTTAGGCTGATCCGAATTGTCTTTCGAATAGGGCTGAATTGTCTTGGGTCAAATTGACTCTATCATCCTGTATAAATGATACATCTTCACATCCCTTCACCCTATTCGATTCCACATATTGAATCCAACTTTGTTTTCAGGTAAACAAGGTCTTTCGGAAAAAGAAAAAAACATTTTCCCATTATCACTCTTTTGGTTACATCCATATGCAACACTGTGCACCATGTTTGCTGTACAAAAACACAATGGTAAGATATATCACACAGTCATGTACGTGGAGAAATAAAACACTTGAAAGGCTAGGTTGAATGGAAGGGATAAATATACGTCATATATATTTTTGGCATACGAAAACTACCGATTGTTTATCGAGATCGCCGAATAATATTTTTTTTTCTTCATTATAAACAGCTGATATTTCAGTTTAATTAAAGATTGTTATGGTGTACATACATAACAAGTGCGTTTTGTTTATGACTATAATAATATCACACGTTTGTACAATATTGATGGCTGGTGACCTTTAATTTTCTCCAGGTTAGAGTAGAACCCCATAATTTCGGAAATTTTTCATCTAAATTACATAATTATTATACGCGTCTGCAGTAGATGTAGTTTTAACCTGTCAGATGCCATGATGGGAACGATACTTATTTATTCATCGATGATCAATATTGATACAGTCTGTGAGAAATATGATTCCAGGACAAAAAGGTTCCAAGGATGGAAATTCTGACATTAGTAGTACATAAGCCCTCTTGAGCAAAAGCCACCTTGGGATGGGACACGTACAAGCCCCTTGATATTTGATATGTACAGAATTTTCATTTTCTTAATACCATATATGTATTCGACTGAACTTTTATTTTCATGCATTTTATTGTAACTATTTGCTATATTAGACAGTGGTCTCCCTTGTATTACGACTCTGGTTTTATTGAAAAAGTGAGAGGCAACATGCATTATAAAATCCAACATATAATGCATTTCCCTAGAATACAAAGTGAAAGTATCAATTTAACTTAGGGGTTGTCCATAAAAGGACGTCCGCAAATAATACCTGGGTTTTCCCCCTTTCTCCTTGTCCGCATGTAGCTTACTCCAACCCCCACTCAGACCCCGGCTTAGGACGTCCCAGCTAGGAATATACAATGTTCTATGGTCTGGCAGTGTAATAGCAAGTGCTCTCAAAATGCATCGGTCACTTATCTTATCACAACATCTAGCTCAAAACAGAGAAGAAAAGAAACAAAAATCTTACAAATTGAAATTATCAAATAATTTACACTCTGGGATCACCCATAAAGGATGTCCACAAAACATACTAGAATAGACGCAATAGGCTTTAAGCAGCTGTTCAACACAGAATATAATATTTTTAATTAAAAAGATGCATGTTTGCGGACGTCCGCAAGGTCCTTTACACCACTCCCCCTTGTCCGCAGTTGTCCGCTTTTGAACACTCCACCCCACCCCCATGTTTGCTGACGTCGTTTATGGATGATCCCTTACGGTAGTGGCCTAATATATATGATATATTCCTTTTTATGTGATATCAACGCAAAAAATACTGTAATTAACAGTAATTAACTGTATCTACCATTTGATTGACTCATTTCCGTATATTTAGTTAATATCAGGATCCAACAGAAACTATTCTGATATTAACGCCACTAAACGCAGATTTTAATACCAATTCCTATTTACCAGTACAAACTCCCCCCCAAAAAAAAAAACTACATTGGGCACACAACTCGTCGCTGCAAATATGGTGATTTCAATCTATCTATCTATCTATCTATCTATCTATCTATCTATCTATCTATCTATATATATATATATATATATATATATATATATATATAGATAGATATAGATATATATATATATATATATATATATATATATATATATATATTCGTGACAATCGATTATGTATTTATGAATGTTTCAATTTTTATAGAATTCTTTGATTCTTTATTAGCATCGTGTATTATTACTGTGGTAAATACGAGTGTTAACTGTTTGTAAGTTGGCGTTTTAAGGTAAAATTGTTAACTTGCCAGCTGGAAAACGTTATGTAAACATTCAACTGGACCTAAAAATAATACTGATATCGAAGAATGAGACCCAGTCTGGAAATGGGTGAACATTTAAAAGAATATATATGGCTTGGCTGGCCGGTATTCCTTGAAAATGAAAGTAAAATTTAGTGAAACGAATCTCTTTAGAGTTATCCTATCTGAAACTGAGAAGAAAAAAAAAAGAGGCTATGGTTTATTAATGGAATTTCAGTCCTTTTACAGACGAATTTGGGAAACTCTTTAATGAAATTAGCACCAAACCTGCTGGTGCATAATTTTAAAACACGTTTCAAACACATGTAAAACCAGAAAATAACACGGCTCATATGGTTTTCTCTACACGAAACTGTCAGCAAAGATGTGTTTATATTGATAAATAAAGGTTTGCTCCCTAACTTTCAGAAATGTAAAGTCATTGAATTTTGAATATCATGGTGTTTGCATATGTTTGCTATCTGAATTAGTACATCGAGTCCTTCAGATTTGTTATTGAAAAAGGGAACCCAATGACAGAAACGTGTATTCTCTACATTCAAATACCTCATGTTAAAAAGGAGATCCACGAGTCAGTGCTTCTGCCCTTCAGCTTCAGTCTGATTAATGCATGCGAAAAAGAAGTATAGTGATGCAAGATACCACACCTTGTGATTCACTGCTAAGGTTATGTAATTTGAGTGTCTGACCTCAACCTCTCTTCGAATAAATCACTTTACAAGATGTTCAGTACATCTGCCATAAAAAAGCAATATTTGTGCATTTTTATCCTTTCGCCGAATGCCAGCAAGTCACATATGCATGCTATGTCTTTAAACTAAACAAATTCGCTTTAATTCATAACTTTGCAGAGAGAGAGAGAGAGAGAGAGAGAGAGAGAGAGAGAGAGAGAGAGAGAGAGAGAGAGAGAGAGAGAGAGAGAGAGAGAGAGAGATTTAATCGCTCTTGTTTACATCGCTCTGGTAGCATAGTGGTTATGTGGGATGTAGCATAGTGTCGGATGTGGGATGTCGCGGGATCGAACCTCGACCAAGTCATACCACATACTAATACCACTAATACTAATATCACAGTGATATGACTGAAAAATTGTTACAGCTACGTAAAAAATTCAAATCAGAGAGAGAGAGAGAGAGAGAGAGAGAGAGAGAGAGAGAGAGAGAGAGAGAGAGAGAGAGAGAGAGAGAGAGAGAGAGAGAGAGAGAGAGAGAACTTGTTTCAAAATAATTTCAATGTTTCGCAATAAGACAGCAATAGCTAGGCTTGTGTGCATGCTTCGTCTTTACGAAACTCTGTAGTTCCTTCGACCTCGACGAAGTAAACTGAACACGGTCTCTGATTTAAAAGGACTTAACCTAATATATTGCAGTTAAGGCATCCCCGGCGAAAAGTTTTCCATCCCCGTCTAAGAGTGTTCAGGGAGACCACCTATGAATGAAATTAAAGGATTTCGTTATAGAAATACACGTAGAAAGGATAATCGTATCATTCATATAATACATGTGCATCGATCGTCTTCATCCGAGTTTACCATCTTCCAGATTGGTTTGATACACTACAGAGGCAAAACATTTTATACATCTTATATAAACATACGAGAAATGAGAAGTGAGATAGAGCATAAACTGTCTACATAATTTTACAGTCACGTTTCTCGAACGATCGAATGAATAAAGAATGTTTAAGGGTGTATGTATGCATATTTTACTCCAGAATTCCTGCATTCGAATATTCCTCACAGGTGGTATCAGTCTTGATCATAGTATTGATTAAAACAGCCGACATCTAATTCCGAATTGTTTATTCCAGCTAAAATCTTAAACCGCTTTTGATATAAACGGTGCTGTCATATTCGTTATCAATCTGCACGTATTCTGCTTGCCGCGAATTCTCCAGGTCCTAACCTTTGACCTTGATAATTCACCGTACCTTACAATAACCTGTGTCACGATCCAATATACAATACAGCCTCAAATAACGGACACCTCAAAAATCTACTCTCCATCCCATTGTAGTCATCCAGATTTAGGTTTTCCACATACAGTTTCTAAAACACTTAGTTATCTAACCGCTTATATACCCTGAAAGACAGCTTATAATAAGAAAGAATTTAAACACTATACGTCCATCGACCAAGAACCAGATTTGAAGGAGAATACTTTAATAATAATAATAATAATAATAATAATAATAATAATAATAATAATAATAATAATAATAATAATAATAATAACTATTATTATTATAATAATAATAACTATTTATCATCAACGTCATCGTCATCGTCATCATCCATTATTGTTGTTGTTATTGTCGAAGTCATCATCATCATCATCATTATTATTATTATTATTATTATTATTATTATTATTATTATTATTATTATTATTATTATTATTATTATTATATTGATTTAACATGTGCAAATAGAAGATGAATATATGTTAAGTGGTTCACATAAGTCAGTGCCGACTCATTCCAACAATACACCCCCTTGTAGCATCCCGGGCTTAAAGTGTATAACAGGCTTGATGCATTCTGCTACAAGTTGTCAAAGGCCACTTAAATATGCAAGATCCACGGTGACTGAGTGGGTAGCACGCAGGCTCTCTGGACCTAGGGATGCGGGTTTGAATCCTGCCATCGAATAAACCCGGGTTGTCTGCTGTGGTGTGTCCTTGGGCAATGTACTTTACTCCAATTGCATCTTTTCTATAGAACTTAGTTTCGATCCTGTGTCGGAAAGCACAAAATTAAATTAAATAGCCTTTCTACAATAGCTACATTTCACATTTGGAAAAAAAAAACGTAGTCTGCCTTTAGGATTATAAGTATGAAAAATGCAGACTCACTAAGTTGCATGAACAGTGCTTGCTATAGTTTGATTGATTCACCAAAAATAAGCACACAAAACCAATTGCGTGTTTCTGTTTTATGGCGGAAAGAGCGAGTTAGATATGACGTATGAATACGTTGAAGTCCACTGGCCGAGACATATTCATACAGGGACGGCCTTGGGGAGATTGGACCGATTTGGCCCGATCGGGCACCGCGCTCACGGGGGGCCATTTTGGGTCTGTAATTTTTAAAAATGTTTAAAAAGTGAAAGTAATTTTAAAGCGATGAAAGAAAATTAAGTTCAATATCATATAAGACTTTTTTAAAATTTTATTTCAAAATACCGTGAGGGCCCCACCAAAATGATCCAAATCGGGTCCCTCGTTTGCTAAGGCCGCCACCGTATTCATATGCCACATAAAAACGATTTCTTTTTCCTAATGCGCTTTTCATAGCCCTATTTCATCCATGCAAATGGAATTCAAAACAAACTGGGATTCGGAATCTTCGGATTATAGTGGCGTATTGCACACGATCGGCTAATGCGACTGTCTGCGGCTCCAGGTGGGGGAGCGGTCCCTATAAGAGGACGCTTGGCTCCGAGCTGGGCCTTTCTGCAGCTTATTCCCCTGGGTACGAGCATGGTGATATCGTACCTCTTAGGGTCATCGTCCCCATACATCGCTCCCAAATGGCAGACCCGCAACCGACTTTCCCCCCCCCCCGCCACGGCCGCGACTCCCGCCTCCAAGGAGCAAGTCCACCCTGCTTTATCTCAGCCGGATAGACGACTTCAATCAAATCTTTACTAGTTGTGTCTACGGGTGTCCATATACCAACTTTGAGGAAGCCACCTAAGCCATTGACTGAATGTTGAAGAGTTTTGAATTTAGAATACGTTTTCGTGTTGGAATTTTGCTTACCTATAGTTCTTAATATATAAGTTCGATTCGGTGCATTCAGACTTTTTACGCGCGGATTTAATAGTTCTAGTCTAGGTATGCGATAATACAACTGACAACCTGTGTCGAATGCCAGAACTTCCGTATAAAATACAACGGGTATACAATGAAGAGCTGATGTAACTGAGGAACAGAAACAATTTTTTAGGAATAGCCTTTACCTACTCGAACTAAAAGAATAAGCACACATTTAAAATACAACTTGAGAACAACCATTCAAAACTCAGTTGATACTATTATAAGGTCCTAGCTCAAAATCGGATATAATCGTTGCCCATGCATAGATTTTATTGAATATAAGCTTAAATGGAATAAAGATACTTATTCCAAAAGGGTTTGTGTACTTTAGGTTTCAATATTTATTTTAAATTTTAATTACAAACGGCAACTCATACAGTAATGATGGCACATGTATATATATATATATATATATATATATATATATATATATATATATATATATATATATATATATATATATATATATATATATATATATATATATATATATATATATCAACACTCCGTCGTCATCTGACCAAATTGTACGACACTTAGCAGTCAGACGTATCGAGGTATCTACATAGAGGAGCACTGCGTGTACAATGCCGCTGGAGACTTTGTAATATAACAGTGCAACTATATCATGCATACCATTGTGGTCGATTGGCAGTTTTAAATTTTACTGCATTCAAGTGTACATCTGCTTTATGGGCGATGAAAGTGCGTTCTATCTAAACATAGCGGCACCAAAATGCAAACCATCTGGAAATAACTTGCTTTGAATTACAAGTTAATCCCTCTGTTTTTGCATGAGAAAAGTTGAGTTTGGCATTTTGCTAACCAAAGACGTGTGAGCCATCACTCAGTACTTCAAGATGGACAATGTTAACTTCAACCCAAGATCTTATCTTTCGTATTGCTTTTCATTCTGTTGTATCTGAATTCTTAGGCCATAAATACAAAAATGCAAAAAAGGTGAAGTCATTCAGCGTTATGAAGTTTCAAATCACAAGGTTTGTTATTATTTGAAATTAGACTGATAATATTTAAATGCTAATTTTTATATTTATCTCCAAACAAGACAATATCAATGACCTCGACATTTTGATCTTACTAAAGACTGTTTAATGAAAACAACATTCACAAAATATCACCTATATTAAAAACAACCATGACATTTTTACAATTTATTTTAAAGTGACTTTGATTTGTCACAGAAACGACAATATTTTTTTTTCAAACCGCTACAATCAGGGATCACCGTGAAAAATAACTTTAACATGTTTAGCCATTTATTTGTACGACAAATACAGCTTTAATAACAGTTGCTTTTACGATCACGTTCCTTTATTTATAAAATTTACTTTACTATACACTATCAACACAAATAATGTTTGTACCTGTACATTTGTTTAAATGTGTGTGTGTGTGTGTGTGAGAGAGAGAGAGAGAGAGAGAGAGAGAGAGAGAGAGAGAGAGAGAGAGAGAGAGATATTCAACACACTGCAAAATAAAGTATTTAACATGAACTTTTTTTTCGAAAGACATTTGAAAGTAGAGCGTATGATAATGGGGTGTGCTCCATATTTAAAGGGTTGGGAGAGCGCTGGTAAAATTGGGTAAAGATCAGGGAATTTGGGATGTTTTATGAGTTAAACTAATAAAGTATCTTAAAAGCACAGCTTGATCAAACAAACTTATTGCAAAGACATTATTTACACCATATACAACTTGTAACTCTCTAACGCCGGGAAACGAGTTCTTCAAAGCAATTTCCTGTCTGAAGTTACCATGATCTAAGAACTTTAGTCATTTTTTATGTTTAGAAACGTGTATTGTTGAAACCAAAGACTGTGCGTTCGGTAAACTATCCCTTCGACGTTTCTTGCAACTGAACGACGTTTTAAATTCGCAATATTTATCGTTTTTTAAGTCATTTGTGAGAATGGTCGCTACCAAAGAGGTTCATAGATATAACTAATAGTAGTTTTTCAGAACTTAGTTTTTTTTTTATAATGGCTTAATCAGAATATGAAAATGAATAACAAAAAGGAAAAAATGTTTACAGTGTTTACCACTTGAACCTTACGTCTGGAAGATGTATGTCTAGAAAAGTCAAGTATCATCATAGTAACCAATAGTAACCGGACAGAAGTCCTTATTTGATCAGTAACCGGACAAAAGTCCCTATTTGGTCATTCAAAAATATGACATCTCTGTATTTTTCATTTAACTTTGAACAAATATAACATCATTATACTGTGTTCATTTTTTAAAAACACATTATAATAAAATCAATTCCCCGTACTTTCAAATCTTTATTTAAAATAAAACATAACTTTTTTATGGTTAAGAGTTCCGAAAAGTGATCGGAGATACGGTCAGTGTAAACAGAATCGTTTCACCCACTAGACACTTTATTCTTAACCGTTTTGAATATTTTCTTTATATTCAGCCTCAAATAAAAATAGGTTAAATGTGTGATTTTATATGATGATATCAGGAGAAAAAGCACTATAGCAAAATTTATGGAGCACACTATAAACTGAATCTGATTTTCTTGTCATAAACGACTAAGGTTTCAGAGTTATTGAAGTTGCTCTAATTTATGCAGAGACACGCGTAACATTGACGTATGAGAAATATACGATTCTCAAATTTGCTCGCTCTACCTTGAAATTTGGGTCGACGCTTATTGCCTTTTAAGATCACATTTTATGCAGCATAGTTCGGCGTATTGCTAAATAATGTCGTTAAGAATAATTTTAATGAACTTGATGGGATACAACCAAACACCGCAAAACAAGGTCAGCATTTTAAAACTAATGTACCAAATAAACACCCAACCCATGTAAATGACCGTCATAACTCTCAATGCCACCCTTTAATTAATGAGCGTTAACGATGTTTAACTGCTCTCTGGGTCAAAAGCCCCTTTCTTTACATGAGTGCAAGTTGGCACAAACAAACCAGCATTATTCTTTATCAGGGGACGGGTACATTTCCGTTTTACCTGTTTTCTTTTAATCGATCAAGCAATATTTCTTTTCGTTCAAAAGTGTATTGTTTTCATGCCGTTAGTGCCTTTGTTCTTTCTCTTTTTACGTTTTCGAGAAGATACTTTGATACAATGACACGCAAGTAACCACGAACTTAACGTATTCATCTGTAGAAAAATGTCAAACACAAAACACTCTTTTCAGATGCGAAGATTGAGACGATATGTTTGTTGTCTCTGTGGTTAAAAATGACCTTTGAAAATAAAAACAGTATTTAAAAAAAACATTTTAGGCACACAGAAGGAAACATTCTGTGTGGCAGGCTGTATCAATGCTTTTTATATCTGATTTACTCATTGTAGATAAAGCGCTATTTTTTCAAGGCTGTGGGGGGAAAAAAACTTGTTAGAAAAATTACGTGGTTCCAATCTTTTGACACGGTGTATACTTCCTAACACACACACACACACACACACACACACACACACACACACACACACACACACACACACACACTCACACACACACGTGCGCTCGCGCGTTCTGGAGAATCTAATTTATAGTTTCTAGTAAACCTTGAAAACGTAACAAAACAGTTACTCTGAACCCTACGAACAGGGAAAAGACCAAGTAAAATTATACATGATTTATTCAAATATCGGATGTTAATCTTTACCGACAAGGCACGCTTTTCCTTGTCTTATTCAAAGATTTGGATACAAAAATGACAACCAGATAACGTATCTAGTTGTGATCTTGGTTTTCAGTCCTAGACAATTTCCTGTCTTTATAAATCGCCGAAGCCAAACTCTTTAAAAAGCCAATAATGTCAAAAGACAGAAATTATCTGGTAAATATCACCTAGACGCCCAACGAAATCATACGCTGCCTGCCAGCTAGGATCTTGAATTCCCGCCATTACAAGGAATTTGATATCAGCATAAGTGATCGATTGTTTATCCTGATGGGCAAGTGCCAAATGTCACCTGCTATAGCATGATTGCTGTGAGAATACGATGCTTATGATCCAACTCGTGATGAGTAAATGTCTCTTTTCAAGGCATTCATTTTTATATTTGTTTTGACTTGAAGCTGACCTAAATGGAACACTCAAAGACCTAGACTTCTGTTTTTGGGTGTGTGCCAGTGCGTGCAAGATTTTGAGGTCGTTTGGTATAATTTTCGCTCTTTGGAAACTATCAATGTATTGTTAAAATTATGTTAAAAATCCAAATCTCTCTCTCTCTCTCTCTCTCTCTCTCTCTCTCTCTCTCTCTCTCTCTCTCTCTCTCTCTCTCTCTCTCTCTCTCTCTCTCTCTCTCTCTCTCTCTCTCTCTCTCTCTCTCCGAAAGTCATATGTTATGGCATTTGCTAGAAAACTTTTTTTTTAGAACACATTCTCGAGAAAATGGCACTTTTTATGGCATTGATTTGTTATATTTGACGGAACACGCTTCAGATTATATTCACCCTTGAAATTCCACAGATTTGTTTCTTCTATCTGTTGTCAATGTGTTCAAGGTTTGATGCCGCTTATCCATGGTCGATCGTTCCATGGAATTTCCTTTAATTCAAAGACTACCCCATGTCACCATCAGCGGTTTGTCTATAATATTAAATCTATGCTTGTGAAATCTGATATCCATCCACCCATCCTTTCGTCCGTCTGTCCGTCCATCTATCCATCCATCCACTTACCCACCCACCCACCCACCCACCCATCCATCCATCCATCCATCCATCCATCCGTCCGTCCGTCCGTCCGTCCGTCCGTCCATCCATCCATCCATCCATCCATCCATCCATCCATCCATCCATCCATCCATCCATCCATCTAGTTGTAGTGGTGGTAGTAGTAGTTATAGTATTAGTTGAAGTCGTTCAAGACCAGTGGTCTTGTTCAAATCCTAACATATGCATATCTTGCACAGGATTATGTACTTAAAAGCGCTTCTTCTCGTGTAGAGAGAGAGAGAGAGAGAGAGAGAGAGAGAGAGAGAGAGAGAGAGAGAGAGAGAGAGAGAGAGAGAGAGAGAGAGAGAGAGAGAGAGAGAGAGAGATTTCTTGGAGGAGACAGAAAAGATGTGAAGTAGGTAAAATAAAATAAAATAGGCTGCCGCACAAGACGTTTATTGAAAATACTCATGTGTCGTGATGTTATAGTATGCTTTAAGTCATGTATACACTTTCGTGTTTTATGACTAGAGCCCTGAAAAGGGCTAGTGGCCTCCCCCCCTTCCGGGGCCGGGCGCACCCGTGTCCAGTGCTGACACTTTTATCGAAGCCCCGGGCTGGGCAGCGTTTCTTCGGGGGGTGGGGTGCTTGCAGTCCCGGTCTGGACCACAATCCCCTCGGAAGGACGCGGGCCTCAGTGCTTAGCCCCTACTGGACCCTCAAGAAAGACCTACCATTCTCTAATCGAAAAGTCGCTCCAAAAACGGCAGACCCGCACCCCACTCTCCAGCCCCCCCCCCGCCGCCGCTCCCCCACACAGCAAAGACCTAAGAAGATGACCCTCCTAACTTTATTTCAGTTAGGGGTTTAGGGTCAAATGAAACCAGTTTTGCCTACGGGTATCCTTATATCAATAGTGTTAGCCACCTGTGCAATTGTTCTAATGAGCCTGAGTTGTGAATTTGGAATAAATATTTGTAATTGGAATTTTGCGTACTTGGCGTACTTATAATGTTTGTAAAAAATTACCAATCTTTAGGCGTTTGCCGCCTATTTATTAGATTGATCACCGCTTTGGTTTGTATGGTTGTGTAATTTTGACTGCCTTGCCAAAAGATCTTGTTTGGGTCATGGGTCTTCAGAGCCAAAGTGAAGACATAAGTTGTAGGTTTTTCGTTTCGAACAGTTGGCCGCGCGACCCGGACTGTTCATCGCTGATCGTTGTCCGTACCAGGGTTGGGGTTTTGAGACAGCAGTGGGGAGGTGGTTAGCACTGCATGGTCTCTTGATTTGTTTTGAAGTGTAGTCTGTTTGTGTGTGTGCTGGTTTGGGCTTTTGGGATGTTAGCTGGAGCTGACTAACTATCCCTTTTGGATTTAAAGGCAATTTTGTGCATTTCTTTATTGGCAATAAATATTTGTAATCTTTTCGTGATACCGTAAAATCTAACTGTTAACGTAATGCAGGCTTTTCTCTTATGCAATTAATGCATTGATGCGCCTTAACGTTCATTCTTTTTTTTTTCTTTTTGAATGGTAAATGTATATATTTTTCATTGACCCTAAACTTTAGAAATTTGAAATTTAAAATATACCGCCAGTATGAAGTATTAGCATAGAGCTATTATTAAATGAAACAGATCAAGAAGAGAAAGCTTTTTAGAGACTACAGTGTATGCATTTTTATTACTTTAGTTTGCTTCTAAGATAAAACTTTGTACCAACTGATACATTTTCATTACTAAATGAGACAATTTAATTTTTACCGGCTTATATATTACCATCATTAAATGAGACACTGTTAGCGTCCTTAAAAGCTCCTCTTCTCGTGTAGGTACAAATGCTCGCGCTGTCGAACATCATGATCCGAAAATGCTAATAAAAACTCAATTAGGTTCCCCTAATATTTCAAGCAGTTGTGTAAATAAATTGTCATTTCCTTATATAAAAAAAAAATTGTTATCTAACATTCCAAAATTAGTCACATTTTCTAATATTATCAAATGTTGTTCAAATGATAGAGAATGATTTTTTCTAATGGTAGAAAATTAGTTTATTTTAATAGAAAATAATGTTCAACAATATGAAATTGAGCTCATTTTCTAATATTAGACAATTATTTTATTAATAAATGGTTTCGTTGCGACTGGAATGATTTTTCAATAATCTACTATGGGCTAAATCAGCATTTTTTAATATTAGTGAATAATTTTATAATACAACAAAAATCACTTTTTAACATAGAACGTGTACGGATTTTCGTATGTTACACGTTAAATTTCTTATTAGAAAATCAACATCTGACATTAAATATATTTGCATGATATTAAAAATTAAGAGGGGTTACGGTACGGTTAACAGTAGAATAAAGCTAATATACCTAATAGATTTTTTAAAACTTTACGTTACTATACTACAATACTCTAATATGACATTATCGAGTAAACACTGTATCCTATGTGACAGGCAGGATATATAACACGAATATCATTTTCTTTTAGTGCGCCCAGTGTACACTAACTTATATGTAAACTTCATTTAAAGCGTACTTACGTATAAGTGCACTCGGCTGTTAATATTTAATAATTAGACTGTATGTACATTAGCTAATTCTTTAATCGAGCGTTAAAAAAGATATCTTATTATTTTTACAGTAACTGGCTGCTTAAATTTGTTTTTTCATCCCCTTTTGAGCTTTTCTTGATTATCATTTTAAGTTTTTTGTTGTCGTTTTTACCATTAAATTTGTACGCATAAGAATTGATGATAACGTAATATTTGCAGCATGTACTCTATGCATATATTTATTTTAAAAAAATTCTATTGAACTGAACAAAGAGAAGAAGTGGTAGTAATAGTCCTTATATCTGTAGCATCCATCATTTCTAAACGTAATCATGAAATATTTATACAAATCATGTAGTAAGAAAAGTTTGATCATAAAGTGTTTTGATTGCTATAAGTAAATTTTCAGTTCGATTAGTTAAGAATCCTGATTTTCTTACTGAACAATATTTAAATTTTAAAAAAAATTCATAGGTTCTATTTAAAATCAATGAAATGTTTCATTTTTATTTTAACATTGATTCCATTAAAATTTTACCAGTTGAGCACGGTACTGAAATAACTTGTTATATATCCATCCCAACGTTAAAGTTTTATTCACTGACAATGTCAGATACACGACGAAGTAAAATTTATTCTTATTTAAAAAATTCTTTGATAGTACCACAACGTATTTGTATAATTAAGAATGCACACTAACGGAAGTAACAGTCTTCATATCGCTTATCTTTGTCATAAATCTGTCTACACGTACCAATGAACTGTCCATCTCAATTTGATCTGAGGTGAATATCAATTCCTGCGCATTCTGTTCGAATAAGTTATCAAATACGGTTGTTTATGATGTCATTTACCCACTAGGCATTGCGTCATTAGTCATATTGTTTTTGGACAAACATGTGACATAGCATTTAAAAAATCTTATTGTTGTTTTTATCTAAGTTAAGTGACAACTTTTGCTAGTTGTCCAAGAGGGACGTTTAAATAATTGTTGCGATACAATGTCGTAATGGAAATTGAAGTGACTGTTTCCATTGTTTTATCATGCAAAGATAATAATAATAATAATAATAATAATAATAATAATAATAATAATAATAATAATAATAATAATAATAATAATAATAATAATTCAATAATAATAATAATGATAATGATGATGATAATAATAATAATAATAATAATAAAAGAATAATAATATTATTATTATTAATGATATATTTATTATATTTATTATTATGTGCGTGCGTGTGTATGTGTGTGTGTGTGTGTGTGTGTGTGTGTGAGCAAGCAACGGAAAGCCAAGTTATTTTTAAATATAAAGTTTATCCTAGATCGTACCGATAATCAAAAGGACTTTACATAAACGGGAAAATAAGCAGTTAATTCAGTGGTGAATTTAGTCATTTTGATGCCCAAGGCAAACACAGGCATAGGGCTCTCTACAACCCTTGTTCTCCGCCTTCTCAGTCCTTATTTATCTGAGTAAGATATACTTGTAACTTGTCACCAGTCTTCACATAGAGTATCGATGTTTAGATATATAATTAATTGGTGAAAAGTAAGACAACAAATAGTAACCATAAGTTTATAAGGCGTTTTACGGGGCCCTTTGCAGTTTGGGGCTTAAGGAAATTGCCGACCTTTGCCTAATGGTAAGTGAGTTTAAGCATAGTACTGTAAAAACTTCTAATAATTCTACCATTGCCCATTGAATAACTCTTTATTTTGAATAAAATAAATAATTATATAGTTAAATATTTAAATACCATTCACGTTCTTAACTTCGACATATTCCCAGTAATTGCAGGTGACAAGGTCATTTACAATCAAAATGTTCCACAAAACATAAATAACGAAAAAATTCCTTTAGTAGGAACTTGTCCTAGTGTTCGGAAAAAAATCTTCTTCTTGTCTTGTCAGTATGGAAATACCCATTTAGAAGAATTCTGCTTTTATAGATTAAAATTGAAAGTGATGTGTAGGTATTCGTCAAGAATATCTTTTATGCCCATTCACGAAACTATATAGAAGCCTAAAATCAGGAGAAAAGGCTGGATATTCGATCTGCTCTTTCGTTTAATGGCTTCGTTTGGATAACCTTGGTCATTGAATTTCACGACTGATTGACGTACTTTCCCATATATATTCCCTCAAAACAAACAACTTTCAACATCCATATTTCACGATTGCCATCAAACAAGACTTGCGAACTTCCAAGAATGCGCTGTTCTTTTGCCAAACGTTTCGCAATCTTCCGAGGGAGGAGTTAATTGATTTGGCATCCAAGCCGGTCGGATCATTGAAAACTCCTCGGGTGGTAAACTCTGGAAATTGTCAGATGAAATACGCAAATTGAAACCGCGACGAAGCTTCTTTCAAGTCTCAAAATGACTTCAATCATTTGGACCAGTTTGAAGATTTATTAACAATTATTGTCAGCCATGATCAGGAGATGAACTTGACTAGAAGCTGCACGGTACAAAGGTATGTCACAAGAAAACACATAAATTATATAAAATAGCGTTTATTGCCCGAATCTTCTCTTTTACGCCTGGCTTTGATGGTGTTTAAGTTTGGTTTTTTCTTGTTCTTGTTCTTCTTGTTCTTGTTATTCTTTTTGTTCTTGTTCTTCTGCTAGTTCTTCTAGTTCTTGTTGTTGTTGTTGTTCTTCTTCTTCATCATCATCTTCTTCTTCTTCTTCTTCTTCTTCTTCTTCTTCTTCTTCTTCTTCTTCTTCTTCTTCTTCTTCTTCTTCTCACACACAGACACACAGACATACAGACAGACCCGCCCCTAAATACCCAGTAACAGTGAGCTTATGTTATTATAAAACTAGGACCTGTAATTATCGATATGAATTTATGTTGTGCATGAAATTATGTCCTGTCTACAAGGTCGTGATACTTGTCATAATTAATAATCGCAAATGTTATAAAAGCTTACCGATCATTGTATGTCGACTTTTCACTACCGTGCGAAATCCATTTCCTGTTAATGCCTAAAAGCAGAATGTAAGTTTAAAAGAATATTAGTTTAATGTGAAGGTCACGATGCAAGAACAAAAAGCCATATCAAAAATATTCAAGTTAGATTATAGGCGATAATAATTATCTTGTCCAGAAAAATATAAATATTAGTGTATACTTTGGAATAAAGCGCGTTATTGATGGTAAACTGTTAGTATTGGCGACATATGGATATGCATTGGTGATATACTGTACAGTTATAACCGATAGAATTATAGATATACAATTATACGTATATACAGGTATAACTGGTAGTATTGGAAGTATACTCGACCGGTATAACCGTATTATTGGTATACTATACAAGTGTAGTTATTATTGTTGGTATACTGTACAGGTATAACTGCTAGAAATAGAAGTATACTTGTTTAGGTAGGTGTATCTGTTGGTATTGGTGTCATATTGTAAAGGTAAATCTTTTAGCATTGGTAATATTGACGTAGAGGTATAACTTTTAGCGTTGGCAGTACAGGTATAACTTTTAGCATTGGTAATACACTGTACTGGTGTAACTTCATTCAAGGGTTTTATAACACGACTTTCAGGCAGATATTCATCATGAAGTGCAGCAAAATTGTCATTGATGTTAGCGTTCGCTGTCAGTTGATTCAACACCCCGTCGGTATATTCCGCAACCTCATTACCACGGTCAGAATCCATTACGTATAAAATAATGAAGAAAACTAATTTCAAATACAAGCATCAGAGAAGGTTAAGTACCCATGCAGATAAACGTCTATTGCTTCAAAGTGATTTTATCTCCCCGACTAATGATGCCGATAATTCAACTGTATAAAATTTTGTGTCGTCACTGTCGTTTTTAATGATCCGTGAAATCATTGGCAAAAAAGTCACAATTAAGCTGCATCCGCGTATCGTTCATCAACATTCCCATTTGACCCGACAGCTCTGGTGGCCTAGGTGGTTAGAGCGTAATACTTGAATGTGGTACGTCGCGGGTATGAACACTAGCCAAGCCATTCAGAAGACTTATAAAAAATGGTTCTAGCTGCTGTCTCGCTTGATGCTCAGCATTGAAAGGTTACTATCAAGACTCGTCGGCCCTGGGTGGGACATGATGCTATACATGTTTTCGGCATAATGCCCCAGTGCTAGACATCACTATCAATATCTGAAAAATTGTTAAAGCGACATTTAAAATCCAAAATGCACACACAAACACACACACACACACACAAACACACACAGACTTGACCCCACGTACATCTTCTGCCAGTTATGGTAAACAAGTATATGATCCAAACTCGCTCACATTAAAGATGTGACTTTTAGGTCTATCAAAGTTAATTTTAACAAAAAGACATGAAATAAGTCGACAATTTACTAAGGTTAAACCGTTATCTGGTTCTTCTCCTTCTTTGATTAATATTCCTATATTCATCAGCATATTGTCACATTCCACCACTTTCTTTATTGTACACGATCACTTTGGTAGGCGTCAACAACAACTTTGGCAGCAAACTTGAGTCAGACCCAGATCAGCACCATGTCATCGAGCAGAATAATGACCATCAATATTAATAGAGTATGTTGTATAATATTACAGACTTATTAACAATGTGAAATCAATAAGTGTTTGCTGTGTTGGTGAACGTTACATTGCACGCAATGCTACAACAACAAGATGACCACATATGGGGCCATCCAGACATGTTTATGCTGGTATAGTAGATAAAACAGTGGTTGTCGACCGTCCCTGGTTGAAAAATTAACAAACTCAGCTGGTGGTGCAGGTCCATACGAGGAAATAAACACATGATGATAAGGTGTTACCACGTACGCAAGCCAGTGTGTGCCAGATCCTGTTGTCAAATGGTTGAAAAATTAACAAACTCAGCTGGTGGTGCAGGTCCATACGAGGAAATAAACACATGATGATAAGGTGTTACCACGTACGCAAGCCAGTGTGTGCCAGATAATGTTGTCAAATGGTTGAAAAATTAACAAACTCAGCTGGTGGTGCAGGTCCATACGAGGAAATAAACACATGATGATAAGGTGTTACCACGTACGCAAGCCAGTGTGTGCCAGATCCTGTTGTCAAATGGTTGAAAAATTAACAAACTCAGCTGGTGGTGCAGGTCCATACGAGGAAATAAACACATGATGATAAGGTGTTACCACGTACGCAAGCCAGTGTGTGCCAGATCCTGTTGTCAAATGGTTGAAAAATTAACAAACTCAGCTGGTGGTGCAGGTCCATACGAGGAAATAAACACATGATGATAAGGTGTTACCACGTACGCAAGCCAGTGTGTGCTAGATCCTGTTGTCAAATTCAGGTTGACAATACAGCTTTCACGGGTGCGTGGTATCATCGATGCAAGTTCATTTTGCATAAAGACACCACGAAAATGTTGATTAATTTTCCCATCGCAAGTAAATCACGATTCGATGGGTCAACGGGGTGGTCTTCTGCTACCTGATAGTCGAAGACCTCTGCCCGATGGTATTCGACGACGTGTTCCTGATTTCTTTTTATGCTAGAGCCAATCGCTGTTTCAGCACCATCATAGATGCGGATCTGATTGGTCCTAATTTGGAGGCTTTTGCAACTGCTACCGACGACAACGTTGTCATCGCTGCAAGGAATGAAAATATTCCACCGATACTTCGCACTTGTGGTAACTGAGAGCTGGATAATTGTAATGTCATCAAGGTGTTAGTGTGTTTGGCCGTATTAAGCTGCGCGAGTTGTGTTTGTTTCAGTAACACAAGGACATTTCCACTTTTTGCCCGAGAAAGATTCATTGTGATACCACAATGATTTTTAATTGCTTTTTTATTTTCAAAAGTTGATATACACTAAGGATGACCTTTGTTTCATGATAGGCATTATTAATATGGAACACGTTCAATTATATTTTTGAGAAAATAATAATTATTTTTCACAGGTACATTGATGATGCTCATTCGGCCACCGACACCCTCCAACAATAGTCTTGTCGAAAATTATCACAGTAAAACATCTGTAATTAGCAACAGCGAGAGCCATACTTGCATGGAATTGATTGTCAACGACGGACTGTCTGTGCAACTCAATGAAATGTGAAATGCAATAAATCGGGTACGAAGTACGAAACTCTTTTTTCGGAAATATGCAGACCCATGTCGATGCTTTGATGGCGGTTCATGTATGACCACAAATATTGGTATGGACATGCAGTATGAGGTGTGACTGGCTCATAGTCAAGCCGAATTTCTTCAAAAGGTTCACGATAACCGTCTATTCGCAAGGAAAATTCAGTCATTTCTAAACTGTTAAATATCACCTTAGTGTTTGTTTGTCTATTATCTTGATTTACATTATGAAACGCCACACACGTATGTTTTAGTCCAGTAAGGTCATGTTTAGTGCTTATTTGCCAAGTACATTATACCACAATAACAATCGGTGGGTGTGTATCTGTGTTATGAGCAAGAAACGACAGCATTGATATAGTTCCCGACAGCATAAACGACAGCATTTTGTTATCAGTGAAAAGTGGTTTATGTTTAGCTCCCAAAAAAATCCTGCAAACATCTTTGCAAAGAACCAAAAAATGTAACCGACTGAGACGAACTGAGCAATAAATCCTCAATGAATCACTGATAAGTTGTGATTGAATCGAAGCTGTGCAAATTAACAGTTGGGTCAGAAGGACAACGGTTGTGTAAGCAGGAAGATTTGACTCCAAAAGAAGGGAGATTAGCTGGAGCTGTTGCATATGGTCTTCGATCTGCATAATTAGTTGCATCCTTGAAAAAACTAGAAATGGAGCTTAGTGGTAAGAGTATGCAAAATTCATTGTGTTGCCAGCTTGCTTGCTGCTAGCAAGCAACTTCAGATGTTTGACAGGCTTTGCTGAGTTCTCGTAATAATTCATTTCTTGTACCTATATTCGTTTGCATTTTAAACAATTATTTCAATTTGTCTGCGTCTGATTCCCGTCTTCTTTTTGCAGCGATGTTGGTTGTTGCGGCGAAGTTGGCTTATGATGTATAAATATCAATGAAACACCATCAATCGTAACCTGACCTTTCCTTCAAGCAACGTTTGAATATCTTTCCAAGCCTTTTGTTGGAGAATTGTGTCTTTTTTGTTTTCTAAGTGAAGGCTAAACATTAGGGCTGTCCCTTCTATTTCGTGTTAAAATGAATTATTGCGTACCTTACAGTTTTGAACATACGTACTATATGTCTTTCTTTTTTTCTTTCTTGAGCCATCTCCACTACTCCCAGAAAGAATTGGAGTCTCTTGACCAATCTGGTTTATATACTGCACCGTTTGACCCTCGAATTTTCTTGTTTCTTGTTCTTTCATAGCTTAGAATATTTTATCTTGTTTAGCATCGTGCGCTGTGGCAGCCTTTTATATGCCTTCTTTTACGGGTTTGTATAATTTTTGTCCTACATCTCGGTGAAATTCCTGTTCAGTTATATTTTATGCGATTATTGCTGTTCAACGTACCCCCGCATAATTTCGTCTTTATCTTCTGGTGCTTTTTCTCGTACAAATGCCATTTCATACAAAATGTTAGCATAAAATATTGCTCCAGAAACAAATGATGTTTCAACAATTGGCTTGAACAACAACGTTTCCTGCACCAGGGTTGTCAAAAATATCGTAGCATTTAATTTGGCATATCAAATTATTGTAACTAGAAAATATCGGGAATGTGTTCTCCATCTATTTGAAAACTTATAAAATCATGTTTGCTGTCGCCAGTAGCATCGACAATGATCACGCGAAACAGAATCCATTTAGCGGTTGTTCAAATCCATTATTATACAAAGAGGATGAGACCAATTATTGGTTCTAAGTAAACAGAGAATATAGTACATCTGTTTGCATTTCAGTTTGATGTGTCATTTAAACACAAATAAAGCACTTATCTGACAGTGTTGTTATGTAAATATAAAGTTCAACTCCAGTTTTATATAAACATAGGTTATTGTACCAATTTTATGTAAACATAAAATATAGATCTCTCTAAGTTAGCATTATGTGAATACACAGGGACTGAGCACAAAGGTTGGCTCCAAAATTAGCGGGCCCGAGCTTTCTCGCCGTGATAATATTATCAGTGTCTTTCTCAGACTAGGGACAAACATAAAGACCTAATTGGCGTGCTGCAAAAATTGACAACTTCGAAAAAGCGCGGTCCAAGACTGGGGAGCATATCCCTTGTGTTCATACCGGTGTTTTCACATTTCACCGACTTATCTCCCTTATCCAGTTTTCGAACCAAGGTGGCTACCTCTGTGTTCAGTTCATGTCATCTACGGTACATGTATATCAATAATGTACGTTAGCTGTCTATTGTCTCGACAAGGTTTGAGAAACAGAGGAATCATCATAAAACAAAGGTATTGTATTATGCAAAAATTCTCTCGCCTCTATTATATTAGAGTCAAGGTCGCTGACATAGAACATTAGAGATAAGGCTATTTCCTAAACCCCTAGATGGATGTTTTTCATACATATAATAAATGATTGAGAAGCTGGATCAACAATTCTGCGACGAGCTTGCACTTCCGTTTGACCTCGGGTCATGGTCACAATTTTACAGCAACCCTTTTTAAAGTGATCTCCACATACAGGAAGATCTTTGTTTCTCCTTCTCATCAAGTGAAATTTCCCTTCAAAGTGTTGGCGCATTTAATGATACGAGCTGATGACTCATGAACAAGTGTTTTGGCGTGAAAATTCATTAATCACGTATGACATAAATCGTAAACGTCTTTGTGAAAAGGTATTTTTTCTTAACAAAACGCAAATTTCACATTAGAAAATAACACTGTCTGGATGCGACTTGACACACCAGAAACAGTTAATCATTTGTGGAATGGTGATGTCTTCATGAAGAATGTGAAATAGTGTTGATGCATTTTTAAGCAGTTTCATGACATAGGTTATTTTTCTTCAACAAAAGATAACCCATACAAATAAGATTCTAGGTTTTCGTCTATGGACTTGTCCATCGTTTTTTTGTATAAATGTAACTCCAGGTAAGCATTTCTTGGAGTCACCATCGAACATCCAGAGGCAACATGGACAACGTTTACTTAGCGTTAAAACAAACTTTAAGGAGTGCGGACTTTGAATCGTCTTCCTGGCCTTAAATGACTGATTCGAAAGTTTCTTTGAAATTCGATTTTAGAAATTAATTTTCCTTCAAGGAAAAGCTTTCAAACTTTACAGTCATATTGTACACGAAAACTATTGTCAGAACTGAAAATTGCTTTGCAGTTATTATATCCCGATATCACGATGTTTTGAAGAATTAAGGTAGAAACAGGTTGGTCGCTAAAAAAAGGGTGTGTGGTATTTGATACACAATGGGCTATTGCGTAGAATTTGCTAACTACAAAATCCACAACAAAAGAAATGCATTTTTGTAATTAATCGATATACGTTTTGATCGGAATTACTTCACATCAATACATTTACAAGGATCTGAGAATCATAGTTTGATAAATGGTGGATAAATAATTTTGTAAATGTTAATGTCTTTCATTTTGATCACATCCATCGTGTGTAATACCTTGGTACTAAGTTAAATTATTGCGATCTATTACTTGTACCACTTGCATTTCTTCTTCACTTACATGACATATATTTGGCAGGTTGAGCCTTTTTTTTCTAGTTTTCTAGATATCGTCTAAGCAGCCTTAATTGATATAAATTTTCTGCAAACAGTTTCCGCAGTATTTCGTAAATGCTCCTAGAATTTTTAAATACAATCTGAAGACTGTCAATTCACAATCTTTGTGTGTGTGTATATATATATATATATATATATATATATATATATATATATACACAAAAATAATATAAAAAATGAAAAAGTGAAAAAATACTGATGGTGTATGTTAATCCGTTTATATTGTAATAAATTCATATAATTATATCATGATTTTAACAGCAAGGCAACAATGTCGATAAGCGAAAATTATTTATATTCCATTTGGGAAAGTCTTTACATAAACAACACAAAATGGAAAGAAAACATTAATCACTCATTTCTCTCACTTAGAAAGGTATCCCTCTATGCTTGTTTAGAAAAAATAAAAATAAACATGATTTACAGATAAAGTCCAACATATTGTTGCTCTTGTAATCTTCCTGACGAGCCAAGCACAACCAATGAAAGTGTCAAATACTAAACAGCATTTAATTTTACATTTCATACAAACTACTTTCTTGTAAATTTGCAGTACTGGTTTATGACCTTATAAGGTTAGACTGACTTGACACAAACATAAACTGAATTTATCGGCTATAGTGCGAGATTCAGGTCTTCTACAAATAGTTTTAGTTACTACAATGCTTAGACGGCTTCAACGTTATTAAGAGGACAAGTTTAGATAGACATGTAGTTGGAGAAGTCGAAGTAGGCTATGAAATGTTCAATTCCGATTGCAAGAAATTATCATTCTTGCCATTTTTATCACTTCAAGAAAACGATCAAGATAATAAATACATTTTTCGTTAGTTTCCTCCATGTTTCACATATCCAAAACCACACGAAACTATCGTTTACATCACCAAACTCACGATCACACACGTCACCAAAAATGCAGAAGTCGAAATATTTTCTATATGGAGAAACGACATAACAGATATATAAGGAAACCAAAACCACGTTTCTGCTACCAAACTACTCGAACACAAATTTGATCCACCATACATGCCACTGCTATCAACATAGGATATAATCTCTAGGATAGCGCACCGATATGCCTGTACTACTACAAGACATCTACCATGGCAACCTTGCGTCGGATATTGCTGACGTTGACTATTTGCCAGTGAGCCACCCCGACAATCATTTAACCAAGCAGCGGCCGGTATCCGACATACTTGTCGATGACTTGCAACGGAAGACTCTGATTCCAATAGCCAGATATCTCAAACAAAAGTCGCAGGAGCTGCTCTATCTGCTTTGGCGAATCGATTCTTTCCAATGTATGTGTCCATAAAGTCACTAACGGTTTGCCAAGCACTATCCATGTTCATCTTTTTTGTACAGCTCCTATGTAATTATTTGATGGTGACAAAAAAAAGATGCCATACTGGTTCTTGTCTCTGCTAGCTTCATGTTGCCTTCCAATCGAATTAGTTGAAAAAGCTGTTTAAATGTGATGACAATTGGAAACGGATTTTAGGGGTCGTCGGAAATGGATCTAGAATGGCTCTGAAAAGATGGTTGAATGCCGCAAAGGGTCTTGTAAACGAAGAAAAAAAAGCCAAAGATCTTTGATTACCTGGGACGAGTCACAGAATAACCACTAGCAGAGTTCTTTGGCTACATGATACAACTGGACAATGGCCTCCTCTTTGACCATATTTTGATTTACTCGCAAAGGCAAAGGAAGTCAAGCATCTCCGATCTGTTTTTGTGCGTGACGAACTTGCGTCAATGAAGGAAACCTGTATCATCAACCTTGATTCATCAAAATGACATGGGCGCATACGTGTTAACTCCTCGACATCTATTATGTTTCGGTTCTATGAGCTTGTACCGCCACTTTAAGATGTGGATTATTTACAAGGTGGTCACTCGACGATGACGCTGTTTTATTCAACGCTGCAGTTGCAAACATGATATTTATAAACGTGCGGTCTCAGCAACTGGACGCAGTGGCGATTGTGGATCTTGTCAGGATTGCAACTGAAGCGGATTTTACAGGGTTCATCAGTCGGTTTTTTGTCGTTTACTCTGGATAGTGATTTTACAATATCAAACTGGAGATTTTGAAACATCTAACGTGGACATTCAGAATGTTGAGTTGAAGCTGTGTAGTTCTGTTGCGATAATCATTGGCTGAAATCAATTAAATGGGGGGGGGTCGAGACACTGACGGTTGTCTTTATAAAACAACAACGTTGACAATGCCAATAAAGAGATCGCAGAGGTGCATCCACAATCACACGTAGTTGCTTATGGGGGTGGGTGGTCAATCCTAAGCATATTAAAATGAGAAGGAGAGATAAAATGTCATAACAAGTTGTCGACTTTGAATGAATCTTTTTTATGACCGGGCATTACGGTGATAAACTTTATTCTCACGTCGTAATGCGTGAGTCTAGATCGTATCACTATATCTTAACTGGATATAGAGACATATGAGGTACAATTATCATATGGGTAAATGATCATCTATGTACTGTTTGTCACTTATACAGTACAAAGACATTATTTGCCTGGAAGAGTATTTGGGCGTCTTTGGTTTATTAGGAAGTGACAAATTTAGATCGTAGTGATGAGTTTGCGGAATGTGAGACGGGTCTGACAGCAACTGCTAATTTTGATAGCAATTACGTTGCAATTGTCAATGAATGTATGCTTCAGTGTGGTGTTACATGACCCTCGCATATGCACAAATATAATTTCTTTGAATGGAAGATAGAATTAGATCGGTGCAACCACCATTATGCAACACTCCCAACTCGAGGCCAGTTTGGAGTAACATCATTGGCAAGGGGAAAGAACCGGGCGCTGTCGGGCATAAAAACACGCCAAAATTATTTTTACAATGATGAAGTAGAGATTACCGATAAATCCACCATGCCTGCATTGCCCGTTGATTATGCTGTACCAGAATTGACACAGCCATGCAAAGACAAATCTTGACTGTCCGCGTAACATTTATTGGGCGAAGACGAAAAACTATCGCTTCAGAAACTATTCAATGGCGTAATCAGCAAGGTTTTTTTGCCAACGTAATGACAGGAATGACAGGCCCTAAACACGTACATTCGCCGTAAATTTATATATAGTAACCAAGATATTTTCTATGATTTTATGACAGTTGCACCAGTACGAATAATTGGGTTAGAAGTGCATGTGCACCTAAAAAAGTCCAGCCTGTCGAGCAATTAAAATTCACGATCACCGTATCAATAGAAGAACTGTGATAGACCCTCATTGTTATCGCCTTGAGAACGTAATCAAAATGGAACAGCAGAAAGATGAAATCATCAAGAGAACCGGGCTTCTCATAAAATACAAAGGGGTATCATGGTTGCTGATTGTGATGTGTCGAATTTTGAAAACTCTTAGAAGCTTTGGTTAAAGGAATTGTATCAAAGTCAACTTAATTAAAGTAGAAAGGGCTAGAGATAGTTAGATGATTATTTTCATTTCATCTCTGAACGTCAAAAGGGAATTCGTTCTAGCCGACGTAACATGACCGAGTCAGATGCTATGGTACAAGAGAATGACATAAGACCCTTCCCCAAAATCGACCGGTTAAAGGCAGGAGATGGCTATAGATGATTGTTCAAAGTAATGTTAATTACGGCATGATTAGTTGTTTAGTTGTCTTGTCAATCCAAAAATTCTACGGAACAGGTTTAGGAAACAGTCTATTCCGATTGGTTAATATGGATTGATAGGCTTAACTCTGTAAGAAATTAAAGGTTTTATTTTAGGAAAATTCAGCAGTCTTTAATCTTTCGCGAGGAAAGTTAAACGATTCCGGGATCGTGTAAGACGTTATCTCGTGATTTGGCAGTAAAGCGGGAGTTTTGTCTCAGCAAGTAGGCAAACTCTACATTTTGAATTCGTAAAAAGTACGTTTTCATTATAGAGTAAGGGGCCAGATGGTTGTCTCAGTTAGGAGACGGACTATACTTGAGGTTCGTGGAAACGAATAAAAGAAACGGCAAAAGGTACGCAATCTTAGTTTCCGGATTTTAATATGTTATTTCATTTGTTCTATGTGCAAATGTATTCTTGATATGATGTATGTATGTATGATTTCATTTTGCAGGATTTTAGTGAAATGCTAGTCAGGACATTTTATTCTTTGATTTTCTAATTATCAATTCATTTGGAGAAGTGGCAAGATTGAATGTAATTAAAATTTAATTAGATTAGTTGACAAGATTGCATGTAATTGAATCTTTAATACATAGGAGTGATTAGGAATTTTCATGAATGATTTAAGAAATGATGAGTAATATTTCATAGTTTCATGGATTAACTCTGTCTAAAATGAGTATGACCTAACATTACATGTATATCCATATACTAGTTTGTAATATTTAATTGATCACTTAAGTGTATATCTATAAGCTAGATTGTAATATTTAATTGGTCGAGTAAACTATTTTAGAATAGCTAGATCTGGAGGTCTAAGCCATATGTAACTTAACAGATTAAGAAGTCAAGGGGGGTTTACATACGGGTTCATACGGCTGAGTTTAATTTAAGTGACCTTCCCTAGCGTGACCGAATTAAGGTCAGGACAAGCATTGACCGTTTATGTAAACATAACAGTTAGGGAGCAATGAGTTACTGCGACAGAATTTATGCCTTTTGTTTTCTGAGCCGAATTAGTGTAAAAATATAAATATACCTGGGAATGTGACCTATTGTCTATTGCGAGACATTTTATTTATTGAAGGAAACAGCTTTCCTGGATTCACATGAGAAATCCCTGAACAATCACAGGACCAGAACAAATTCTACGCAGAAATCTAAGTCCAGAGATGATTGTTAAGTCAGAGTTCGACGGACAAGAGTCCAAGACGAAACAACTAGACAAAGATCGGCAGAGCAGGGACGAACGGAAGTCTTGATGTCCGCATAAAATAGGTGATGAAGTCTCTCACCGTTGCAATCAAAGATCACATCTCGTTGGCAATGAGGATAGTAATTTAACGTTGAAAGTAATTTTACATTTAAAGAAATTTGTATTGTCTTTTTATTTGAGTACATGTTAGTACCATTTTCCTTCTTTTGTAACCAAGTCATTGATTTCTTTTCATTTTAAATCTGTTGATAAACTGATTAAATTTTATATTTGTTCATTGAAAGGGGGCTAGTTGTGTTTATTTCTTCAATATACTTGTTCAGTGATCTGCATTCTTCTTTCTATCTATCCACACTGGGTAAACTACACCGCGGAGGTCATTCCCTAGCAACGAACCGTAGTGAAAGAGGTTGGTGCGGTTTGCACGCCGCCAATTTGTCACATAAGTGGGAGCCTCGTTCCGGGATATTTGAACAGTGATAAAAAAGCAGATCTGAGCATATATTGAAAGAAATACAACACAGTATCAGTGATAGATTTGTATATTTTAAACAACTAACTACGAGTGTGAATTGAGTCAACACCTATTCTTATATGTTTGAAATTATGCATGATTTGTGAATTTCTTAAATGTTACATGACATTGCAAGAAATTAGATTCCGTACCTGAAATTGCTGAAGCGTGGTTGGTTGTCCATATCTAAGTAACCCATAAATATTTTGCCTTAGTACTTTTGCGAGAAGAGATCATTAAGGAAGTATTCCCAGGGTAATTTGCACATGTGTTGCAGACGATACGAATTTAGGGAGAATTTATAGTTTGGTACTGCCCGAAAGCCGTTTAAATTACTCGTGTGATTTTTAAGTAAGTCTGTAGGTAAGATTTTACTGAGTTAGAATATTCGTTGATATTCATAGGGAAGTTGTTTTCTGGAAGGCAGAAAACAGGTTAGTGATACTAATCTAGGTGAGTTAGCGACAAGACAGGTAGACAAGAATGGCAAAATTACGGCAACTTGCGCGAGAATTCAAAGTTCTTGGATCCGAAGAATTAGGTTATGAAGGGACACAGTTATCTGAATTTGTAGAGCGTAGTCTCAAAGAGTACAAAGAACAGCAAGCAGCCGAAAGAGAGAAGGAAAGAGAAGCAGCCGAAAGAGAGAAGGAAAGAGAAGCAGCCGAGAGAGAGAGAAGGAAAGAGAGGCAGCCGAGAAGGAAAGAGAAAAATAATTTGAGGTAGCCAGACTGCAGGCTGAAAGAGAAAAAGAACTTGAGTTAGCTAGACTGCAAGCCGAGAGTGAGAAATTGAAGGACGAGGAAAGGAATAAAGTGAGAGAACATACGTTAGCCATGGAAAGACTAAGGATCGAAGTGGAGTCTAGGAGGGGCGAAGAACTGAACGTACAGTTAGGACCCTCGAGCAGAAGAACTGAGGATAGACGTACCGTCCAGATAACCATGCCTATGTTCAACGACAAGGAGGAAATTATTGACAACTTTTATCCCAGTTTGAAAAGTTAGCTTTAATACATCAAATACCCAAGGGACAGTGGGCTATTAATATTTCGGCGTTTTTGCAAGGCGCTGCCAAGGAGGTTTACCATAATTTGACACACGCTGAAATAGATGATTATGAAGCTCTCAAGAAAGCGTTACTACGGCACTACGAGCTGACAGCTGAAAGTTTCCGTAAACTTTTCAGAGAGTCATCTAAGAAAGCCACAGAGTCTCACGCGCAATTCCATAATCGTGTACGAGTACTTCTCGATAAGTGGATTAAAATGTCCGGAGCCTAACTTACATACGAAGGCATACGGGAAGAAATTCTAAAGGAACATGTCCTCAGCACATACCGTAAAGACCTAATAGTATTTTTAGCGGAGCGTGATTTCGCGACCTTAGAAGATATTAGTGTAATGGCCGAGCGATATGAAACTGCACACTCTTGTCCAACCACATGGAGTGGCAGGGATCGAACCAGCGTCCCAGAGTTTAGGAGAGGTAATGGTTCAAAACCTATCAGGCGGAATGGTCAAAATGGTGGGAAGCCAGGGGCTGACAATCCCAGCCGTGATCAGTCCCGGGGCTCAGGTAAGTCCCAAGGGATGGTCAAGATAACTTCTGGTAAGAAAGAGGAAGTTGTGTGTTATGAAAGAGGTTGGTGCGGTTTGCACGCCGCCAATTTGTCACACTGATGCTATTTATGGTCTCGCCGCAGCAGCAACCGCTGACCTTGGCGTTGCTGGAATATTAACCATGGCAACCATCTTAAGAATAGAAGTTAGAATTGTTATCGAAGCTATATAAACAGCAACCGGTGTCTCAGGTTGTGCTGGTTAAATAATTTCAATACCATTACATTCGATACGATTACATTCATGAATACGTATCTATTCAGAACTTCTCACGGCGGCAAAAGTTGTCTGAGCAGGATAAAACAGTATGGGAATGTTCGATATGGTGCTAGTAGAAATGGAAAACCACCGGCAACGTCGCACACAGAGACGGAACCGGAGCGCGAGCGACCAAACACAGGAAACTGAGCTATAGAGAGCAGAAATCTATTAACTATTTGCTATTATATATTGATCGGTCTGCCAGCACGTTTGTCAATGTACTGGCCTAACTACGGATAGATTTCACTAGTGCGCACATTCAGGAAGGCTCACCAAGGGTTTGGACCGCTCCGGTGGTCTAGTGGCTAGAGCGTCCGCTTCCAAAGTTGTGGGTTCCACGCCCGGCCGAGTCATACCATAGACTAATATAATTGGTACTAATAGTTGCCTCACTAGGATCTCAGCATTAAGAGGTTAGTGTTAAGACTGGTCGGCCTGGTGTCAAGATAATGTAACTGAGTGGGACATCACTCTTCATGTCTGCGGAAAAATGCCCCAGCATATAACATCACTATAATCTGCCACATTGCAGACATCGTAGGGATATGACTGAAAAATTGTTAAAGCTATGTGAACAATCCAAATCACACACACACACACACACACACACACACACACACGGGTTAGATCATATTCTTGCTTGTGATTTATTGGTAAATTCTTGAGATATAGGCGATATTGACCCCTTACAGTAAGATTCTGTCCAAAAATGCTCATTATGGCATTACTCAAAATTTAGCAAAAGCCCTTTTCTATTCCGTCTGTGTGTCTCTGTCATGTGTCAATCCACCTTGATAATCATAAATGAGGATTTAGTGGATCTGGCCGTCCCCGAGGATAATATTTTTCACTATCTTAAGAGTATTGGAAGAATTGTCGACCGACTGGTTTCTTCCGTCAAAACAGATGAGATGTTGCTTTCATCGCTTCAATTAATTACACGCTTGAATTTAATCCAACGGAACCCCAAGGCGAAAGGATAAGCTATGAGATTTGGGTGTAATTCAAGCTTAAGATTTAGCAAAATATACGCTAAATAATTTATGAAACATCTGTAGTTTCGAATGATGTAAAATCTGAAGCTATTGGTAGTCAAATTCTTCAGAACAAAACTGATATAGCTATGTTATTCTCCAAAACATCTCAGGGCCTCAGCCAAATTACACGGTTATGGGAGCTATGACTATATGAGATAAGGAGTGCCAAATTAATGAAGATTTCTTATTACAAATCCATCAAGACTCACACCTATGTTATTACAAATCCATCAAGACTCACACCTATGTTATTATAAATCCAGCAAGACTCACACCTATATTATTACAGATCCAGCAAGACTCACACCTATGTTATTACAAATCCATCAAGACTCACACCTATGTTATTACAAATCCAGCAAGACTCACACATATGTTATTACAAATCCAGCAAGACTCACACCTATGTTATTACAAATCCAGCAAGACTCACACCTATGTTATTCGAGTAGTTTGGACCTGTCGACGAAACGATTGTCCGCTACAGCATGGTTCATTACACAGAAAATATAACTGCACAAATATATGCATGTGTGTCTGTGAACATGTTTCCATCCAATATCATATTTTGGAATTTGCAAAAACGTAAACGTGGGTGATTTATTTTATTCGCTTGCATGGATTGGAAGTGTTGATCAAAGCGGGAAATTCGGTTTTAAACGAGCTTTTAGAAACGATGTCTCAACTCACTTTACGAAACAGAATATCACCGATTTATAGCAGAGAAAAACGGAAAAGTACTATTTTATTCTAGACAATAAATATGATAAGCGTACTAATGTAAATCCTTACTTCTTTTAGATCGCGCAGACTTCTACAATAACGGAATCAATTTTTAAAGGCTGTAGAATATTGTTAATATTTAACGCGTGTCGGTGCATGAACAGTACAAATTTCCAACAAGTTTACTGTTATACTACCATATGTTTCTGTCATAAAACTTGACAGAACATTTGCAGTAACAAATATTTTTTTCTCAAACTTGGAATTAATAGAAATTTTACTCGAAATTTACAATGCAGTTTTCATCTTTATAAATCAATGACGCTAATTTAGATATTTAGAAAAACGATAAACTGCTATTGTTTTATGACATTAACCACCTCATGGAAAATTATATTACATAATAGTCAGTGAATGAAGAAACAAACGTAGGGCATTTGCAGAGCTCATCTCGCTACATCGTAAATATAGATTAGATCTATTTAAGATGCATACCGATAATTTCACAATTACGTCACAACTGGCATTTAACCAATCAAAGACCGCTATCTGACTCATTCGAGTAAGTGATTGACGCATCTTTCTAGCCTACTATTTATTATTCTAAACCTAAATATTTATAAACAATAACATGTTGAAATGTATTACCAACATTTTCCAAGATTGATTTTGAGGAATTATATGATTACGATATTAGACACTTGTAGAGGAATCTGAAGGATATGAGTAAACCCAATGTTTTCACCTACCGAAACCCTGCGTCAAACCTGTTGAAGTCTGTTGACATTATCAATATTATATATTTCTAATGAATGCTTTATAGTCGTGTTTTAAGCTCTAAGTACAAATATAAAACAAAGTGTAACGACAATATAAATAACTTGTCATTGACTTTGTCTCGTAAGACTTTTGTCTCTACAGAACATTAAAATCTCATAAAAAGCGAAACATTACCTGATGGATACAGTCTTCTCAATAAAAAAAAAAACTAGCTGACATATGAATCGATAGGAATGGTAGTAAGTGACCCGAATTATATTCAACCACTGAAATCGTAAAATAGCTTCATATATAGATGATTCAAGATGACATAAAAAAGGAACAGTTGAAGAATAAATGGCTCCACTTCACTCCACACTCGTGCCGGTTACTGAAAAACTTCAGACGCTGAATGACCATATGCTGATAATGAAGTGCACCTTGATTTATTCCCTTCGTCATGGCGCAAGATGAAAAGTTACAAGAACTCAAGGTCATCTATCAGCTGCAATATGCTGCTGTTATATGAACTGAAGCATTCAAAATTTCGTGGTATTCAAGTGATCTTTATTTTTCTTCCAAATATAAATGTTTCCATTTAGACGTATCATATATTTCTAATCTGTCCGCTAAAATGCTATCCTTGTAGTGTAAATGATAAACAGAGTTGTTATCGGAAAGACTGGAAACCTTTTCCCTTTCACTTACATAATGCCTTTTTGTGAGAACATCTTTTAAGACGTATTCGAACCATCCATCAGCAAAAATAAAAAAAGGAAATATCGCGGAGTTAAAGAAACATTGCAGTTAATCTAGGATGAATCTGAAAGTAATTTTCATTAGAGTCGCCTACAACTACCCCTTTTCAAAATTACATTTCACAGATGGAGCAATCTGATTTTCACTGAAGATTTATATTTTGTTTATACGGCAGTCAAAAGTCATCGTCTGACACATAGCTTATCCCATTAATCATGACCTGATACATGCGAAAGAGTTTCCCTGTATTCCTTATCAGTTATTCCTCTGGGGAAAAAATAATTGTTAACACGGTTCTTTTGTACACGTTGCATCATTACAGATGTATCACTTTATCTCAGTAGAGAGATACAAGCGGGCTTTAACGATTCTGGTTTTAAATAAGATGAAAGTTGATAATTGGTAGATGATTGAAAAAGACTTAAAATATCAAAATTTGAATTTAATGGGCGTAAACAGGACTTAAAATTTAATGGAAGTAAAAGGAGTAATTTAAATGAATAATACTTAAATAAAAATTAGGAACAAGCAGAAGAAAAGTAATATAATATGCGATGTAAGTTTTGGGCGAAAATACCTATGTTGTTTTATTATTATGTGTTTTAAAAATAAACTTTTTTTTAAACAAACTAAATAAAACTTTTAAAATCTCCTTGGAATCAAGCACGTAGAGATTTAAACCACGCATTTGAATGACAGGATGAAAGAAATAACACATTGTTTTATCTAATATTCAAAGGCTGTGTCCTATATATATATATATATATATATATATATATATATATATATATATATATGCCAGACAGAACAGACTGTGCTATCCCTGGATACTGTAGTAGAATCTTGATAATAGTGGGCAGAAATAATAGTTTAATACAAACAAAACTATCATACAGGTTAGAGAGATTAAATTCTTACTCTACGGAGTTTCGAACCCATGTCCGCGAGTAAATGGCACCCATCGCCTTGCCTGCACGCATCAACCCATATACCGTCACGACTAAGCACGCATCACCAAAAAAATGATGGCACTGAATAGTTGTTATATAAGCTCGTGCGTAGCAGACACACTCGCATGACTAAGTAGCTCACGAACAGAAGACACATGCATTGCAACAACTAGAGATCCTTAATGTTGTTGGCATGCTTATTTTGGATGATTTTTGCGGGTTTTTTTTTCAAGAAGCTTCCTGCCATGTATGTCAAAACGGTCTCTACTTCTATATTGTTGCTTTTTATATTCATTAAGTATGTACGTTGATACTTTTAAGGATTTTGATACTGCAGCCAACATTACGATGTGAATGGAAATGACATGTCAGGTTGTGAATAAAGAAAAAGATATGCTACAGAAGAATACTGTAATTGCTTTTTTTACAAGCTGAAAAGGGTTTCAAAATTTTGATTTTATTTTAAGCCACAAAGTGATTGGCATTACTAGTTTATTTAGTTACTTAGTTACTTTACTCTTAAGTTTCGTAAGTAAGCAACTTAGCTATAACGCTTTTTATCTAATTAAAACATACTGCAACACAGTGTGAAACAGTACATTCTCTCATAGAGTATCCATGAAGATAATATTTGGGTCCCACTAAAGGAAGGTAGTGACAGTGCGAAGGCCATCGAGAATGCTCCAGGTAAACAATGTCCATCTGATCACACTCGTGAAATGTTACACCGCAACTAAAGAACTTAACTTTATATCCATTTTCCAAGGAAATAAATCCAGCTCTGGCTAGTTCTTCGAGTGTAGATTCTCAAAGATATTTAGGCCACTTTCCTTTGAACGTTTTGAACCGACATTCTAAGTTGCAGTAAACGAATATTCTTCTGTGACGGATGCATTTCAATGAGGTGCTTCTGATACCAGAAGTAGTTTTGTTCCGACACGGATGAGATCAGTAGGCCAACAGAATCACTTTTAGGAATAAAATTGAATGGCAGTGAAGCATCAAATCCGTTGACTGGTGAACGGAAATAAACGTCATAACTTTCGCATCCGTCAGGGTTTACACGCACAGAATCACTTTTATGGTGGTAGTAGTAGTGGCCATGGTAACTACTACTACAGTAGTAATTTTGTAGTGTTAGTAGTAATAGTAGTAGTAGCAGTAGAGAAGTGCCCATGTTGTGCTGAATTGATGATGTCTCAGGTTTCGACATTGACGCAATCGCAAGTTTGTCACTGAGCTTGAATCCCTCGTTTGCTTTTATCTGTGTGAAATAATTAATCTCTCTCTTGTTCTGGTTTTCTCTTCGTAATGAAGTGACGGTCTTGGGTGTCTCTCCATTTATATACCAGGCATTATCAGGGTGCCTGTATGGTAAAGTGAAGTTATTTGGAAGTCGCACTCGCTTCTGGTAGACGATTTGGTGCATATGTTTTCCCCAAAAAGCGTCTGATCATCGGGTGAGTTGGTAACCGTACAATTTTGTGCGGCTCGTAGGTGGTCACGCTGAAATGTGGACCCTCTCCAGACTGCAAATCTTCTTTCAGTACACCAAAGTTCACCACTTGACTCTTCGATAATTCAGCGTCAATCCTTTGAATATTTGCGGTCGGTGTGTTGTTCTTCTTGTCTGTGTCGGTATTCGTAGCCGCAATTTTTAGCAAAACTCAGAATCTTGTTTTCAGCGTATTCGTCCGTCCAGGCTCCTAAACGGTCTCCGATGATTGGGAGATGATGATCAGGGCGATGGATAAAGATACAACTGTCCGTGCCAAACTACAGAACGCGATCTCCCAACTGTTATTCAACATTGTACAATTTTAAGCTAGCGTGAGCTGCTACACAGGTGGCAATGATGGCATTTCCAAATTCGTCGGCTTGTATATACTCTGGTTCTTTTTCGCAACTGACTAGGATCAAATCTTTGCGAATGACGTTCACATATTTTCTTTTGTCATAAATCATGTTGAAGTAGCTGGAGGCCTCAGTCAAGTACTCGTTCTTGGGTAAACACGGTCCTTGTGCCATTTGTCCCTAAAATTTTAGCATGAATTTGGCAAAAGAGCGTCTTCCTTCGTTTTTACTCCACATGAACTAAAGTGATGCCTTCTTTGGAACAGTAATCCTCTAAATTTTGACTTGTCTTTAGTAGTCTGAAACTATCATCTTGTCTGAGTTTCAAAAATGCATTGACATAGACTGAAAAATGTCTTTCTTAGTCACGTGGTCCTTTTGACACTTTTATGTCTTGCGAACGTGGCGAATTTCGCACACTTCTAATATCTGGTATCACAGTTCCATTGCTCGAGTAACTCCACGCTGACCCACGTTCCTGTCAATTTTCGTCCAGGATGGGTGTGATGACAAGTTTGATCTTGGTTACATGTTTTGGCAAACGTACGACACAAAGAAACCATCAGTTTTTCTTGACAATGGTAAGGTAAGACAGGAGGATGCATGTCGATATGGAGGTAAGTCTTTGCATTTAATCAATCCTTCGTATTGTCGAATATTCTACACGCCGACGTGTTCTGTCTGCATTTCTGGATGCCCTGTTGGAAATTAACAATATTTGCACACCCAAGGATACACGGTCCAGGTATATGGTTATTTCCCCTCATCCACATGGCACAACAAGCATGTGGCGTTCGTTCGTCCTGTAAACAAACTGTCCAGTGGGTCTTGAGAGTTCATCAGTATCATGTGTCTAATTTTGAAGACGTATTTAAACTTAAGGTTGAATATATTGTGCTTTGAAGTTACAAAGTCAAGCCAGAAAGGTCTTGAGAAAGTTCACTGATTATTTCTTATTTCATCTTTCGAACATCAAAGGGTATACGTTTAAGCTTCAATAACATTGAAAAAGCTGTTTTAATGGTACAGTGACATGCTTACATTGGGGAAACGACCATATCGGTTCAAATGGGCGCACGTCAAATAATTGATTTTTTAAAGGAACGATAATTGCAACAGGTTTATAGGCTGTCAAAATCTGATGAAAGACATTATTATTTGGAGAAAATGTTGCAAACAGTTATTTCCGATTGGTCAGGAAAACTAAGGAAGTACATTTGAGAAACCAGAATTTTAGTTTACCGATTTGCTTAAAATTATTTAGTTGAGAATCTTGCTTGGGATAAGTCAGATTGGCTCCGTGGGAACAATATAATTGTTTATCCCTCGTTAACGACTAAAGGTCAGATAGCTGTCTTAAAAGGAAGACAGGCTATAGGCTATGACACGGTTGTGTGGAAAGAAACGGCATTAAGGTACGCAATTTAGGTTTTCATTTTTAATATTCTATTTCATTTGTTTGTTTGTTTTTTGTGCTTTTTGTTGTTTGCAAATGTGTTCACATACTTATGATTCACGCATGTATCATTGTATTCATTTCGTAAGGCTTTATTGATATGTTAGTGTTATGCAATTTAATTCTTAATTAAGTAATTTTTAGTTAATTGAGAGAATTGGACTGATTGCATGTAATCAAATTTTCAATATGCAGTTTTTCATAGGGGTTAGGAATTAACCCCTATATACAAATGTGTCATAATTTTTATATTTTACATCAATTGATTCTCTGTATAGGATATTATTGTTCGTGGGCTAATGAAAAGAGTATATTTTGATATGATTTTACAATGTTTAAATGATCTTAAAGGTTATTGGTTATTGTAGCTAGATTTAGTGGATATTAAGTAGTTGAGTATTTATTTTGTTGAACAGAATTGACTAGACAAATGAAAATACGACGTATAGTAATGTATACTGGTATATACGGTCGCATTTGTCTGAGGAAGCACGTGGTAATTCATAATCAATTGCACGCGCTGAGAGTAATGAAGTTCGAGTTAAGGTCATTTGTACTAATGTAGCGGTACCTTACCGAAACACAGAATCTGTAAAGACAATATTTGCTAAGATCATATTAGGTCAGACATTGTGCAGTGCGAATCGCCCAATCTGAATACGAGCAGCGTTATATAGCTATACGCAAATAATTTAACCATAATGAACTCTTGTAATACCCTCATATTTAAGGAAGCAGCTTCATACTCCGGGAGAGAGGAAGGAAGAGGGAGGAGATAAGTATAGGAAAACCCGATGAGTCAGGGGGAAATCCGCATCTAAGAGAGGTCGGACTAAACAGGGGTCGCAAAGAGGACCAAAGCACACGCATGACGTGGGAACAAGACAAGAGGAGACAGACGCCAGGTGATGCTGTCGAACTTAGAAGTGAACTCATAATTCACAAATCGTAAATGATGTAAATTGAACATTGCGACTAAATTTTATCAATGTGAATCAGTTGGATTGAACTTAAAATGTTGGCCACGTATTAACTCAAAGTGAAGTTTTGGTTATGCATTAATTCATAACATATATTTTAGTAAATCTATTGCATTAGTTGAAAGTGGAATTTTGTTTATGTACTAATTTATCAAATTTACTTTTATTATTGGAAAAGGAGGCTCGTAGTTGTTTATTTCTTTCAATCGCTTGCTCAGCTATCTATTAATGTTTCCTCTATCCGTCCACACAGGGCAATAAAACATTGGGAGATCAGTCCATAACTAACAAACGCCAAATCAATTAAGGGGGGTTTAGTGTTTTAAAATCACCCTTTTTAATCAGATTGGATAAGACTTTCACAGACCGCTCAAAGAATGGATTTTTTTCATGTCACGTCGTTGGTAACAATGAGAGCATCAGTGAAATAAACATCCTTGAATATCGTACATAATCTTTGGTGGATCTTCTAAATCCCAACCATCCACCGAATATGTTCCAAAATTTCTTTTTCCTTCCTCCGTTTCTGGCATGTTGATTCTTTTGTTGTCATGCATTTCACACAAGTAATGAAGCCAGCGCTGAGCTTTGACATAGTATCGACGCTCGATGACTAAGAAGCTTTAAGACATATGAAAACTAGGGTGTTCCTGGACATGGTGATGGTGATGGTGATGGCGATGGCGGCGATGGCGATGGTGATGGTGATGGTGATGGTGATGGTGGCGATGGTGATGGTGATGGTGATGGTGATGGTGATGGTGATGGTGATGGCGATGGCGATGGTGATGGTGATGGTGATGGTGATGGCTTTCTTCAAAGGATCAATTCCTAAATTCTCCATGAAAAGTTCTCGAACATTTCCACAGCAACTGCGTAAAATGTCCACGTCTGAGCGACAATTCTTTAACATTTATTTCTTAAAATCGAAGGGGTCCAAAGCGTGAGAGCGATGTCAAGCGTATAAAGCTTCTCATTCTTCGGTGTTGAGGGAGTCGTACTAACGGGCATCAGGCAAATGTGGCAAGACTGCGAGTAGACTCGCTTCGGTATTGAAAAAGTGTAGAAAATATCCTTTAACCATTTCTGTCATTCCTAACTTTGTAGGCATCAAAGACTCAAAGACATAGCGAAATAAACTCACGGAATCTTTAAAATGTACTTGTTTCGCTTTCATGTAGATAATAAGCGTATCTGAGGAATCACGTGATAATGGTAATGACATCGAAATGTTCTTCTTGATGATACATGTGAATATATTTTCTCTCTGGGAAATCGTTGATACGAAACACCAGAGGTATGTGTACTTTTAACGTGTAGTGTGGATCCAAAGAAGTCTTGCAGTTTTTGCATTTCAGGAACGCCAGGGACTGTGTCATGGAGAGGCCTGCCTGCTGTAATTGCAGTTCTGTTTCTCTCTGTTGTCTGACCCGGTCCTGTTTTTTAATGCTTTCCCAGGCTCCTTTCCATTCAGAATTTTCGACATAAGTTAGTCAACGACGATGGCTCAGTCTCAACACATTTGCTCTTGTTCGTTGTTCATTTGGACGATGCTGATCTTTGTGCTGCGAAGTTCGTCCACCAATAACAATATTCTGTATCCACCCCCTTACGGAGGAGAAAAAGTGGATCATGTAAAGCGTAACATTGCCGTGTTGTGATATATATATATATATATATATATATATATATATATATATATATATATATATATATATATATATATATATATATATATATATATATATATATATATATACATGCGTGCGTGCATGCGTGCATACATACATGCATGCATGCATGCATGCATGCATACATACATACATACATACATACATACATACATACATACATACATACATACATACATACATACATACATACATACATACAAATGTAACAAAAGAAAAGAGTGAATCCAACAAGCTGGTATATTTTTAAAATATATTTTATTTCCATAGAAAACAATGTAAAAATTGGAAATAGGACTTGGGGTTTGTGAATATAATCCAATATTATTAAGTCCAAGAATTGAATAATATAAGTGTATCACTAAACAGCTCTGATTGAATTCAGGTTCGAATCTCGATGAAGTTTCAATATGGAAGGCTATGACGTCAAATGAGGTCGTTGTTCTGATGGTAACAGTTCCTTGTTGAATTTTGTGAATCAGGAATACTATTGCGGCCAATTAAATTTCCAAATAATTTCCACTGAATGAGTTTCTCCAAGATTTTGATGAAGAAGCACTTATTTTCCATAAATATAAATTATTTATAAAACAATGTCACTCAAATGGCAACAACACAAAATACCTCCGAGTTCCTAAAGGTATTATTTTACGAGTGAATAAATTTAATACCAATTGGCTGTTTTAAGCCTCGATTTTAGATCACGTGGTAGTTCACGTGACAGGCTTCGTGATTTTTAACTTGAACATAGCAATACAAAAATGACATTTGTCACGTGTTTTAGAATAGCCCTATCTAAAAAATCAGATTCTCACGCTATAAACAATTAATAAAGAAACCCTTTTAAAATATGGGTAACAAGTGGGCCGTATATGACTATGGTAATAGCCAATCATTTTAGCTTAGTGTTTATGAAATTGCGAACCAAGGTCGGCTAAAAATAATGATAAAGTAGCTGTTACGTTCTAATTAGGTCAAGTGAATTTTCTGAAAAAGAGATTAAGAAAACAATGAAAATTATCACTACAACAAAATATAATGAAACAAAAAAGAAATAATAATGAATTAAAAACTAACACACAAGCAATTTAATTACATATTCGTACCAACATATGTATGTATGTATGTATGTATGTATGTATGTATGTATGTATGTATGTATGTATGTATGTATGTATGTATGTATGTATGTATGTATGTATGTATGTATGTATGTATGTATGTATGTGTGTGTGTGTGTGTGTGTGTGTGTGTGTGTGTGTGTGTGTGTGAGCCAACAGGGACTGAGCTTCTGCCCGACGCCTTAAGAGGGAGGCGTCTTCCGAATGTTTTCTTCTGATGTTTATAGAAGGCTACTAACTACTCTTACTCCTTTTTTTTATTTTATAAAAGTCAATATAATTGCTATATCAGTCATTTGGGCTTGAGAATGCCCACATCGTCAAAACAAGACAGGAGAGACACAGATCAAGATACCTGTTATCATTGTCAGAAGAAAGGGATATTGGTCTACAAGTGCAAATAAACCAAACATGGATGTGATCCAATATGTATTAACATACAAAAACACATAAACCATTACAGCAGCAACAATGACCACGGATACTTCTTGAAGGTGATGTACAATACCCTGAACAATTTCGCCAAACTCAACAATTATTCGCTAGCGCCAGAGGCATTATATGTGCCCGGCGGTTGACTTTCTCTGTTACAGTGCGCAATCATGAGCAAATCTGAACAAAATTATCCTGAATGCACTAAAATTGTTCCAAGTCTCGGAATCAAACACAACACAAACACAACACAAACATACACGAGAAAAATATATTATTGTATTTGTAATTGGGAATAAATGTTAAGAAAAGTCCATCTAGTGCTTGGATTTCTCCAGCATGCATATATACTACTGTGTGTGTGTGTGTGTGTGTGTGTGTGTGTATATATATATATATATATATATATATATATATATATATATATATATATATATATATGTATGTATGTATGTATGTATGTATGTATGTATGTATGTATGTATGTATGTATGTATGTATGTATGTATGTATGTATGTATGTATGTATGTATGTATGTATGTAAAAGGATCTGAGAATAAAGGCCGCCAACAACTTGAAACAGAATTCTTTAAGCCGATGAACTATGCCGTGTTCCAAAAACCATGGAGAATTCGCACAAATGGATCTGATCAACTTTGTCCGCCATTGTGAAAACGATATGCTTCACAGGCTCATTGCTGACCCGGCATCTGAATCTTGGACGAAGATGGCCTGTTGCCATTCAGAATAATAAATAGAAACTGAAACTCACAAAACCAATAAATGTTGGATCATCAGTAAATGACTTGTGAAAATTAATAATGTATGAATTCTATTACAAAAAAAGCAAAACCATTCTACAGCGATCAGGTCCAAAACGCTTTACACCAACACCATTTATGCATATCACCACTCATGATGTTCACTACGCGGATACTGCAATAAGCACACTTGTGAACAAATTTGAAAACAGTGAATATCATAAATAACATCCGTTTAGAAATACTAACAAAAAGGTTGTTGGTCAGTTCAATGATGTGTGTTCAGAAAAACCAACTGAAGAATATGTGGTACTGTGACATACATATGTATGTGTGTGTGTATATATATATATATATATATATATATATATATATATATATATATATATATATATATATATATATATATATATATATATAAAAATATATATATATATATATATATATATATCTGTGTGTGTGTGTGTGTGTGTTTAATGCCTTTGCCAGTGATGCGAATTCACACACTGCAAATCTTATCCAGTCTTGGAAACATCCCACGAGTATTTACCGATGCACCAAGGTGAGTTTGTTACCACTTGATACCAAGCAATGGATACTCCCCAATAAAATCACCACTTACTCATTTGGGCATAATGTGATTGTGAATTAATCTATAACCGATACACTAGTGCATATGTCAATATGTTACCATAGATATTTATGGCAGTTCTGTATTCTCTGGAATAACTTGCAATTCCTCTTGCACAAACACTTGGATTGTTGGTTGGACACCAAGTGTTCTGCCAGTCCGAAATGGTCACATGTTGGTTGTTTTTCATTACCAATCCATTCCAAGATAGTAAATACATCGATGAACCATAATGGATCAGTAGCAGAACCATACTGGATCAGTAGCAGAACCATACTGGATCAGTAGCAGAACCATACTGGATCAGTAGCAGAACACTGTCCACAGTCTAACTTTCTAGAGGCATGCGTATAGCAAACAAATTTGTTTCTGAATGGTTCCAATGGTGGAAGTTGTTGAACAATTTTCGGAGTAATTGTGGTAGTCTTTTGTTGAATAGCAGTAGTTGATTTTAAACCAATCATGAAAGTGGTTTTATTATTCATTGCTGCATGATCGTTTGAAAGAGCTAGCACTTTGGAGACGAGATCACTTTGCACTTGAGGTGCTAGTCACCTGCATCTGAGACCTCATTAACAATTGCTGCGTTCACTGATAGCCAAATAACTCTTCTGCGTATGTGCGATTAAATAGCTTGGTCATGATATATATTAAGATGTAAAACACGAACATGCACATTGTGTTTGTCAACGGTGCCACAACAGATCTGAGAAATCCTTTACCTGGATACACTTGTAACAATCATGACCATGTTAATGGTCCAAACATACAAATACGTTTGAGTGTATCTACGATGGTTATGGTGGCATCGGTTGTATCTAACTACAGTGGCGTCCTTAGCGTAAATGGTGACCAAGGCAACGACGAATGCCCTACAGGGTTTTGACTCCCCAAGACGACCTGTGTCCAGGGCAATCCCTCTTTAGCATGCACTGATCATCAACCGTGGTATGATGTTTTAAAACATTTTAAGGAAGCAATGAATAGCGTTGGCGATGCTACCACCCCACCATCGATTTCTTTTCTACTATTAAGGAAGTGTCTACCAATGATGATTGGGTTTCTTATTTGTGCTTGTTGGTGATTTTTCATTTCCATCAAGATAGTCTCTTACTCAGCCACACTAATTATTTTATCTTCAGTAGTACCAAATACAGTTTGCTACCAGTAATCATGCTGAAACCATGTTGTATCTGTGTGGTTACAGATTTACAGATAATAAAAGTCAAGCGAAGACACGCACACCCCCAAAATACAAACACAGATTTGCTCTTGGCAGTTGTGGCAGTTACTGATGTCACTGCATTTATCTTGCATGACCCTGGTTGTTTGTTTAGCTTCTTAACTTACATGGTTTAATGTTTGCTATACTAATAATCCATGGGTTGTACAACGTATGTGAGTTGCTTGCTAAATAAGCCAAAGTCTTCAGGCACAAAGATGTGACTTATATCAGGCATAAAAGGGTAAAGCTCATAGAATGACACTAACAAAGTACTTGTAAGACCCTGGTAAATTATTTATATTCAGCCATTTGTTTGTGAATCCATTTTTAATTCCCTCCTGTTATGATGATTGTCTACTTAAATCTTTTGTAAACTATAACTTTATGTACAAAGTGAAATACATAAATTATTAATAGGGAACAATAGTATTACTGTATTCTGCATTTCATTGATCGCCAAAAAAAAAATGGTACTCCCTTGACCTGCATGAATATAAAGAGCTCAGACTAGCTCAGATTAGTTTGGTCATGCATCACTGGTTAAACATATGAAATGATACTGTGATGGGTGGTGGTAGTTTAAACATTACAAAAGAACTTTCAATTCGGTGTCGTTAACTAGGGAATGATCTCCTGCGATGTTATTAACCCAGTGTGGACGGACAGATGGAACGTTACAGATACATCAGCAAAGTATTGAAATAAATTTTAAAAAAAACAATGAGACCCCTTTCAATGAATATAAATATGAAATTTTAATCAGATAACATATAATAAAAAAACAATCAATTCCCATACAACCAATTCACTAAATTACGTATATTCAATTAAAGCATATCCAAAATTCACTTTATATTCGATTGATGGCCAATGACGGAATTTAATTACAGCGTAAAACTATCATCATGTATTCGAGTGTTGATTCTGAGTTCAATCTAGTGCTTTGACATCGTCACCTGACATTTGTCTTCGCACGACTTGTTTCTCACGTTTAACCACATGCTTGGTCCTCTTCCGACCCTCGCTGTTCTGACATCCCATAGATGTAGATTTCCTCTTTAACTTATTTGGTTCCTTCCGTATTCCACCTTCTCCTTTCTCTCGTTACGAGTACGAAATATTAAGGATGAAGCTGTCTCCTTAAATGTAGAGTATGTCTCATGCTAGATAAATTCCACTACACATTTAAGTATAAATATAAACTATCTTTCTCGTGCTCAGATTTAGGTGGTTTACACTGTATAATTCTGACCTCACATGACCTTAATCAATACTCTTTACAGATTCTACGTTGCTGCATGTTTACCGTTGATACCCATGACCTTGACTCAAGTTCATTAGAATTCACGGCAAGGTCTAAATTCCCACGTGCCTTCTATAGACAAATGCGGCCGTTATAGACCATTTCACGGTTATGATCTCCCCTTGAAAACACCAGAGGGCATATCGGTGCAACTTACTTCCTGATATTTCAATCAATAAAGATGTCAGATGTAGATCAAGAAAATTATCATTCTCATTCCGCAAGCAAGATCGAGATATCACTATCTTAAAAAGAAATTCTAACAATATTTTATGAATTTTTTTCATCTTTTTTATTAACTTGTGCTGTTCCTAGCTTTTAAATAAATGTTCTCTTCCCATTTCAAAACTTCATTACCTTTCCATTACTACCTCATGCTCCAGTTTGTATTATTTGATTGTGCGAAAGTGTATCGCTGCGCAAAATGATTGTTACTAAAATTTATCTCGCTTGAAGAATAATGAAAATATGGTTATTTTTTACAGCTTTAATCATTGCAGTTACTGGAGGTTTATCGACGAGAAAAAAAAAAACACTAACTTCTTTAAGGAGACCAGAAATAAAATGTTTCCTTTTCTGTATGTAATTATCTACAAATTTTCAATGGACTGTAATGTTTATAAATTGCATATCGTAAGCGGGTAGTGATTATATTGTTCGAAAGATACGATTCCTTAAATTGCTAACAGTACTATCGTAAAAAAATAAAATAAAAATTGTCACCAATTACATGTAGCTTAAATCCCATGAATTATCACTGTTAATGCTGTGTAATTTTCTCTACAAACAAAATCGCATCTCCATTTCTGCCAAAGAAACTCGGCCAGTTAACACCTGAAATTTCTCTACAGTATATGTAAAGTTTTATTGCCATGATTAAATTAAAAAAAGAATAAAACAACGATAATACCATGCAGTATATATATTAATGTTCATTATATTTTTCATGAAATAACTTGAGTTATATCTAGAAAGGATTTATTTTATTCAAAATGCACAAATGTCATCCACGCTTGAACAGATAGACGCACGTACGAGTCTACTTGATGATTATTTAAATTTTATTTTCTTGAACGGTTGGAATTTTTAGAGTATACAATTTAGAGAAATATCGATATTAGACACATTTTATATGTATATGACATTTGTGGCTCTCACCAATCTGTCTGTCTCATTTCATCTGGTGCATGGGTATGTATATGTATGTATATGCTTGAATGTGTTCATATACGAATATTACATAAACATACTTCTGGTTAAAAACGAGTATATAATGGTACTAAGATAGAAAAAGTGACTGATAGATAAAGACAACAAATATGAATATGTGGGACTATCCATTTATTATTGACTTGAAGAGCATGTCCTTACAAACAGTCTCTTTTTAAAATCATACCGTCTGTAATTTTACATCCAGTCACGTGGTTCAATATTGTTAACCAAAGTAATAGGACGGAATCTGTGAAAAAATTGGATCTATTAAGCTTACATATTTGATGCATGAAAAGTCAAATAGAATTAAACTAAATTTACTAAGGCTGTTTTAGATGAATTTGTTGATGGCAATCAGAAATGTTGTCTAAATATTCCAGCAAATTTGAGAGTTATTACAACGTTTCAGCATAGACAAAGAAAAATCATCCTGAAAATTATTGCGTGCACCATTCGAAGCTTGATGTTTTGGAGGAGTACCAATAACAAGTTAAGTATTTTCATGGATTTTAAAGATGGGCGCCATAGTGTCCACAACTGATTAGAGCTATTTCTACTAAGTATGAACCAAACATAAGAAGTTGATTGGTGAAAGGACAATGCCGATGAACAGCTATCTAGGAGAACAGTGATATCAAGATGGCCATTCCGGGAGCCATATTAGAAGTTGAATTAGCACTTTTTTCATTGATTACCAGCTAGACATCATAAGATGTCTTTCAGTGAAAACCCCATTCTTTCTTTATATGATCATTAATTTTGGATAAAAAGTGATAAATATTTTTTCAAAATGGCCACAGAGGAAAATATACACAATGTCTGCATTTTCATTTAACACCAACTAGGCAACGTAAGCTGTATAGCAAAACCTCCAAGTTGATATGACCATCCATTTGTGAGGAGTAGTGATAAGATTTTTTTTTAAGAAGGAGACTGTGACAGTATAGCTGACAATCAGATTGGTGCCATTTTCATTTAGAACCATCTAGACATTATGATAGGTCTTTCGGTGAAATTCCAAGTCATTATAAATTCAAGATCAGGAGGAGTAGTGATAACAAGATTTATTAGTCTTTAGAACAATTTCAATTAGGACTAACTGGACATCATACAAAGTCTTTCATTGAAATACTCATGCTGATATGACCATCCTCCATTCAGAAGGAGTAGTGACAACAAAATTTTCCCATTGACCTCTGTTGTCGTCATAAATAGATTTCTGAGTGGCACAGTTTTTATTTATGACCAACTAGAATGAATGTAAGCGTAAAGTTTCAAGGCAATCTTCTAAGTAGTTTAGAAGGAGTAGCTGAAACTTCTGCTAATGGATGGATGGATTATGGTCATAAGACCACCCCATAAACTCATCTGGTCTATGACCAGTAGAACTAAAAATATGGCCCTATTGGGGCAAGTGGATTTTTGTGTTAGGGCAAGTGGATTTTGAGCCAAGGCAAGTGTTTTTTGTTGAAACCAACTGTCCAAGACCTGTGTCTGAGAAAAAATTCTTTGAGCATTGATGTCGGTAGGAATATTTCTATCAAGAATTATTTACAGTGGTTCAGCCAATCCAGTGCATTAGTTGAAAACAGGTTTCTACTTGATTGCAATGGGAGCTATACCATGCTAGAAGACTATCCCTTGACAGTTTGGACAGAATATGTCATAAAGAACAATACAAAATACATCTTATCAAAACTTGCACCGCTGTTCTGGAGAAGTTTAATATACAATTTTTCCACTGAGTTCTTTTGAAATCACACAACATAACCACAATAAACATAATTTGGGTGTGATAAATTCTAAGAAGTATTCCCATCAAGTATAATTTACTTAAATATTCTCAAAAACTGGTGAATTTTTTGTGAATTTAAAGTAAAAAAAGGGAGACTTAATGGCAAAAGCTATAATTTAATGCAGAGATTCAACCTGCATTCACTCTCTTAACAAGGGAAAAATGATTAAAAACAAATTTTAATTTTCTTTTTTTATTTGTCTATGTAACAGGTTGACCATTTGGATGGGAAACAATCCCAAGGTCACCTTACATATGACAGTCTGGGGAAATAAATATAAAGTAAGAAAAAATAAACACACACACATGCACATATTCATATATTACACAGTCTATTATTAGACAATTTCAAATATACATCCAGGTGACACATTGTACACTATAACATGATACTATCAAACATGCATTTTAGTTAAACATATTCTTAGTTTTTGTGGAATAATGGTTCCCACTATTCCCAAATCAACATGTGTTTCTTTCTTTTCAGATTTGATTACAATATTTTTTTCCAGATTGTAATCATCTATAAAAAAAACTTTCAAACCATCTAGGTGTATTTCATTTCATTTTATATGTACAAATGTAGTGATTGGCTAAAAGAAAGCAAAACTAAAAAGGTTGTTCATATATTCAATCTCTTCTTGCATCTTGAAATATTAGTTTTTGCACTTGTATTTAGATTCACTTTATTTTGTTCGCAATGGGACACATTATTCCACAGCTTGATTATTACATTTTTATCTTATTATATTTTATTTTATCTTATTTTATATTTTATTTTATTTTTATTTTATCATTATATTTTATTTTATCTTCACAATATTGATAATTATTACTAGTATTTTTTCCTGGGCATTTTTACAAAAAGTACATTTCTCAGTACTGGACATGTTTATTTTCTACAGAAAAGAATTCATTGGCAAAATTCTAGGAGTAATATGAAATTGAAAGCATTGTCATTTTGAGTTTCTTGTTATTTTAAAAACTTTAGCTAAGATGTCAGGCCATATATTCATACTGAGACTGAAAATGTAATTCATCTTCACTATCATCTTCACTAGTTGCTTTTACATCTTTTTTAAAAAGTAATTGCAACAGTATTAATATCCTTTATTTTATTGAAATACAAATTTTAAACGGAAAGGGATAAATGATCTGAACAATGCCATTTTAACTCTAACTTTTGACACAAGGCCTTTAACAATTAATTATCCCTTGAAAGGCAATGAAATTCATACGGAGACCATATCTAGCTTTTAAAGCTATCAAAGTCAACCATAGTTCCATAATCTGTAATCAAATCACCAATATAGATTATATTATGTTCAAACCATTTCCAAAAAGTAATTGGGTACCTTTTTCACCCTTATACTGAAGTTCATCCATAAACTTGTTTTTATAACATCTGCTCCAGTCTAGGGGTATATTTTTCTCTAATAATGCCAGTAAAACAACACACCAAAAAGTATTTGTTGTTTTAGGATAAAGTCATCATATCTTCATCTCCTATTAGGAAAAGGTATCTAATCACACATATTTCATATTCAAATAAATTGACCAATTTTCTGTGAGGTAGAAGAACTCTATGAATCCATGTTATGTTCAAAACTAATATAAATTATCAATATCTATCATCTCCAAGCCATTTTAGAAAAAGTTGACTCATAACCTCTTGTTTAACTTTGTTTGCTTGTAATTTCCATATAAAGGAGAGGAATAATTCATTTAATTCTCTAGTAAAATTTTGTGGAGGATTTGGCAATGAGATGAACAAATGATTAAGCATTGGAACAATTAATGTTTACTGAACTATTATTTTATTAACTGGTGTTAAGGATGTTTAAACAAGCTTTAATAATTATTGCTTAATTTTCAAAATTCATTTTTACCATATTATCCAAATCCACCAAAAACTTTATGCCCAGTGATATAAATTCAGTTACGAACCTGTTATGAAATGTTTCTGCACTGTACTTGCTTTCTATCCAAACTGTTTTTGCTTTGGCAATGTTAAGTTTCAGTCATGATATCCTTGCAATGATGTTTCTTATTTCAATAGAGGATTCCAAGAATTCAAGAGGCATCAAGAGTTAAAATAGTGTCGTCTGCAAACTGAGACAGCATATATTCTGTTTTCTTTAACTTGATACCTTTTATTTTTCATTATTCTTTAATAGTAAAGACAATATTTTTGCACAAAATAAGAAGAGAAATGGGGATATTGTATCACCCTGTTGACAACCTCTGGAAATTTTGAAAAATTTTGAAAGAAAGAAATTTTGTAAAACTGACGATAAGATATTGCAATAAAAAGTCTAGCCCAGTACTTATACTTGGTTAATAAATTTAAAAAAAGTAAGAAAATTTAATTTCCTTGAAACAGATTCAAATGCATTTCCATAATCAAATAATAATAATACAAATAACAAAAATAATCATTAATAATAATAATAATAATAATAATAATAATAATAATAATAATAATAATATAATACACCAATAATGTCAACTCTGTTCTGTAATGTTCATAAGCTCATATACAATCCTTGTATTTTCACCAATGTACATGTATCTTCTTTTCACAAAACCAGTTTGATCCTCAGATATTATTTCATTTAGTATTGACTTAATTCTTTTGACAATACATTCTGATGCCAGTTCCTTAGGTACTGCTTAGGTTTATCCTTTTTGGGAATGCAAGTTATACTATCTTGTCTCAAAACAGTTGAGAATAATCCAGTTTTATATGCTTCATCAATTGTTCTAGCTACAAATTTCCCAATGTCAATCCAATATATTTTTAAAAATTTAGCTGTGAAACCATCTTATTCTGGGCTTTTACTTTTTTTCATACTTTTTAAACAACCAAACACTTCCATTTGGGTAACTCTGCCTTCAAATCTAAAAGATTGCTCTTGGTTATGTCTAGGAATTTGATAGTTTAACATCCACTAAGTCTATAACCTTTACCTCTTTTTCCTCATTATACAGGTTAATAATATTCTCTAACTTCCCCTGGAATATCAAATTGACCAATAATAATTTCATTTTCATCTATAATTAATTTTATAATTGTTTATTTTTGTTTTTTTGGTTGGTTTCTCACTCTCTTCTATCCAATTATACGCTGGATCTAATCATATCTCCTGGAAGCTTTTTTTCTCAAGCTTTTAAGCTATTTCTTTTTAGACTTCAATATTTCTAAGATCAAATGGAATCATTCTCTATAGAATGTATTTGCTGCACAAGTTCAATTTCCTGTTTAATTTACATTTCTTTTTATGTGAAGCATATGAAATAGTTTTTCCATGAATCTCCATTAACAGTGTATCTGGGAAAAAAAATCTGATATAGTTAGTCCTTGATCTGAATTTAATACATTGTTGATATTTTCATTATAATCGGTTGCAGCATATTGTAATTTCAATTCTTTTTTTATGTAAATTTTTATTTCATCAATATAGTTTTTATCAAACAGTAAACTGTTTTTAAATTTCCACAAACCTTTACCTCTTATGAAATTATTTGAATTTGAATACAATGTTACTATTGAGCATTCAGATGTATAAAAGAAAATTACATTATACATGCATCTAAAGCAAAGAATATCAACAGGTTTTGACATTCAAAAGTCTGAATAGATTATACAGAAAAAATTTACACAGCAACTAAAATATTTTCACACTCCCGAAAATTTACTATAATTTTTTAAAAGCACTTTTAAAGAACAAGGCATATCTGTACACATTTTTATACATTTATTAGGATGAGACACAAGTTTGTCATTTACAGTACAAAATGATAACATAAAAATGCAATTCATAAATTAGTAAATGGGATATAAACATGAATATGAGTAATGCTCTAAAAATGAACATATTCTCTTACGTTCAAGTTTCTTCATTCAATATATAGACTTTCATCATAAAAGAAAACTTTCACGGAAATGAACCCCAAAGTGAGACTCATTATCATAATTATTTTGATACCTACAGCATCAATTTGTTTTTATGTTTATACAACCCTGTTTTTTGGGATACCATCTAACTCATTTACAAGTCAAGTCCAAGTACAAACAACATCTGCCATAGCATAATGCATTATGTTGCTGTTTCTATTGGTCACTCTTAACAAAGTGCATGGACACAAATCTGCCAGTGCATTATGAAATGGTAGATCTGGATCTGTGCAGTATGCAGTTGGGCTGAACTTGTGAGTATACGGCATATTCTCCCACCATTCTCAGCCATTTAGGAAATTATCCATTCTCATAGGATGTCTTCATGTGACATATCTTCTATTTGTCACAAGACAGCCTGTTTGAAGAAAATGATCATTAATTTTGTCACAATATGACATATTTTAAAATGCTGGCTCATTTGAGCTGGGAAATAATAGTGATTGTGATTTCATCTGTGAAGCCTCAAATCCTGTGAAAGAAGCCCTGGTTTTCTTGTAAACAAATGTTTCCCCATACAAGTAATTTGTGTTATTTACCATTGTGTTTCAAGCTTGTGTTTCTAAATATGTCATGGATATGGGTTATACTTATTATCACATGTATAGTGAAATGTCTCAACATGGTAGTCTGTTTATGATGATTTTGAATATCTTTATGTGGCAATATGTTTCACCAAAATTGTTAGTCAGGAAAGGTGATAATAATATTTTTCCATCACAAAGCAAGATCTGCTATAAGAGACTCCCTTTTTTATTCATCTTGACTTTTATTTAGCAAGTAAAAATCTTTAACACTGAACTTAATCTAAAAACATTTAACATTGACCATAATCATGGATGTGGACAGACATTTGGACATAGGGATAGACAGGCATGGAAAATGATACAATGTGACTGTAAGTCTGGCTTACACTAAAGCAGAGTAAACAAATATTGCAGTCAATATGCAAAGACAATGATAATGGTGATCTTTTATTTAATGACATGCTCCGACACGGTGGCCTTTCCACGATGGGTGATGGTTATTTCTGCAGGATGCTGTTCCCATGGTTCCCCATCCACCTGCATTGGGGCATTACCACCAAATAAAATAATCTATAAAAAATGAAAATAAAAAAAATCATTAAAATTACTATCCTAGAGTTCTCTTTATCTACTGTAAGTGAAGCAAGCAATGTGAGCCTGTAACTGTGGGTTTTCATGTGTTAACCAGCAAATTAGTATCAGCATTTTAATATATATCTTCTGATGATTTTAATGATAACATCTGAGGCATAACAAAAGATATCATCAGGTGCTACAAAAACAAACTGTTAGTTTTAACCTCTCTTCTTGTGCATAAACAGGATAGCTAAAACAGTCAATACATGTACTACCATTCATTGTTTTGAATAGATGTCCTCAAAAAGAAAGTCAATACTACCATAGATTGTTGTGAATAGATGTCCTCATTAAGAAGTCAATATTACCATAGATTGTTGTGAATAGATATGAAAGTCAATAACATTCACTGTTGTGTATAGATATCTTCAGTAAGAAAGTCAATACTATCATTCATTGTTGTGAAAAGATGTCCCCAATAAGAAAGTCAATACTACCATTCATTTTAGTGAATAAATGTCCTCTATATGAAAGTCAATACCATTCATTGATGTGAACAGATGTCCTCAAAAAGTCAATACTACCAATTATTATTGTGAATAGATATCCTCAACAAGAAAGTCAATACTACCATTCACTGTTGTGAATACATGTCCTCAGTAAGACAGTCAATATTAACACTCATTGTTGTGAATACATGTCCTCAGTAAGATAGTAAATATTACCCTTCATTGTTGTGAATACATGTCCTCAGTAAGACAGTAAATACCAACACTCCTTGTTGTGAACACATGTCCTCAGTAAGACAGTAAATACCAACACTCATTGTTGTGAATACATGTCCTCAGTAAGAAAGTCATGCATTGTAGTGAAAAGACCTGCTCAACAAGATTAAAATGTTCAAGATACATGACTATAAAAGCAACTAAATCCAATAACTACTGCAGCTTAGTGCAACAAGATTACCTAGAATGGAAAACTATACACCCATTCTATACTTATTAGTCCTCTGTGAAGGCATTAGTACAGTATGGTTGACTTGGGATGTCTCAATGACCTTGACTTTTGATTGAAATATGCAGTCTGAAGCTGAACTCATGCACAGAAACCACTGTTTACTTATTAGATTCCACATGACTATGACCTCTTTCTTTTAAGATACCCGAATACATACATATTTTTTCAATTCTAAGTGCAAATCATCCACAAATCACGTCTAGAAATTTTAGAACAAAATTTAGTCTGCAAAACTCATATTTCTTGTAGCCATAAAAACTCATTTACAAAGCATTTGAATTCAAGTCCAGTCTTGTTCACAATTAAATTAGGTTTTTCTGTTGGATTGTTTCAATTTCTTGTACATAGGTAGAAAGAAAATGTATATAAAATAAGTACTTTTTGTGATCAGAGTTTACAGCTGAGTGGTTGAAACTGTCATATAATTTAAAAGGAATTAATTATTTCTATGAATTAACACATTATTCTTGATTAATGGATATTTGTAACTCAATTCATTCAAATGTATTCTGGATTGCATCACTGTGCTCTATCAGGACATTAAAACAGAAACAATAGTTGCACGCTGTAAAAGATGTTAAGTGACCAGAAAAACACAAAAACTGAACCAGGATGATTTAAAAAAGGAATAATGCTTACAAAAGTAAGAAACATATAGGAATGTTTCAGTGGATATGGACAAAAGAATTAATTCATGATGGAGAAAACAACATTATGTGGCATAATTGGATATGGATGCAGAGAATTATTCAAGTCATCCTGCAGGGCTAATGATGATGGGCTGGAGATGATGGGCTAATGATGATGGGCTAGTGATGATGAGCTAGTGGTGATGAGCTAGTGGTGATGGGCTAGTGATGATAAGCTAGTGGTGATGGCTAGTGATGATGGGCTAGTGATGATGGGCTAATGATGATGGGCTAGTGATGATGGGCTAATGATGGGCTAGTGATGATGAGCTAGTGATGATGAGCTAGTGATAATGAGGTAGTGATGATGGGCTAGTGATGATAATCTAATGATGGGCTAGTGATGATGGCTAGTGATATTAGGCTAATGATGATTGGCTAGTGAAGATGGGCTAATGCTGATAAGCTAATGCTGATGGGCTAGTGATGATGGGCTAATGCTGATAAGCTAATGCTGATGGGCTAGTGATGATGAGCTAATGATGATGGGCTTGTGATGATGGGCTAATGCTGATGAGCTAATGATGATAAGCTAATGATGATGGGCTAGTGATAATAGGCTAATGATAATGGGCTAGTGATGATGGGCTAATGATGACAAGCTAGTGATGATGGGCTAATGGTGATGGGCTAGTGATGATGGGCTAATGGTGATGGGCTTGTGATGATGGGCTAGTGATGATGGGCTAATGGTGATGGGCTAGTGATGATGGGCTAGTGATGATGAGCTAATGATGATGGGCTTGTGATGATGGGCTAGTGATGATGAGCTAATGGTGATGGACTAGTGATGATGGGCTAATGCTGATGAGCTAATGATGATGGGCTAATGATGATGGGATGGGCTAATGATGATGGGTTAGTGATAGATGAGCTGGTGATGATGGGCTAGTGTTCTCCCTCATTTCAAGTTACCTCATTATGAGGCATTCCCTTTCCTAAGGCAGACTTGTTCATGGATTTCATTTCATTGTTTAATATTATGCACAAAATACCTTAAATATAAGGTGATTTCACTTAAAATGTGACCCACATTTATGGCTGAGATGAACAATGTTTTAGTGAAGAGCAATGTATTTGATCACTGTGTTAGGCTTATCATATATAAGACTCCCGATTTATTTTGAAATAATGCAGACACAAACAAGGATTGTTAACAATATACAGCCTATTTGGATGTCATTTTTCCCCATGACCCTTTCAACACATTAGCTCTCAGAACAAAAACAAAAACAAAAAGAAAACTGTAATTTATAATTCATTTAATCATTTGCATTTTAAATGTTATTGGCTACATAACTTGAGTCAGAGTAGACTTTAGCTAGTTATGTGACTGAACTGGTTGCTCACCCAACCACAATGAATTTTTAGCATGGCTAAGATGCCACAATCAGAGGCACAAAGTAGGATAGTAATTAAATGCTAACAAAAGTTCATTTTTATTTGTATTGAATGACTAGGGGAGAATTATATGTGACTAAATATGTGAGTCTATTTTAAATTTTGGTGATGCAAGTAAACATTTCAGATTCAATAGTAAGTAAAAAAGACTTTCTTTTCAAAATTGTGGCCACCTACAGGGGTCAACTGCCAGTGATGGTTTTAGTGATTGCTACCCACTAAAGGCACCTTTTGAAGGACTAAACAAATATCCATTTGTTATTGCTGCAGTAACATCAAATAATTGCATAACATTGGGACAATTTTTTAAAAAAAATTTTCTAATTATATATCAGTGCTTGAGAGGTAATCAGTTTTCATTGAAGTTGTAGAAAAAACTATTTTTCCTGGGTTTTTTAATTTTTTAAATCGCTGTCATGTGGTCGACTGCACAGGGGTTTGTTACAAATAAAAGTTTGAGTCTAACCTGTAACAATATATATATGTTCAATTGTTACAGGTTAGACTATAAATTTTCTTTGTAACGAACCCCTGTGGTCGACTGTCCTGGACTCCTAGTTTTAAAATCCTAGAGAGATCTCTGATGATCAGTGGTGGTTTTTGTGATATAACTTGCAGGAACCATGATATTCAAAAAAATTTTAACCTAATTAATAAAATTGTGAATTCATATTATGCTAAATGCAATGGAAATTGCATAAAGAAAATGATTTGGATTAAAAAGTTCAGCCCCCCATTACTTTTCAAGCAACTAGAATCAAGCCCACCCAAAATATGTTATACAAAGGTAACTTCCTAGCCACAGGGATAAAAACACATCTCCCTAAAGTATGTTTATTTTTTGGTGGTACCTGCCACTGAAATGCTTAACTGCCCAAAATTTCATTATTTGGCATTTTTTCATTTTCTGTTTGCTTTCACAATATCTTAACCTATAAAAGCTAAGCAAAAAAAAACTGTAATCCTGCCTGACACCAAATAAATACTACTGCAAGTGTCATGTAAGGCTAAGACCTTGATGTTTGTTCAATTATCCAATCTCTATTTCTTTCTGCTAATTCAAGCCCTAACCAATTTACCATGGTTCATACACACTGTTGACATCTCAAATACTTATAACAGCTTTGCCAATTAGTGAATCTAAACTGGCAGGGGATTTTTATACAGGATCAAAAAAGCATAAGTCAAGTTATGCCAGACTTTTAACAGTTTATGCAAGACTGGTACACCTGCTATGTTCTCTAACTTCTTAACATTTGCCAAACATAGGATCAAATTATTTAAGTAGCAGTCAGCCTCTTCTTCAGCTCAAATGTACACATGATGGAAAGAAACATAAGACATGTCAGAAGACAATGTGTCTGTTTTTTTAATATGCACAATGCACAATGTCAACCAAAATAAACAGATAAGCAAATATTGTGCATAATTGTTCATATTGTTCCTACAAATGGAAAATCACATTTTCTCATTTCTTAGTAAGAATCAAATACTCAACATTTTTAAACAATTAACTCTGTGATTCTTTTCTGAAATTAATTTTCAAGATTCATATCCCTAAAATTATATAATTTATGGACAATTTGTTCTAAATAATTCTTTGAATAGTTACGTGGTGGGGTAATTTAGTAAAAAAAATTAACTTCCTATGAAATGATTTCAGATATTTAGTTTGGAAATATACAAGAGTATCGTTGAATATTATTGAAGTTAAACATGTATTTGATATATAATTATGGTAATATCATATCTGTATTCTATTAAGCTGTTGTTATTCATTTTATTATCTGGTCTGAGGTCTGTGGTAATTAGTGTTCAAACATGTCCTAATCAAGTGTTTTCCCAAGTCATATAAATGAAAAAGTTTGCCATTTTACTCCTCCCTCATCCAGTAAATAAAATTTGGTTAAAGTATTATTATCTTTATTATGACATCTATACTTCTTTTTTAAATTAGGTTTAATTTGATATTAAAGTCTATACATAAAAGAGAAAGTGTAGGAGTGTGTGTGTGTGTGTGTGTGTGTGTGTGTGTGTGTGTGTGTGTGTGTGCGCACGTGCATGTGTGTGAATATATGTCAGATTTGCTGGAAGTGAAATCTTTTTTTTCCAGAAAACCTGTACCCAAATATTAATTTTTGGGGACAAAAGGAGAAAAATTATCATGGTCTAAATAAAGTTGTATCAGTGTGTTAAATTTAGTTTTGCAATGACAAGTTTGCAATAAGATTTAGAAGACTGGATTTGAATTTTTAAATATAGAACATATGATATATTTTAAAAGGGAATTGTTTCTAATTACTACACACACTTGCACACAAAAATCAGTTTATTGATGTATTAATCATTTATTTCTATGAAGGCCTGGCCCTGTTCAAAGAGGTAATGATAAATATATACTAGGTCTATCTACCTCTGTGATCATTTTATTTTGCATTTGTTCACCTAATAAATGCAATTTTTGAAACTTTTTAATAAAAGTTTAAGTACAAATCTATTCTCCTAGTTGTTTTGCATAAATTTAACTGTCTTATAATGAGTGAAGAAAAATAATATCTCTCGACTGGAAAACAATAGATTTTTCTGGCTAATAAAATTGTCTGAGGATAACCAAATATTGGGACTGGTTTTTTTTTTAACTGGGGGCCCCGAGTGGCCGAGTGGTCTAAAGCGCTGTCAGTTACGGATCACTGCCATCTCACCTCTGTCTGCGTGGGTTCGAATCTAAGATTCAGCGAATGTGGATATGTGAGAAAGCTTGCCAGTAGCTTCTCATGGGTCGGTAGTTCTTTCCGGTGATTTCCCGGTTTCTTCCTCCACCATTAATACTGGTCACAATGAATAGCCTATCGTGTGCTGAAAAATGGCGTTAAGCCCAACAACTACAACAACAAATTTAACTGTCTTATAATGAGTGAAGAAAAAAAAATATTTCACGACTGGAAAACAATAGATTTTTCTGGCTAATAAAATTGTCTGAGGATAACCAAATATTGGGACAGGGTTTTTCTTTGGTTCCACCTATTGGAAATATAATTGGCTATGATCTATCGCTGGAATTCACCTAAAGTATGGTTTGTGCTGATACCTCTAACCTAACACAGATTAACAGCTTAACAGATGTACAGATTATCAGATTAATTAAAGTTTCATAAGTACAAAAATAGGGTTAGATACAGAAGTTCCAGGTTTTTATTTAAAACAAAACTTGCTGCAAGTTTTAATAGGCTATAAGCAAAGTACAAAAATGGAGATCTCATAAAAAATGAGAAAGTCAATTACTTAAAACTGACAAAGCTTAAGAAAAGAATTACAATGGTAACTTGATATACTATTCAAGACATCAGATAACAGGAAGTGGTGGGGGTGGTGCTGGCCATGCTTGTAAATTGAAATTTCAAATGAGCTTGAATAGTCAAGTGGGTAGAATTTATGCTATTATTTAAAAGTCTCAAACAACATTGAAAAAAAAAAACCCAACTGAACACCTATAGCTTGATCATGGGCTAAACAGATCTCAGATCTATAGGTTATTTAGTAACCCTCTACTATAAGCAGAGATTATATGACCAATCAGAGGTCAAATTCATGTCAATTCCTATCAATCGGACACCAAGGCAAACCAGTTAATGAGATCTTAAGATGGTAAAATATTATGTGATGCCTTCTAAACTCTGAGCCTAGGTGAAATCTACAATTTTAAAGAAATGAAATCGTTTTAGTCTAGTCTTGCAATTAAGAAAGCCTAGTCACATTTATTCAACTTTTATTGGTACAATCACTTAGTTTGACACAATCAGTGGGTCAATTTACTGGCGATATGATAAATTTAAGATTAACTCATCCAAGAAAAGGAGTAATTCAACATATTAATAGAGGTGTATGAGTGTGTGTGTGTGTGTGTGTGTGATTTGGAATTTAACAACGCTTGAACAATTTTTCATTCATACTGCTACTATGTCTGCTGTGTGACAGTTTATAGTGATTTCTTACACTGGGGTATCATGTTGCAGACATGCAGCATGATGTCCCACCCAGTCACATTATCATGACACCTGGCTAAACAGTCCAAACACTAACCTCTTAACACTGAGTACCTGGTGAGGCAACTGCTAACCCGTGACCTTCCACATCCGAGGTTGATGTTCTAACCACTAGCCCACCAGAGTGGTCTGTGAAATTTTGCACTGGACTAATAAAAATAGTTAGATACCATGGCATTATTATATGCTCATTTTTTTGCTCCATTAACTTTACATTGTCAGAATCGTTCAATATTCCCCGATATTAAACACCTTCATATTGCACTCCTCGTGCTTGATGCACATGATCGTGCAATATGCTATGAAGTTAAAAGGTCGGTGAGTAGTATTATTGTTTATTGAATAAATATACAATTGGGAACTTTATTATTTTAATAATAAAATAATAAATTTTATTATTAAATATATTTGATTGTGAATTTTATTATTAAGTCTTTGGTAATTAAACAAAAATGAGCATATAATAAAAAAAGGTTACTGTATTTGAATGGAAAAATATGAATTCGTTTTTTTGGATGGATATATTGCACTCCCAAGGTCGTGAAGTATAGCCATCCAAAAATCTTGTTTATATTTTCCCAAACAAATGCAGTAACCTATAATTATAATAGCTATGTAAATTCAAACACATACCTTCACAGTTTTAGCTTGTCCAAGACACACAGGTGAACTTAGGCCCACCTGCAATTGTGCAATATGAAAAGATGAGTAGATGGCTGCCACCTCCAGTAGTCCATCGTCATACCTGGAAGGAAAAGGATATGATATAATGAAGGAACCTAATGAATACAAATCTATAGTTTGGGGGTCCAATTCATCTTTTAGCCTCCAATCGACCTTGTGGTAATTTTATTATTGTCCACGAATACTGTATCATATTAAAGATGCTTAATAAAAACAAGTGTAACAGTGACCCACTGAGGGCAAATTCACATTTTGCCCATTGGAAAAACCAATTGATAATTCTCTCTCTCTCTCTGTATATATATATATATATATATATATATATATATATATATATATATATATATATATATATATATATATATATCCTATTTAACTGTGCATAATACACACAAAACTGCAATGATTATGGACCCAGATTTATTATCACATAAATCTATCAAGTTTGCATTATAGGCAAGAATATACAGCATGTGAATCTATACATTTACCTACACTGTACTTTATTGTCTTCCATTGTCTGCACACAAGGGAGTTTACATAGTTAATTGTCACTGAGCAATTAAAATGTAAAGGATGTCAAAGATAAATAAATAATGATCACTGCACATACATGTACTGCTTAACTGACTAGCAACAGCTAGGGTGATGTGTGTGTGTGTGTGTGTGTGTGTGTGTGTGTGTGTGTGTGTGTGTGTGTGAGAGAGAGAGAGAGAGAGAGAGATTTGGATTTTTAACATAGCTTTAACAATATTTTAGTCATATTGATATGATGTCTGCTGTGTGGCAATTTATAGGGATATTTAGCACCAGCTCATCATGCAACTGACATGTAGTATCATGCCCCACCCAGTCACATTATCCAGACACAAGGCCAACCAGCCCTAATATTAACCTCTTAATGCTGAGCAACTAGCAAGGCAGTTGTTAGTACCATTTTTATAAGTCTTTGGTATGACTTGACAGTGATTTGAACCCTACTCATAATGAGAGTGCAAAATATAAATTTTATATAGTAATTTTATGTAGTAAAGATGTTTTGCATTAATTACAGAGCATTCAGTATACTTGTGAAAAATGTGTGTAATAAAGATGTATTACAGTAATTACAGTACATTCAGTAGACTTGTGAATACTGTATGTAGCAAAAGATGTATTACAGTAATTACAGTGCATTCAGTAGACTTGTGAATAATGTATGTAGTAAAGATGTATTACAGTAATTACAAAACTTTCAGTAGACTTGTGAATACTGTAAATAGTAAAGATGTATTATAGTAATTACAGTGCATTCAGTAGACTTGTAAATACTGTATGTAGTAAAGATGTATTACAGTAATTACAGTGCATTCAGTAGACTTGTGAATACTGTATGTAGTAAAGATGTATTACAGTGCATTCAGTAGACTTGTGAATACTGTATGTAGTAAATATGTATTACAGTAATTGCAGAGTAATCTGTAGACTTGTGAATATTGTATGTAGTAATTGCAGAGTAATCTGTAGACTTGTGAATACTGTATGTAGTAAACATGTATTACTGTAATTACAGTGCATTTACTTGTGAATACTGTATGTAGTAAAGATGTATTACAGTAATTACAGTGCATTTAGTAGACTTGTGAATACTGTATGTAGTAAATATGTATTACAGTTATTGCAGTGCATTTAGTAGACTTGTGAATACTGTATGTAGTAAATATGTATTACAGTTATTGCAGAGTAATATGTAGACTTGCGAATATTGTATGTAGTAGAGATATATTACAGTAATTGCAGAGTAATCTGTAGACTTGTGAATCCTATATGTAGTAAACATGTATTACAATAATTACAGTGCATTCAGTAGACTTGTGAATACTGAATGCAGTAAAGATATATTACAGTAATTGCAGAGTAATCTGTAGACTTGTGAATACTGTATGTAGTAAACATGTTTTACAGTAATTACAGTGCATTCAGTAGACTTGTGAATACTGTATGTAGTAAAGATGTATTACTGTAATTACAGTGCATTCAGTAGACTTGTGAATACTGTATGTAGTAAATATGTATTACAGTAATTACAGTGCATTCAGTAGACTTGTGAATACTGTATGTAGTAAAGATGTATTACAGTAATTACAGTGCATTGAGCAGACTTGTGAATGCTGTATGTAGTAAATATGTATTACAGTAATTACAGTGCATTCTGTAGACTTGTGAATACTGTATGTAGTAAAGATGTATTACAGTAATTACAGTGCATTCAGCAGACTTGTGAATACTGAATGTAGTAAATATGTATTATAGTAATTGCAGAGTAATCTGTAGACTTGTGAACAAACTTTTTATAGGAAATATTCACAGTTGCTGAAGACAATACCATATATTGTAGACTTGTGAAAAACTTAGTAAATATTTTTTAATGTTAATTGTTAAAGTTCATTACTCTTTCAATTTCGCAACGTGATGATGAAAAATTTTAGGACTCAGCTGGCTACCCATATCAAGGTTACTGATGCACTATACCATATCATGGTTACTGATGCACTATACCATATCATGGTTACTGATGCACTATACCATATCATGGTTACTGATGCACTATAGCATATCATGGTTACTGATGCACTATACCATATCATGGTTACTGATGCACTTCTAGCATATCATGGTTACTGATGCACTATAGCTGATCATGGTTACAGATGCACTATAGCATATCATGGTTACTGATGCACTATATCATATCATGGTTACTGATGCACTATACCATATCAAGGTTACTGATGCACTATACCATATCATGGTTACTGATGCACTATAGCATATCATGGTTACTGATGCACTATAGCATATCATGGTTACTGATGCACTATAGCATATCATGGTTACTGATGCACTATAGCATATCATGGTTACTGATGCACTATACCACATCATGGTTACTGATGCACTATAGCACATCATGGTTACTGATGCACTATAGCATATCATGGTTACTGATGTACTATAGCATATCATGGTTACTGATGTACTATAGCACATCATGGTTACTGATGCACTATAGCATATCATGGTTACTGATGTACTATAGCACATCATGCTTGCTGATGTACTATAGCACATCATGGTTACTGATGCACTATAGCATATCATGGTTACTGATGTACTATAGCATATCATGCTTACTGATGTACTATAGCACATCATGGTTACTGATGCACTATAGCACATCATGGTTACTGATGCACTATAGCATATCATGGTTACTGATGTACTATAGCATATCATGGTTACTGATGTACTATAGCACATCATGGTTACTGATGTACTATAGCATATCATGGTTACTGATGTACTATAGCACATCATGATTACTGATGCACTATAGCATATCATGGTTACTGATGTACTATAGCATATCATGCTTACTGATGCACTATAGCATATCATGGTTACTGATGCACTATACCATATCATGGTTACTGATGCACTATACCACATCATGGTTACTGATGCACTATAGCACATCAAGGTTACTGATGCACTATACCATATCATGGTTACTGATGCACTATAGCATATCATGGTTACTGATGCACTATAGCATATCATGCTTACTGATGCACTATACCATATCATGGTTACTGATGCACTATAGCATATCATGGTTACTGATGCACTATATCATATCATGGTTACTGATGCACTATAGCATATCATGGTTACTGATGCACTATAGCATATCATGGTTACTGATGCATTTTAGCATATCATGGTTATCATGGTTACTGATGCACTATAGCATATCATGGTTACTGATGCACTATATCATATGGTTACTGATGCACTATAGCATATCATGGTTACTGATGCACTATAGCACATCAAGGTTACTGATGCACTATACCATATCATGGTTACTGATGCACTATAGCATATCATGGTTACTGATGCACTATAGCATATCATGGTTACTGATGCACTATACCATATCATGGTTACTGATGCACTATAGCATATCATGGTTACTGATGCACTATACCATATCATGGTTACTGATGCACTATACCATATCATGGTTACTGATGTACTATAGCACATCATGGTTACTGATGCACTATAGCATATCATGGTTACTGATGCACTTCTAGCATATCATGGTTACTGATGCACTATAGCTGATCATGGTTACAGATGCACTATAGCATATCATGGTTACTGATGCACTATACCATATCAAGGTTACTGATGCACTATAGCATATCATGGTTACTGATGCACTATAGCATATCATGGTTACTGATGCACTATACCATATCATGGTTAATGATGCATTATAGCATATCATGGTTACTGATGCACTATAGCACATCATGGTTACTGATGTACTATAGCATATCATGGTTACTGATGTACTATAGCACATCATGGTTACTGATGCACTATAGCATATCATGGTTACTGATGCACTATACCATATCATGGTTACTGATGCACTATAGCACATCATGGTTACTGATGCACTATAGCATATCATGGTTACTGATGTACTATAGCATATCATGGTTACTGATGTACTATAGCACATCATGGTTACTGATGTACTATAGCACATCATGGTTACTGATGTACTATACCATATCATGGTTACTGATGTACTATAGCACATCATGGTTACTGATGTACTATACCATATCATGGTTACTGATGCACTATACCATATCATGGTTACTGATGCACTATAGCTTATCATGGTTACTGATGCACTATAGCATATTATGGTTACTGATGTACTATAGCACATCATGGTTACTGATGTACTATACCACCAGATCCAATTTACTAATATTCAATATCAAATATTCCATTAGCATTTTTTAATGTCAGCAGGTCGATTGCTAAAACTATGATGTAACAGTCTCAACTGCATTGCTATGTATATATTATTTAACTTTAAAACATTGATGAGCAAAACAGGGTAACTGTGAACAATAACTTGATAAAAATGTGCATTATGTGTATTTCCTAAATGTGACATAAAATATTTTTTAATGTGCAATAACTTATTTTTAAAATTACATCTTAAAATTTTTAAGTAAAACTTATTTCTGTGAGAAAAACTAAGTGGTTTAAATGCCTGCTCCTTACTCAAATTCTAGTTTGAAACTGATTTTGATGGTTCAATACAACCTGTGTATATCAAATCATTATCCTTGAATTATATTCTATCCAGAATTTAAATATATTTACCATATCATAATCTTTCAGTTAATTATTATTTTCAAGTTTCAAGAAGTAAATCATAGCTTGCATCAAACAATTCAAAAGCAAAATCTTTAATATGCATTTAATATAAAAAATGTTTTGAATAATCTGACTAGATGACATTATATTAAACTGCTATCTTATCCCAATCAGTGGATCAAAAAATTGTGCACATTTTTACCATTATTGTGGTTGAAAGCCATTCAAAAATACAAAGGACACCATAGCAGGATTACTCTGTCTATCTTTCAAGTTAATATAGAATGTAATTTATGACTGTAAGCTGTCAAATAAAAACCCTTTTTACACCCTAAGGTGTGACGATGATGAGCATTTACGATAGTGTATGTTTCAAATTAATAATGGAATGAATACAATTCCTTCTTCATTATCCCAGACACAACAAATGATTTACCTGAAAATTTCCTTTTAGTAAATGGGATCTCTTTCTCTGTGGCTTTTTCACACAGTAGTTGAATAAAAGTAGGATTTACAATGACATTTTCAAGATTTTTAGAATATTTAATACCAGTATTTTTATTATATAAAGTTTTTCACATGTTCAGGATTAAAGATGTAATGTATATACTCACTTATAGGTTGGGTTTAACTGCAAACAATATTTACCCTGATATGCTGTTGAATAATGCATAATGCATGTTGTTTGTTTCACTGATTACTTCTAACAGACTGCATAGATCCACACCTGCCAGTGCATTATGCAGTAGTAGATCTGAATCTATACAGTTTGCAGTTAGGTTGTATTTTTAATATCCTAAAACACTTCAGACCATACCTCATCCTTAACATCATATAAACTGTCTGATTTAAAACCCAGTTCCATCAACAACTATAACTGTTAAATCTTTTTTTTAAAAAACAAAATCATAAAATCTGTAAGACTTTGTGATCTAACAAGTGAAGCAGTCTTCTCCATAGGGGGTTGACCCAACTTTTAATGAGCAATGTCAGGGATCTTGCATGGGTGATGGGTAGATGTCAGTTGAAAATAACTGATAGGAACATGTGCCATGTCTCAAAATGACAGCAAATCAGTCCAAGAAATTTCGAAGCAGCTGACTGGCATGGTCATAAACTCAAACACAGGGGAAGTCAGTAATAATAGAAACAACAGAGAAAAGTATACTTCAAATACAAATCTAATAAGAGTCTTTGGCACCATTTATATGTCATAAAAAAACTGGATCTGTTTTGATCCATACTTAGGCAAATACCAAATTATATATGTACAATATATGGATTTGGTCCAATCTGATTAAAACCATATATCTACGTCCCATATGAAGCTATGATGGGCACCAATAAAAAGTCATGTTCTTTTGACCTTGTGGTTCACCAGTTAAATTGCAATTTCTGTTTAAATATGGCTTATACAAACTTAATAATAATAATAATAATAATAATAATAATAATAATAATAATAATAATAATAATAATAATAATAATAATAACAATGTACCAAAATAATTTCTTTATAAAGATTTAATTGCACCTGATTTAGAGTTAAGTCAATAAAAAAAAATATTCATAAAAAAAGAAATGAGAAATAATTAGTCTTGGACCCAATTTCACCTACATTACTCTTTATGTTAAGTCTATGCTTACAATATATGATCAGTCAATTTTAAATCAAGCTTAAATTAAAATGAATCAGATTACTATATAAATAGGTTAAAGGTATGACTTACCACCAAATGGTTTATTTTAGGTTTATACATTTTTATCCTAGCTAGAGTATTTTTGTAAATTATTCAAAGCATTAGTCTGAAAGTGCTCATTCTGCCCCACTCACCCATTTGAGGTCCCTGCCAACCATCCTAACTTTTACCCCATGACACATTTAGCCCATTTGAGGTCCCTGCCACCCATCCTAACTTCTACCCCCATGACACAGTTAGCCCATTTGAGGTCCCTGCCACCCATCCTAACTTCTACTTCCATGACATAATTAGCCCATTTGAGGTTCCTGCCAGCCATCCTAACTTCTACCCCCATGACATAATTAGCCCATTTGAGGTCCCTGTCACCCATCCTAACTTCTACCCCCATGACATAGTTAGCCCATTTGAGGTCCCTGCCACCCATCCTAACTTCTACCCCATGACATAGTCCATTTAAGGTCCCTACCACCCATCCTAACTTCTACCCCCATGACATAGTTAGCCCATTTAAGGTCCCTGCCACCCATCCTAACTTCTACCCCCATGACATAGCCCATTTAAGGTCCCTGCCACCTATCCTAACTTCTACCCCCATAACATAGTTAGCCCATTTGAGGTCCCTGCCACCCATCTTAAACTTCTACCCCCATGACATAGTTAGCCCATATGTGACCATTGCATTTTTATCCATATCAATTATGCCCCAAAGGTTTTTTTTAAAAAAAAAAAGGGTGAAACCCCAGCCTTTAATATTGCTTATGGATTTGGCTGCATACAGTACCAACTGATACTGCCAGGCAACTTACAATGGCAGCTGTTGTTTTCATTGATAAACCAGTTATCTGCATGAAGATTGTGTTTTTTAATTTCACTTGTACTTTTTGTAAATCCATGCTGTTTCTTATCTGTGCTTGTAACTATCAGTGATTCTCCATTTCTGCCAGCACAATCTCAAACTCCACTGCACTGATTCATTTTATCCTGGACTGCCACATTGTACAATTTACTGATTTGTATCGATATTGCTCTGTGTGGCTGATAAGAATTTGGAATATGTGTACACTCATGAATGCAGTCACATCAAAATTAATTTGCTAGCATCACCAGAGACATATAACTTCAACAATAATACTGATTGGTGCACCTACAACAGTTGATGTAGTCATGATTCCAGTCACACCAATACCAATAGCCATTGCTGTGGCATGACCTCATATTCATGATCAATGTTATCATCTTGGTAATTTCATTTTGCAACTGTTGTTCCGCTTCGACTATTTTATTTTAAACTGGTAAGACTGATGGTCCATCATAGTTCTTCTACTAAAAATGCAATTGTGTATTTTAACTGTATGACAGATAGACTTTGTCTAGTTTTGTCATCATGTGCAGGTGCAATATGCACACACATTTCAACCTAATTACTAAGACCTTTTTTTGCTAGTACAATTGTTATACATTTATAAAAACACAACTCTCTGCCTCAGAATACTTAAATCTGCAGCGATTGTGCATTCTGCTGGTCTTAACAACCATCATTCAAATGCACACCGATTATGACAGCACCTTTTAATCTAACAATTGTCTTTGCCCAATAACTGTTATGCAAACAAGTATACCCTTGCTGAAGAACAGTCGAGATTTTCTTTTCAATTCAGTCAATGATGGAGTGAAATATATGATGGTGAAATTAAATGCGTCGGATACGTCAGTGAATGCTACTTTGCTATTGTAGAAACAATCCGAGAGGTTTTACATCTGCTGCTGCAGTCAATGCTTCTTTGTTTTCACTTGCACATGCGATGATTCCAAGCTTGCCTCGAGGAGTTGGTTGTGTGACATCAGGGTGATTCCAAATGACAATTTCTACTTGACCCTTAGCAAAATTATATGACAGGTCATAAGAGGGTTTGGTAACTCCACTTCAGTGCACATATTTATTGAGAAGTGGGGCACAACTTCGATCATCAATACTCCCAATCAACTTCACCTACCTTTATTTCCAGTTTTGATATGTATAGTCAAGCTGAATTTCTTCAGTATGTTCTTAATGATTGTTCAACCACTACTTAACTTCAGTCTGAAATGCCACATACACATGTTTTAGTGTGGTAAGACCATGCTGGGTACTTATTTGTCCTGCAATACTAGTTGGTGCCTGTATGTCTGTGGTATGTGCAAGAAATGACAAGTGGTTCCTGATTGCATAAACAATAGCAAATGTAATTATGTAGTTAGTAAATGGGATAACACAGGCATCATCAAAATCAGTGTTATCTAATACAACTTTACCAGCAGCATCCTTCAAATGCCAAATTGTATCTTTGGAGTTGTTCTTATGAAATTAAATAACTGTGTTTGGCTCCAAATCTACAAAACCCAAAGATGTGACTGATTGGAACTGTGCATGAAAACCTCAGTGATTTCAACTGCAACTTGTATTTGGTTGGCATGGTCTGATATCCTGGCAAATGCCTCTCATTTTTTCCTCAGTGTAACAGAAAAATTAAAAACATTAAAACCCTCTTTAGTTGATTCTGCGTCATTAGCTAGGCAATGGTCTCCCTTGGTGTTATTTTCCAGTGTGGATGAGATGGAACATTACAGATAACATGAGCAAATTGAAAGAAATAAATAACAAACCACTTTTTCAATAAATAAAATAAGATTGAATCAATTAATATATCATCAAAGAAATCACTTTCATCCAACAGATTTAATAAATTAAATGTAATCAATTATTGCATAATCCGAATTCACTTTCCAATCCAACAGATTTACAGCGAAAGAATTTAGTCACAGTATTCACTTTTACATCATATTACAAGTGTTGAATTCTGAGTGCAATTCCAATGCTTAGACAACATCACCTGATGCCTATCTGATTCTCGTCTTGTCTCCACCTCTAATGCATGTGCTCTGGTCTTCTTCCGATCCCTGACTGTACAAATTCTAACATGTGATCTTAACAAATATCTGTCTATACAGATTCTGTGTTTTGGTAAAGTACCATTACATTAGTACAAATGACCTTAGCTCAAAGTTCATTTCACTCAGCATGCATTCCTCAAAATTCCCACTGCTTTGTACAGACAAATGCAGACATATATACCAGCATACATTACTAGACATCTTATTTACATTTGGCAATTCAATGCAGTTCAATAAAATAAATGCTCAATTACTTATGGAATGATATCTACTACATCTAGCTACATTAAAGTAACCTGCATGATCAATGAAATATTAAAGTCATATATAAATATACACTTGTCATTAGCTCACTATAGCATTACAAAATTAAATCAGGTGCTTCTTCTATTCCTGTTATCTCTGCCACTTGTTGCACTGTGGCCTGTGTGGCCATTTAAATATCCTCAGCACATTCACCTATTTCCATTCTGGGTTTAATCAACAGTGCAAATATTTGTTCAAACCTTTTCTGTGAGGTCTTCTCATGCAGTCTGTCATGATTGTAACACATCTTTGACCTTTTGTAGCCTTCTATCAAATTCTGAATCAATTTCTGCTGTTCTTTATCAACTTCCCATTCTCTTCTAGATCATGTACATCACATGCTGGTTGTTTCTGATTATGAAATTGACACATCCAGACCCGCTCAATATTTATGCTGACAAGATCTGGTCAAATCAATGGAAGAAAACTATATAGGTCTGAGGTTATCTGCACAAACATTTCACGAAATTCATCTCACCTTTGGTGAGTGGCACACCAAGTCCAATGAATATTTCAAGACCATGTGCACCAGTACCACAAAATATCATTATCATGTTACAGTTGTCATGGATTATGTTAGGTACATCTGGTTATTGTTGAGTCAAATGGATTACATCAGTGTTTTTCTGGCAGCATTGTAAAAATATTTTTGTATGATCTCTTGATTTTCAAGCATCAAATCATTGAACATGACATTGTTTTTGCTTGCATCCAAATCATCGATGGTAGGTGCTTTGTCAATGGTGGAAAAGAAATCAATGGTGGTAATGCAACCACTTTTTAACACTTTTTGAACATTTTTTGAAACATCATAACACAGATGATCATCATCAGCTGATATTACAACTGTACCCATATTAACCATCATAAAACATATTCAACAACAATCAAGTTTTTCCTGATCTAGTAGGGTTGATGATTAGTGCACAAACTGAGTTTGAAAACACGGTTCCTCAAAGATATCTTAAGTTTGATGATCTATTTGGCATATTTAAGCATAACTGCCATTAACAAAAGGAATGAATTGTTAGAATTTACTGAAAATATTGAGAGATATCAAGTGACAAATAACCTGTATTTCTTTTTGTCTTGGGCTCTGGACAAGTCTCAGTAATGTTTTTGCTCATATATAAGTTAAATCCAACTGCAAACTGCATAGAACAAGATCTGCTGTTGTATAATGTGCTGGCAGACCTGGTATATGCAGTTTGTAATCAGTAGAACAAACAACACAGACCTTGATCTTTTGATTTTGGAACCTGGATTATAAGTGAGTGCATCAAGTAACTTAAACTGCTTTCATTACCACTTTATGTTCCAAGTTTTGGCAGCTTTGTCCTTCAATATGTTGGTTTGCTGATACTCTGCTGAAAAGTCAGATTTGAAAGTATAAGTCTGGTTTTAAGCTGCTATAATGCAGTGGAACATTTTGTTATATACTTTGTTGTTCGTGTCTGTTGTCTGTCTGTCGAGTTGAAGACCACTCTAGTCATCCGTGTGAGTTGGAGGGGCTGGTTCTGTTCTGTGTGTGCACAGGTGGCTGATAAGGCCAATTCTTGCATGGAAGATTAGATTCAGTTGAATCCAACTACAAACAACACTGTCCCTTACAAGTCATTGCATAATGCACCAACAGATCAGGGTCGATGTTGTTTATTCTAATTACTCCTCAAACTTTACAAGTTCTGGTATCTTTTTAAAAAATCCAATCACTTCTATTTAGTCATTATGGGAATGCTTTACTATAAGCAAAATGTGTTTTCAAAACTGAAGAGCGCTTGCAACATGCAAAACTACGCACCTCCAAAAAATGAAAAACTGATGATGAATGTTCTCCATTACAAATCAGAAATTAATACTTTGCAGGTATACTATAGATATATTTTAATCACAGATAAATACACATACTTGCATTTCCAGCATTGTTAAGATTGTCTACAAGCAACTGTGTATTGACAAAATTAACTGTGTATTGACAAAATTAATGAATAATGCACAGCACAGTCCAGTGTGACTGCCACAAAATGTAGTTCTTTAAATTTTGCAAGATAAATTGCAATCATGCAAATCAATATAAGGTACTTATAGTTAAAACATAAAAGTTGGTTTTAAATAAAGAAAGTAGAGTACTACAGAGTATGATTAACTATTTAAACATTGAACATGCAGCCATTCACTTACCGCCAAACATAAAAAATATATAAAAAAATGAGTGGGAAATACAAACCAAGTGAAACATGGCACCAGCAAGAGGTATAAGGCACTTATAGTTAAAACATGAAAGTTGGTTTTAAATAAAGAAAGTAGAGTACTACAGAGTATGATAAACTATTAAAACATTGAACATGCAGCCATTCACTTACCGCCAAACATAAAAAAATATATAAAAAATGAGTGGGAAATACAAACCAAGTGAAACATGGCACCAGTAAGAGGTATAAGGCACTTATAGTTAAAACATGAAAGTTGGTTTTAAATAAAGAAAGTAGAGTACTACAGAGTATGATTAACTATTTAAACATTGAACATGCAGCCATTCACTTACCGCCAAACATAAAAAAATATATAAAAAAATGAGTGGGAAATACAAACCAAGTGAAACATGGCACCAGCAAGAGGTATAAGGTACTTTTAGTTAAAACATGAAAGTTGGTTTTAAATAAAGAAAGTAGAGTACTACAGAGTATGATTAACTATTTAAACATTGAACATGCAGCCATTCACTTACCGCCAAACATAAAAAAATATATAAAAAAATGAGTGGGAAATACAAACCAAGTGAAACATGGCACCAGCAAGAGGTATAAGGTACTTATAGTTAAAACATAAAAGTTGGTTTTAAATAAAGAAAGTAGAGTACTACAGAGTATGATTAACTATTTAAACATTGAACATGCAGCCATTCACTTACCGCCAAACATAAAAAAATATATAAAAAAATGAGTGGGAAATACAAACCAAGTGAAACATGGCACCAGCAAGAGGTAATTCAAACATTTAAATATATTTAAAGTAGATTAAGTTGTTATTATGATTTAATTATTAGAGCTAAAGATAATACATTTTTTCCATCCTCATACTTTTCTAGTTTCCTCTTTTTGCAGGTTTGTGTGACTACATTTTGCCATCATTCATAGGCCCAGAGATATGTTGCATGACAGGCAAAAATCCACCCAACTCATTTGTTGACAAACTGTATGGTCCAGAGATATTGTTGCTTGACACAGGCAAAAATCCACCCAACTCATTTGTGACAAACTGTATGGTCCGGAGATATTGTTGCTTGACACAGGCAAAAATCCACCCAACTAAATTTGTTGACAAACTGTATGGTCCAGAGATATCGTTGCATGACAGGCAAAAATCCACCCAACTAAATTTGTTCACAAACTGTATGGTCCATAGATATTATTGCATGACACTGGCTAAAATTCAATAAATTCTTTTTCTTCATGGATTTTATGGTCCACAGAGAGTGAGAGAGACAGAGAGACTAAGAGAAAGAGAGACAGACAGGGAGAGAGAAGTTGTGGAGGGGTTGGGGAGACTTACCATAAAAGCATTTATTCAGTGCCCATCCCTATGTTTTTTTGGTCGATTACTGCAGCCTTACCAACCAACACAGAGGCCCAGAATGGATGAGAAGTACAAAGAAATCACTGTTATGGATCACTGCCATCTCACCTCTTTCTGTGTTGGTTCACATCTCGGGTTCGGCCAATGTAGGCATGTGAGAAAATTTGCCAGTAGCTTCTCATGGATAAGTGGTTTGTTCTGGGCCTTATCTGGGTTCTTCCTCCACCATTCATACTGGCCACCATGTATAGCCTTTTTTGTGCTGAAAACTGGCATTAAACCCTACAAAAACAACCAATGCATTGAGATAGAAGGCTCCTGGGAGTAGGGTTGAGTGGCCTTTAAACATTTTAATATTTGATAATCTGTATTTTGGTGCTTATTAATAGATTTTTAAAAAACGAAGAAAAAAATTAAATAAACAAAGTATCAAATAGATTACACCTTGTCTTCCTCCTAACCAAAAGATTTACCACACAATCATGACAGACTACTGAAATGTTGTATTGTCAGTATTGTGAACACTGTATTATAAATCCCACTGAATGTATATACTAACCATTCCCAAGTTCCAGGTTCTTATAAGTCACTTGGTGCAAGTTCAGTTTTCTTTTTATCTCTCACTCCACAAACTTTCCCACATTCTCTCGCTTACGTATGAGAGAGATATCAAAGTAAAAGCAGAGAGTATACTGCTAATGATTAAACAGAGGAAATTCATCACTGATTTAGATAATATGGAAGCAATAATGTTGAAAAAATATTTACATATGTGAATTCATGAGCCATGGGTAGATCACAATTTGATATACCAATAGCAATGGTGTATCAAATTGGTTTTTACAAATCCTTTTTAATGTATATGTGTGCAGGTAGGTAGGTTAGGTAGGTAGACATACAGACAGATGGATATAATTTTTATTTCCAGATTATGAAGCACAAGCTAATTTAATTAAGAAATTTCAAAACATCTGTCACAACAGATCAAAAAATTGGATTTTCATATTAATTCCTTTAATTATTCATATACTTGAGGACTGAACAAATTATGCTACATAAAATAATAAAAGCAGAATCCTTGTTAAGTGCAAGAATACACTAATTCACAAAAAATAGTTCTCCAAACATAGTTTATAATAAATGTAGCTCAACCTGATCACATGGTTTCATTCTGACTAATGGAATCCTTCTAGAATTTAATGCTAATGCCTTGTGTTGCAATATCTTTTGCTTTTTCTTTTTTTATCATGGCTTGATCTGAAAAATAAACTGCACATTTTTTTTAAAAATCATTAGAGACCTAGTGCCAAGCCTGTGATGTAAAATTTCACATATAAACTTGCACCATTATCTGCAAAGCACAATTGAGAATCACTCTGATGTAGTCAATTTGCTGACTTTGCTGAAACCTATAAATTTTAGCATAACTGTGAATTAATCTTGTGTAAAATTTTTTTTATCAGTGTTGAATTAAAATTAGGAGACCATTTTTAGAATTGTAAACATTCAATATAATGCAAAAACATGGGTGCAAGATACACTTATTTCTACCCACTCATGTCTACCAGTCATGTCTACCCACTCATGTCTACCCACTCATGTCTACCCACTCATGTCTACCAGTCATGTCTACCCACTCATGTCTACCCACTCATGTCCACCAGTCATGTCTACCCACTCATGTCTATCAGATATAAAAATTAAATCCTGGGAAAAGTGTTAAATTACAGTGCATTTGAAGAACTGTATTTATTTTACATCAAACAGCTCTTACTCCACCTACATCAACAAGTAAGCAATGTCAAATGAAAACGAAAGCTAACCAAAAAAGAGAATTTTAGGAATGTCTGTAAAAGAAAAGTTGGCAGTTACAAGAGCAAATTTTGCAGCAAATAATTACTTCATTATCAGTGAAGGATTAATCAAAAGTGGGTGGAATGGTTAGGATGGGGTTCATTTATATTTCTTCTAAGATAAGTCCAGGGACTAGTCATATAGTGTTCTGAAAAGTGGGGGAGGATTTACCATCAATCATTTGGATTTACCATAAGAGAAGTAAGATTAGGAAGTACTGTGATGAATTCTTACTATCTGACTTGCAGTATAGAAATATCAGAATGTTAAAAACATGAGATGGCTGTTGGCAATGCAATCCTATAATGTACTAAAAATGAAACTACTGCTTTCTACCATATATCAAGCAAAAGCTGCTTTCAAGACCCCACCCTAGTCACTCATTAAGTAGAGTTAATTAAAAAGATAAAGCATCCTTTGAAAAAAATGAACTAATTTCTAAAAATATGTTTTATAACTTAAAACCATATATTTCAAATTGATAAAGTAAAATTTATGTCCATTTCAAGTTCTAATTGTGAAATGTATTGCAATGTTTCTCAATAAAAAAAGTAATACAGTATTACAAAATGGACAAACCTTATTTTCGAGTTTAACAGGTGCCTTTTGAGGTCTCAAGATCTTTATCTAAGGCAGCTGAAGACTCCTTTAACAACAATCCTTTTACACATTTTGGGGGATCTCATGAGAATCAGAGGAAACGGGTTCACCATAACCTAAATGTATGGGAAAATAAGTTCTCACTATGTCCCAGAATAATAAATAACCAAGAAATTCCCATGCAAAAAAGCTGAGCACAATACTCTAATCTTTCTGAGAGCAATTTTTGTTTTCCAAAGAAATATTTGACCCACATTTTCAAGATCTGGAGGTTACTATAGATGGTCATATACACTAATCCACAAAACAATATGATATTTAATTATCATATATAGCCTCTAGGAGCATCAAGTAGTTGAAAAATAAATAATGTACACCAAATTATTTCTAGAGAAATTCATAACTTCTAAGTAGTATACAGTCAAACATGTCCTAGTGTACACCTAATTTTAATAGACAATAACAATGGAGTAACTGATATTCATATTAGTTGACAATTTTAAAAGAATTTATCCAACTGCAAAAAGTCTGTCAAACTGCAAATATCTATGTATGAATAGCTAATAATATATGCTGTGTGATGGATTATGTAAAATGCATGTTGGACATGCAGATCCATGTCTCTGTAAACTGTATTATATACAGTCATAACATTGATATCTTAAAACCATTCTTCACGAACATTTCAGAATGTTCTTAAAATGAGTACCCATTTATGCAGGAATAATAAGTTTTTTTTACAAGTTCTGGACAGCTCCTGTGGCCTAGTGGTTAGAGTGTCCAGCTAAGATGCAGGAGGTTGTGGGTTCGTGCCCCAGCCAAGTCATATCAAAGACTTATAAAATGATACTAACTGCTGCCTTGCTTGGTGCTCAGCATTATGAGGTTACTGTTAGGACTGGTCGGCCTGGTGTCAGGATAATGTGACTGGGTGGGACATTATGCTACACATCTGTGGCATGAATCCCCAGTGCTAGGCATCACTATAAACTGCCACACTGCAGACATCATAGGGATTTGACTGACAAAATTGTTAAAGCTACATTAAAAATCCAAATCACACACACACACAAGGGGCCCCAAGTGGCCGAGTGGTCTAAAGCGCTGTCCATTACAGATCACTGCCATCTCACCTCGGGTTCGAGTCTAGGATTTGTTGAATGTGGATATGTGAGAAAGCTTGTCAGTGGTTATTTCCTGTGATTTTCCGGTTTCTTCCTCTACCATTAATACTGGCCGCCATGTATAGCCTGCCATGTATAGCCTGTCGTGTGCTGAAAAATGACATCAAGCCCCACAACAACAACAACACACACACAAAAGTTCTGTTCATTAGTAAGTGTAGTCAGGTGGAGTACCCTGATCTCTACTTTAGGTCAAGTGAACAGCATGTGTGAGAAATTCTATTGTTTGTCAGCTTATGCTCAAGTGATAAGCATTACTGAGCCAACCCATTGACTGTCTGCTCTATGTCAAGTGGACAGCATGACTGAGTCAATCCTTTGACTGGTTGTTATAGTTCAAGTGGACAAGCATACCTGAGCCTGTCCCTTGACTTTGTTCTTAGTCAAGTGAACAACATGAAAGAGCCAGTCCTTTGATTGTATGCTCTAGGTTAAGCTGACAAGCATAACTCAGCAAGTTCCTTGATGTTTTACTCTAGGTCAAGTGGACAAGCAGGTCTGGGCCAGTTCCTTGATTATCTGCTCTAGGTCAAGTGGACATCATGATTGTGTCAGTCCACTAATTGTCATTTTTAGTCAAGTGGACAAGCATGACTGAGCCAGTTCCTTAATTTTCTGCACCAGGTTTAGTTGAACATAATAGAACAAAAAAACTTTATTAATAAAAATAAATATCAGGCCACTAACATATGGAGATACAATTCACATCGTAGGGCAACAATTACAATCAAAGCAAAGAGTAAACATTCTGATGTTTGTGAGACCATTGTGTACATACATGTAACATTGTTTTTTAAAGAGCATGATGTCTCTCATGGTGTGTACAAAAGTTGTAAAAGGGAAAAAAATTATATTGTTGTGAAGTATGGAAAGTGTACGCTTCCAAAGAGAACAGAAAGTATATGAAATAGTTTTCATTATTACAGCAACAAATTTGGCAAGACTTTGGAGAATTTTGTGATTGTAGGTGGCAAATAAGGTTAGTAACTTTCCAAAAGTTGGTTGCGGTAATAGAAACATACTCCATTCTTTGTGAAATTTGGGACAAATAAACAAACAATGGAATTTGTCCAGGATGTCATTTTTATCACAGTATTGTCAATTAAATCTCAAACAGTCATAAAAGTTCTATCACAAGTCCAAATATATGAAGTTCCAAGTAATTTCCAGTGTGCCTGTAGTCTCTGATATGCTAATGTACCAGTGTCCTGGATTGTGGTGATATGTAAAGTTTTTTGATGTTTCAAAATAATATAATCCAAAAATGTACTGATCTGAATTCACCATAATTCCAAATTATTATTTTAAGAATTTTTCTGATGAGCACTTTGTAATTGCAGTGGATAATTATCAGAATAAATAATTCCACCCAAATGAAAACCTGAACAGAACAATAAATGTGAATGAACCAGGCATGGTCCAAAAGTACAGACTTGGATGATAAATCAGACTTTTCATTTATCAACAAGAAAAACAATTCAGTTGTACATACGAGTTTTTAATTATTTAACATGATAATAAACATTGCAATTGAAACTGTTAAAGTATTAAAGTTCCTCTGATGTTTGTTCCCAAATTCTTGGATTATAGTATAGTTAATAACATTAGAAACAGCAGAAAAAGGATTTTGTAAATTTAGTTTTCTTCACTTGTGTGAAAAATGAAATTATATAAAAGTTAAATTCTAACCATTAAGGTACAGTTAAAGTTTTAAAAAGATCACTTAGGGCAATGACAGCAATACCTTTATGAATCTTTGATTTTATTTCAAGTAGCAGACATGGTTAGATCACAACCCCATCTGATAATTTTCACTTTTAAACATTGCCAAATTACCACTAATGTTCTGCCAGAGAATGATGGCAAAAACAGCAGTGGTATTTTGTTATTTGTTGCTATGAAAAAGTTCAGTAACTCTCAAAACATCTGCTTTTAGAGATATGACAGCAAATATTTCAATTTAAATACATTTTCTACTTGAAACTTTTTGTTGCAAAATCTCAGCTAGTCTTATCAGTAAGCCATTAGACTCTCCATGCATCTAGCTCAGACTGTCTCCAGCTCAAGTGCCAATTCCAATAATGTTAATTGCTATTTCATTCAAATAAAATACGGAAATTTAAATTATGTGAATGTCTGTCTACTGTTGTTCATTGGAAATTAACAATAGATGGTACAGCATATTCTGTTCCAAGAGAAAATTGTAACAGCAGATCTGGTTCTATGTTGTTTTCAGCTGGACGTCTGTTTATACACTAATAAATATTGTATTAGTGGGACTTTTTACACCAGGCATTTATTGTTTTTAAACTGCTCTTCAAAAAAAAAAAACTCAAAGAACACTATGATTTTAAAAAGATAAGAATATTTACAATGAAAAGGACAATGATGAAATTCTTAATTCTGCAATTATTTAGTCAGAATTTATCAACTCTCTTAAAAGTCTTAGGAATAAACAATATATGAACATGTAAAATATATATCTAATATGTTTGTGCCCTTGTTAGTCTCTCTTTTCAATATGATATCTGATGTTGGTCTGATTCTGAATACTTGGCTGAAGAAATTATCAGACCAATATATATATGTGGACAGGTGACCCAAGCTCACCTGAAAACAACAGACCTATCATGATTCTGAGCTGCTTTAGAAAACTTTTTGAGTCTATTCTTGAAAAAAGACATCAGAAGTTATGAGATTTTTATGATGTTCTTAATGATCCTTTAAAGGTGAAATCGTGAACCAAGCCAGATTCAGACCATGGTATTCGACTATAAATCATATATTCTGACTTCACGCTCTTACTGAAATTTTAAAAATCTAATTTGGTAGTGCTTTTGACAATGTTTGGAGGATAGGGTTGTGGATAAAGTTATCATATAATAATGACAATGAAAAAATATTTAAAATAATATATCCTATGTATTATAAAATCAATCTTGTGTAAGGTAAGCTCTCTGCTTTCTTTCAGTGAAGTTTATTCATCACGTGTCTAAGTGACTTAGACAACTATGTTAGAAAATGAGCACACTAGTGTACAGTTAAATTTTTCTGATCACTATATGTCATTTTTCCTTTGATGTTTTATTTTTATGTTGCTTTATGCTGATGATACTTAACTGTTATTCCTGAAAACAAATCTTTTTGACATAATTTTAATATGTTTTACGAACTCAGACTTATGGAAATTGACTATCAATTTCACCAAGACAAATAGTTTAGATTTTTTTGTATGCACCAAAATAATAAATATTAATTTACAATTGACAATATTCTAATAGATTCTGAATTTAAAGTTTTAGGTATTTTTTCCAAAAACTGAATGTTTGTTAAGTCAAGTAAATACAACACTTATCCAGCTAGAAAAGCCTTGCATTTATCTTACTGAAAAATCAGATACTTCAATCTTCCCATAGACCTGCAATTACATCTTTTTGATCATACTTAATTGCGCATTTTACTCTATGGGTGTGAAGTTATGGGATTCAAAAATATTACAATAATTTAAAATTTGGATATAAATTTTTTAATGAATGCTCTAAGAGAGGAAAATCACTCCCATTTACATTTTTTTTTAATTCAGATCTAGGAAGGACACCTATCAATATAATTATCAGATTCGGAATGAAAGAAAGTAGTATAAAACTATGGATTTTGCTTTTTATTACCCTTTGTGGCCTTTCCAATAACTCTTGCCTCTACCACCCTTGACAATTTAGCCCACATGTAAGTGTATCCTGTTGATTACTTTTAATTTTGTCCACAAGGGGGTAAGAACCCCCTCCCCCACACACGTGACTGAGTGAGTTAGTTATGGTGGGGGGGAAGGCAGGTAGAGTCTTGTCCAAATGAAAGTGTATCAAATGGTTTACAAAACAGAACAAAGCACCAGCCTTTAATATTACTCTTCTGTGACTGTAGAAATGAAATGCCACAGTGTACTTATTCAGGCAAGCCTATGGTAATGATCAATAAACACAATGAATAAATCTACTACATACAGACAGTCTTGTATTACTATATCAACAAAAAGCTCTGTATTGATTTTCCTTCACAGCTATGCTTACACTCCCTCTACAGCATGATTTTTGTACTGACAAAAGAGAGAAATATATTAGTTGACAATTGATAATTTTGGCTTTAAGGAAATATGCATGCTTTATATACCAATGTGGGTGGTATCAAGGTCATTGACTCTCAAAGTATACTGAAGGAATTTTATGGAGTGGTATAAACCTGCCAAATGACTTTAATATAAAAAAAATATGACAGATAATCTATGTATGCTGCATTGTTTGAATGATTTGCATGGTTTATCAAAGAAGCATGGAAGATGTTGCATACATTCTCTGAAACAAACTCAGGACCCACTATTAAGTTGGTTTATCTGGGAGTGACTTATCAATAAATTAAATAAATTGGAGAAGATTTTGGAGATAAATAAAAAGAATGTGAAAAATATTGTGCATGAAAGAGCATGTCCTCCAAAAGAAAAATATCTCACCAACTGCATCTCAAGTGAGTAATATTTTTGTTGAGGTGAGTGATGAGGACATTCAGGCTAATTAAACAAATGCTTTAGGGCCATAATGTAAAAGAGTGGCATCACTTCTCTTCATTGGATATATAAAAGGTATTATGAGGATGCAGAAGATGCAAGAAAAACTTTCAGACCCAATTGCCAAAAGCAATGAGGCAAATACGTTTGAAAGAAATTTACCAGTGCTTCAAGACATTTGATGTCATTGGATTTGCCAATGGAATGAATCTGGTCTTACTCTCGAGTTTGTGCTGCACTTTGTCATGACCAGTCTTTCAAACTCATGAAGTACTGGAATTTAACTTATTTGGAAATGACTAAGTTGAAGCCAATGATAATAAGAAGCTATTTTATCAGAGAAAGTCTGATCTGAAATTTCAAGTTACCATAGCCACATAATGGACTCTGTAAGGCTTGCTATCCACCTAGCATTGAAATGTGTGTACCACCTGATGAAGAAGAAATAAAAAAAAGCAGCAAAAGGTCATCTGAAATGAAGCAGTGTTTCTGTCTATTAGACAAAACTCTTGCCCTTATGTATAGGAAGCTCCATGGGATACAAAAAAAAAATTAAAATCCTCTGCTTTGGACAATGCAAACTCTTTGGCAGAACATGCAATTATGTGTACTGTAAAACAAGCATGCAGGTGTTACATGGTGGCCTAGGTGCATAACCTAGCCTTAAATGAGTCATCAGGGTTAAATCACATAAGCAACTTTGCCAGCTTTGTGGATCTGTTCATGAGTTCTATAAAGCATGCAGCAACAAATCAAACCACAAACACCTGTGGCTGCAAAAGCATAAACAGATATCAACAATAAAACATAAATAAATGAAATAATAACCAGGACTGAAATGACTGCAGTAATCCTGGTAAAATGTACAAAAAATAAAACAAGCAATAAACAAAATTTCGCTTCATCCTACCCTTAGTATAAGCATGCCTAGTGGGCCACAGCTAAAACAAATCGCACAAAAGCATGGAATATACATCCGAAAAAGTATTAGAAAGGCAGATATACTTTAATTTTTGAGACCCATATACTGAATCAACCACCACCAGTTGCCACAGCAAGAATGACAGCAACAATTACAAATAAAATACCAGTAAAACAACAAATATGATTCCTGGAATCATAATGGTGTTGTTATAAAGCAGATACTGTTCTTAATGCTTGTTTGCTTATGCCACTTAATGGTGATAGGGATGGATTTAAAACTGCTACTCCATCAATTTACAGTGGTGTTCATGTAATCCTGAACCACAAAGACAGCAGGCCATCAATAACTAAATTAGCAGAGGCATTGGAAAGATTCTCAAAACACTGGAGAAATATATCAATGCAGGATTGGGATGGAGTCTCAAAAGATGTATGCAAGTGAAGGTCCATCTCCCACAGTATCAGCTGTTTTATGGATCCAGTTACATACCAACACCAAACTGGGTCCCACCAAGGTCAGTTATAAGCATTTAAAAATGTTGAAAGATGTTCTGAATGGGCAATTTTATTGGCATTATATCCGGGCAGAGACAACTAAGATCTGCCCCCAAAATATCAGCAACACATGGGTGGTGGACTTGACTGTGGTGATATAAAATTTCTTGAGCAGGTTACTAAAGCCACGCTAATCAAATTTGAAACAATTAACCAAGGTGTCAATGTTAATGCATTTAGTTATGTGATGGCACTATCTCCCCATTTGCAAACTCAGATTGATTTGTTGTTGCTCAGTGAAATGAAAGAAAGAAAATCAGAATCAGAATTGATATCACACTATGCATGGATACAAAAGTCTTGGTTAGATGCTTAACACAGTAACATGGGAAAGAAATATCCATGCAGACACTGTGTGCATGTATTTAACACTCAAGAACTGCTCATGACTTTTACTGTGTGGTATCAATGACTTATGCCACTGTCAAATTTACTGTAGCACAGCAAAAGATTAAAGTTTCATATATTATCCATGAAGCTTTTGAATGCCTGAATGCTTCAGTCGAAAAAAACCCTGCTCTGTTAACAAGACACAAATGCACCCGATAACGATCAAACAGTGCAAGTTGCTGAACAAATCCCATGTGGGTTTTGTTATGTAGTAGCTTGATGTGATGGAAAAACAAAGCTGCTAGTCCTTTTATCATGTCAAGAGTGCAAGTGCACTAAATACAGTTGAGGTATTTCTCAGATCAAAGTTAAGGCAAAATGGATGCAGCAACAGCTGTATGCACCAGCAGATAAAATTTATGATGGATAATTCTGAGATTTCTGTAGCCACTCACCGCTGGATTTATAAAAAAAAATTTTTGCTGAAAAGCAAAGTCCACCTTATGATGAAATGAAAAATCTCAGTTCTAAAGTTTTTGATCACTGTCACATCTCTGGTGCATACAATGCATGTAATTTGCAGCTGCAAATTTACCCCAGCAAAACAATCCCTGTGTGGCATGATGGCCATGCATAATAATGCAAGCAGTTGCCAGAGCATCAAAATCACCAACAAGCATTATCGAAAAAAAAAATGGAAAAAATACATGATGTTATGGCAGAGACAACTGCAGTTTATTGCTTCAACACAGTTTATGAATTTATCTTTGGACAAGTTAGTGAACACTCTGATGGCAGAAAATTTCAAAATCATTTGTCAATACTGTCCAACCAATACAGACCTGCTGATGACAAAAGGTGTGTATCCAAAAGTGCATGGAATACTGGAACAAATTTGCTGAAACTCAGTTGCCATTGCTTGAAGCATTTTATTATTCATCATTGTCATGTGAAGGTATCTCAAAAGAAAATAATGAACATGCAAAGAAAAGTTTGGTTAGCAAAAACCTCAGCGACTATTATGATCTCTGTATCTTCACACTGATGTGCTGTTACTCAATGATATGTTTTAAGAAATTGCAAGATACTGCCATGCACATGTAAAAGCTTGATCCCACGCATTACTTCTGGTCACTGGGTAAGGCTTGGGATGAATTGCTGTCCAAAATGATAACTGAGCACAGACATATCTGTTTATTGAGTGATCACTTTGAGGTAGAATACCCATGTGGAGTCACTAATACGTTCATGCCAAATGTGGACCTGTTTGACCACACAGACTCCAACAGCTGCATTGTGTATGTAGATATAAATGACCATGCAGATGACCATACAGAATGGCAATGATGCAACTACTTCTGGTTGGTGGATTTCAGTGGATTCATTCTACACACATTGATCTACAAAAATATGTGCATGATCATATCATCAACAGTGATCACATCTTTTAAATTAATTTGAAATATCCCAGTCATTTATATGATCCACACATTGATTATAGTGGTCCCCCTCTTGAATGCCCCTCTGACCAGTGGCCACCACTCCTTATGGCCAGAATCTGTTGGCACCAATGAGTTTGTGTTGAAAAGTACTCCTCACAAAAAGCCACTCCACTAATGTGACCAGCAGCCAGCATATTAGTGCAAAAATATATATTTTACCTCTCACAATTGGCCGAATTTTACTTGTTAATATACATCCAGAGCCAGTATTTGATTCTATAACATGTGTTAAGTAATCTGATATCTGTTTACCCCACGTCAGGTTTTTGTTACTGAAAGAAGTGTTGACTAAAGTACATGTGCCACTAAGGTTAATATTATATCATTTACACCTCAAGAAAAGCCACATTTATTCCCTAAAAGCTGAAAACACTAAAATTCTAATCCATGCAAAAAGGTAAGTACATGAAATCCAATTAGCCTTACTGTTGTGTTATCCTGAGATGTCCAGTTTAGTCACTCTAATAATTGTAAAGATTATAATTATTGAAAAGTAGTAACAGATGAGAAGTGGCATTATTGATGTACAATACATAATTTAGTGGGGAAAATGGTTTGATAGCCTTTATGGCTTCCCTTAGAAAGCTGTTGAGCTTGTTCACTTTCATAATTAGTGGCTATTACTATTAATAATAACTATCAAATAACTGTCAAGTTTACAAATTCTAATGGCTGGGAAGTGCTATTGTTCAGATCAAATCAGTGTACATATTGAAGCCATTTTGACTTCTCTCACTTAGTGTCAAGAAATGTAAAAACAATAGGGTACCAGACTGCAACTAATGAATCACATGACAAAATTGCTGCCTTTAAAAACACACAGCATTTTATTTAAATGCAGAAAAATTGTTTTATCAGTCTTGTAGTTGGCATCATTGATGATTATAGCCAGACATAACTGTCAAGATTATAACAGGGTCTGCACAGGTTAAAAATAGATTTTATGCTGAGAAATTAACCTTGAACAAAAATAATTTAGTTTTTTTTTTTGGAAAGGCCACCTGTCTTATAATGCCACTTTCCAGGTGCAAAAGGGGTGGCTGTATAAGAGGAGGACCATAATATACTCTGGCACCAGAAACAATGTCAGTGCCCAATACATGGTTGTCCTCATATCAGTGCTTGATAATCAAATAAGTGGGTTGCAAATACATTGAATGCACCAAACTGTACAAAGTCTTGGACCAAACACATTTACATATTACCATTCAAAACCTACAAATGTACTTGTGATTGGGTATGGTCTAACCAAAGTATATCCAGTGCTTGTATTTAGTCACTAAGCTTGGATGACTCTGTACATTCAGATGAATACTGACCTGCGCATTAAGGCCACAAAGTTTATGAACAATGCCCTGTTTGGGAAAACAATAGAGAATATGCACAAATTAGAGTCAAACTTTTCAGTGATAGTGAACAAGGCAAACTTTTCAAGGCACATTGCAGACCTAGCCTTTAAATCCATAAAAATCTTTGATGGTGGACGTCTTTCTATTCAATGTAAAAAAATACAAAAACTAACATTGACAAAACCAATCTATGTTGGTTTTTCTGTGCTGCATGACTTGTCAAAACATACAAAGTTTAACATAAGATCGAATCATTTTATCAAGATCAGGTCAAGATGCAGTACACTGACTCTGACTCCTTACCTATGCATATCATCACCTATGATAAGTATGTGGACATGGCACAACCAAATTTGGTCAAGGAATTTGAACTTGCTATCCACCTTTTAATGGCATTACTACAAATGAATGTTCTTTCGGATGCTTGCAGGTATCAAAGATGAAAACTTGGTTAAACTAATCAATGAAAATGGGACTGTGACCTAAAATGTATAAACTCAATGAATATGTGCTGATCATTGGTCCTACTGGATCAGGTAAAACTCAACTGTTGATGAATATGGTTAACCCTGGGATCAGTTGTATCTGATTAAACCATCAGCTGATTACCAACCATGTTGTCATGTTCTAAAAGATGTTCAAAAAAAGTTGAGTAACAAAAGATCATTGAGAAGTGGTAACAACACTTCCATCAATTTCTCTTCCTCTGCTGATAAAGACCTTACCATTAGTGATTTGGATGCAAACAAAAGCAATCCTGTAATGCATGACAATGTCATACTTGAAAATTAAGTCAACCCTGCAAAAACATTTTCATGAGGCCATCATAAAAAGATGAAAGTCATCTATTATACTCAAAGATATGCCCATGTACCTAAAGTGATTTGTAACAAATGTAACATGCTATGATATTTCATGGTACTAATGAGCATCGTCTTGGAAATATTCACCACACTTGGTACCACTGACCACATGTGGGATGAATTTCATTACATGTTTACAAGATCACAAAAGAACTCGTATAGCTTTTCCACCAATGATTTGACTGGAACTTGTCAGTAAATATTGTCTTATTTAGATGCACCAATTTAACAATAAAAACACAATGATATAAAAAAATATCTGGCAGTGATGTCATAGAGAAGTATGTGAAGTGATGTCATAAAGTCGCTCAAGAACAGCAGGAATTGATTCAAAATGTAATAGAAGGCCACAAGAGAGTCAAAGATATGTTACAGTCACAATAAACTGCACAAGGAAACCTTACAGTGGGGTTTGAACAAACATTTGTGCCCCTGATTAAACCCACAAAAGAAATTGTCAAACATGATGTGGATATTATAAATGCTACAAAGGCCACTGTGGAACAAATAACATTGCTCATGGGAACAGAAGAAGCACCTGGTCCAGTTCATAAGATAGCTAAATGCACCAAGGATATTTTTAAAAAATCCACAAGAGCAACTGCAGAGATGATTAGGTGTTCAACAGAGATGGTGGCTGAAGTCAAAAGAAGGTATAGGAGAACTTAAAAAGGGGCATACACCAAAGAATCACTTTCTCCACCACCCAGATATCAATGATAGCAGCATCCAAAATTTTATGATAAAGGTTTCCAGTAGTTTCTTAAGACCCCCATTCATGCAAGTTTGTCAGTACCTTCGAACTAGAAAAATTTAGTGATTAAAGCACCATAAGAGAACATAAAAAAGATATGGACCAACTTGGTATACAGAGAACTTACTGGGCCTAAAACAGCATCTCTTGTGAGCTGTTTGAGAAATGTAATGACATACCTGATTTAGCTAAATTTAAAAGACTTGATGAAGCAATGGATGGTTTTATGACAAACTGCACAGAAAAGAATAAATTTCTAGTGTTTTTTTACAACTGAAACCGAGAAAGAAGAATGTCTGGATCAAACATCTGCACTTCAACCACAATGTAAGCCTCCACCAGTCAAAGTTACATGAAATAAACAACAACACGCACCTGCACCTGAATCTCCCGCATTGGAAAAACTGATTCGATAAATGAGCAGGTTTAAATGTTGGCATAGGAACTGATACCAAGGTCACAACCCCAAAGTAAGGAGAAAACATTGGTGGATTGTGTCACACTAACAATCTTGCTGATTGATTGGAAATACTTGTGGGATGAGTAACTGCATGAAACACTGCACCGAAGTCATCATCGATGAAGCTACATCAATTTGTTAGTTTCCAATGATCTTATGGACAGACTTGTATCATCATCTGATGCATGAACTTGTTGAAGATATTCATCATGTATGATAATGCATAATGAGTTCTGAAATGAATGAGACAGTGTGTATCTATGCATCTGTGCAACGGGTTGTTGTACATACAACCCAGTGTAACCTCAATGATCACCATCTCATCCACAAAACCTGAATTTAGGGTAACCTTATCTGCACCTGTGACCAATGTTCCCTCTAAACTGAGCGAATGAGCGATCGCTCACTAATTTTCGAGACGTCGCTCACATTTTTCGGACCGTCGCTCACAAAAATTCCCGACCAGAAAAAATAATGGCTCTATATAAATTACTCTCACACCTGTCAATTTTAAGTTAAGCCACATCCGGCGACTTCCGCCACGTCTATATCGCTCTTGGTTCGGCAAATTCTTTTGAGTTCTATATTTCAAACTCAAAGTAGTGTAGTTCAGCGCTAAAATTAATTATTTTCTAACCATGTTTAAACGAGAAGCGGAAGAAAGTTCATGTAAGTCAGCGAAAAAACGTTGCATGAAATTTAAAACGGAGTGGTTAACCGAATGTTCTGTGGTAACGGACTTACCACATGGGACCGGACAACACGTGCTCCTTGGTGAAGTTTTTGAATACTCAGAGACAGATGACATGGTATTCTGCAAATTTTGCGTTAAAGCGCGATGTACTAATGAATGGACAACAGGAAAATCATGGAGCGACTGGAAAGTGGATCATTTTAAAAGACATTTGACGCAGAAATATCATACCGAAGCGATCACAAAGCTTAGAAACCAAAGTAGAGGACTGCTGAAAACCATACTAACGGAATCTGTACAAGAACGCGAAATTAGAAAAGAATTCGCTCAAAGAAAGCAGGCAACTCCTGATGAGGTAAAGGTTTTAATAGACAATGTTCTGCTGGCTGTTAAAATTAATTCCTCAATGCTATCAGTCCAGGATATTCATGATCACGTGGCTAAGTATGTTAAAATACCAGAAAGTTGGCGAAGTAAAAACTATGCCTTTGAGTTCATCAATTGTATAAATTCAACCATCAAGACTGGTATACTGAAGGAAATTAAGCAATCAGCTTATCACACTCTGATAGTTGATGAATCCACTGACATTTCGGTGTCAAAAATGTTAATTTTATATATGAAATTTCGGAATGAAAGTGAATCAAATCACAAAACTGTGTTCGCAGGCATTATTAAAATAACATCATGCGACAGTGTGTCGATCTTAGGGGCCATTCGAAAGTTCTATTTGGAAAATGAACTGAATTTGAATCAGATGGTAATGTTTACATCGGATGGCGCATCGGTCATGCTGGGCAAACGAAATGGTGTGGCTGCTCTTTTGCGCCAGTCCATTCCACACTTATCTGAACAACATTGTGTGGCACATCGTGAGGATCTCGGCATAGATGATGCATGGAGATGCATACCCTTGATGAAGGAACTAGAAACCCTATTTCGAACCGTTTATACTATTTTTTCCCGATCGTCTGTTAAGAAGGCAAAATTTGAGGAATTTGCTAATACTGCAGAGGCTGATGCAATTTCTTTTAGACCACTTAACGAGGTCAGATGGCTCTCCAGACATTTTGCAGTGAATGCCTTGGTCAAAAACTATGATATTTTAGTGGAATACTTGCGACAAGTTGTTGAGGAAGACAACGATCCTGTTCACAAATACTGCCTGCAGAAATTAGAAAATCCAGAATATCATGTCGCAATCGTAATATTAAATGAAATTCTAGCTGAGCTAGCAGATCTGTGTAAAATTCTGCAAAGAAGTGTTCTATCAACTGTAGAGGCTTTTCAGTTTGCAAAAGCAAAAGTCATGAAACTCAGGTCACAGTATCTCGGAGATAAGCCACATTTTCATAAAAGTACACTTGATTTGCTTTCCTCATATCATTCTCCAGTGAAAACAGATTCAATTATTATGTTCATTCAGCAGACATGTGACCACATGGACCATCGATTTCCAGATGATGAATTGAAAGATTGGCTAGTGTTCGATAAAGACTGTTTCACTGCATCTGCCAATCTAGACAATTATTCGTTTGGATTTGAGCAAATCAAGAGACTCGCAGAGAAATATTGCGGTCTGCTGAGAAAAGATGGCAAATCCCTACAAGCGGATCTTTGCAACCAATATCCGGAGTTCAAAATACTGATCAAGGAAAAATTACAAATGGGAGCAGTGACAACATTTTCAGATATAGTTTCATTTACTGCCCAACAGGATCAATTCAAGGAACTATTTTCACTTTTGGACATCTGTGGCACATTCCAGGCCTCAAGTGCTGACTGCGAAAGAGGATTCAGTCTGATGAACAACATAAAGACAAAATCTAGAAATCGTCTCGAAGTTGAACATTTGGACAATTTGATGCGAATTAAATTCTTTTTAAATTCTGGACAGATGGTGGATATTGATGCGGTCTATGACTTATGGAAAACAGAAAAGAACAGAAGAGAAACTGTTTTCAAAGCCGACTAAACAGGCTTCAAGTTGAAAACTTATAATAAATTGTTTGGTATCACTTACGTCTATTTTTCAATACTTAAATTTAAGTTCTTTAAATATACATTGCTGTAATATACAAAATTGTCTAATATGCATTTAATATATACAAAATTGTCTAGTATGCATTTAGTATTTAATATTTTAAATATTTAATATTTATTTTTATTTAATACCAAAATGCACCGCTAAAACTGGTGCTCAGAAATTGCGGGTTTAAAAAATTTGTCGCTCATACGAAAAAAAAATTGCTCACTCTTGGTCACTCCTTAGAGGGAACATTGCCTGTGACCAGTGATGAATCACACACACTTGAGATCACACTTGTTTCATTGTGAGTGTATAACAGTTGGCCTAATATCCAATCCCAACTGTTTTGCAATCTGCCTGTGAATAACTCATTTGTGTTTTCAGCAGATACTGTGTGAACTGGTATACTGTTAAACTTCCCTCTGGCATGTAGGACATTGAATCATTCAATGAAGAATCAATCTAGTAACCACCAAAGAATCCAAAATTTCTATACATGCTCACAGCCCACATTCAGTTGGTCATTGCAATAGAATCTCAAAATGTATGCAGCTGATACTGTATGGTCATCAATAAGATCAGTTTCAGGTTGGTTTGGCAACATTCCAGGTGATCAATTTTTATGTAAGGGACATCATGTCAAGCCTGACATTATGAGAATTACATCAACAACCTAGGTTTATTTTAATCCATCAGTGGGAGTTATGCAAGCAGGTTTGAAATGACGGGCATAATTGTTCAGGGTTATATACTGTTTGGGTTTCCACCAAACTTAGAACCAGCCCAGTCACTTTGAGACTGATTATGGCAATTAGTCACATGGGCATGATCTAAAAGCAGTTACACTGCCATCACCAGAATCAATGCTGGATGCAATTAGTAAAGTAATTAATGAAGCCAATTCTATAAGGATTGTTAGATTCAACAATTTACTTTTTTCTCACTTTTTTTGCTCTAGAAACGGCAAAGGAGGAGTTCGAGTCCCGCTCTTGGCCTGCCTGCCTAGCTCTCGCCTAGGCCGACCTGCCACAGCAAACCGCACCAAAATTCCCCCAGCTGTTCTCAAGATACACTGCGGCAAGCATTTTCCCCTGGGACGTCCCGGGGAGAGCTTTCAGGGCTTGCGGGAAGCAAGCCTTCGGGAACTAGAAACTGGTGAGTCACAGCAAAGGAGGAGTCTTTGTCGCGTTTGCTAGGCAGGCAATGGGGAGTGGATCTGGACTATAAGTGGAATTAAAGAAAATCAATCATGTGTAAGTGGAAACAAGAAGATTTGCAATGGCTCATTTCAAAGACCTATTTGATTCATCATTGGATTGGTAGACTGAGGCAAGATCGATATTATTATTCAAATCCAGCCAGTGATCCCAATCAATTAAAAATACATTTGCAAGTGAAGGAACATCTATGTTTTTACTTCTACGTGAGGCATTCTTGGAAGTTGAGGAAAAACATACAGTCTGATGATGCTGATGCCTTAGGTGGATTTATTAATAATGGCATCATGGTATTGTTCAACAGTTATTCCACAGATGGAAAGGAAATCTAGTCAATTTTGGACAACACCGACATGGCCATGATGATTCTTGGACATGCCGGATACAGCCATGATTACACGAGAACTGCTGGCCCAACAATGATGTTTATGAAAGATGTGACTAATAATACAGATCATAGTATACAATTAGGTGACCTCAAAAACATACTGATGTTAATGAAGATACAGATGCAGAATCAGCAGTTATTAGCACCAACCCAATTTCAACCTTGATTTCGAACAGAATCGATCAAAACTCTGGTGATTTACTGAGGTTTCAGTGCACAATTCCTCTCTATCACAATACTGGATTTTGCAGAGATGTTTGCAAGGTTATATATGGAGCTAAACACACAATCACTTTGTTTTGTAAGAACAACTTCAGTGATATAATTTGGTGTCTATGGGGTGCTGATGGTACAATAGTACCATAGAGATGTTACCATTGTGTCTGCCTGTATTATCCCATAAACTTTCCACAGAATCATATTTGTTATAATTTTCGCAGTTAGGAACCAATTCAATATTGTAATTTTTCACACATCACAGAGATACCCACCCAACAACTTTTGTTGTTGTTGCTGAGCTTAATGCCATTTTTCAGCACACGATATTCATGGCGGCCAGTATTAATGGTGGAGGAAGAAACCGGAAAATCACCGGAAAGAACCACCGACCCACGAGAAGCTACTGGCAAGCTTTCTCATATATCTACATTAGCCGAATCCTAGACTCAAACACACAAAGACAGAGGTGAAATGGCAGTGATCCGTAACGGACAGCGCTTCAGACCACTTAGCCACTTGGGGCCCCATCCCACCCAACAACTACCATTGCAGGATAATTTACTTGGCAGATATGTGCTCAATATGGCCTTACTGTACCAAAATGTGTTTGTGGCATTTCAAAATGAACTGCAAGCTACATAGTCCAATCAAAAATAAAATGGCATTTGACACATTGGTAGAGACTAAAGTTTAGTTGCGGCCAAATGGTCATCAGGAACCTTCTAAAGAAATCTGGCTTAACTAGCCAGAGGTCACTTCCCATATTGCATTTCACAATTATGGTTATACATCGATGAACATCAAAACATCAACACTGATTTCCCGACAAGACTTGTATGTTAGACCAGATTTATTTCTTTTCATTGTTGTTCAAACAGTCTGTCACTGATATGTATTTCCTTGCATCTGCAGCTCCTTGTGGTGTAAATTACAGATGTGATACTTTCTGACAAGATTCTGTTGCTTGAACGTGCTGGTGGCCTGGCAGATGTAAAATGTGCTGGCATAATTGGTGTTTTGCAGGTGAAAGGGTGCTGACCAACTAGATCGCAATTTTACAGGAAATTTAAATATTTCTGAGGCTGAAATTTGTACAAGTTGTACCAGTTGTTGTTGTAGGATTTAACGCCATTTTTCAGCACAAGATAGGCTATACTTGGCAGCCATTATTAATGGTGGAGGAAGAACCCTGGAAAACCCCAGAAAGAAAAACCTACAAGTTGTACCAGTAAAAAAGGGTAGTTTGTTAGAGGTGCTTCTGCATATTGCACATCCATGTGAAGATGAGACCAAACATTGTCTGCCAGTCATGCAAATAAAAAGTGACTGTAATATCAATGCAAACTATGATGGATCCTTAATCTTACTTGAAACAATAATCAAAAGAGAATAGCTGCAAAATAAAATTAGCAAAAGAACCATGCTGTAAATAAAATACAAACATTTTTGTTCGATTGTAGATGCTATTTGTGGTCTTGCTGCAGCATCTACTGTTGGACTGGAATCACAACAACATCAACTGGTATTAATGTTGGAGCTATATCAATAGTAATTGGTGTCTCTGGTGGTGTTAGCAAATTAATTTTGATATAACTGCATTCATGAGTACATGTCTATTCCAAATTGTTAACAGCTGCACATAGCAGTCTCAATATGATTACTGAATTATATTTGGTGGCAACTGAGGATAAAAATATTAAGTGTGGCTGAGTTTGAGACTACAGGCAGAAATTGAAAATCACCAATAGTTAACAGCATAAATAAGAATTAGACAACAGAAAGTAAAACGAAAAAATCTTCATGCATATAAATGGTTTATCGATCAAAACAGCATCTGCCATTTTGAGTTGCATAGGCATTATAAATCAGTACCAACTCTAAGAGTACCGGTAGTCTCAAAGGTTGGGGTTTTGTCCCCAAAGGAGTTCTTGAGACACGAATAATCCATACAAAACTCTACCCTATAGCTGTTTCACATGTGTGCAAAATTAAAGGTGATAAAGATGCATTGGTCACATATGGGCTAAATATACCATGAGAGTAGAGTCAAGGATGTGTGTCCCAAAGAGACCAGTGAGCAAAAGGCTCACTTTCATACTACTGTATTCATTTCAAAACCATCTCATTCCAAATTTCATATTTCCCATCATGCTACAATTTTATTGCAATAAATATACAGTGCAGCTGTTATTTTTGTTTGGAATTTATTCCCCCTATATGTTATCAATCAGTCTTTTAAAAAAAAAAACATGAAAATTTCTTTAAAAAATGATAATAATGCAGTAGATGTTGACTGTAAGTGTGGATATATCAATATTACTGATCGCATGTGAAAGAAATGTTGGGGACATAAGGTTTTTCATATCAGAGGGCAGTTTGATTAAATTATTGGGGTTTGGATACATTTATTGTAATAAGTAAATAATAAAGAATAACATCCACACCAAGCAGTGCAAGAGCAAAATACCATAAAAATACTGCACTTTGGAAAATAACCTTCCAAACAGTACTTTTCGAATGATGAATTATGCAGTATGCTAGGCCTCATCTGCTCCACCAAGGCATATTTCATATATATGTACACAGCAAAGTCACTGTATCATGAAACATGTTAATATCACATCCTGTAATGAGCATTACCTTCCATGATAAATACACATCCTGTAATGGGCATTTCCTACCATGATAAATACACACATTAGCTTTCATCATTGTAGATATTCAACAAGAGTCACTTGATGGGACTGACACTCTAGTGGCCAAAAATAATTTCCAGGAAGTCCAGATTCAGGAGAAGTAGCATTAACAGGATCATAGAAAATAGGCCATAAGTTCTTCTGGTCCATGGCTATGAAGCTAGAAACTTAACAATAACAACGCCGCCAACAAAGTGATATTTATGTCTTGCCAATGTTTTGCAGTCAAGGCAAAGTGAAACTACACAGTTACCTCCCAAAATATGTGAACAAATTCCAAGCAGGGATTGAAAGCCTACATTTGTGCTATCAAGTTAAAAAAGGCACAGATTCAAAACTTAACTGATCAACTAGGCTGAAATTTTGTTTATAATTAGAGATTTAGTTTGCAGCAATGGAGAGATTTATATACAATGTACTGCATCATGACATATAAAACAGTAAAACTTTATCTCACCAGACCAGACAAATTTTTGGCATGGTCTTTGTGATTAATCTGAGCTTAATTTATCAGTAATCATTCAGAGCTAAAGTGTACAAATGTGGATGCATATAACAGTCAGACTTCTCTTTATCATCAGCATTTATCACATAACAGCACTCCTCAGAAACTGTTGCACTGATGTTTTGACAGCAATCAGCAAAATGTAAATCCAAACTGCATCTAATCTGAATTTGAAAATATAATTTATTTCCCTAAATTACAAAGTGAGAGAATTAAAAATAACTTACAGTACTCTGAATGAAATCCAATAGTCCTAAATGTTCTATCAATTCCAGAAGTATTGAGCAAACTGAATGAGTTCTAAAGGAATTCTGAATGATAGTCAGTAATGTACTGATGTATCAACAGTGTAAAAGAATTACTGATATAATCACAGAATGAATTTACAGTAATAAAATTACAGCAAGTCCAAATGTCTTTGAATGAATTCACTAGAATCAAGTGACAGCTGTCAAGTCCAAATGTCTTTGAATAAATTCACTATAATCAAGTGACAGTTATTAAGTCCAAATGTCTTTGAATGAATTCACAGTAATCAAGTGATAATTTATTAAATTTCAGTTTGTGCACAACTTAAAAGATCTTAAGTTATTGTCGGTAAACATGGCCGGTGTTGCAGTGGGGTTTGATAAAGACCACTGGTGTGGTAGGATGATGTAAAGTCAAATTATAAAGCTTAGTCAGTGGGTAACATTTGGATAAGGGTGATGTAAAAGTACCTTAAAAATGAGAGGCAGACCTGGGAATTATGCAAAAGACTGTTATTAGCCTCTTGCTGTTTAATGGGGCTTGTTGAAGAGAGCATGAGCAGAACTTTTCCCATTGGTTGGCATTGGCAGCAGATTTTAAAGAGCCAACCAAGATAATCTTATGTAACATTGCAGGAGCATATAGAGTACCATGTGATCAGTCACTTCTTTGGTTTTTCAAATGTACAGACAATAAAAGTAGAGTTTCACTTCTCTAGCTTTTCAAAGGAACAAATAATGGATTTTGAGTCTTTGCATCCAACGTTTCTTATGGATTTGCGCTGACAATGGATTTTGAGTCTCTGCATCCAACGTTTCTTATGGATTTGCGCTGACAATGGATTTTGGGTCTCTGCATCCAACATTTCTTATGGATTTGCGCTGACAATGGATTTTGAGTCTCTGCATCAAACTTTTCTTAAGTATATGTGCTGGTGATCTGGTGTTTTTCCATATTGTGCAAACTGACTTTCTGTTCATCTTCCCGATGTGTGTAGTTAACAGTTGATCCTCTTGCTCACCAGCAACAACCAAAACCCTTTACTTAATATAAGAGCCTTTAATATAAGCACCTGACATTACCAGAGACATAGTCTCAGCCAAACTTAGACAAGAACTTTCTATTTTACATGTTCAATTCAGCCCAGAAATAATAAAATCTATTCATTTCTTTTATTCAGGGCATGTAGCGGAAATGGTGTTAATGATAATGAAACAGTTCTCAGATCAGATATCGGCTAGTTCCCAAATTACAAAATCAGATGCAGTATTTGTGGTCAGCAAGCAGATTTAGCGTTGATTTTATATATTGTGTTTGGAAGCTGAAATACATTCATTGGATATTAAGATACTTTTACAAACTGTACATATGTAAACTGACTGCAAATCAAGCTTTCTGTTTGTGGTTGGACTTTGACTTTCCTACTGTATGCCTGGTTAAAAATGATAAAATTTGGTGATCACACATGGGGAAAACTACTGGGTTTCTCATCCAGGTAACGTGAGTAGAACAGCATCTGCAAGTGTTCTTATCGGGAAGTATCTTTTCAGCCCATGCGCAACTGGAAGTGCCTTTAACACATCAAATATTATAATGACAGTGACCCAATTGTCGATGATAGTGTTAGATTTGTAAAATCCTCTGGCACATTATCTGAAAGTGTTTCGCTCCTTGACTGACTCTAGGGATAGTGGCACAAGGGAAGCTCGGACCAAGCTAACACACTAGTCTTTAGGGCATGCAGAACCATTGCTGCAGGAGGTTCCCATCATGGACAACAATGCAACCCAGGTAAGACAAGTTTCATCTCTTCAGTGACAATCTCAATATACAAGGCAGAACCCTTGTCATTCCTGGAAACAGTGCAAAAGAATATTTGCCAAAAAAGGTGCACACATTGCTTCTGCTCTCACCTTATGCAGAGGAAATTCTAATACACTTCCTGGAACTTTGAACATTTACGACTGGTAGTAATAAAATGGTCCATTTTTTATATAGTAAAAATGGCTCTTTCTCCATGTACCATGGAAGCTTACAATTGAAAACACTTCATCCATTTTTTCAATCACTTTAAAACTCCACAACACTATATTTTGTTTTTCTTCCCATGTTCCACATTGCAATTTTTGTTACATATCTTTTTGAAAAACACTGCATAATCTGAGATCAGCCTAGAATACATTCTATGCTGGAATCAGCCTAACATAGATTTAGTTAAGAGGGTATCAGCCATAATACATTAGCAAGCTGAGATTCAGCCTAGCATATAGTCTACTTAAGCTGGGATCAGCCCAGAATGAACTTTAATGATGGGGTCAGCCTAGCACCAATTATCTTTAGCTGGGATCAGCCAGAATACATCACAGCATTTACAGTTTTAAATAGGACAAGTAATAAAAACATTTCCTTTATGCGGGGGATCTGCCTAGCTCTAGCCCACAAATCTGGGATCAGCCAGAATACATTATATGTGGGAATCAGCCTAACATAGATTTAGTTAAGATTAGATCAGGCCATAATACATTAGCAAGCTGGAATTCAGCCTAGCACATAGCTCTAGTCCACAAATCTGGGATCAGCCCAGAATATATTCTATTCGGGAATCAGCCTAACTTTGATTTAGTTAAGATGGGATTCAGCCTAGCATAGTCTTCTTAGGTTGGGATCAGCCCAGAATGATTGGCAAGCTGGGATTCAGCCTAGCATATAGCTCTAGTCCACAAATCTGGGATCAGCCCAGAATACATTATATGCGGGGATCAGCCAATCATACATTTAGTTAAAGTGGGATCAGCCCATAGCCCATAATATATTAGCAAGCTGGGATTCAGCCTAACACATAGTCTACTTAAGCTGGGATCAGCTCAGAATTCACTATAATGCTGGTATCAGCCTAGTATCAATTATCTTTTAGCTGGGATCAGCCCAGAATACTCCATAATGCTAGGATCAGTCTAGCATAGAGTTACTTGAATATGTGATCTATCAATGCTGCTGGTTTAGTTGTCAAGTTTACACATTAGCAAACACTCCAATGGTACCCCTTCTACCTAAGTGTGATGCCCCCCCCCCCAATAAAATACAAGATCAGTGCCCTGTCCATGTGCTGCATCACTATTTAAAACTACTGGGATGGTATTGGGACCACTCTTTCTTACATCATGCGTGTGCATGTATGTATGGGTGGGAGATTTTCCCATAACTAGGCACAGGTCACTCATGCTACGTGGTTCTCATCCTCATTTATTCTGGGATTAGGGCAGCATCAGAGTGCTAAGCATTGTCTATCAGACAGTACTATTTGAGTCTTGGGTTTGTGCCAGTCCTATCCCTTTTGGAAGTATATCTGCCTGAGTGATAACATTTAAAGTTTGTAATTTTGTGCTGACTACAGGACGTTTTGCAAATCATCATAGCACTTTCTACTCCCTGCCTCTGCTTTTCAGTGTTCTTCTTTCAGGTATTGTGGATACACAGACTGATACAGACGATCTCATCTTATGGACACTGCAATTCATATGAGTTCATTGGGGGAGCATTTCACTTCATAGGAATTTATGCTAGACATGATAGGGTTGTCCACATCATAGGGCAGTGCTCTTCATATAGGTTTTTTGGAGAGTACCTAATTTAGAATTCATTAAGGTATGACCATCTTACTACACATCATCATTCTTCCACTGTTGTTCAGTGGCGTGGAATACAAACATTTATGGTTATTGTGTGCCATTTTGACACATGTGCTGGACTGGTTCTGTTATTGGAGAAATCAGTGGACAAGGAAAAGAAATTTGTGAACTGTGACAATTCTGTGACTGCACCTGCAGTTGGTGTGGAGGACCATCTAATTAGGAATGTAGAATGATGGTTCTGTCATGCTAGACCGTTTCCTATTCACCCAGACCATTTCCTATTCACCCGGACCGTTTCCTATTCACCCGGACCATTTCCTATCTCCTCAGCAACAGTTGTGTACATACATTTAGTATCATGTGTTTTGGACACCAGTCCTTCCAAATGGATTATCACATTACAAACTCACATCCTCTTTGGGGCTCTCATTTGATATTTTAATATCAAATTCAATTTGGCATTTTTCCCCAATAGAATACTAATAAGCCATATAAATAACGTAATGGTCATGTCCATTAAATACATTTCTTTTACAGTTATAAATAGGAAAAATATAAGAATATTTGCTTCATACTGGGATCAGCCTAGCTCTATTCCATGAATCTGGGATCAACCCAGAATACACTCTTATGCTGGAATCAGCCTAGCATAGACTTGGTTAAGAGGGGATTAACCCAAAATACATTAGCATGCTGGGATCAGCCTAGCATGTAAACTACTTAAGATGGGATCAACCAAGATTACACCGGAATGCTGGGATCAGCCAAGCACAGACTTTACTTGAGCTGGGATCAGCCTAGCACCAATTCTACTTGATCTGGGATCAGACCAGAATTAACTGTAATGCTGGGATCAGTCTAGCACCGATTGGAAATCAGTCTTTTACGTTGAGCTGGGATTCTACCTAGCACCCATTCCACTTGAGCTGTGATCAGCCCAGAATAAACTGTAATGTTGGGATCAGTCTAGCACCGATTGGAAATCAGTCTTTTACATTGAGCTGGGATTCTGCCTAGCAACCATTCCACTTGAGCTGGGATCAGCACAGAATACACAGTAATGCTGGGATCAGCCTAGCACCAATTGGAAATCAGTCTTTTACATTCAGATTGTAGCCCATGAGTAGCCCCCACAGAGAACTAAATATTTTTAAAAATATTTAAATTAAGTAACGACGTTTTTTTAGTTATGAGTTTGATATTGTAGAATATTAGCAATAATGAATAGCGGCATGCTTGTGAGAAAGGGAGAGAAATGAATGCATATACTTATGTATCCTTTGTTTCTTACAATTCATGTATTAAATCATTTCTTGTACAATGCAGTATGATTTTTGTTGTGCATAAAGTGACAGCTATTAAGTCTGAATGTCTTTGAATAAATTCACAGTATTTCTATGACACCTAGCAAGTCCAAATGTCTTTGAATAAACTCAAAGTATTTCTGTGTCACCTAGAAAGTCCAAATGACTTTGAATGAATTCACAGTATTTCTATGACACCTAGCAAGTCCAAATTTCTTTGAATGAATTCACAGTATTTATGTGTCACCTAGAAAGTCCAAATGACTTTGAATGAATTCACAGTATTTCTATGACACCTAGCAAGTCCAAATTTCTTTGAATGAATTCACAGTATTTCTGTGTCACCTAGAAAGTCCAAATGTCTTTGAATGAATTCACAGTATTTCTATGACACCTAGCAAGTCCAAATTTCTTTGAATGAATTCACAGTATTTATGTGTCACCTAGAAAGTCCAAATGACTTTGAATGAATTCACAGTATTTCTATGACACCTAGCAAGTCCAAATTTCTTTGAATGAATTCACAGTATTTCTGTGTCACCTAGAAAGTCCAAATGTCTTTGAATGAATTCACAGTATTTCTATGACACCTAGCAAGTCCAAATTTCTTTGAATGAATTCACAGTATTTCTGTGTCACCTAGAAAGTCCGAATGTCTTTGAATGAATTCACAGTATTTCTGTGACACCTAGCAAGACCAAATGTCTTTGAATGAATTCACATTATTTCTGTGATAGCTATTATCATTATAATTATTAATTTTGAATGCTAGTTCCAACAAATGATTAAATTAATGTCTCATTACAATTGAATAACTCCAAGACTGGTGGTACTACTAAGAATGCCTAATTCTACATAATAATTGTTATATTTATTACCAATGTACATTAGAGAAAATGCAATAGGAGGCTTGAAAGAATCATTTTGGCATTGCACAATCACTCTATCACTCTATCAGTGAACAGATCAGCTGTTTCAACACTGACTAATAAGGACTTGGGTCAGCTTGGAGTCTCACTATTATTCATTTCCTTGTCAGATCACTTGATGTTTACTTGTAATAAAAGTATGACTCAACCTTGGAACTTTATGAATGAATCTGCACTAGATACATGATTCATCTTTATAGTGCAAACTATGAACTTAGGATATTAGTATCAAAAATGTCATTAACATAATGACCCTTACAAAAACTATTACTATGAACATAATACACAAATAAAGATTTACATAACATATGAAAATGGTTGTATTTCAATGAGATACAGATATGAGTTATAAAGGTTTTAAACCTGTCAGGTTATGGAATTTTTACTCATAAGGGTACTCTATATACTAGAGGTGTACAGTATTAATTACCTGTATACCGGTTTACCATGGTATAGTTTTCTTCTGGTGGTACATACCACTGTACTTTCTCACTGCACCGGTATCTTGATGGTTTATGTCAATAATCAATGTACAGAAATTCCAAAGTACTCATTATGAATTTGTTGATTATAATAATAGTACATTTTCAATTTTCAAGACAAAACATCCAAAAATTAGTATTGTTTTTACAAGAACAGTTGCATTTGTAACAAATTAATTTTAAATATTATAAATATAATTACATTTATTATCCTCTAATCTCATGTTTGACACATGTACCAGCATGGTGGCCAAATGAGATATTGTGAAAGATATGGAATATTGTGAAAGATACATGTATTTGGGCTAAATCAAACTTTTGGAAAAATATCGGACTTATAAAAAGTTTACTGGACTTATAAAAAGTTTACTGCAGGTTTCGGTGTCAACATTCATACTTTTTGTAATCAACAACCTCGCTAATATTAGAAAAATCTCTTTCCCAGGTGTCAGCTATGATGTAAACCTGATCATTCCACTTTAGTTCCAATTTTAGATTAAAACTTCAATAATGATTAACATACAAATAACAAATTCATCTTCTACAAGGTGTTCATCATTTCGTTTGGGGGTGGAGGGCATGGAATTTTATTTTGAGTTATTTTATTTTCTCTTACCTCAAGATAATTATTTTTTTCTTCAAATAATATTACAGATATAAGATGGTTTTAATATGCTCTAAATCATAACAAGATATTTTTTTTCATCTGTACGATGAAAATAAAAAATACATGTCAGGCCCCCTGCATCAGAATATTAAATTGCTGGTCCCTAATACAATTATGGTACAACATGGTACATATCACGGGATGTTCAGAAATAGAGTGATACAATTTTTTTTGTTGTAACTAGCTCAACAATATAATCACTTAAAAGTTGACTCCAACTACAAATTGCATAGACCCAGATCTGCAGTCACATAATACACTGGCAGATTTGAGTGTATGCAGTCTATTAGGAGAATCAGTAGAACAAACAACAAAAGCATTGACTTATTGGTGCATTATGTGATGGCAGATCAGGGTTCCTGTTGTTGGCAGCTGGACCTTAATACATACAGTACTTGGACCCTAATACATACAGTACTTGGACCCTAATACATGCAATACTTGGACCCTAATACATACAGTACTTGGACCCTAATAGATACAGTACTTGGCCCTAATGCATACCGTACTTGGACCCTAATACATATGGTACTAGGACCCTAATACATACAGTACTTGGACCCTAATACATACAGTACTTGGACCCTAATACATACAGTACTTGAAACCCACCAAGTGATCTCTTTCCATTCATTTGTAAAGTCAAAGGCTGAACAATTTTATTTTTGGAGCACTGGGTACTGGACTTGAAATCAAATTTATTTTTGTGTAACAGGATGAGGGTTAGGTGGGATTTGATCCAGCAAATACACCAATACTGCAATTATGTGAATGAGATATTTAATTTATTTATGAATGCACAAGGACGATAAATGAATTTGACAAGTTACTCATGCACAAGTCAAACAATGGATATATGAAAATGAGATCATTCCTAAATGAGAATTTCAACAATTGAATCACAAACAATTATGTAAGTGGACATGATCAGTTCATGAAAGTTATAAAAAAAGATAGTGATATATGAGTCACCAGGTATGATCAATGTATGGCATTCATCAACAAATATGAGCAATCAACACATATGATGAATGTATCATTGAATTTCACATATACAGTAACTCTGATATTTTGGTTGAAAATGGAAAATCCAAGCAGTGTTTCCCTTTAGCACAGTTGTGCATCAGGGACGCACACTGGAGAAAATTGACGGACATAACTTTCTGCCGTGCGTTTTTTTGATGCAAAGGATTTGCAAAATGCAATCAGAATTTATTTAATATCCAATTAAAGATGGCATCATATATACTTCAATCATAGGCATAGTCTGGTTTCCTGTTTCATATGCTCCCTGTGTTGCACTCTGCTATACTGAGCATACAAAGCAGAAAACCAGACTACCATAGGCAATATTATGACAGAGTAGCTTCTCCTAATCTCGCAAGCTCTCACATGATTCTATCGAGCTCAGCAAGATGTCATCCAGATGTTTACCTCAATGTTTGTTGCACTAAAAATGTGATCTCTAGATTAAAATGGCGTGCACTAAGAATCATTAGCGAATAAAGTAAAAGAAGCAGAACACGAAATAGTAAATGTAGATCTGACTTTAATGAAAAATGGTGAAAATATTCCCTTGACTGGAATACGGCACATCCATTGGGATTACTGGTGTGACTTCTGATCTCGTAATTGTGAAAACTGCACAAATGAATAATCCTTTCGTGACAGCATTTAAGAATTTTTTTAAAAATCTGCCCTTGATTATCACAAGATATCATTTGAACACATAATTACCTAAAACATTCTTTCAGAATACAAAAAAAAGTAAACTTGCAGAGACAAATCCATTATTTTGATTACAAAGTCAGGTGGTCGTTGAAGATTTTTAAAAACTTTGCTGCAGCGAAAGAAAGATCTAAAAGTTCAAGTGTAACTTGTTAAAAAGAAGATGAATCATTAGCCTCTTTGATTTTTGGTTATGTGTGTTTTAGAATGAAGTACAATGAAACTGATGATAGTACTCATTTTATGACAGGCAGTATATTAACTGTCGTTTTGTTTATAAGATTTATATGGAGTTTTGTATTGGCTTATACGTAATGTGTTGGTCTATAATATTGCTAGAAAAGATTATAAAGAGACTGTTAAAAGTACGACTTTAAACTAAAAGGAAAATGAACTAATAAAATTATCCTTTGAATGGACAATGCATTTGTGTGATAATTGTGCATGTTGGTTTATTTGTATTTTAGAGAGAGAGAATGTTGTGCAAGTTGCAATATCCTATTTCAGCTGAAAACGTATGGATCAGATGAAAATTTGTAAGTACATTTTTTTACCCCCACATTTTTTATTTGACCCCCAGTTCTGATACCATTGGGTTTTCTTGACCCTCAGTTTTATACCCTTGGGGGATACAATGATCCAAGTTACAATAAAATCTCAGTCTGACGACTCCCCATGAACAGCTTTAAGTTAAAGATGGTCTCCATAACGCAGACAGCTTCTTGATGAGACTTGCCTGTATTGTTATGATACATAAAGAATCTGGGCAATAAGTACATGGCTGTGGTCAACTCAAGGTCAGAGAACATAATGTTATTGGTTACTATTCAACAGCATACTGAACTCATTTTTTTAACTAGCTAAAACTACCAGTATATAGCCCTAGGTAACAAAGTACTTGAATAAAACCAATATATATATATCAGTCACATATTAAACAATGTTAATTTAGTAGACAAGGTTTCATGTCATATGAGTCCAATTCTACAACACTATAGGTCCCAACATTTCATTTCACTTAAGTCAAACTATGATGCACAATATATATATATATATATATATATATATATATATATATATATATATATATATATATATATATATATATATTCAGTACTTACAGGTACTTACAAAGATAAATAAAATATTCCTGTTTGATCCCAATGCTTTGTTTCTCGTTTCTACCAATATCTTCATCTACATGATGCATAAGGTCACTGATGTGAGTCTCAAGGGTCAAAGAAATTTTCAACCCCTGTAAGACTGCATTAGTGCTGCAATCGTTGCTGGATGCAAAACAAAAATATGGTAGAAGTTCTTCTGTCATATAAATTTATTTAAAAAAACATGGAGTCCCAGTACAGCAGATTTAGTATTAAAATGTAATAAAACTTCTTTCATTGACTGTCAAATGTATACACAAGTTGCCACTATATTACACTTATCTATGTTTCCATCTTAAGTTCTTCTTCCACTTCTCCAAAACCCAATCCCTACCCCACCCAACAATTTAAAACATTGACAGGGATAGCACCCTAAGCCTGTGGGTTGTAAATTAGAAATTAGTGCTGATGGACAGTTTCTTCCATCTTGTAGACTTCTACCCTCCCATGAAATAAATCCTCATATAATGTGTACACATATGAACCTGTGCAAGAACCTGTAATTATAATTTGCAAATATTACCATGAGGCGCCATGCCTGAATATAGTCCTTTGGGGAAAAAAGAGTTCAACCTAAATCAGTAAACTAATAACACTGCTATTGTCATACTACTCAGTACATCATATCTCCAAGATTATCTGTTGATGCAACGAACAGAGGCACAGGTATTGTGCAGATAAGTGCTGGAGCAGCACAGATACAAGGTGGGTACAATGCAAGTGTTACACAACTACATACACATCCACATACATGTCTAAGTTCATCTAAAACACATTCATGTACAGCATCAATGCTCATGTGGAAAAGAAATTGACCACTATTATTTGAATTGTACTGGGCACATTAACCAGGCACAAAAGAATTGGTAGCCTGACTGGTTTGTGATCTGGATATTCAGTCTTTATTTCTTCCTGGATTTCATGACAAAATACAGGAAAGGTATAATAATGGAAAATATTAATTATAATATTCATATTTTTCCGCTAAAAACCTTTCAGTCTCTATGCTAAGACTATTTAATTAACTTTACCTCAAAGTGTCTTTTTTATAGACATTACCTTATTATATCCATCTCTTAAAATCAGATAAAAACGAGACAATTTTAAAAATATATATTTTTAAAGTGAAAAGTCAAATTTATATTGCATCCAACTTGATCACCGTGTAGTTGCCAGTCATTTTTAGCCCATCAATGGTGAAGTCAAAATTGTTGGTAAACGTGCTTTTTACTTTTCAGTGGTAAATTTTGGGAACATGACTTAGATCTGTATTTATCTTGAAAGTGCCATACGTAAACTGAGAATGTGTTGATGATAATACCAATACTGGATGATGGCTTCGTTTGTTCTAGAATGGAGTAGAGAAAGTGACAATCAAATTGAAAAAAAGTTAAAATTGAGTTCACAAAAGTGAATATTAAGTTGAAAAAATGAGTATTGAGTACAGAAAAGTGAATATAAAGTTGAAAAAGTGAGTATTGAGTACAGAAAAGTGAATATAAAGTTGAAAAAGTGAGTATTGAGTAGAGGAAAGCAAGTACTCAGTTGTAAAAAAAGCAAGTGTTGGGTAGAAAAATGAGGGTATCAAGTTGAAAAAAGTTTGCATTGAGTATAGAAAAGCAAGTATTGAGTTTATAAAGCAAGTATTAAGTAGAAAAAGCAAGTATTGAGTTTATAAAGCAAGTATTAAGTAGAAAAAGCAAGTATTGAGTTTATAAAGCAAGCATTAAATAGAAAAAGCAAGTATTGAGTTCATAAAGCAAGTATTAGGTAGAATAAGCAAGTAATGAACAGAAAAACGTGAGTATCAAGGTGAAGAAACAATTATCTTGATTACATTATCAATGTCAAACTTCAGAATAAGCAGGAGAGAAAACTCACCTGGCTGGTTGAAATTTTTTCTGGTCCTCTTCCCCTCGAAGATCCCAGAGCCGGCAACCGCCTCCCCAGCTGGCAATATTCAGTACCACAATGCCTTCTATTGGGTCTGTCAGCGACACTGGCTTACCATCCAGTTCCAACTGCAACACAAGATGTACAAAGCAGCAAAATACATTTGTGATTAATTTTATTAAAATTGTTTATGGTTAAGGTTTTACTGCACTTTACTTTTTACAGTATTTTTCTTCATATTCAAATATTGATTCAAATATTGATTGTAATTATTTAGCAATTTCAAGTGGAAGCATCATTTTGTACTGTACAATGGACTGTGCATACAGTGGGAACAATATCATGAAAACTTTGAACTAAGAGCTTACAATCGAAATGTTCTGAATAATTTGAACAAATTAAAAACATTTCTTTATGCATTTTTTGTTGAATTTTTTGTAAATTATGCAGATAGATTGCTCATTAGATGCCCCAAAATGTGCCAATCTAGTGACAGACTGATGGATGGATCATTCAGGATGGACAATGTGTTGGCAATAAGCAGGGGTGATGCCTAAACACACAGTGTTATAATGGGTGTAGATCATAACAACAATGGGAGGCAATAACTTAACATAATAAACAAAAAGAAAAATTTATTACAGAGCAGCAAGAAATAATTTAAAGCAAGAAAAAAGAATTCATCTTTCCCTCATTCTCCTTTTTTTTGTTTTATATGCCATGAATGTTTCAGACAGACATATGGCACAGCAGTCAGTTTATCACCAATCTTTAATCCATTTTCGATTTCTGAAATTGTAATCTTAATGAAATGAAAGCATCTTATACTGCTTGACTTTTTCTTTTCCATGATTTTTCCTGGGTGACTGGTATTGAGGACTGGTTGACTTTTTCTTTTCCATGATTTTTCCTGGGTGACTGGTATTGAGGACTGGTTGACTTTTTCTTTTCCATGATTTTTCCTGGGTGACTGGTATTGAGGACTGGTTGACTTTTTCTTTTCCATGATTTTTCCTGGGTGACTGGTATTGAGGACTGGTTGACTTTTTCTTTTCCATGATTTTTCCTGGGTGACTGGTATTGAGGACTGGTTGACTTTTTCTTTTCCATGATTTTTCTGGTATTGAGGACTGGGCTTATACTTACCAAAGAACATTTTATCAGTAGTTAATGAAAGTACTGAGAGTAAATTGGTGAAATAGGGAATTCTGCCTGAGTTTGACATTTTTAAAACTGGGATGAGAGCTGGTATTTTCAATGTGTTATGACTGTAGAAAGTTTAGATTGTGATTGGGACCCATTTCAAATGGATTGATATAAGGACTTGTGATTAAATAACTCATTATTAAATTGCAATATGAGAGCATTATTTGAACAAAACATGCAAAGAAGTTTCCAATGAACTCAACGAGGCATGCCAATTCAAGTGGATGTACCGAAACAATAAAACAAGTTTCCAGTGAACTCTATGTGGTATGCCAATTCAAGCTGATGTACTGAAACAACAAAACAAGTTTCCAATGAACTCAATGTGGTATGCAAATTCAAGCTGATGTAATGAAACAACAAAACAGGTTTCCAATGAACTCAACGAGGCAAGCCAATTCAAGCTGATGTACTGAAACAACAAAACAAGTTTCCAATGAACTCAATGTGGTATGCAAATTCAAGCTGATGTACTAAAACAACAAAACAAGTTTCCAATGTCAATGTGGTATGCCAATTCAAGCTGATGTACTAAAACAACAAAACAAGTTTCCAATGTCAATGTGGTATGCCAATTCAAGCTGATGTACTGAAACAACAAAACAAGTTTCCAATGAACTCAATGTGGCATGCCAATTCAAGCTGATGTACTGAAACAACAAAACAAGTTTCCAATGAACGAATGCCAATTCAAGCTGACAAGCTGGAAGCAGATAGGTATTGAACAATGTTCTAAGTTTATTCAAAACAGATTAGACAAAAGTACCCTTCTGCCTCAAGTAATACATGCTATCCATATCAACAAACCATACATAAAAACAAAAATAATCTCACAATGATAATGTTAATTATGTAATGCAGACATGCAACTTTTATGGTAATGAAAGTGGGACTGTTGGTCATTTTAAGTGGGAAAGTGGGTTTGTAATGTGGGACTATCTCACCTGCTCCCAACAGTGTGTGACCCCGATATAACATGATGGTTAGGGTCCAATTATTAGAATATGATAGTGCTATATACTTAACCATGTTATAACCCACCAAGTCAGTTAGCATTAGAAAATGATAATGATTCATCAACCAAAAACTATAAGGAAAATCCATGAATTCGAGTACAGCTTACATGTTATAAAATTCAAGCATTATTCACACCCCATCAGAAAACACAAACTGCACATATATAAACAATGGTAATCATTGTTTGATCTATACTAAATTGTCAATAAAAATATTTTTAAATAATGCACAAAGATATTGTTGCCAGTAGCATATGTTATAGTTGTTTACATGCTATATGTACATGTACTTAAATTGGCCTAGATTTGGTCAGCTGGAGACAGCTATCATCTTGATGAGGCCACCCAGAGGATTAAGCTATTCATAGGCAAATGAAAATATCAACAAATTAAAAAAAGACAGCCAGATAACTGTTTGCAAAAGATTGAAAATTTAAGTTATGTTTTATGCTGCTATTTATAGCAATTGTAAGCATAATTTTTTTCCTGCAAAACAAACTTTCGTGGCACAAAAACAATGTTCCAGCCATGTTGGAAATTGCAACAATCTATCAGATTCCATTGCTATATTTAAGTCTGGTTCTAGCTTCCTTTGATGACAGGTGCTTTGTTTTTTATTGAGGATTTTAATTGCCTTGCTTTGATAAAGAGTGCCTGTGTTAACAATGATACCAATAACAGACAACTTTGTGAGACCAAACAACAGCAGCAACATCAAATAATTGTAGAACACTGGCCGAGACTGAATTTTCTTTTTCATTTGCTTAGTAGTAATACAGTACAATTGGTGCTTCAAAGTTAATCTGTTTTATTTGAAGTTTCTGCAAAACTTATTTTGTCTGGGTACATAAAAAAAAAAAATAAATAGCTGTTGTTTGGTTGATTGTAGCAGTTTCTGTTTCTGCCTTCAAAGGTTGGTCAACTGTAGATAGCCCAGTAACATGACTGTTTGAGTGTATCACACCATACAGTACTCAGGCAAGATGTCAACAAAAAAAAGATTATAATACAACAATGCACAGTTAAGACTCAGAAATTTTGAAAAATCCCAAAGATATTTTGATACATCTCGATATGATGGATGTCCTCTTACTTCATGTCGACTTGGATTGACTCAGAAAATACTTTATTAAAAATAATTTCAATTTGTTTAAAGAGAATTTGTGCTGTTACTTCCTACTAACTACTGAATGATTTGAATATATGAAAATGAATCAAGATATTTTTATTTGTCAATTTGACAACTGCCCTGTTGCTTCTTAATGACTTGGAAAAATTTAAAAAGATTGTCTTTGATATATTGTTGTAATTGGGAGGATTTCACTCCCACTCAGGACCATCAGCTTTTCTACAAATGGGAGACTCCTGATTTCAATTGAGAGGGTGTGGCATATTTGACAATGAAAACGACCTGGGCATCCTAGAATGAACTGCTATGCCAGTGTTAATTCCCCCATATAAATCAGTGCTTCTGATTGCTATTTTAAAAAGAAACAAGTTTATGATAGTGCATAAGAAATGTGCATGTTCATTGTTACCTTTATGTTCTTATGTAAATCTTTACATTCTCTCTCCAGGACATCCTTGGTTCCATATGTAAAGTAACAAAGCTGGAAAACAAATTATGATGAAAAATGAAAAAACAATGATCAGAGAGAAGCTAAAGATTTTTATTTACAAGTGTCACATGCTCTTGCATATTGGAATGTGTATGATATCATTGACAATAAGTGACTGCTTCAATGGCCTAGCTGTTAGAGTGTTTGCCTCAGAGGCATGAGGTCGCAGGTTTGAACCCCGGCAGAGTTTTACCAAAGGCTTATAAAAATGGTACAAAGAGCTGCTTCGCTAGGCACTCAGCATTAAGAAGTTTGTGTTAAGACTGGTTGGACTGGTGTCATGATAATGTGACTGGGTGGAGAATGATTCTATATGTCTCTGTCATGATGCCCCAGTGCTAGACATCACTATAAACTGTCACTCTGCAGACATCGTAGTGATATGACTGAAAAATTGTTAAAGCTATGTTAAAAATCCAAATCATACACTCACATTCACTTGCAATAAAATTTCTGCAAAGTTAGCAGAAAAGTGTACATGTGTGTGTGTGTGTGTGTGTGTGTGTGTGTGTGTGTATTATGAGCCTATGCTCTTAAAATAAGTAACAGTAAGAAGTGAAGACAAAAAGCTAACAAATAATTAATTCCCCTGGAATACAAAGTGAAAAATAAGAAAAAAGAACTTACAATATTGAGAATTGAATCCATAAATCCAGGAATTAAAAACACAAGTCCTAGTGAGAAAAAAACTTAGTTCAAGTCCCAAAGAAATTTAAAATTAAAGGTGATGATGTGTCTATTATGATCTGCATTGCACTGATATGTCAACAGTCTCTTGTTGAATCACAGAAATATTATTACAGGTCTGAATTCTGTATAATTTCCAATGAATGTCTTTATTCAAGAATTATGTCAGAGCACTTTTGTATTTCCATAGAAAATAATTACTTGAATTCAATAATTTAAAGAAAATAAAATTCAGCCCAAATGTGTCAAAACATATTTTAAAGTGCCAGATGTTAAAGCACAACTGGTAAAATTCTGACAGTCACAAGATAATATAGTTCTCTGTTTGACCTCAGGTCACAAATTAGCATTTTCTAAAAACAACCATTACCTAATGGAAAATAATGTTCGAACATGATTTAATGAGCCTTGTTTATTTAAAACTTAATACCCTATAAAATTTACTTTGGAATCCCCAAAACACTGACCCAAATCAATATGCTTACCTGCATAATAATTTGGTCAATGAACTCATACCCATAGAGGACAATGAAGCTATTATTAGTTGTTTACATCAATGAAAATTTTTTTGGGGACAAAAGTCAACCAGTTCACACAGAATTTAATTCCATTTTTGACAAGGTCAAGTCCATTAGACAATGTTATATTACAATAACATGTAATGGAACAAAAAAAAAATAGAACATTCAAACAATTAAATTAAATACACATAATAATATGATCTTCCTTTTGTTTTGTGGTCACCACTTTTTTTTATTTCAGTTGCTACAAATCACAAATTAAAAGATCTAATGAACCTTTATTCTTCTGTGGAAACAATTAAGACCTGCCTTTCTCCACTCTAATAAATTTAGTAATGAGGAAAATCTTTGTTAAACTGCATAAACTGCATCCATGGTGACAAAAATGAATTCACAGTATTAACTTTCAAACTGAATCAAAATTATCAAGTACCGTATATATGAGCTTATATACCAAGTCAAAACTACAAATACCATATACCCAGATCTGACATTGTATAGTGTGCCAGCAGTTCAGGGACTAAGTCATGCATTTTTGCAGTCATACTAAACTTACATGAGTTTATACAGTACAATATGCACACTGCTGGCACTAAATATTCATGATACATAAGTAGAATTGTGATTAAAAAATGAAAATATTTCTTCCCCTTTTTCTACATTTTGTTTTGAAAATGCTCAAAAACTGGCAATGCATGCAGTTAAATCCAACTTATATGTGAGTATATACAGTAGTTAATTTTTAGTCTTTTTGATCAATTTCTCTTCTCATATACAATCAGATGTTGATGGCTTAATTTTGACTTGTACACTTTATTGGAACTACATCAAATGACACATATCTGAAAATGCCTGTTTAAAGTTTAAAGTCAGGTTCTCTAAGGATGTTTTTTCAGTTGTAAGACATACCTAGGCTGACCTGTCAATCTTGCATATGCAAGGATTGAGGTCCTATGAGTAACACTGAGAATAAATGAACACTGAAATTAACCTGTACCAATGAAATTCTAGGAAGCAAAAACAATTCCTTCTATCAATCTTTGAATACTGTAGATATTGTACCAAGATCATAAAGTGTTTCTTGTACCAGATCATAAAGTGTTTATTGTTCCAGATCATTAAATGTTTAAACTGTTTATTGTACCAGATCATAAAGTGTTTATTGTACCAGATCATAAACTGTTTCTTGTACCAAGATCATAAAGTGTTTCTTGTAACAAGATCATAAAATGCTTTTTTTGTACCAGATCATAAACTGTTTCTTGTACCAAGATCATAAAGTATTTTTTGTACCAGATCATAAAGTGTTTATTGTACCAGATCATAAACTGTTTCTTGTACCAAGATAATAAACTGTTTCTTGTACCAAGATCATAAAATGCTTTTTTTTTACTAGATCATAAAGTGTTTCTTGTACCAAGATCATAAAGTATTTTTTGTACCAGATCATAAAGTGTTTCTTGTACCAGATCATAAACTGTTTCTACCAGATTATAAACTGTTTCATGTACCAAATCATAAACCGTTTCTTGTACCAGATCAAAAACTGTTTATTGTACCAAGATTATAAACTGTTTCTTGTACCAAGATCATAAAGTGTTTCTTGTACCAGATCATATAGTTTTTTTGTACCAGATTATAAATTGATTTTGTACCAGGCTCATAAAGTGTTTCTTATGCCATCTCATAAACTGTTTCCAGTACCATCTCATAAACTGTTTTTTGTACCAGGATCATAAAGTGTTTCTTATGCCATCTCATAAACTGTTTCTTGTACCAAGATCATAAAATTCTTTTTTGTACCAGATCATAAACTGTTAATTGTACCAGATCATAAAGTATTTTTTGTACCAAGATCATAAAGTGTTTCTTGTACCAGATCATAAACTGTTTCTTGTACCAAGTTCATAAGCTGTTTCTTTTACCAGCTCATAAACTGCTTTTTTGTACCAGGATCATAAAGTGTATCATATACCAGCTCATAAACTTTTTTGTACCAGATAATAAACTGCTTTTTTGTACCAGGATCATAAAGTGTATCTTGTACCAGCTCATAAACTGTTTCTTGTACCTGATAATAAACTGCTTTTTTTGTACCAAGATCATAAACTGTTTATTGTACCAGATCATAAACTGTTTCTTGTACGAAGATCATAAACTATTTCTTGTACCAAGATCATAAAGTATTTCTTGTACCTGATCATAAACTGTTTCTTGTACCAAGATAATAAACTGTTTCTTGTATTAGATCATAAACTGTTTCTTGTACCAAGATAATAAACTGCTTTTTTGTACCAGGATGATAAAGTGTTTCCTATACCATCTCATAAACTGTTTCCTGTACCAGATCATAAACTGTTTCTACCATTTCACAAACTGTTTCTTGTACCAGATCATAAACTGTTTCTTGTACCAAGGTCATAAACTATTTCTTGTACCAGATCATAAACTGTTTCTTGTACAGATCATAAACTGTTTCTTGTACCAAGTTCATAAACTGTTTCTTGTACCAAGATCATAAAATTCCTTTTTTGTACCAGATCATAAATTGTTTCTTGTACCAAGATCATGAAGTATTTTTGTACCAAGATCATAAAGTGTTTCTTCTTGTTGTTGTTGGGCGTAACGCCATTTTTCAGCACACGATAGGCTATTTATGGCGGCTAGTATTACTGGTGGAGGAAGAAACCGGGAAATCACCGGAAAGAACCACTGACCCACGAGAAGCTACTGGCAAGCTTTCTCACATATCCACATTCGACGAATCCTAGACTCGAACCCACGCAGACAGAGGTGAGATGGCAGTGAGCCACTAAGCCACGCGGGGCCCCAAGTGTTTCTTGTACCAGATCATAATCTATTTCTTGTACCAGATAATAAACTGCTTTTTTGTACCAGGATCATAAAGTGTTTCTTGTATCAGCTCATAAACTGTTTTTTTGTACCAGATAATAAATTGCTTTTTTGTACCAAGATCATAAACTGTTTCTTGTAACAAGATCATAAACTGTTTCTTGTACCAAGATCATAAGTGTTTCTTGTACCAGATCATAAACTGTTTCTTGTACCAGATAATAAACTGCTTTTTTGTATCAGGATCATAAACTGTTTCTTGTACCAGATAAAAAAACTGCTTATTTTGTACCAAGATCATAAACTTCTTTTTTGTACCAGTTCATAAACTCTTTCTTGTACCTGATAATAACCTGCTTTTTTGTACCAAGATCATAAGTGTTTCTTACTACAATGATTGCTTCACATTATTTTGTGGGCTCTAAAAAGGATAATAACACCAGTGTAATATTTCATTATCCTAATGGCTTTAAATGACATCAATGCACTGATAAACTCAAGGACCTGGAATTTAAATTATTCAACACAGACTTTATATGTTCCAGATGTGCAACCCACCCTATCTCCTACTTATGTAGAGAGGCCCCTATTCTCTAATTAGAAGTTTCAAAAGCTGCTGTCACACAACCTGAAAGTTTTAAGCCATTTAATGTACCTTATTTGATTTCAATGAAACATGTAAGCCTGATCAGCCCACACAATTCACAACACTAAATCTCATTCTATACTGTTAGCTCATTTGCCATAGAACATGAACCTACTCTTAGAGATGTATGATATCAAATGTGAGAGCTGGAATGTACACTGAACATAGAGGGCATAAACCATTTGCACCAAGAGCCCATATAGCAAGCCTCTAAATCAAGAGGTGGTGGTGATGTGTCATCTCCCAAGTTCCTTATGGCTTTTAATTATCATTATCTAGAAGATGATCAACCATGGTATTATCGCCCAGATCCCATAAACAACAAAACAAAATATGAAATTAATGGGTGGAATAACAGATATCTGAGCAGAGGTATAGAATAGAACAACACAAGCCCCATTATGCAAAATACAACAATTTAATATCATCAATCACAAAAACAAAATAAAATTGAACATGGGAATGAATCAGTCTCTTTAAGAAATAGAGTTAAAAAATTAAGCAAAATTCGCTTATTTCTGTTATACTCAGAGAACAAAGTTCATCACATGATTGAGTGACTGACTGAACTTAGACTGCCAGTATGACAGTATCACCTAGTGTTTTAATTAATTTCCAGCATTATATATATATATATTTCTTTCTTAAGGTCATCAACCTCTGGGTTGCAGACTGTGCTCTTTTCCCACTGTGAAATACCATATGGAGATATTCTCTTTCCTTTAAAGTAAAATATGTTATCCAACATACAGACATCAAATTTTTCTTATCCTGAGATCAACAATATTCCCTCTCTTTATTTCAAAAGAACTAGCTATGGCCATTTTCCCCAAATACACTATCTTAACCCTATTAATGTGAATTTATTATTTGTCTAGCTACTGGCATATTCCAAATGACCAGGACATAATCAGCCCACTCAGACACTTATTGGCCTGCTGTGGCCATGAATTTATTAGCTGATCTATCTGTCAACACACCTGTTCCTAATGCTACCCCACCAATTCTCAGTAGGAAGGAATTCACAACTTTGCTAATCAAGGATTCATTGACATAGATTTCCAGACACAGAAAAAAAAATCAATCCTCAGCATAAATTATACAAATTACTTAAGAACAATAACTTACATATTAACACAATTTGTGTCAGAAGATATACATGAAATCTTACACTACATGATTTCTAGTACATACAAACAACTGCATCCAAATTCATTCATATGAATGAAATATTGTAAGACGTTCTTATAACACAAGAATCATATAACATGCAGATTATTTCTGAACTAGTGGAAAACTGAAGGATGAATTTAAAATGAATAAATTTAAAATGAATAAATTCAACAATAATTACAAACTTACATCAAAGAACACATCATTCATTCAAGCCCTCACACACTTATGAGAGAATTTTTCCTTGGATGACTTATATAAGGAGAACAATACTCTCTACTGATTTCAGTGACCCTAAGACTTTTCCCCTTAGCATCTTGGACTGACCAATATGCAACAGATTATTTTAAAACTCCACATTCTATCAGGGAAAACACAAGCTTGTTCAGCTTAGCCAACCTACACATAATCAATATTACAATGTGCAAGACATGAGAGAGCTCTTTGATACAGTTAGCATTTCTTATCTTATACACTTCCTTAAGGAAGTAAACATATATCATAAGTTATAACTTTGTGTTATCATCTTAAACATTTTTATGTACTATATATGTACGGGTCGCTAGATTTTAATTACCTTTCATATGTTTTCGTTGTCATACATAATTTGCAATCGGGAAACTTTATTTTTTATCACTGTTACCATTTTTCTCGTTTTACCTTTAGCTATTTGGTTTCATATCGCTGGCCGATACAGAACCTTTTTACCATTTGTACATAATGAAAGATATAACCTTTTGTATGGCGCTAAATGGCCTGTTTGTGCTGGTGCACTGTAAAAATTCAACCAACCAACCAATCATATTAGCCAGCCAGAATTACTACTTTAACTGCCAAAATCCTTATCACTCCCACAGTAGCCAGAATTGTACTTTCTAGTCCATCTTTATTAATAACTATTCTCAAAAATAACATTTTATGACATCTCTTTCAAATGGCCCCCAACATGATAAAAATATTTCTTTGGTTTGTCTCAAGTCTTTCATCCTGCTGCTGTTGGCTGTGCTCCCTTTTTAAAATTCAATTTATGCCCCAGACAGAACATACATATTTCATCCCTCACAGTCAATTTGTTGAGTCTAACTCATACATCAAGCAAAATGTTTGTGTCACGTTGACCCTGACAGAATGTACAATGAAATAATCTATACAAAATTTTGCACCCCTACAGTCCATTTTAAGGTTTTGAGGAGGCTGGGATTTTTAAGACACTTTCTGGGTCCCAAATAGTTAAAATAAATAATCTTGCTCAGAACTGTAGAAAAAAAACAAACATATCAATTCTATTAGTTGATAAAAAAAAATGTTCATGTAGAAAACAAAAATCCTGATTTGAAACAGGATCTTCAGCCACCTCCATCCCTGGTGGTCCTTAAAGACTTTTAATACTGACTGGGACAATGTCACAGAAACCACCAAGGTGAATTACAAAAATGTGAGAGTTTTGAAGGGTGGAGATGAACTAAGCTCAAAAGTTCAAAAGTAAAAGTTAAGATTTTTAAGCATTATTTAAATCCGTTTATTTTAATCAATTAGAGAATTTGGAAAACTTTACTGATTTTGATGAATTTGAGACAGTATGCCTCTCATCAATACTGAAAGCAGTATTGGTCCACCATCCTACAAAGGCTCTAAAATGACCAGTCACATGACTCAATTATGCATGAAGAGCAAAAATGCCACAAAAAGCACCAGTAAAATATAGTCTACTCTGTCAATTCTACATATATGTATAATGAAAATTTGGTGTCCTGTTTTTGACAGATGAGTGTCAATATTTGCTATATCCAAATCATTACTGTGATCTGTGAATTGTGCCATCCTACTTCGTGAGAGAAATAAAACTTTAATTTAACTGATCCTTGAGAGAATAAATTTAACCAAAATAAAGAAATTTAAACAATTTATTTGCAGAAATGTTTTCTCTACTGCAAAGTTATTAGCACCGTTGGTCTGACATTTCATATGCGACCATGTACACTGCTCAGCCATGCCAGCAATGGAAATGAAACCCAGGACTCCAAAAGGGCAAAGATCAAGTTATACCCCATTCTGCATATCAGATCAAACATAAAAACTGAGGATAAACTAATGCCTGAGGGAATTTGCAGTTTCATGCAGTGTATAAATGATGATGACAGAATCAACAAAACATTATAAGAAGTCTTTTATTGAAAATTCCATGCTGATATGACCATTCATTCATGAACAGTGATTTCAAGACTTTCAAAACGGCCACCATGGCAGCCAAATTTCACAAAAGATCAGCACCATTTTATTTAGGATTAACTACATGTCATAACAAGTTTTCTAGTGAAAACCTGATGTTGTTTCATTAAGGAGGATTGTTAATAACAATACTTTCAAGATTGCTGCTGACCATTTTCATCTGAGACCATCTAGATATCAAAAAGACTTCAATATGACCTTCAATGTAGAAGGAGCAGCAATAATAAGATTTTCAAGATGGATGACAAATCTGTTAATTTCTTTTATGATCAACTAAATATCATAAGAAATTTTTAAGAAAACCCATGTTAATATGATTATTCATTAAGAAGAGGTAGCAATAAAAAGATTTTCAATATGGCTGCTGTGGTGGCCATATTAGATGTTTGAGCAGCACCATTTTTATTTAGGAGCAACTTGAATGAATGTGTGTGTAAAGTTTCATGGCAAGCATCCAAGTAGTTTAGAAGAATGATTAACAAAAGATCATCCCACAAGCTCTTCTGGTCAATGACCAGTAGAACTTAATAATTGCACAAATTGTATTTTATTATAAAATATGCTTTTACTTAAGCCAGGGGGGCCCCGAGTGGCCAAGTGGTCTAAAGAGCTGTCCGTTACGGACCACTGCTATCTCACCTCGACCACTGCTATCTCACCTCTGTCTTCGTGAGTTCAAGTCTAGGATTCATCGAATGTGGATATGTGAGAAAGCTTGCCTGTAGCTTCTCGTGGGTAGGTAATTCTTTCCGGTGATTTCCCAGTTTCTTCCTCCACCATTAATACTGGCTGCCATGAATAGCCTATCGTGTGCTGAAAAATGGCATTAAGCCCAACAATAACAACTTAAGCCAGAGAAAATATCTGAGAGAGAGAGAGAGAGAGAGAGAGAGAGAGAGAGAGAGAGAGAGAGAGAGAGAGAGAGAGAGAGAAAGAGAGAGAAAGACATGTCTAATAAGTTTATGTACTTTAACATAAATAGTAAACAGTAGTGGGTCACTAAGTACTTATTGGTAGTTCCAGAAAATTGTCACCTTCTATACATGAGCCCATTATTATCATTATTAACAACATAACTATATGACAAGTATTATATACAACAGGTTCAAAGCTTTTGAGCTGAAACATAACTATGGATCTGGTTCAATTTTCATAAAAATGTCTCAACTTTGGGGAAAAACTTTCCAAAACTTTAGCATGCTATTTATTTTTAAAGCAATAAGATAACCACACTAAACCAATGTTAAACCACAAGCTGGCAATTCAAGGACCTAACAGTGAGATACTGACATTAAATTTATGTTTACATAAATTTTATGAAGATGAGAAGTTTCAAGGTTATGGGGTTTAATTGATCAGGTAGACTCCAGTGCCTAAGTTACTGCCTGAACATGACCAATCATCTCTGACACTAGTTTGGTTTTTTCTTGAAGTTACTACAGCATTCTAGGAGACTCTAACTGATCTCTTTCAATTTCTGTCTCACCCTTTTCCAGTTTACCGTATATGCCTAATTTTGGGTTCATGCCAGTAAAACTGCTGAGACTACCTAGTCTGTCCTGTAAGACATAAGTGCAACAACCACTGCAGAATACCAATTTACTATAACCTTGTGACAAACCAAATCTTAAGTAGCAATTCAATTGGGGTAAAAAGAAAGAAAAAATTTATTAATATTAAGTTTTCTTGTAGAATATTGGAAAGCAGTATTCATTTCACCTTGAAATGCATACATTTAAGTCAAAGGATATCAACATGGAGGCTAGGTGAATTAATTCTTCCCAGACATTGAATGTTTCAGCAGCTGAACAAATTAGTTTGAGGACTAATGCTTTTACCACATCATCCTTGATTACACAAATGCTAATCTAAGGTATATAGCCAAAGAATCTGATTTCTAAGCCCCAGTTTGCAATTACATTTTTCCTACAATAGTGCATGTATGGTAGATCACAAATATTTAGCAGATGTAGTCTGGTGCAAGTTTCCCACAGAAATGAAAATTCCCAAAACAAGCAAACAGACCTATCAGTGTATGTATACATTTTTAATGGAAGCCTAGTGTGCCTAATTTGATGGATTTCCAACTAAAGTGGTTCCTCTCTTGAGAAGTCATTTAGGTCACCTTGCCCATTATCAAAATAACACATTTCAAACAATCTGTCCCTCTCATGAGAGGTCAAACCTTTTTTTAAAGGGACACATCTACGGTGATGAAGGGGAAGGATTATAAGAGGAAAAACTGTATTTAGAACTAGGTCAGAACAGGTCATTTCACACATCTAATTTCTTTCTTTTTTTTTCTTTTAATCAAATCCTTTAAAGTCTGATAGCAAAAAGGTCTGATTACATCAAACGGATTTTTCTTCTTCTATGTTTTAAAATTACATTTGTTTTCAAAGAAAATTTTAACTGTCAGCTTATCATGGTGAATAAATACCAAACAGCTAACAGTTTCTTAATCAAAAACCTTCTTATTAGGCTGGGAATGAGTCAAGTACAACAGTAAATCCAATGTCACAAGCCATAATTCCATCACAGGATTCACAGTACTAATTCAGTTCCAATAGTAAACATATGCAAACACCATGATGCTAAAAATTCAATAACTTAAAATTTCTAAGTGCCCATGACAAAAAACCTATATTTATCAGTATAGATGAAACCTGGAGGTCAGCTTCTGTGTAGAGGAAAGGATATGAGCCACTGCAATTTCTGGACCTGCATGTGTTTGAAACATGCTTATATTTTTGCACCACAGAGTCAGGTACTAATTTTAGTTGAGTGTTCCAAACTCAAGACTGTGAAAGGACTAGAATTCCATCAATAAAACAATGTCTCTATTTTCTTGCACTTACAACTAAACTAAGATAAGTAGGTGAATATATGCAGCCAACTAAATGTATCAATTCAAACATATATATATATATATATATATATATATATATATATATATATATATATATATATGAATGAAACACTACATCCTATGATATAATAAGTAGATAGTAGGCTGAATATGCAAGTCTTACTAAATAGTTACAAAGAACTGCACATAAACTGTGGTTGATTGTATCAAAATAATATATTCTACTTCCCCTAATACACATTAATTGATAACCCAAATCTTTGACTACTCATTGTGAAGCAGGTCACCATTGATTAATACCATGCAGTGATGTATGCTGGAGGAATTTATTAGAACTGACTAATCACAGCAGTGTGTGCACTCAATGGATAATGTTGGGATGTGCAAGTAACTGGATATGATTAAATGATTATCTTTATCAATGGAAATGAGGGATCACAGTCAGTAATGTCACTTGAATTTGCAAGGTGGCATGCAGCATGGAACATTTTACTTTCTGCATTAAAATGAAGAAATGATAGCATCTTCTTCTTGCTTTAAAAATGTTTCTGTCTTAGAGATCATGGAAGTTATTGTCACTCACAGTTCAAACAAAATAAACAGGTACAAAGTTATATGGGCATGTGATTTGGAATTTGAACATAGCTTTAACAATTTTCCAGTCATATTGCTATGATGTCTGCAGTGTGGCAGTTTATAGAAATGTCCAGCACTGGGGCATCATGCTGCAGACAAATAGCATCATGTCCCTCCTTGTCACATTATCGTGACCTAAATACTGAGCACCAAGCAAAGCAGCTGCTAGTACAATTTTTACAAGTCTTTGGTTCGAACCTGCAACCTCTTGCATCTGAGGAAGACACTCTAACCACATATGTCACCGAAGCGGTCAAAAGAAGGAGCTAATCAATTACTAAACAAATATGAAGCATGATCAATGTTGAAAATTGTAAAGCACATATTTTCACATTTGCATATTAAAAATGCAATGTACATTATTTTCAAATAATTACCTTTGTGATTCTTTTCCACAATAATTTTTTGACAGAAATAATTCCCTACAATTTTATACTATAGGATGCTTTCAATGATTTGTTGTGAATAATTATTTTAGTGTTTAGTGGGTGGGTGTAACTGACTCTTTAAAAATGTCTATCTGAATATAATTATTAATATTATGAAGGCCATGTTTTATATATATATATATATATATATATATATATATATATATATATTTGATATATTTATTTTGATTTCATTTAAGAGCCTTTCAACACACTGCGGACTGCCATCTCACCTCTGTCTGCATGAGTTCGAGTCTAGGATTCATCGAATGTGGATATGTGAGAAAGCTTGCCAGTAGCTTCTCGTGGGTCGGTCGTTCTTTCGGTGATTTCCGGTTTCTTCCTCCACCATTAATAGCCTAATGGCCGCCATGAATAGCCTATCATGTGTTGAAAAATGGCGTTAAGCCCAACAACAACAACAACAACATCAAAACACTGCAGGTTATATAGCACATTTTCCAAGCAGGAATAAGGGGCTTCTGGATCTCTTATAAACAATGCAGATAAGAAACAGATGTTAATACAATTAAATGTTGATATATATAATAGGTTGTAAAAGTGCATGAAATTACTGGTATAACAGTCAAACATAGTAATTTTTTTCTGGTGGTATATACCACAGTACTTTTTCACTGAATTGGTATGTTGCTTGTTTTCTGTCAGTAAAGAATGTACAGAAATTCCTCTGGAATCTTGTTATGAATTATATTAACAAGCATGTTTTCATTATTCATGACACATTAGTTAAAAAAAAAATATTAAATTTTTTACAAAACAGTTGTATCTGTCACAATGAAATGCTGAATGTGACAAATATGGTTATATTTAGTATCCTTTATTTACATGTTTGACACATGTTATATAAGCTAACATGGTGTCCAAAGGATCTTGTGAAACATATTCTTGACAACTTTAGATTATAAAGACAAAAGACCCAATTGTTATCTTTTTTTTAAGTACATGTATATTATTCTTTTGTAAGACTGAGAATCATCCTACAATTTTCTGAGATGCACTTGTTGTCAATCTAATCTTCGATAATTTCTAAAGTCCACAAAATATTTTCTCATTTACTGAGTAAGTGTCTTTTATGTTTATGTCGGACAGCATCCTATTCAAACTTTCCCTGCCTATTGTATCAAAAGTATAGCTAAAAAATTGTAGGCTTCACAATCAACACTTCTGATTCTTATCAATAGGCCACTAATGTCATCAGGATGTTTTTCAGTTTTTCACAATAAGATTAATCATCCCACTTTCGTTAACAGTTTTAGATTTCAACTTATACAACAATGAACTAACACGCAGCAAATTCATCTACTAAAATGTACTGGTCATTTAATTTTTGGGGAGGAGGGGTGAGAGGGGGATGACACTTATTTTCTTTCAAGCTGAATATTTCTTTGATCTCAAGATAATTTATTCCAAATAATATGATCATTGATATAATAAGGTCTTTGTTGCATTAACCAGAGCAAGATATTTTCTCCAGCTACTGACACATGAAATTGAACAAAAAAAGTGTCAGGCTCCTGCCCAAGAATATTGGCCCCTGCCCCAGAATATTGGCCCTTGCCCCAGAATATTAATTTGTCCCTTCTTAATATAATTGCAGTGTACCATGGTACATATTGCAGTACATTAAGAAATACCATGGTACAAAATGTCTTTGTGGTCTCCAGCTTAACTAGGCTGGTACTGAAGTTTGAACTGGGAGTCCAAAATCATCTACTGAATCACCTCAAAATAAAATAAGACATCATTTGCTTTCATTGATATGTGTATTATGAATCATGCAGACTTAGTAGGGATAATACAAGATTTACAATTTGTTCTGCACAGTAATAAAATCTAAGGAAGGTCCAAAATTTGGGACCAGGTTTTTCTGTGGATCCACATATTGGGAAAATGACTGGTTACAATCTCTCACTTTTTTTGTAGCCAATAACTGGGTGTGGTCAAACTTGGGTTATTCTCAATGACAGACTGATTACTGTCCAGTCATCTGAGAAGCTACAACAAGGGGAAAGCAGTTCACTGTGTATAGCCTGTCAGAAAAATGTGTTTTAGTTTCAAATTGGTTTGAAAGTTATTGGTTAATAATTTAATTACAATCAAATACTTTATTACTCGAAATTAAAACTGAAAATCCAGTGTAGGAAATTAATGCCAATTTAGCTATATTACTCAATTCTTGAAACAACAAAGTCCAAGAATACACCAAATGCTCTGTTTCCAGCATTTTTTTAAAAAAAAATTACTCAGGTAATGAACAACTAAAACAGAAATCCTGCCTTTCAATACAATCAATCACAAATTTCATCCAAGGAAATTAAAGTATTCATTATTTTTGTTGATAAGATTTCTACTTTGTGATTGCAACTAACCTACATTAGAATTCCTTTCAAAGCGTTACTGACACAAGTAAATATTGTTGCAAAAAAAAGAAAATGGGTGGGTGGGGATGGGGCAGAATACACATGAATAGTGTTCAAACAATTGAACGAGTCAACTGCTTCACTTGCAGATTTCCCAAGGTTACAACAACAACCCAATAAAAAAATAGCACTACTACTACTGCTACTAATAATATATAATAATAACAATAACAACAAATTGTCTTTTTGGAAGATAATTACCATGCTCTTTGTATCCTAAGGAAAACTATTGTTGTAGTACATATTTTCATGTAAATGCATTAAGGGGAAATAGTCACAAATAAAAGGATTTTTTTTTGTTTATCATTTACTGTAACCTAATGCCTCCAATTCTACATGCTGACTTTCTTGCATGACTTTCTTTTCTTGGATTTAGGTCTCCTGCACTCTTTTGGGCATATGCAACCATTTAATGCCCACACTGTGGGCTAATTCATTTATCATGGGGGGATCAGAGACACACACCCCACATGCATTAATGTGTATGCATCTTGATAGCATCAGATTTCAAGACAATTAAGTTCCATGTGACAGGCATTTTCAACAGTGGGATATGAGCCACACACATACTCATAATATAGTCTGTGTATTGCACACAAGACAACCAGTGGGGATTTAAATTTCCATACCTGTCACTACACCAGCTCTGTGCATACAAGCTCTTCAGGGCATTTGATTACTAGGTAAGTGGGACAAACCCACAAACTCTTCTTGAGTCCAAGAATGGTAGGGGGAAAGGGGCTGACAAATGGCTACTTGAGTCAACCTGAACACTCCCAAATGCCAGATGTGTTTTTAATATAAAAATTTTGCCCAGTTGTGTATTTCAGGGTCATCCTACTTACCAATTTAGTGTCAGCTACTTTCATAATTAGAGTCAAGCCTTTGAGTTGTAAATTTTCCTTCACACATGATAATTTTGAGTACAAAGTATACATAACATCCCTGATAAATATCAACAATAGAGTCAATGTGACTTTTTAATAATGTTGAGATCATGGCTGTAGTTTGAAAAACTTTGAACCAGTGTATAAAAGGATCAAATTCTAAAGTTCAATACAGAATTATAAAAATTTTTTGTAAAATTTATCCTTATGTGCTAATTAATTCCAAATTTAATTGTAACTCCCAAACTCTATTTTAAGCAATTTATATGACTAAAAGAGATTCACATTTCCCAATAATTGGTCACTAATTTAAATGTTTCAGTGTTAAGAGAAAAATAATATGGTTGATTTATATGGTAGGTTTACAAATACATATTCCCAATTCTATAATGACTTCTTTGTTTCCATTGCCTCAGCCTGCACTGTAACCTAACACCATTGCCCCTGAGTGGCTGCTGATAATATCATATCTAACTGGAATTATAGCCCACCAAATTCAACAGTAAATAAAGATATACTGTATCATAGATATACAGTACCATTATTAAATTTATCAAGATAATTTAGAAAAAATATATACAAATGTATCTTATCTTCCAATACTTATATAAATATCATAGTACCTGAAGTACCTGAAATAACTATATTTAGCTCTAAAATACTTTATTAGAAACAACTTATTTTAATCTATCAGATCATGATGTTCCATGAAGTGTTGAATTTTATTCAAATAGTATTTTAATCTTCCATTTTAAGGATTTACCCTTTTTTGCCTTTATCTTTATTCTCTATGCCTTTTGGAGTGAGTTTTTTTTTTATAATCATTTTCCCCACAGCACATGCGTATGCATGCATTCACATTTTATTGGAAGGATTTGCTTTCTTGAGGTTCAGGAAAAGATTTGGTCTCAATCAATTTTTGATTTGGAACTATATAGCCAGAAATATGCTACAGTTATATATTTTTGATTTGTGTTGTGTGTTTAATTTTTGTCCATGATTCAGGGTTGTGGATGGAGTTTCTATATACCTGACCTTTTTCATGCTTTTAAAAGTAAACAAGATGTTTACTAGAATTTGAGTTCAAGACCTAACCTTATTTACAGGTAATTGGGATTTTCCATTATTCCACTATTGAATAAGTGGGGATTTCTATAAGAGGACTTATAAACAAATGATGTATTCCTATTTTTAAAAAGTCTGTATCATCTACACTTGTGTTCAGATATAATTTGAGAGGAATTATTTATTTAAATTATTCATTGGAATTGCTAAGTGCTCACTGATTTTGGAATAATACATTACTTTGGGATTACTGTGAACACCTTCAAAAACATTCCTGATTGCACTGTTGTGGTACATCAAGACATTCAAGACTACTGGTACATAAATGGCATTCAAGATTATTGGAATTTTGGTACATTTTATACTTTTGTACTATTAACTGGACATTTAGGATTATTTGCAACTTAATTCACAATAATGTTAAGTGTCTCTTAAATGTTCATTTTGTAGCTTAGAGAAATAAAGAACTTGTTGATGGTAGTAAACTTGTTAGGTTTGCTTTCTTCCTGTTACATAGTTTAAGACCAAGAGTCATAAGAGAAACTAGGGACTCGTCCAGGATTTGAATTTTTTTTAAAGCATTTCAGAAACATTAAAAATTGACTTTAAAATGTAAACTGACTTTGTTTTGGAATTTTTATTGTTCCTGGGAAAGATTTTAATTTCACGCATTTCAGAAACATTTATTGAAACCAGAAAGCATTCACAGTGTCATCTAATGTTGAGAAACTTTGTTTCAAATTCCATCCAGAAGCAGAGTCTATGGAAAAAGGATGAGTTGATTGCCAGATATTATGATCTTTCTCAATCAAAAGCATCTTTAACAAAGCAAGAGATAAAGAACTTTTTATTCAGTATTTATTGAGAAATACAATTATGGATGATAGTGCTTTGGGTATGGTTAGTCAGTGTGTCCCGTGTTTTAGTAGGAAATGAATGGAATCACATATTTTAAAAAAATCAGATGGAATTAGAATTAACAAAGCTTCAGCTTCAGAATAAAATGATGGCATGCAGAGAGTCAGAGAAGAGAGAGAAATACAAACGCAGAGATACAAAGAAGAGAAATACAAATGCAGAGACACAAAAAAAGAGAAATATAAAAGCAGAGATACAAAGAAGAGAAATACAAATGCAGAGATACAAAGAAGAGAAATACAAATGCTGAGATACAAAGAAAAGAAATAAAAATACAGAGATACAAAGAAGAGAAATACAAATGCTGAGATACAAAGAAGAGAAATAAAAATACAGAAATACAAATGCAGAAAGACAGTGAGGAAAGGGAGAGGAAGAGAGAAAAAGAATAACTGGAAATACAAATACAAATGCAGAGAGAAGAGAAACAAATACAGATTCAGAGAGAAGGAAAACTCAATATAAATTAAAATAATTTAAACTGGCAGAGAATACACACACACACACACACATTCAGGTTTTGATCGGTAAAGAAATATTAGACAGATGCTTATCCACTTAGGCCACCAAAGCAGTCCATCAACAAATGGAAGAACAAGAAAACTGTGATACTGTAATTTATAAAACCACAAAAATAAATTCATATTATGTAACAATTATTGAAACTGGTTTTAATAGAAAATGATTTTCCTAAAAACAAATTTGTTTAAAAGTTACAGGAGAAGCCATATGTAATAAAGAAAAAAATGAATTTACACTCATAGTATTTAATTTATTCAAATATATAGTCATATACTTGGTCATATATATATATATATATATATATATATATATATATATATATATATATACACACACACATGTGACCTATTCTCATATTTTGACAAAGGAGGAGATATTTTCCACACATAGAAATAAAAAATGACAGTATTTTAAAAATAATTTTATCATGCTTTTGTGACCTTTTCTCCACATCTTGATAAAATTAACTATGTGGAAAGGGCAAACATTCAAAGCATCACTGATATACAACATTGCATTTCAAAACAAAACTGAATTCCAATAATGACTGCAGGCAGATAACTGGATAAAATTTCAATCACAATTATCAGATTTTGCTAATAAATTCAAAACAACAATAATTATTTCATATACATGAGGTCTTGTAAAAACCCCAAACTATTTTTTCTAATAATTTAAATGTCATAGGTATTAATTTTGATCAAAACCAATTACCAGTGCAAAACTCACAATCAACTAGTCAATTCATTAAAAGGATTAAATGGATTAATAAAGAATAATGCTATGATAAATTAAACTTTTTAAAAAAAAAAAGAAAAAATAAATTAAACTGTATGCAATATAATAAGATATTTAAACCAAACATACAAACAAGATTTTCAAGAATTTTACTTTAGATCAACAATGTAAACATAGCTGTAAGGAAAGTTAAATTTGAAATAGAAAAGGTCTCTTTCAACAAAGTTAAATGCATGATGCCAGTGTGTGACCTATAGATCAACTCTCCAAGAAATAAATAAATATTTGTCCATACCCATTTTATACATGCTGCTTTAAAAAAATTAATTTTAGTTTTGGGTTATTCTGGCCACAGCATTTAAAAAAGTTACTAAAATTATGCTGATTTCTGAAGATAAGGTAATTAATAAGATTCCGATCTTAATCTTAAAAGCCACCACTAAGCTTAAAACTATCAATTTCTCCATTGACAAGTCAACCCATCAAAAAACATTATCTACAATTAGACTTGTTGTCTGAATAAAGTAGGGTTGAAAAAAGTGACCTCACAAGAAGGAGGGAGTTCAGGGAACACACTTGATATGTCCCTCCTTGGATAAAGGTCATGAGATTCAGAAAATTTGAGATTTTGACTCCCTTGGGGGGGCAACAACTGTTCAAGTTCTTTTTCATTGATAAATACTCTCCAGATTTGGAGAGCACAAATACACACTCTTACTGCAGTCATTAAAATGTTCACATAAAGAACTTGAAGGACAAAATAAAAAATCCAAAATTACAACAAAAAGGCCGCAGCTTACTGTCAGGCTAATGATCATGTACACACCTGCCATCAAAGAGTGGATGCTATATTGTATTTCACAACTCTCATGGGCTTGACACTGAGGCACAATAGGACCTTGTTAACAAATGTCTCTAACGCAAATTTTTAGATATTATCAAAATTACTTTCTTAGACCTGTGAAAATAGATGTACCCTTCATCAGGTAAGAAGGAAGTAAAGTAACTTTGGCAGCAAGTGGATGAAATATTTTGACAACAAACACTGCCAAATTTTAGACTTATCTAAAATGGCATCATGATATGTTATCACACATATTCCAAAAATTCAGGGCATATCAGAGTAATATTAAAATATGACATAGGTATCCCAAAAAACACCTATAAATGGCAACATAATTCCCAAGAACTCCTATCAATGGCAACATGCAATTCATAATTCCCAAATTCTCCTATCAATGGCAAAATAATTCCCAAAATCTCCTATCAATGGCAACATGCAAGTCATAATTCCCAAGAACCCCTATCAATGGCAACATGCAATTCATAATTCCCCAAAACTCCTATCAATGGCAACATCAATTCATAATTCCCAAGAACTCCTATCAAAGAAAAGATGTAATTCATAATTCCCAAGAACTCTTATCAATGGCAACATGCAATTCATAATTCCCAAACACTCCTATCAATGGCAACATGCAATTCATAATTCCCAAAAACTCCTATCAATGGCAACATGTAATTCAAATTTCCCAAAAACTCCTATCAATGGCAACATATAATTCATAATTCCCAAAAACTCCTATCAATGGCAACATAATTCCCAATAACTCCTATCAATGGCAACATGCAATTCATAATTCCCAAAAACTCCTATCAATGGCAACATGCAATTCATAATTCCCAAAAACTCCTATCAATGGCAACATGCAATTCAAAATTCCCCAAAACTCCTATAAATGGCAACATGCTATTCATAATTCCCTAAAACTTCTATCAATGGCAACATGTAATTCATAATTCCCAAAAACTCCTATCAATGGCAACATGCAATTCATAATTCCAAAAATTCCTATCAATAGCAACATGCAATTCATAATTCCAAAAAACTCCTATCAATGACAGCATGTATTTCATAATTCCCAAAAACTTCTATCAAGGGCAACATAATTCCCAAAAACTTTTCTCAATGGCAACATGCAATTCATAATTCCCAAAAACTCCTATTAATGGCAACATGCCATTCATAATTCCCAAAAACTTCTATCAATGGCAACATGTAATTCATAATTCCAAAAAACTCCTAACATTTGCAACATGTAATTCATAATTCCCAAAAGCTCCTATCAATGGCAACATGCAATTCATACTTCCCAAAATCTCCTATCAATGGCAACATAATTCCCAAGAACTCCTATCAATGGCATAATGCAATTCATAATTCCCAAAAACTCCTATCAATGGCAACATCAATTCATAATTCCCAAAAACTCCTATCAATGGCAACATGTAATTCATAATTCCCAAGAACTCCTATCAATGGCAACATGCAATTCATAATTCCCAAGAACTCCTATCAATGGCAACATGTAATTCATAATTCCCAAATACTCCTATCAAGGCAACATGTAATTCATAATTCCCAAAAACTATCAATGGCAACATGCCATTCATAATTCCCAAAAACTCCAATCAATGGCAACATGCAATTCATAATTCCCAAAATCTCCTATCAACGGCAACATGCAATTCATAATTCCCAAAAACTCCTATCAATGGCAAAATCAATTCATCATTCCCAAAAATTCCTATCAATGGCAACATGCAATTCATAACTCCCAAAAATTCCATCAATGGCAACATGGAATTCTTAATTCCCAAAAACTCCTATCAATGGCAACATGCAATTCATAATTCCCAAGAACTCCTATCAATGGCAACATAATTCCCAATTACTCCTATCAATGGCATAATGCAATTCATAATTCCCAAAAACTCCTATCAATGGCATAATGCAATTCATAATTCCCAAAAACTCCTATCAATGGCAACATGTAATTCATAATTCCAAAAAACACCTATCAATGGCAACATGCAATTCATAAATCCCAAGAACTCTTATCAATGACAACATGCAATTCATAATTCCCAAAAACTCCTATCAATGGCAACATGTAATTCATAATTCCAAAAAACACCTATCAATGGCAACATGCAATTCATAATTCCCAAACACTCCTATCAATGGCAACATGCAATTCATAATTCCCAAAAACTCCTATCAATGGCAACATGCAATTCATAATTCCCAAAAACTTCTATCAATGGCAACGTGCAATTCATAATTCCCTAAAACTCCTATCAATGGCAACATGTAATTCATAATTCCCAAAATCTCCTATCAATGGCAACATGCAATTCATAATTCCCAAAAACTCCTATCAATGGCAACATGTAATTCATAATTCCCTAAAAGTCCTATCAATGGCAACATGCAATTCATAATTCCCAAAAACTTCTATCAATGGCAACATAATTCCCAAGAACTCCTATCAATGACAACATGCAATTCATAGTTCCCAAAATCTCCTATCAATGGCAACATGCAATTCATAATTCCCAAAAACTCCCATCAATGGCAACATGCAATTCATAATTTCCAAAATCTCCTATCAATGGCAACATGCAATTCATAATTCCCAAAAACTCCTATCAATGGCAACATGCAATTCATAATTCCCAAAAACTTCTATCAATGGCAACATAATTCCCCAAAACTCCTATCAATGACAACATGCAATTCATAGTTCCCAAAATCTCCTATCAATGGCAACATGCAATTCATAATTCCCAAAAACTCCCATCAATGGCAACATGCAATTCATAATTTCCAAAATCTCCTATCAATGGCAACATGCAATTCATAATTCCCAAGAACTCCTATCAATGGCAACATGCAATTCATAATTCCCAAAAACTCCCATCAATGGCTACATGCAATTCATAATTCCCAAAAACTCCTATCAATGGCAACATGCATTCATAATTCCCAAAAACTCCTATCAATGGCAACATGTAATTCATAATTCCCAAAAACTTCTATCAATGGCAACTTCAATTCATAATTCCCAAAATCTCCTATTAAAGGCAACACGCAAGTCATAACCCAAGAACTCCTATCAATGGCAACATGCAAGTTATAATTCCCAAGAACTCCTATCAATGACAACATGCAAGTTATAATTCCCAAGAACTCCTATCAATGGCAACATAATTCCCAAGAACTCCTATCAATGGCAACATACAATTCATATTTCAAGAAAAGGTCTAAAATCACTATCAATGATATTGGTGGTCAGGAGAGAAAGAGAGGTGGATGGTTTGTAGAAATGATAGAGGATAATTGGATGAATGAAATGGTAGACAGTCTGTTTGTGTAGTATTATGCAACACATCTAAACACAAAGGTTATCTGTATCAAGCAATTAGCATAAAGTATATTGCCCTGACACACCTTAGCATGAAATGCAGGCTCACTGGATGGCAGGATTCAAACAGATATATTCATTTACTGTTAATTCACTAATTTTCATGGAATACAAACTTTTTTATTTATGAATTGCTACACACAACTTTATAGACACTATAAATAATAATCCTTTATGGGAAACAATAGGACCCCTTTCCCCAATATATAAATTAAAGTACCAACAAAATAGCTTTTTTTCATTCAACCACAAAAATGTATACCCCTCCAAAAATAAACAAATTAACAATATATGGATTGAATAGATAAACCTGTTCTAAGGAATTCATTATTTACTTCTATCCTTTGCTTGTAGGTTGTCTATGGTATATTACATAACGCAATTTGCATGTTGTTATACTGTTTTGACTAAATGAAGGAAAGGTCACAAATCTTATTTCAATTATTTAAAAAGCAGTGTTAAATTGTTTTCTACATATGCCAAAAAATTGCAATTTTACCAAAATATAATTGAAGATCATTCATTCAAACAACATATAACTTTAAATGGTTATTTCCTGTAATGCACAACAGAAAATTTAACCATACTACAGAAGGCTCCACTTAGCACCTTCAATTCAGGGAATTTCAATAGGGCAGTTGGTAGTGTTAGACTAATTTGTGGGTTGCAGGTTCAATACCAATGCAAGACACAGCAGGTCAGCTGCATCAGTGGGTCCTTGGAAAAGGTACTGAGCTACCATTTCCTTCGCAAGATTTACTCATTAATGTAATAAAAGTGCTGATTAAACCAACAACAACCTCCCAATAATTAAATTATTTAATAGTTTTAAAATTAACCCTCTACTGGTGACTTAAAAAAAAAATGCTGAAGAACATTTTACCAGATCTAGAAAGAATTTTAACCTGCACTTGTACAAATAAATAAATAATGCAAAGAAATAGAGACTACATAAATGTTAAAAAAAAAACATTATTGTGGACCAATGATGTTGCCATTCCATTTATTGACAAACTAGAATGACTAGTATGCTCACATATACAAAAAAAATTGATGTTGTTCAAAATTAACTTGCACCACTTGTAGGCACATCTCATAAGATATGCCAACTACTATTAACATGAAACAGGAATGTGTGCATTACAAACTGTGTTATGAGTACAAACAATAGAAATATTTAAAACTTTTATCCAACAGTTTATATTAAACAATAAATGCAACTGACTGAAAGTCATTTCTGGTTGAAATGTGCTTCTTACAGTCTTTCCCAATATGTGTCACAATATTCATTAATTGTTGATGCCTTGCACAGTCTGGATTGAATCTGAGTTAAATGGGATTCTTTGTCATAGTATAATCCACTCAATTCTTCCATTTTTCTCAGGTATTTTAGTATGCTAAACTGACGTAATTTCTGATTGGTCAATATTCAACTGCTTTAGAAACACAAGTATATGGATATGATTTCATGAATTAATTACTACCTGACATTACAGGCGTTTCAGTTATTTTGACCAGGGGTCTCAAACTCAAAACACCCTGAGGGCCACATTGAGACATTTTTGATGGCCCAAAGGCTGCACCACCTTTGTTATATCTCATGACACCTTGTGATGCCAATCATTTTGCAGGCTGAATGCTGGAGACCCATGATGTAGACCTACCATTATTTAAATTGCAGTTCATCTACTGGATATATAAAATGTTATCTGATCAGATAAATGGAATTAAACATTGATAATAGTTATGATGCAATGTGAAGTAAAAGCAGGAATGGTTGTAATAAAATTGAAATGGTTTGGATATGTCTCATGTGTACAAAAACACAAAAGTCCTAAATAGGTTACAGGACTTGTTGGAATCAGGTCATTAAGGACATTGCACTAAAGTGATTTCAGAAACTGACTGTTTTGTTGTTTTTTTTAAATCAGATATCTTCAGCCAAACCTATAAAAAAAACCTAATCTATAATACATATAAATCAGGCATTACATGGCAGGCAGAGTTTACATACTGTGTACATTTTGCACATCTAACAGATAAGCATTCCAGATCAGTCAATCAACAAGTCTCCATGTTTCAGACTAAACCCTAAGAAAAAATAATCAACCACATTCTGCCAATCTGGGGTGCCAAATATTTGATTACTTCAATATAGCCATGCCAATAGTGTCAGCATTGGTGATTCATGTAGAAGAAGGAAATTAAAAGTCTTAAATCATTTTTAAATAAGAATTTTAAAACAATTCATGGCAATATTGAGCCACTGCAGTTCAGCACTTAGTCAACACTCAACTAAATGATTTTTTTTCCCATATCTTTTAATTTTCTTTGACACAAGACAATTATTTTAGGTAAACAAAACTAATTTTTAATATGCTGAAAAATCAAGAAAACATATTAGATAAATTAGTCAAAAGAAATACAACTAATTTATTGTACATAAAGCTTTTATTTTTAAAGTTAAATATCTCCAAAGTGGAAAGCCTTCATGGTATTCTTGAAAATACATTAATGTATAAAACTGAAATAATGGTCAGAATTGTATTGTATTGAATGTATGTTGTATGTCTGCATGATTTTAAATACAGACAATACAAAAGCCCTAATAGTTACAACACAGTAAAAAGAGTAAGGAGACATATAGGCAAATTCCAAGTTTTTTTTGACGATGTGAACCTTAATATGACCTCTCATGATAAAAATTCTTAGCACGTTTGTAGATAACAATATAACTTAGTCTTCATATTAAACATGTTTCAAGTATGTTTGTTCATATTAAAAGAAATTTTAGTGGTTAAGAAGGGGCAGAGCAAGCGACAGCAAGTGTGTCCCTTTTAGCCACTAAAATTTCACTTTATCCGAACTGACTTGGAACATAACCTAATTTTTCATTGGCTGCTAAGATCTTTGCTGATGAGTTTGCACACTCAAGGTGACATAAAAAAAATGTGGATTTTCTCAGGAATGAGTTGTAGCCTTTTTAGCCACTAAAATTTCACTTTATCTGACTGAACATAACCTAATTTTTTCATTGGCTGCTGAAAAGGTTTTGCTGATGATTTTGCACACCCTCTAAACAAGGTGATTTAAAAAAATGTGGATTTTCTCAGGAATGAGTTTGATTTACAAAACACTCCTGATTATGACTATTCAAACGAAACAGAGTTTCAAGATGGATGACAAAATCAGTTCCTTTGCATCACTCAAATCATCATGGATATAAATAAAAGTGCAAGAAAATGCACCACATGAACAAATGGGCTTCTGGTCTGTGGAAAGAATTACTCAAGTACAGGAATTCTATGCCATAAACAATTAATGAGAATGGAATTTTAATTCAAGTTGACAGATCTCAATGGACCAATTTCACAATACCTGAAAATGATGCTCTCCGGTTATCATACAAAATCTTAAAATTTAACAATGAGGCACTCACTGCTATGAGATTTACAAACAATCAAAATATCAGAAGGTGAGAAGTATATCTATTATTACCTAGAGGATTTAAAGTATTTAACCATTAAACAAATTTTTAAAAATCTTAAATCTGTACAATGATAGTGTATCATTGGTCAAAAAGCCATACAAGTATTGTATACCTACACCATAAAATGCAGGAAAAATGACGTCTCACTGTTAATAAACAAAGGTATTAAGTGTGATGCTTACACCAACATTTTGCAATCTGTTATGGCTCACCAAAAATGCTAAATGAACTGGAGTTTTTAAAATTATTAGAAATGAATTTCCATCAGATTTATGGCTATTTAGCAAAAACAGTGATGAAAGGAACAATTTTTGTAAAAAAAGAATTTGATTTTCATTTTTTGCTTTGGCATGTCATTGAGATTAAAGTTTCAAGGAATAGAGACCACATCTGTGTATTTTTAAGTGACTGAATAAATGAAAAATAAAATACCAACTATAGAATAATGTCATAATAATTAAAATATCAAAAACCTATAGAATGTTATTTTATTTATATACAAAATTACAGAATAATGTTAATTGAAATAAAATACCAAACTATTGAATAATGTTATTTAAATTAAAATACAAAAGCAATACAAAAATGATTAACAATAGAATAATGTTATTTTAATATAAAATTGTTTTGATAACTGGAAGAATCACATCCAGTGTTTATGTAGACATTTACAGTGTTTGAAACTAGCTTTAGTCCATTAGTCAGAGACTAGTAGATCAATACATACTAAAATCTGTATGTTGGTATTCGTCTCATGAGAAAATCTTATATTAAATTTAAGTTTGACAGAAGGTGTGGATGAACTGCTGTTCTAAATCTGCAAAGATAGTTATTGTTTTTCGACAATGTATTTAAACTACATACTCTTAAAGTGCTGCAGTATACACATCTAAACATGATTTGATGATTAAGTCTTGAAAAGAACTGGCTTAACTTTGTTTAGTGCAAAACAGGAATGAGCACAAAAACATAATCATAACACATTCAAAAATAAACTTTTTGTATAATACCAATTTCTAAGAAATAGTTTTTAATTTGCTAGGCTGCATGTGTGTGTGTGTGTGTGTGTGTGTGTGTGTGTGTGTGTAATAGAAATAAATACTGTGGAATATGTTGATTATGATTATTATCATTATTATTATTATTATTATTATTATTATTATTATTATTATTATTATTATTATTATTATTATTTTATTATTATTATTATTATTATTATTATTATTATTATCATTATTATTATTATTTTATTATTATTATTCTTATTCTTATTATTATTTTATTATTATTATTATTATTATTATTATTTTATTATTATTTTATTATTATTATTATTATTATTATTATTTTATTATTATTATTATTATTATTATTATTATTATTATTATTATTATTATTATTATTATTATTATCATTATTATTATTATTATTATTATTTTTATTATTATAAATGCTCATATTTGTGTATCAACATTATAAGTATGTACATGTGTGAATGATGTCATGATATGACTTTCCAATGCTGATCTCCAAGTCAAGGACATTCACCCAACAGTCTCCTTTTGATTTATAGCAATCAATATCAGGAATGGCAATGCATTTGAAATGTGTATTAAAAGGGTATATTAGGTTAAGATGCTTAAAGATAACTTAAAAATGGTTAGTTCTTATCTTTAGCTACTTTAGACAACCCTAATTTTTTAACCTCATCATGTGTCTATATTTTTATGATTAAGTGCACCCACTAAAGTACCACTAAAATTTCTCAAAATATGAAAATCAGAAAATTCCTTTTCAGTATTGAATCATCTTTTATAAGGGTTACATTCAGGAATATTTAGAATTCTGTATTTTGGTAAAACCACTAGTTCAAACATAGGAAAACTATTCAGATTCCAAAAGAGGGAAATGGTGTTTAATTCTAAATCAGTTTACTGATATTGTTCAAGATCCAATGAATCACATCAAATTTTTACCAATACCTGAAAGAATAATCCTTAGAAAGGCCAGAAAATCTATTTTTGTCTATCTAAGCAATACCTTTCGCCAAAGAGATGCTGATGGTACTCTAAATTAAAAATCTGTTAAAAACTTACATAATATAAAAGTTTAAAAAGATACTGGTCCCATGGTACTGAACAACATTCCAAAGGATATTCCTATCTGGAAAGGGTATATTGGGGCAATGATCAACCTGTTCAACAAACTCCACAACACCAATCTTACAATCAGGTGTAGTAAAGCATATTATAATTTGGAAGGTACAGGCCATCTAGTGAGTTAGGGCTGTTAAAATTTCCACCCTGACAAAACTAAATTGATCAGAGATGATCAGAAACCAAGAAATATATTTGTCCATTCCATGGATTAATATGCTTTTACAGAAGATGTTTTCCCAAATTCACCGCTATAAGGAGTACATTTATGGACTTAACTAGAAAAGAGCAACCCAATAAAGTTTTCTGGGATTCATGCCAGGAAACGGCATTTAATGCTCTTAGCGGCATTTAATGCTCTTAGCGGAAAGTTTATCAGTGCACCAATCTTAAAGTTCCCAGTTTTAATTGTTCACTTTGAGAACTGATGTGTATGACACTGGAATAGAAAGAGTTTTGCTAGAGGAGCAAAAAGGGGTAAAGATACTGATTGCTTAAGCTAGTAAAAAACTGCTGCTCCTCTGAAACAAAACTGCACTTTAAACAAAAATTTAGTATTCAACACTCATATGGCAAATTCCACATGTACTCTTTGGAAAAGAATTGGTTTTTGAAATGGATCACCAGCATTTCATGTATCTGAACAGAGCAAAAGTCACCAAAGCAAGACTGATACATCAGGATTTGATTTTACAGCCATATCATTTCCAGATTGAGGCAATTCAAGGGCTGGAAAAATGTAGGGAGCCAATTACTTAAGCAGAATGTGATTTGCAGATCTTAGTTTTATCATGGTTATCTGGTAATGTAAATAATATTTTATTGTGAATACTTTTTGTTCACATTGTGTGATTTTCTAAAATAGTTTCCACTGTTTTTTACAGGGGGGAGATATTGTCACAGAATTATGAAAAGTAAAATGTTTATGCATTCTATGAATTGAAAAATATACCCATGTTGATAGGTATAAATAGTGTTAACCAAGGGTGGTTGATTTTTTTTCTTAGCTATTTTAAAACAGAGACTTTGGTTTAACAATTGCTGCAAGTGCAAAATGCCTGCAGTGAGAAATCTTATTATCTCAAGTTCTCTGTCTATGGATTTTGACAAAACTCAGGGTACCTAGTAAATTCTCCATGTATTATCACAATACAAATTTTGTCAGGAAGCTATCCACTTACGAGAGCAATCTTCATTTATGGTGATACGGGTATGTGAAATATAAAATTACATTCTTTCCTGCTATCCATTTTATGAGATAGAATTGTTTAATATATTGAAGGTTTGCTAATTTATTAAAAAAAAACTAATTGTCAGACCTACGTTACAAAATGCCATCCTATTGATAGGATACCGTCTGCCTCAAGTCAGCCATTTTTAAAACTGAACAAACTGAATTTAATTATACATTGCATATATCAAAGGATGAGTAATGGTTGACTTCTTATAATATTATGACATTATTGTTTATTATAATAATAATCTTGCATAGTAATTTTCATGAAATGAAATACTATGTAATGAAAAGAATTTATGTGCCTGCATGCATATTGTAGTTTACTGTATTCATACTTAACCATATGTCATGTACAAGATGACTCAGTCATTATATTTATAGCATATTTTATGCAAAGCTGAAAAATTCTATGGGGTTTCATGTAATGAGGATGTTGGGGTCGATGGTGACTTTTTGTCTCTGAGGTGGTATTGGTTTACTAGCAGTGAGGATCCAGAGTTTCTGGACCAACAGGTGTGTAGGTAATAAGGAGGTCCTCCAGGGATCCCTCAGCAGATTGGGAGGGGCAGGCAGGACTGTCAACTGGACACTGTGAGATACATATGTTTCATTTCAGAACCAATATTATTCAACATCACATTATGAGTAAAATCAATAAATTCAATATTGCTCATGTGTGAAAATCAATAATATATCTGACTTGTAGATGAAGCATACATTATTCATATTTTTGTAAAACTTCTAGTGATAAAATCACACATTGTTGATATTTGTGTACTCTGATCAGCCCTGGTTACAGATATCAATCATGCTGTTATATGTTTGTAAGTCCATATGTTGATTCTTGTTTGATGTAACTCACTGATGTTACGTGTTCTGATTAGTTCCATTTCCTTGTATCAGTTGTTGAACACAGCACATATCAGTCTGTTAAACCCATGTTGTACTTCATGCAAACAAGTATGGTATCAGATTTATTCTTTGTTCAATTATAATAAATAAAAATCACGAAATTGCTTTCAGTGACAATGCTAAATCTACTCCCAGTCTGGCTTTATCCTATTACAATGTGTTATAGGCTTCAAAGTTTGATTTTCAGAATAACTCAGTCCTTTAGTGTAAGCCAAATTTATCAGATTGTGCTGCATATATGGCATGTAGTGTACATAACAGAAGGTCTCGTGATAGATTACATGTAGTTCCTATATCTCAGTTTCCTTCTTTAGATAAGGTCATTATTATTAAACCTTATATGAAACTTACAAGCTTTAAATCTTTTCATTTCTAATTTCATCTTCCAAGTTTTTCTCTAGGAATATAAGATTTTGTCTTCATGTATCATACATGTATCGATTTAATGAACTGTAAATATACCTATTTCATACACAAGAAATGTACATGCATCTATTTCATACACTATAAATGTACATGTATCTGATTTATGCACTATACATGTACTATCTATTTCATGCACTAAATGTACATGTATTTACTTCATGCACTATAAATATGCATGTATATTTCATATACTTTTCCTGTACCTAATTCATGCACAATAAATATACATGTATCTTTTTCATGCATCATAAATGAACATATATCTTATTTTTGCACTATTCATGAACATGTATCTATTTCATGCACTAAATGTACATGTATCTATTTCATGCACTAAATGTACATGTATCTATTTCATGCACTAAATGTACATGTATCTATTTCATGCACTAAATGTACATGTATCTATTTCATGCACTAAATGTACATGTATCTATTTCATGCACTAAATGTACATGTATCTATTTCATGCATCATAAATGTACATAATGCTTCGGTGGCCTAGTGGTCAGAGCCTCCACCTCAGATGATGGAGGTTATGGGTTTGATCCCTGGCCAAGTCATACCAAAGACTTATCAAAATGGTACTAACAGCTCAGTGCTGTCTTAAGGCATGGGCACATTGGGCAGTTTCCCAGGGCCTCACACTTCTAGGGGCATCATGCTGCCCATATTGTTAATGAATAGTAAGTAGAGCTGGTAGGGCGCATAGCTCTGCTCAGAGTCTACAATGTTGTTAAGACAGCACTGTAACAGCTGCCTCGCTTGGCACTCAGCATTAAGAAGTTAGTGTTAGGACTGGTCAACCTGGTGTCCAGATAATGTGACTGAGTGGGACATCATGCTACAAGTCTGCAACATCATGCCCCAGTGCTACACATCACTGTAAATTGCCACACTGCAGACATTGTAGCAACATGACTGAAAAATTGTAAAAGCTACATTAAAAGTCCATAAATGAACATATATCTTATTTATACACTATATATGTACATATATCTATTTCTTGCATTAAATGCAGGTATTTATTCATGCTCAATATGCATCTATTTCATCTGCTACAAAAGAAATTGACTCTTTCATGCACTATAAATGTACATGTGTCTATTTCATGCATTATCCATGTACATGTATATATTTCACATGCATGCATCTATTTCCTGTATTACAAGTGTACATGTATCTGGTCCAGTGAGAGCTGACATAATTATAAGAGAGGGTCAGAGATTCTTCCCCAAAGCATCAATATTAACTGAAACTATGAACCGTGGACATTTATTATGATAATGGAGTTTAGACACCAAAACTGGATACATTATCATAAGATCAAAGGAACTAACAAGCAAATTTTAATTTCATTTATTTTCACACATGATTATTTATGTGGCTCTGCAAATTTAATTTCATGAAATGGTAAAGAAATTGTTTTCTATCAAAAGAAGGGTCCTGGTTCATTTGATCTTTCAATTTACACTCTTTAGCTGCCATAAAGTCTAAGAGAATTGGTATCTCATGAAAAGTATTAAATTTTATATATATATATATATATATATATATATATATATATATATATATATATATATATATATATATATATATATATATATATTGATTCTTTTCTTTTCCATCTTACACTATCCTATTAGACAATTCAAATAAAATCAAAACAATTTATTTGATTTGTTCTGACCTTTTGAAAAACAAACAATTTATTGTGAGAATTTTATAAAGACTCCATCCTAAATATGTAATTTCAACATTAAAAAAGCTTAAAGAAATAACTACAACAAAATTATGTAAAATGATCATCCAGATGAACCGTATGTATATGGTAAAACGTGGAAACACAAGCTCCAAAATCTGAAAACTCAGATCAGAAACTAGCTTCAGTGAATCATCATTAGATATAAGGTTCAGATAAGAAATAAAGATAATCACATACCATATGTCTGATACCAGTACACCAGGCTATCATAGTCCTTTAATCAACTACAACCTGACCAACTCTACAGCAGTTACAGGGAGATAACCCCTAAAAGCTTTATCTCTTGGAAGAACTGTTGGTTTGTTAAAGCATGAAGGAGAATTACATGCTCTGTTTAGAAAAATTGAGATACCCTGCATCTGGGATTCTGGCTTTTGTTATCCAATCAGTTTCCTTCAAGAGTGTGTTGAAGTTCAATCAGTACATACCACAATTGTCTTTCAAAGCCAAATCAGCCAAGTAGCCATTTTTTTCATATAGGATGTTGGTTCATCACTTGCTTTTTTTTTTACATGTCACTTTCATCACATTATTTGCTGTATCAAAACATACCAAAATGCCTATCCTAAGGACATACCAAGGCAGTTGGCTTGGGTGGGTATCTAACCCTTTTCCCTTGGATTACAAGTTCAACGCTCCATCCATTACACTACCATGGCCACCCAGTCAAAGGAAGTCAGGGAGATCACCAAGCAAGTATCACTCCTATCTGTTCTGTACTTACAATATATAAGAAATACCAGATGTTGGCATATCCAACCAAACAGAATATAACTGTATTCACTTCTGATGTTCATTATGTGGTGGAAATCATGAAAATCATAAACCCTACATTGGCACTCTACAACAACAGATCTGGATCTTTGATATTCACAGATCTATGAATGTGGCATGTGGCTAAATAAAACAACAAAGTGAATCAATTTTGTCAATACTGAAAATTCACTGATTCATTCAAACAAACTAGCACAGTTATGTTGAGCTTACAGACAGGAGAGATGGACGTGGGTAATACAAGGTTTCCTCAATTGATATTACAGGGCATAAAGGAGAAGGCTATGACCGCATGCCAAGCTTACAATCAAATCGGTCCTATTTCGACCTTCACCACTAGGTCAAAAGAGGGACAGTGAGCATGTAGCTGAATTAATTATGCTAGTTTCTTAATAGCAATCTGATTTATGATAAAAATTTGTCAAGGGATTTAAAAAATATAACGAAATGATTTACCCAAACAATAATGCAAATTTTCTAGAACTATGACTTTCACCCCAAGATCAAAATAGACAAGAGCACATGTCACAGAATAAATTGTCCTAGATTCACGATGATTCATTCCAAGCAGTGCTGGATTAAAGACTTCCAGGGTCCTAAGCACTGAAAATATTATGGGACCCCCTCCATCCTACAAAATGTGAAACTTAACCAAAAAAAAACAATATTTAAAGCTAAAAAGGTGGGAAAATACCAGAATTTCCATAATTCCAAATCCAAATACTTGTACATGCAGATTGAAATGGTCATATATAATTCATTCAATTTTATCAACAAACAATTAATATGAATTTTTTCTGGTGCCCCTGTTGGGCTGGTGCCAAAGCACATACTTAGTGTGCTTAACGGGTAACCTGGCAGTGATATAAAGTATGATGAAAATCCACCATGAGATGAATGAAACAGAAGCAAATGAAAAAAAAAAACACTAACCAAAATTTTAATGCAAATGTTTTATGTGCAATGTCCTTGTCATTAAGTCTAAAGGAATACTCAGTCAATTACATGTACCTTAATTTCATGATTAATCCTAAGTATTAAAACAAGGTTTAGGAAATATAAGCAAATGAAAGAACTTACCAAAACCTTAAAACAAATATTTACAACTATGATCTTAATCCCAACATCACTGAGGCAAACAAGCATGTACAAAATGAACTGTCTTACCTTCATAATCATTAATGACAATTAGGAAAAGAGTCTATAAAGGAATATAGGAAACATACAAATGAAAAAACAAAACTTAAAAACAAAACATTAATTCAAATTTTTCTGACTGAGATCTTGAACCTTAAGGCATAAAGGGCATGCAATAATGTTGAAAATTGATTAGTCTTGGCTACAAATTAAGATGATAATCTATCATGGGGTTTTGGAAACACAGGCAAATGAAAAATATTAACCAAAACCTAACAAACTGTCAATACTGATATCAATGATGACAATGAAAAAGTGACTGCTACAGCTGCCCTTTTTTCCTGAGAACAAGACAAAATACTAAACATGGAGTTTGCTCACTTTCAGCTTCTCTGTAAGCATTTGGCAGAAACACTTATTTAATCTACATAACCAGTTTGAGTGTTTGATTGTTCCTATGCATGGTACCAGTTAAGTGATTCTGCTACATAATTTAGCAATCAGGCACTCAAAAGACCACTAAGTGATGTTTATCTATTTTAAGGTTCTAGGTCTCATTGCACATACTATACGTTTTCTCATACTCTGATTCTGAAGGGACAGACATTATTAAAATTTAGATGGGATTTTCAATCATGCCCAGGAGAAAACACTTTATTAATTATTTTTAAATGTGTACATAATTAACTAATGCACTATTGAACTTCTGATGCTATCTTCCTGCCAAACTCACATATGTCCTACAATAGTGCACTTGATAAAGAACTATTTGAGCTGTAGATCTTAAAAGACCAAACATTTGTGCATTATTTGCTCAAATGTATTTTTTCTCACTTGCAATTTCTTAAGTGTGTTCTACATCTCACTGATTAACAATTTCCAGCTCAGACACATAAATATATTTTGACTTATCAACCATGTTTTTGAACTAGATAATCTATCCCAGAAGCATGTATGTATACATGTCAGCTTCAAAACAAAACAAAACCTACCAGAGAAAAAAAAGGTGTACATTGGTAATCAAAGGGAGGTAACTCATCTCCCACAAGGAAATTAAATCTTTTGATTGCCAGCCCCTTATTTCAAAACATTGATAAAGCCTATCCCTAAAATAAATAACTGAATCTATTTCCAAAAATAACTTTTATTTTTAAATGTCTGTGAGAAAGTTGGTTTCTATTGTAAAACACTGATAATCCAAATATTTAGCTTGAAATATTCATAAATGTGACTTTTTGTTTTCTACTTCATTAGTATTGGTTTAGACAAACTTTATCCAGAATAAAATCATTACAATCAATGTATATTGCACAATTAACAAACTAACCTCTATACTGAACACTTACCTTGTTTAAAAATCTGTTGGTAAACAGCCATGGCCGATATTTCCTCTGTTTATGAAAGTTAAGGGTGACTAGAGCATCCACACCAATGGAGGCATAATTATTCATAATGCAAGTCTGAAAATTAATTAATTATGCATATTATTCAGAAATATAGAAATATTTTCAACATTTTCAAGCAATTAATATATATGTAAGAGTAATAAATTTGACAACTGAAGAAGAAAAATGAAATCAAAATTTTAAGAGCTTTTTAAAAAACAATTCTAAATCAAAATGATCACAAAATCGGAACCAATCCAGCAAGGAATTTATATGCGTAAAAATGGGGGTTTTTTTAAACCAAAAATTATAAAATCAATTATTAAGCATCAGTCACATTTTAAACTTTTGTGTCTTACTATGCTCATGAAAGCTTAATGAAGCTAAACTATAATGATTTACAGGGTACAAAGGATGATCTGAGTCGACAGCATGTACCATGTATACTTGTGTGGAAGTCTGATCCAACTGCAAGCTGTAAAGACCCAGATGTGCATCACATAATGTACCAGCAAATCTGGGTCTATGCGGTTTGTTCAGATTAATTAGTAGAACAAACAACATAGACCCTGATCTGCCGGTTCTTTAAGATCATTTGTTTTTTGCAGCCAGATAGAACTGACTCATAGATGACTACAAGCAGCATGTCTCCATATTTTGAGATGCATATTAACCAGCTACATAAATATAGCAAATAACTTCAAGAAGTATTAAATAAAGCAAAAGAGTTAGGACTGGAGAAAAAAAAAATCATTGCACACACCCATTTACCCCGAAAGTGTCCCAAATGAAAGTGAACTCAGTTTTCATAAAGTCATACAATCAATCCAGTTTTTATGGAGTGATTATGGACATGTACCATGAAATTATACATGCCCATCAAAAAAATTCCAACTTGTCAGAAGTAGCAAACTAATGATATTTCCATCTCTGAATAGGGTGAGTAAACTGCTGGAATACTTATATGTACGTCATCTTTTTCTAGTAGCTTGGTATGACATTATATACTAGATCTACTGTGATAACATTAAACCTCATTAAAAAAACTCACTGTTGCATCTATGATCCTAAGGGTAGGATACACAGAATCCCAAGTCTTTCAAATTTGTAGACCTCCAAAATTTCAAAGGACAAAGAAATATACTATAAAATAATAATAATAATAAAAATAATAATAATAATAATAATAATAATAATAATAATAATAATAATAATAATAATAATAATAATTATAATAATAATGATAATAATGATAAAGTGCTTTTAGAGAGAAAAGTAATAATCAGGGACAAATGAGATCAAACTGGGAAAAATCTTCAAGCCTGTGTTACCATTTTCATCCCTGCAATTATATGAGAATAGCCGGTGATATGCACGAACAATATGACTTATGTTAAGCAGATCATTTTCTATGTGTTTCTGATGACCATGAAATCTCAGACACTTTTAACTGGTCAAATATCATCACATCATGTTTACACCAGTCATATCTTGAAACTTCATATACATGTGTTTTGGTACACTGATAATGTTTGCATAGTTATGTGCCATTATAACTGCTCAAAGTGGCATTCTGTCAAGACTGATCAGTGCAAGAAATGACCGAAATGACACCATAAATGACAACAAGCATGATTCTGTGTCAATGAAGGGAGCACAGGAATCCACAATATCAATTTCAACAATATACATTTGCTATCATCACTGACAATGTCACCATGCCAAATTTCACCACTGATGTTGTCCTTTTGGGATAATGTGACAGTTGTAATTTTGGCTCCAAATATAACCTTGTGGACTTCTCTAGAAAACCCAAATATGTGACTGATAGGAATTACACATGAAAATGTTGAGTGTCCATAAGTTCCACTAAATACTGATGAAATGCAAGGTTCCACTGTTCACTGTAGGTGCTTTAGCATTTTCTGCCATATTTCTGAACTTTCCAAAACTATACTAGATATAATCAACATGGTAGTTTGCAGCCTTGTGAAATATCATAAATGGGCCTACATCACACATGATCATCACTGTAATGGGTGAGTATAAGAACTGTCGCAGCAATGTCAACTCTGTCGAAGAGCTGCTTTGATTTACTTTCCATCGACAGAATATTCTGTGCTGCCAAATAACACCATGATGCCATTGTTGATAAATCCAACCTACAACCATCGATACTAGCATCACCATTATGTTCAAGTTTCCCATCAATTTCAAATAAGGCCTGACACTGAAGAAAATACTGAGATTTTTGATGCACTTGTAATTCTACTCTAATGGCAGATGAATAAAATTTTGTCAATACAAAGATGATTTGGATTGTTGTTGCAGTTACATGATGTTTTTGACACACTAATATATTGTGCATATTAACATACTATTTTCTAACTTCCTGGCATCAAAGACTTCATCATAACACTCATTTTTAAGTTTGACCAAGTAAGCTGATTGATTTGCCAAATAATCTTTAATCTGTTAGCTAATGTTGCATATTCACATTGTTACAAATGTGTAATTAAACTGCTTGTTTGTTACTCTTCATATTCTTTTTTATTTTGATTTTGTTTTGTTACATTTTATTGTAATGATTATTTTCATGGGATTCTATATTTTTTTAAACCAGGTTCTGTTTGTACAGAACTTAAACGTATTTCATAAGCATTATTTTTAGCTGACCTCATTCAGACACTTGCTTACATGAAGTTTAAATGATTGGTCAGTATCAAGGTCATACATACTCATATGATCACCTTGTGTCATCAACATTTGGGTGCACGTGTGATGTGCCTTGTGTATAGTAATCATCCAACCTATCGTAAGTGTAGAAATGCCATTTTCGTGGAGTTAAATAATTTTTCAGTATTACTGTTTTCAAGTTTAGCCGTAAAAGTACCTTCAAGAGATCAGAAGTATTGTTTTGTTGTTGCCAAATTGGGAGTTATTTGCTCTTTAACAGCAATTTATATTCTCTGGAAAATACGATCACCAAAGCTTGAACAGAGACATTCAGTGGAAATTATTGAGAGTGCTAAAGCTGGAATATTCTTTTGTGATTCATAAAATTCAATGTAGAACTTTTGACAATTATTTTGTGATTCATAAAATTCAGCATGAAACTTCTGATTACTTCATTCATCTGATGTCATCATCTGCCATCTTTTAACTGGCCAATGATACAGATAGCCTCCTCTTATTTGACCCCCTCAACAGTGGCCACTTCTTTACACAGTTTTCTTGGCACCAACGAGTTTGTGTAAAAGTAATGCTCATGGGTGTCCATGCCTCTGATGTGGCATGCGGCCAGCATAACAGTCAAAAAATGTCAAATCCACCCCTCACGTGGCCACATTTGATCTAATACATATTCAAAACCAATATTTAATTCATACAGCAAGGTAAGTAATCTATGATACATATTCAAAACCAATAATGAATTCATATAGCAAGGAAAGTAATCTAATTATCTTTCTGGCATCTGTTTCCAGATGTCAGGTCTTTATTACTGAGATAATTGTTGGTTAAAGTGCATTATAACAAGTATCACCCTATGGTTAATAATATATCATTATCTAGAAACACTGACATTTACAGGAAAATGGCAAGACAATATAGAGTTTAGGCTTCAAACAGCTACTGAATTCTTTATTTTGGTCCTTATGACCTGAGGTTATTGTCAAGTAACTTGGTCAACATAAACCAAATATACTTTTGTGGACTCACACATGAAGAAAAAGTAACCTTGAATAAAACAGGTATAATGACTCTATGGTCTTGAAATAAGTAACAGAAAAGAGTGAGAATCATCAAGTTTTGTAAAATTCAACAAATAATTTATTTTCCTAGCATATAAACTGAAACGTTTAAAAAGAACTGATGGTCCTAATATTTAACTTTTAAATAACTTTAGTGATATTCTAAAATAAATCCAGTGCTGGAAGTGTTGATGTGTCTCTGGTGATGACCCATGTCATGGTGATGTGCTAACAGCCTTTTGTTGGATTACAATAATACAATCCAAGAACATATCCTTATTTGAAATTTCAATATGCATTCAAATCTCTATTTCCAAGAATGTTTTTTTTTTATTTTTACAAGCACTTTGTATTTCCAGTAAATAAATAATTTAAATAAATTTCAGCATAAATGAGACACTGGACATAACAATGATTCTGTCTCAAGAAATTATAGCATGAATGATTAATTTCTTGAAAAACAAAATTATATAGTTCTCTGCTTAAACTCAGGTCACAATTAACATTTTCTATTACAAACAAACAACTGTTATCTAACTGAAAATTTTTCTTTCTGGAAGGTTTCACATGTTTACAAAATAAAATCTCATTTTAAAATTAGAAAGTCTATTATAAAAAGGAATATAGTAAATACAATGTCTTTGACTCAGGCAAAGATAAAATCCTAATAATTAACCGATACTCATAGAGAAAAATTTGACTATATCTTTGTTGTTGAAAAGAATTTTTTTAAAAAATCTATGACTTAGGTTATGTATAAATAAACCTGATTGAAAATGGACATGATAAGTTTAAAATAAAATTATCCAAATCAATAATAAAAAAAATATTTTAAAAAGCTAACTAACAATACATATTAAATATAAATAATACCATGTAACAGGCAAAGACCAAAAAATCACACAAATGTACATGCATCACTTACTTTATAAAAAAGGCATTTTGCCTCTTCTATAAAACTTATGTCTGCATGATTAAATTACAGTACAAAACAAGACTGAAATAAGCCATTAACAAAAGCTTAACATGTCATCACTTAATGAAAAGTTCTGACTTTAAAAGAAAAAGAAAAAATTACTTGACTCATTGACAGTTGGAAGAGTTCAAGAGTTCTTGCAGAACAATTTGATGATGGAAAGACTCAAATAAACATTATAACATATAAAGAATTAAGGACTACCAATGTATGTTCACTTGAAATAAGTCTATTTTTTAAGACAAGAAGGATCTTTAATAATTAATGTATTTTTTAAATGTTCTTGCTGTAGGGTTTAATGCCAAATTTTAGCACAAGATAGGTTATACCAGTAAAACTGGTGGAGGATGAACCTTGGAAAATGCAAGGAAGAACCACCAATCCATGAGATACTTTTAAATGAAGATATTAAATGTTTAGAGTTACATTTAGCTTCCTAACTTCATACACATACATATACTTCTCACAAACAGAGTCCCTTTCTGACAAGGCCACCCCTCTTAAAAGGCCAATTTCAAATTACTGAATTGGTGGCATTATAGGAGGGGAACAACTGTAACAAATAATTACACTGGTATGTTTGACTGAGCCATGTATGACTTCTTACTCCTTACTGTTAGATTATTTAAATTTTTCTTTATCTTATTGACAATTAATTCTGGATGGAGTTTATGATTGCTAATTGGTAGATCTTTCATTTCATGAAGTATTAATGAGACACTGACAGTATCTATGTTTGATATATTCTATGTATCTTCAAAATGACTAAATATTCACTGCAAAGTTGGCAAATATCTGATATTCTCACATAAAAGAAAACAGTCTTACTCAAGTTGTGCTGCGAACAGTACTTCTTTGAGATAAAGCATGCTTCTGTCTGAAGCTATTGCACATATTTTCTTATGGTCAACATATATTTTCTGGTCAGTATCAATTACTGCATTGTTAATCTGCAACCCCAAATGACCTACAAGGGTGCCAAATGACATCCTAGAAGAATCAGAGGTTGCTTCAGACTAAACTATGTAGCAAAGAATTATGCATGTCAAATCACATCATGTGCAACTGATATTAGCTCACCTGTCTCCTCAATTAATAAGGAAAAAGACATTTACCATGAGTGTGATTCAAACCTGAAATGCCTTAATTAACATTATAGCAAACCACTCTAACCAATCAAGCCAAGGAGAACACCATGACATAAAAATTAAAAGAATAAAGATAACTATCCTGGCTAGAAAACATATAATACACCATCTCCAACCATGGCAACATAAGGTAGAATCAGTATTATAAATTAGCATGTTCCAATACAATAACATAGATTTATTTTCATTTAGCCGGAGTATTATGTTAGTCTACTGTTGGGCAACTCCTCAATCCAACGCATTTTATTTATGCTCACTGACATAATCACTGGTTTTGTGAATAAGATATTAATAACTTTTTGACAATGATTGTCTATAATGAATCTTTTTTGTGCACATAACTCACCTGAGATTGTTTCTGAATCTCTATCAGTGTTGTTTGATTTGCTCATCACAATATTTTCTCTCAGATTCTTTCATGTTCATCATATATAAAATGTTATATCATTTTATATTTAATTATTAATTCTTCCAAAAAGAAGAGTGCTCACATATATAGTATTCATGTGAAATCACATGTAACCCCATGAAACACACTTTACTTTATTAAACATTGTCAGAAGAACTAAACAAGGGTTGTACAAATAGGCAACCATTGGCAGAAAATAGTGGGGTCACCAAAGGCCCTGCTGCTTCATCTTTATCTGAAGTACAAGCCATCCACATGGTTCCTCAGGTTTGTTATGTAGAGCTAAAATTATTGAGAAGAAACATTTCTTCTTCCTTCTGTCACAGAGACCATGACCTCTGACCTTCTGAGACTAAACTCAACAGGCTTCTACTATTCCCCCAAGTGCCAGCAATTCACAAATTCTGGTTGAAGACTATGATATAGAAATGATGTTACTTTGTGAAAACCATTTTAATTCTTATTGTGATCTTAGCCTTGGATCTTTTGCTCTAACTTAATAGGTTCTTCCCCTGCAAAAGTACAAACCAATCACAAAGACCCAATCCTAGAATGTTTCCCTTGATTAGGAGTGCTACAGTGTGACATGAAAATATGTGCAGATATTAGTCTAAATAAAATTATGCAGTGTACTTGTTTAGAGGCTACTGAGCTAGAGGTGCCCGAAAAACTTCAGCCAAAAAAAACAAACACAGATAACCAAAATGATAAATAATTGTCATCCAGGGGACAAAGTTGAAAAATTTGTAAAATATTAAAAAATTGCAACAATGGCCAGAAAATCGGATCATACCATCTATATATTCATAATAGTAATATGTCAGCCATATTGTATTTGTCTGGTACTCTGACTTTCTGCACAATCTTGCTAACAAGGTCCTTTAGATAGATAAATGGATAGACAGCTGTATAGGACAAAGTCAAGAGGCCCCTCTTAATTTGGTAAAGGTATACAAAAATGCATATCTGTATGAAAACAAACTAGCACCCAGTCCATCAGAAAATACTAGGATGAACATTCTGTTTGGCAATACACCACATCAATGCTATAAATTCTAATATCAATGTATATTGCTAACCCCCATCAACAGATCTCTAAAAAATATTTTAACCTTAAACAAGCATTGCACTGTTTTAATCACATACACATTATCAGTCCTTGTTCTAGACCACCAAAAGAACCCAATGATGGATTGGTTAATCTAGCAAAGTATGATACAATTAAAAAGAATGACACAACTACTTTGTGAATACAAAATAAATAAAGTTCAATCTTCAAAATACATGTATATATTTGCTATTATAATTCATACCTTTTTTGGCCTTAAAATTCCAAGGTGACTTTTGTGTTTAATGCATATGTTCCATCTGCAAAAGAACAAATATTTTTGTAAAACAACTTAAACTAGTTCCATCTTTTCTCAGCTATTCATTCTTCCACTTCCCATCACCACCACTCACACTAAATTCCTGAGACAGACTGAAAACCCAAAGTACATAACAATAAACATATTCCAGTTATCCCCCCTTAAATTTTAAGTCTGTGCCTGGCAGAAAGCGGGAAATGATGCATTAATTACAAATGGTCATACATGCATTTGCCTATGAATGAAAATAACAACCTATCATCACCCATCTAAAACTATTGCCTTGAATATTACCTTCAGCAAGAGGCCAAAGATAGCCTGAGATTCCTCTTGTCTGATATTTGTCTAGCAGCCCAACACTACTGTTACAGCAGCTTGCATACAAAATCCTGATCAAGGACTTTCTTCCGATGTTGTTCTTTACATCTTTATTATGAAAATAACTATTTTAAAGTTTTGTCAGTTTTTAAAACTTCATATCTAATGCATACATGCCAACCCCTGGCAAGGTAAAGGCATAATCTAAGTGAACTAAAGGCAGAAAAAGCATAACCCATATATAATAGAATTCAATGTGCAAATGTACAAAACATGTGTATATTTTGGCATCAAGAAGCATCCATTTGAACAACGACTAAAGTTGTATTACTTATCTAAATAGGAAAAGTGAGTGTTATGTTTCTAAAGTACACATCAAGTCAAACTTATGATCATTATGACCCTTAAACTGTTCATACAATTACCTGTCTAAAGACGTAACTCTAGAATTGTTTATATTTTCTAGAATATCCATCACATCTACAGCATCATCATGTCCATCACCCCAGCCTAAAACACGAGCTAGATCATTGCCAGTTCCCAAAGGCAAAATGCAGACTACAACTTTTGTCTGAAATAAAAAATCTGGAGGATTACGATATACATTAATGAATCTGATAATGCCTGATAACCACGCTACATAAAAAATATGTAACATTTCTTTCACAAACTTGAAAATGAAATCTTTACTGACAACACTAAGGTCAGAAAACTGATAACTACATAAAGTACATACTGTATGATAATTACATAAAGTACATACTGTATGATAACTACATAAAGTACATACTGTATAATAACTACATAAAGTAAATACTGTATGGTAACTACATAAAGTAAATAATGTATGTTAACTACAGTGTTTCAAATATTTCAAGGAACATTAACATGAAAACTTTACCCTGAAATGGAGAGGTCATTAATACAATTGTAAGATTATGCCTGCCTAAACATGCTGGAAGTGACTCAAGTGTACAGCGTTAATTGCATTTCAAATTGTGTTAAATATCTTTAAAATTTGAATGGTTACTAACCTGGAAAATATACAGAAGTGAATAAAATCACATTCTATCTTAAGTCTGCTGATCATTTCCTATTTTTCTAAAATTATAAATTTTTTTGACAATAAGTTTATTTAATTTCCTTTGATCAAGTCCTTACACATTTTACCTGCCATTTTCCTCTTGTACTTTGTGCTCGAGTATTTACACAACAAAGAAAACACAATGACCATTTAATTGCATGGTATAATTATGACACAGGTAGATAAAACACTGGTAGAGTGACCTTTCTTCACCACAGTTACCATGATATATGCCAGCAACATCTAGCTTGTATAAAAATTCATGTTTTAGTGCTCAGTCAAAACTATCTTTGTAGCAGCTCATACAGCTGCTTGTCCTACATGCAATTAAAATGAAGGACAGACAAAGCAGCAACATTTCACAGATTAATTGACTGGCTGACAATAGCTAAATGTTAAGTCCTTTGAGCACTGCTGTGGAAGAGCAATAAAGCAAATTAACATAGGTAAAGTTTGCTATAGTAAACATTCTTTTTAAGTTAAGTAAAGCAAAGAGATGAGTGCTGAAGAACAAAAGCTATTACACACCATTCTCTTAAATAAAGAATTTTAAACCATATTTATTAAAAATTATTGGCAAGTTCATGATCAGTGCATGTCTGGCATCAACTCACTGAAGAATCAAACATTTATTGCTTTCTACAACATGAGTGTAGATTGGTAATTTATTATAACTTAACTGGTCCAGATCATGTCTTGCCAAAACTGTGACTATTTTTACAAATAGCCTTAAATCTAACAAGCAGCAAATTGTACATAACTAAATTTTTACCGAAACTCAATCACATAAATCATTATCAATTATTTTATCACTTCATTTAAAGTGACCATGCAATGCTTGGCCAAATCAACCGCCAGTAATTGGAACATCACTACATTAGTGAAAGACATGTTTTACAGGTAGCAGGTGTCCTACACTTGGTAGCAATTGTTGTTCACTCTCTGGTCCTATGAAGATATTCTGGATATATGGTTGTCATATACCATGTGATTATTACTATGAAGATATTTTGGATATATGGTTGTCATATACCATGTGATTATTACTATGAAGATATTCAGGATATATGGTTGTCATATACAATGTGATTATTACTACGAAGATATTCTGGATATATGGTTGTCATATACCATGTGATTATTACTATGAAGATATTCTGGATGTATGGTTGTCATATACCATGTGATTATTACTATGAAGAGATTCTGGATATATGGTTGTCATATACCATGTGATTATTACTATGAAGATATTCAGGATATATGGTTGTCATATACCATGTGATTATTACTATGAAGATATTCTGGATATATGGTTGTCATATACCATGTGATTATTACTATGAAGATATTCTGGATACATGGTTGTCATATACCATGTGATTATTACTATAAAGATATTCAGGATATATGGTTGTCATATACCATGTGATTATTACTATGAAGATATTCTGGATATATGGTTGTCATATACCATGTGATTATTACTATGAAGATATTCAGGATATATGGTTGTCATATACCATGTGATTATTACTATGAAGATATTCTGGATATATGGTTGTCATATACCATGTGATTATTACTATGAAGATATTCAGGATATATGGTTGTCATATACCATGTGATTATTACTATGAAGATATTCAGGATATATGGTTGTCATATACCATGTGATTACTACTATAAAGATATTCAGGATATATGGTTGCCATATACCATGTGATTATTACTATGAAGATATTCTGGATATATGGTTGTCATATACCATGTGATTATTACTATGAAGATATTCAGGATATATGGTTGTCATATACCATGTGATTATTACTATAAAGATATTCAGGATATATGGTTGTCATATACCATGTGATTATTACTATGAAGATATTCTGGATATATGGTTGTCATATACCATGTGATTATTACTATGAAGATATTCTGGATATATGGTTGTCATTTACCATGTGATTATTACTATAAAGATATTCAGGATATATGGTTGTCATATACCATGTGATTACTACTATAAAGATATTCAGGATATATGGTTGTCATATACCATGTGATTATTACTATGAAGATATTCTGGATATATGGTTGTCATATACCATGTGATTATTACTAACATTCTGCAGCATACACTTCAAAGGGAAATGAACAACAATATTTCTGTAAGCATGGTATTGACCAAATAAATCAATTTATCAAGGAAAGGAAAGAATTAGATTTGTATGTGTCATTGATGTTTACTATTGACCAAACAAATCCCTATACCAAGGGAAGGAAAAAATTAGATTTGTATGTGTCACTGATACTTACTATTGACCAAACAAATCCCTCTACCAAGGGAAGGAAAAAAATTAGATTTGTATGTGTCACTGATGCTTACTATTGACCAAATAAATCAATTTACCAAGGAAAGGAAAGAATTAGATTTGTATGTGTCACTGATGCTTACTATTGACCAAACAAATCAATTTACAAGGGAAAGGAAAGAATTAGATTTGTATGTGTCACTGATGCTTACCATTGACCAAACAAATCAATTTATCAAGGGTAGGAAAGAGTTAGATTTGTATGTATCACTGATGCTTACTATTGACCAAATAAATCAATTTACCAAGGGAAGGAAAGAATTAGATTTGTATGTGTCACTGACACTTACTATTGACCAAACAAATCAATTTACCAGGGGAAGGAAAAAATTAGATTTGTATGTGTCACTGACACTTACTATTGACCAAACAAATCAATTTACAAGGGAAAGGAAAGAATTAGATTTGTATGCGTCACTGATGCTTACTATTGACCAAACAAATCAATTTACAAGGGAAAGGAAAGCATTAGATTTGTATGCGTCACTGATGCTTACTATTGACCAAACAAATCACTATACTAAAGAAAGGAAAGAATTAGATTTGTATATTTCACTACTGATGCTTATAATTGACCAAGCAAATCCCTATAACAAGGGAAGGAATTAGATTTGTTAGATTTGTATGTGTCACTAATGCTTACTATTGACCAAACAAATCACTATACTAAGTGAAGGAAAGAATTAGATTTGTATGTGTCACTGATTCTTATAATTGATCAAGTCAATCCCTATAACAAGAGAAGGAATAAGATTTGTATATGTCACTGATACTTCCTATTGACCAAACAAATCACTATACCAAAGGAAGAAATGAATTAGATTTGTAATGTGTCACTGATGCTTACTATTGACCAAACAAGTCACTATACTAAGCGAAGGAAAGAATTAGATTTGTATGTGTCACTGATTCTTATAATTGATCAAGCCAATCCCTATAACAAGAGAAGGAATAAGATTTGTATATGTCACTGATACTTACTATTGACCAAACAAATTACTATACCAAAGGAAGGAAAGAATTAGATTTGTATGTGTCACTGATGCTTACTATTGACCAAGCAAATCCCTATACCAAGGGAAGGAATTACTGTTGCTTACTATTGACCAAACTATGACCAAACTAATCATTATACCAAGGGAAGGAATTAGACTTATGTGTCACTGATGCTTACCTTTAACTTGGCTTTCTCAATGGAATCGAGCACCCAACCAACAGTTCCATCTCCACCACTAATGAGAACCCTAAATGTGACATCAGGAAGTAGATGGCACCACTCTAGAGCATTTTCAGGAGACATGTCATGAAGGTCAATAACCTAATAAATAAAACAAATCAGTGGTCACAATGTCTACATAAGAAAATCAATCAAAACTAAACCTGAGGAGCAATAGTATAAAATACCTTGAAATAGCACACATGGGGAAATTTTTGTGCCATAAAATATTTGAAAATTTTGGTAAAGATAATTGCAAAAATTAAATTCTGAAGAAATTCCAAAATACTGTATGCATTAGGTTTAAATTCACATAATAATGGCCTACTGAATATATAGCATATGCTCATTCAAAAGTTGAGTCCAACTAGGAATAACATAGAGAGTGATCTGCTGCCAAATAATGTGCCAGCAGATCAGGATCTATGCTGCTTGTTCTACTGATTACTCCTAACAAATTGGATAGACCCAGATTTTAGTGGATGATGCAATGTCAGATCTGGATCTCTGCAGTTTGCAATTTGACTGCACTTAAAAAGAAATATATTTTTAGGTTACTACATTTGTATGGGAAAATATGAACAAGATTTTCAGATCGATATACTGCACAACCTTGGGAGTGCAGTATATCCATCAGAAAAAAAAACAAGTTTATATTTTCCCATGCAAATGCAGTAACCTTTTCATTATATGCTCATTTTCTTATTCTACCTAAGACATAATTATATTTTAAAAAATACACTACAAGAAACAAAGTAACAGAATTTATGACGTATTCCAAACTAAATACACAAGTGCAGATTCATCAGTACACAACATTATTAATATGTATATAACTCCACCCACATAAATTTTAATTTATTCACATGCTAGACATCACTTTGGAAAATAAAATGGTGATTTTGGTCTATTTAAAATTAAAATTTAGAGTCATATTATTAATTAATGTGCACAGCAACAACTTTTCCATTTAGTGAGCAGCGTGAAGACATCAGCAAATGTTTCTTTTCTGTCACTGAATGTTTGGAATCATAACTTGGGAAAAATATGAAGTCTTTCAATTGTAATTATTAAAAAGATGCTGTGGATTATAATGTTTATTTCATTTTGAGTGTAGTAAGGAGGATGTAACTACATTTGGAATATAGTCAAAATTACAGAACAATTTCAAAATATGTAATCAAACTTTAGAACATATCACATGGCTCATGTAATTTGGGCTTGCAGAACTAATAAAGTACATTTTGAGGAAATTCAGGATGTAAAACTGTCTGTAAGTATATTTTTGCCATTCTTATTACCAGCTAAAGAAGACATGTTTATGCCTTGTCAATTGCATATTCTTTATAGGGATCCAGCAGTTGTATGACCTGTCTGGCATCTATCACTGGCCTAATTCGGAAATATTATATCAAAAAAGTTAATGAAACATCTGCTTTAGTTCATTCAGAAACAAATTTAATCAACCAAACTATAAAGTGTCAACTACATGAGCGTATATGATTTGTTTACAAAGTAGTTCCTAATACACTATTGGGCACATGTGTCATGCATGTGAGTGCAATATGATGGTGTGCAATATCATAAAATATTGCACAATTCTGGCAATTTAAAGTTATTGGGAAATGGTATTACTGCATGAAGTTGAACAATCTATGAAATTATCAAACAACTTTTAAAACTGATGATAAAATTTGTCTGTTAAATCAGAATTTCTTACAACATTGGAATAAATGACCATACAGTGTTTAGATATGGACTTACACTGGCATTTTGTTAATATGTAGAAATTCTTTCAAACCCATATACAATTGCTCTAACCAATTTCCAATGTATCTTTTCTTGACTTTACATAACAATCTTCATAGTAATGAAACTGAAAGGTGTTAGTGAGCATGAGCTCCGAATATCATTCAGCTGTGTCAAATAAACCTGGAGAATATGTGATATATTTTTAATCAAACTTTTATTTGATCCTAGAAGCTGGTCAAATAGTCTCAGTTTGAGTGGAGATTATATCTTATTCACTAGATGCAAAAACAATGCATGTAATAAAATAAAAGTTAAAACCTGAAGATGAAGGATGGACACAAGAACTTACTGATCAAATAAATCACTCCATATCACCTACTTCTCAAAGACATAGTATCACAAGTAACCAAACAAGAGCCCCAGGAATTCAAAATTAGGCAATTTCTTCTTTTTAACTACTGAGTACTAAAACCATCTCTGATATTCTAGAGAAATAAGATTTAGAAACCCCATGTTCACAAGACCATCCATTAAGAAGAAAAAGTGACAATATTTTCAATATGTTCATTATGCCAGCCATATCTGAAGTCAGATAGGAACTCTCTTTATTCAGGACAAACAAGATATCAATACTAATCTTCTGCTGAAAACCTCATGTTGATATGACATTTCATTTAGGAGGAGTAGCAATAACAATGTTTTCAACATAGCTTCCATGGTGGCCATACTGGATATCTGAGTGGCAGTTTTCATTTAGTACTGAATATCATAAGAAGTCTTCTGCCTAAAAAATTTCTTGATATGACTTACGATCTTGTCAGAGTAGTAACAAGGTTTTCAAAATGGTACATGTGGTGGCTATATTGGATATCAGATCTGCATGATATTTACTTAAAATCAACTAGACACCATAAGAAACCTCAGGTTACAAAAAAACAATGTTAATATTACTTTCCATTCAGAAGAAGCAATAACAAGATTTTCAAGAAGGTTGCTGTAGTGGCCAGACTGGATGTCTGATTGGCACTATTTTCATTTATAACTAACTAGACATCATAAGAAAGTCTTTTAGTGAAAACTAAATGTTGGTAACCCCATGCTGATATGACCTTACAATCAGGAAGTAAAAAGAATAAGATTTATAAGATGGCCACTTTGGTGACCATACTAGATGTCTGGGCAGCATCATTTTCATTTAGAACCAACTAGACGTTATAAGAAATCTTCTTGTGAACATTTCATTCCATTAAGGAGTAAAGACAACAAGATTTTTAAGATGGCTTCAGTGAAGGCCATACTGAATATCAGATCAGCACCATTATGATTTAGGACCAAGTAGATATCATAAAAAATCTTGAACTAAAAATCGCATGTTAATATGGTGATCCATTCAGAAGTGATAACAAGATTTTTAACACAGCCAATGTGATGGCCTTACTGGATGTCCAAGCAGAACCATTTTTATTTAGGACCAACTTGAAAGACATCATAAGATGTCTTCTGGTTAAAGTCCCATATTCAGGTGGAAAAGCAATAACAAGATTTTATGACTTTTCATGGATATGGTGTTTATAATTTTTAATGTAGCTTTTAACAATTTTTCAGTCATATCGCTACGATGTCTGCAGTGTGGCAGTTTATAGTGATTTCTAGCACTGGGGCATCATGCCGCAGACATGTAGCATGATGTCCCACCCAGTCACATTATCCTGACACAAGGCTGACCAGTCCTAACACTAACCTCTTAATGCTGAGCATCAAGCAAGGCAGCTGTTAGTACCATTTTTGTAAGTCTTTGGTATGACTCAAAAATGGATCGAAACCATGACCTCCCAGATCCGAGACGGACGCTCTAACCACTAGGACATTGGAGCGGTTACTTTTCATGGGAGCCAATCCAAAGACTTTTTAATCAAAATGAACTAGATATCAGAAGGCAGCTTTCAGAGAAACCATAATATTGATATGATATCCATTCGGGAATAGTAGTGATAAGATTCTCAAGATGGCTTTTGTAGTAGCCATACTGGATGTGAGAGCAGCACTATTTTCTTTGGAACTGACTAGACCTTCAGATCAATGTGTGTGTAAAGTTTCATGGCAATTCTCAAATTAGTTTCAAGGCAATACTCCAAGTAATGGACAAACAGATATCAAGCAATAACAAACATGAAGCAATCCCATAATACTTGATAACCAATAGAGCTCATAATTTTGGTACATTAATCTGTTGGGGTTAGAGACCAAAAAAAAGTATTTAATTCATACTCTTTTAATGTTTCCAGTCAGTTCATGAATTCTATTTAAACTAATGACAAAAGAATGTTCCATTGAAAATAAAATGACTTGGTTTTTTTGTTTACATTAGTTCTAATGTCATTCTTAAGCATCTAATTTATTAAAAAACATGTGCACATTATCTAATAATAATAATTTAAAATGATAGTTGTTACACTTCAGATGTGGCACCTAAATTCAGAAAATGTACCCAAGTGTATATTAATAAATATTAACCAATAATGAATGAAACTGAACAAACAAGGCACAAAAAGAAATGAAAAATAGCTAATAGGTTCTTAAAAATAATTGTTATTTTTTAAATATTAAAAGATACTTTCAACTGCTAAAAGCTAATAAGAGTTAATTGCTAAGTGTAATTTAAATAAAGGAACCAAAACTCAGAAACCTCCTCTTATAATTTTCTTTATCTCTTCTTTTCTTTGATTACTTCAATTAAATTTACAATAATGAAATTATTTTTGAAGTGATAAAACAATGGATTTGTACCTTTGACCATTGTTGGACACCTGGAGGAATATAACTGATTAGCCAGAGGTTTGCAGAAGGCTGTAGAATTTACATGTAAAGTGCTTTGTAATTCCCCGCCCTCCCCACTGCTTCTTAAAAACTTGCCGTTCCATGAGACACTAATTATAATCCCAAAAATTACCTTAAAATTTCTTTATTATTTCAAAATATCATAATAACACTACAATAAGAATTCATAAAATACTGTTAGTTTAAACTTAAATTAACATTTTCAGTAAAAATATACTTCATGTATCTTTTTTGAGTTTATTTTCGTGTCATATAGTTTCAATTGCCATTAATTTATTTTAGGCTCTCTTAATTCATTTCTTGTTTTTCTTTATCTGATCTGCCATATGATAATGTCTAAAAATGTCAAATGTTTTCAAAATGCCCCCAGTAAAGCAATCGTTGCAATGCCAAATATAACAACAGCTTTGCAATAAATATTAGATGATTTAAATGAAAAACTCAACAGTAGACCTTGGGGTTTGATTCCCAAGTAAATGCAATAAACATTAAAACATGCTGGATCAAAAGCTTATAAAGTATCAAATTTATTCAAGAGATTTTGTTTCAAATAAAATATGCTCATTAATCAAATTTCTAGTATGTAAATATTTAAAAAAGCTCACCTGAGCTGGGTTTAACAATTCTCGAAACTGACATAAAATTTCTTCTCCATTGTTATTCCCACTCTTTCTATTGGCTACAACAATGAGAGGACGCCAGTTCTCTATACCAGGATGCCTTGCTTTTGCCACAATCAGACGCTGTCGTCTTCTCAGAAGACCAATTCTTCTCAACTCCACACAGTGAGGTGGAACAATAAACTTAGCAAGGTTACCAAAATCACATGACTCGGAGTGTTCTGGAATGCATTTTTCATGAACTGTTCGCTTACACCAGCAACATCGAAAGTCAGATATTTCTGGTAGAACTCCACAGTTTTCATTACAAACACTGCATTTACTGTGCAAGGGACAATTACCACACATCCACAGGTGAGGAGTTACATCCCCTTTGAGTGATAATGGCTTACAGACAATTGTTTTGTCTGCCACTTTCATATTTTTATCATCTACACAAATACCACAAGAATCACATTTTGCCCCGTCTTTTATTCTGATATGACTAATGTTACAGAATGTAAATTCCGGGAAAAGGTCAACCATAATCCAGCGATGTCCTTTACTTATATCTCGAGCTGGCACCTCATAATGCATTTTTCTATATCTCCTGTACAACAGCATCAGTATGAATATAATGATCAGCATGCTGGCAATTATCAAAAAATCCATCTGAAAGATATAAATGTGCACATATACTGTGAAATTGTCCTTTTTATGAACACCAAACTTTGTTGTTCCCACAAAACATAAATTTAAAAATTCAACAAACAAAAAACCATTTGTGGAAACAAGAACTCCCTTTCCAAATTGATAAATTAACATATATTTATTGATTATAATATGTATGTATGTATGTATGTATGTATGTATGTATGTATGTATGTATGTATGTATGTATGTATGTATGTATGTATGTATGTATGTATGTATGTATGTATGTATGTATGTACTGAAGAAATGAATTCAAAGTATGCAAAAATGATAATGCCAGGGTCACCTAAAATTACACATTCACAAACATTATCATATAATCCCCACTGTCCTACTGAGGTGCAAGTGACTACTGCTTCACAATATTTTTTAAATCTTATTGTAATCCATTCCAGCTAAACTGCCAAATTTAAATAAGCCAATTAAGGCTATTTCATATTTGATCCAGTATTATGGTAATCAAGAATCTTACAATATTCACTTCATGATTTTTCATTGCCCAAGACTCTCCGAAGTTTGGGCCAACAGTTTTCTATATCACATTTAAGTTCCAGTTATAACACTATTACACTGTCTGAACACTTCCAGTTATAACACTATTACACTATCTGAATACTTCCAGTTATAACATGATTACACTGTCTACATACTTCCAGTTATAACACTATTACACTGTCTGAACACTTCCAGTTATAACACTATTACACTGTCTGAATACTTCCAGTTATAACACTATTACACTGTCTGAACACTTCCAGTTATAACACTATTACACTGAACACTTCTGTTCTCACAATCCTTAAGATAACGATGTTACTGCAAACTCTAAAGTTCAGGAGACCTAGTTTTGTAAATCATAAAACTTGAATTTGAGATTTTATTTTGACCCATTATAACTTACATTACTTTGAAAAAGTAATTTATTTTTGATTGGCCTAATAAAGGAAACTCAATCTCAAACTCCTAGTTTTATGACCCAAGCCTGTTCCATTTTAAAATCCTAGTGTGAGGTATATAGGAAAGTAATGACAAATTTGACATACAGCCTCTAGCTAAGCTGGTTAGTTACATGCATATATCTCTTTTATACTTCCTTATCATACCTGCACTTGGCCTTGACGTGTATCATACAGTCAATATATAGCCATAGATTGGAAAGATATTGGCATTTTCACTAAATGTTTTTGTATTGCATCAGTCCTTTAATTTTCATTATCAAGGCTGACAATTTTCACAACGCAACTAAAAGCCACCTCATGGATAAGCAAATAAGCTCATTTTTTTTATGATATACCTCCTAACAAAGCCTCCTTGCCAAACCATTATGCAGGTGTCATATACCACAATCTGTTACATATATTATCTGTCCTCTCACTGTGACTGTATATGTCTATATGTACTACATTTGGTCAAAAAAGTCTGCAAAAGTGTTAATGTAATGAATTTTGTAACTTTTGACACCCCTCCATCCCAGGACACCAAGGGATTCAGGAGCAGTTAGGTTGATATTGAACTATGAACTGAGAAATAGAGGGTATCGCAATATGCAAGTGTTAAAGTATGATGATAAAAATAAATCCTATATGGAAACAATTATCAAAAAATGCTTAAGGACCTAATCAAAAAATACATCAATTTTGTCCAAGTTTTTTTAAAATAAGTATTGATATTGCTTGCATTTATGTTTATTACATATTTGTCACCATTATAAAAGCTATAGTTATGTCTCAGAATTTGACAGCAACCATTTAAAAAGTTTTCACTATGTTTCTAAACAACGAGTTTTCCCAAAATTTAGAGTTTAAATCTGAATTCGCTTGACTGACAGTAGGGGTAGACTGTCTGAATGTATGGCCGATGTATATAACCTAAAGGAAAACAGTAAGAGTGGTTACCTATAAAGTAACTGAAGCAAGGTGCTAGTGTCTAGATATGTGTCTTTTAAAAAGATTTAAATCGCTTGTAAATATAGCACTAATTAATAATGTACAATTAATAATAATAAATTACTAATGTACACTATTTGATTCATCCATTGAGATCCTAATTTAACAGTGAATTTAACTAATATCACGGTCTGTGTCTTAAATACAAGTCAGTTTTCTGTAGAAATGAATAATGTAATGCAGAGAACACATTTGTAAAGAATATAAGTATTTACTATTTATTGTAGAATCCCGACAAAATTTCTATTAAGTGCACATGTTGCCTCTCTGTGTAGATGAGAAAGCTTAGAGATTACACAAGTAACTATTAATAACCAGCTTGAAGCAAAGCCTCTAAATCCAAAAGGGTTTAATGACCATCCACTTTAGATTCTGCTGTTTTGTATCAAACTTGAATCCTACACTATATAATGGTGTGTGTGAGTGTGAGAGAGAGAAAGAAAGAGAGAGATATGAACAACCCCAAAATTGCAATCTTTGAACTGAAATGCTTGGTAGAAGAAAAGATATATTGAGTCTTTAGTTGTGGGATTATCCTCAAGAAAACCCTTTTTCAGGGGAAGCAAGTTACCAGATTATGCAGAGTAAAAGAAAACTGCCACTAGATCTATCCATTGTGTATACATATTACTACATGTAGTATGAGAGAGAGAGAGAGAGAGAGAGAGAGAGAGAGAGAGAGAGAGAGAGAGAGAGAGAGAGAGAGAGAGAGAGAGAGAGAGTTGATTTTTAAATACTACATGTCAGTGTAATCTGAAAGGGGGTGTTTATTTGAAAAGATAGTTTTCTTGTGGGAATAATGCACCCAAAGAATGGAGGCATGTTTTTTTGGGGGGATGGGGGTTAGGGGATTATGGTAAAACAACTGCAATCATCAAAAAAGTACATAGCAGTTTTATTAAAGTAAACTAATGTCAATAATGCTATGTATTCTACCTGGCAAGGATAAATATATGCATATTTATTCTAAAGCTACCATCACTTTCTGCAACTGAAACCTTCCATGCTTTTCCACTACTCTGTCCAAGACAATATTAGCCGATTCAGTTGAAAATATCTGGCACATTCAAGACTAGAGTCAGTAGATAGAAATAATGTATCCAAATGAAGGGGTAGTAGTTCAAAACTATGTGTACGATTTTTTTATGATGCCTTTCCCATTTGATATTTTCCTTGTTTTAAGTTTAGGCAACCCTTGGCTACACCATGATGTAACAATAACTGGTATTCCATGGATGGGCGTTACCAGTGCAATTCTGATCAGTGACATCAGATGCTGTCTTTCATAAAAGAAAAGGTCAACTCTTTAAATGAAAGAAAGAGTTCTGAAATAATTTTGAAAGTAAATTAAAAGGTAGACATTAAAACTGCTTGCATTTATCATACCATGATAGAAAACACTTGCAAAAACAAAAGAATGAAGCAAAACAAAGAATATTCTAGACAACGAGAGAGAGAGAGAGAGAGAGAGAGAGAGAGAGAGAGAGAGAGAGAGAGAGAGAGAGAGAGAGAGAGAGAGAATAGATTTTGGAAATTGATTCTGAGAATAAAAATGACATGATGAATACTGAAAATGGGCAGTATTTAAAGTACCATCCTGTAAATGAACAAAGAAAGAAAACATACAGTGGTCCTCCTCATGAATGGCCTTCCTGACCTGCGGCAACCCACTCTTTATGGTCAGAATCCCTTGGTATCGACAAGATTGTGCCCAAAAGTACCACTAAAGAAGGGTCACCCCTCTAACGTGACCATATTAGTGCACAAATGTAAAATTTACCCCTCACAAGCAGCCACATTTTATTATTAATATGTGTTTAGAACCTATATTTAATTATAGTAATGTAAGAAATTGATTATTTTTCACGGTCTATTTCCAGGTTTTCGTTATTGAAAGAAGTGTTGGCTAAACTACATGTACAACTAAAGTTATTATTATATCACTGACACCAATGTTTGCAGGAAATGGCTCAAACTGGTGTCAGCAGTGTTTTTATAGATCTTTGGGCTTCACACAGTGGTTCCGTTTTGTCTTTTTTTTTAATTTTTTAATTCCACCAGATTAATTGTCAATATCATAACACGATGAAATAGACATTGGGTCAGCAATTTTTTGATACATAGCAGATTTTTCTTTGAAACTGATTATTACAATCAACATAATTGTCAAGATTATAACATGTTCAGATAAGCTAAAAATAGACTTTATAGATTTACACACACACACACACACCCTAGAAACAATTTACTTTAACAAACAGCGTACCAGAAAAAAGACCAAAAAGTGACATTACAGTGCATGTATCACTTCTTTTATAACAAGGCATTTTGTTTACAAAGATTTTGTCTGCAAAATTAAATAACAGTACAGTACAATTAGCAACATAGGAATAAATCATGACCAAACATTAGCATGTCATCACATCAACAAAGAAATAATACATTAGAAGAAAAAGTAAAAGTTATTAAAAATGGGGAGAGTTCACTTGCTGAAACATTTTAAATTTGGAAGACTCAAATAAACAAGATCATAAAATATAAGGAAAATATTTTGTAGCAGTGAGAAAATGGAGTAAATGGAAAGAGAATTATTTTAAATACAAAACAATGCATGTATCAAGATTTAAATAATGTTTTTGAATGGTTCTGTAATGTGCATGAAAACAATATCACACTCACATTTCACACCTGTGAATAAGAACTATTAATTTATGTTACCTTGAAATAACTCTGTTTTTAAGACAAGAAGAACATTTTATCAATTAATGAAGATTTTAACTGCTTTAAGTTATAGGTAGCTTTCCTTTTATATACACATAGACACACATCTCACAAATATAGTCCCCTCTGCAAAAGCCACCCATCTTTCAAAGCCACTTTCCCGGTGCATAAGGGTTGGCTCTATAGAGGGGGCCCACTGTTGACAAAAATAAATCAACTTGAGGAAAAAATAATATTAACCTTCTAGACACTGCTCCCTAAATAAAATCCATGTATTATGATACAGGTCACAAGTGCCAAGCATCTTTTTGTTTACTGGTTTTACAGGAAATTGGTTCCACATTATAGACTATTCTTAATGAGATCCTCATGAATATTAATGTCTCGCGAAAACGAGGCTAAGCTAGGCAGATGTGACTATACTACATATAATATATTACGTAGATTCCTTTTGCAAGAGAATATGTTACATTGATGTAATGGATGTAATGCAGGGGTGCACAATACGTCGATTGCGATTGACCAGTCGATCGCGAAGTCAGTGTGAGTAGATCACGTAGCATTAAAAAAAACGTCAGCCTATATATGTTATGCATTTTTGTGGAGTATCATGATCAGAGCACGCCTCTCCTCTGCCCTGTGCCCTACACTGGCCATCCATACGATCCAAAATTAAACACAAAATTTACTCTGTGCTATATTTCACTGATGGGCTCCAGTCCAATATTCCTATCTGACCTCACCCATTTGTACACACCTGCAAGTCACTCCTCTTCTGTCACTCGTATTCTCATTATTCCCACTATGAAGATGAAGTCATATGGACAAAGTTCTTTTGCATACCATGGCCCAGCAACGTGGAATAAATAGGCCACTGAACTTAGACACAAAGACACAGTGATCTCATTCATGACTTCTCTTAATATTCACCTATTTCAACTGCAAGAACAGACTAAAAGACAAAATGATAAAATATCTGTTCAATCTGCAAGGGTCTAGATAGGATTTTCTTATCGAAACCTTAGCTAGCAAATATGAGGAACTTTTAGACACTAGGTTTATTTCTTGTACTCATAACACTCTACATAATTAGTGATGACAATTCCAGAATGGATTTCTTAAGGCACAGAAAAGGATCCAGCCCTCCACAAGCTAAGGAACAATACCTGATTATGCCTTTACAATTTGATCCTCATATATATAATGTGACATCAACAACATTGAAACGGTCCTAAGACAAGCAACCACATCTGTTAAACAGGACTTAAATGGACTTGCTGTGTATCATCAATGTTAAAAGACCTGGAATGAGAGAACATAAAAAAGAAACAGACGGGTTAAGTCTAATGTTAGATAAATCGATTATTTATGTAAATTTTATTCATGACTGTAAATCTAGTAATTGTCCATAGCTAAACTTTGTACACAGGTATAGGTTCTATTTCAAGATAAGAAAAGTGTAGATTGTATAGGATCTATAAACAGTTATTGACAAAGGTATTTATGAACATTAATAATTAAACCTGCTGACAGCTCTGTGGTAATTACTCATTGACTGGTGGAGTCATACTGGTTCTTAGAAGAATTTATTTCCCACTTGATGTGTTAAGTCAGGTGAATTCTTTAATGATGTGAGATATCAGAATTAGCAAAATGCATTTTCATGCTTATTTCATGTTCTTGTTATAAAATCAAGTCTGCAAATGTATTTTAGGTTCTGTTCAGATCTGTTTGAGAAAGAAAAAACATTTGTTTAGATTATCAAGTCGAAACACAAAGTGCTCATTGGACTAAAATATTATTCTTCAACTACTGTGAATTATTCAAAGGAGTTCTGGATATTGACATTTTGATACATCAGGACTGTTGGCAAACAGGTGCATTTAAGGATCTGAAATTCATTTAGAACAGTTTATTCTTAGGACTAGAATGGAATTCTTGAGGATTATTTTGGATTCAAGTCATGATACTGTAAGTTCCTCTTATCGTTTCATTTTATAACTTTGATAATTAAATTATTTGTTGAGTTTTACAAAATCTGTTGGATTTGCTTCTTCTGTTACTGTTCATAACCAATAAGTCATAACACTAGAGTGACCATGCTATACCACATTCCCCATCACCAAGTTAAGATACCTGTCCAAAATCATACCTATCAACTTCTTTTAGCACTAAAAAGTGCATTATCAAATACCAACAGTTCCAAACAATCTCATCTGTCTACATAACAACTTCCTCTTCCATCTTGTCATCATCTGGACTGTCTCCCTAAGAATTGATCTGCCAGCCCACAATGAAATCCTTTAAATTGTCCTGGCTTCCTTCATTTTTAATATCAGAGGGATTCTTATTAATGTTTTTGAACCTGTATAATATAGTATTTTATGCTCAAAAATATCCACTTCCAACTGTGATTAGATGACTCAATTCAGTTCTGAGGGAGTCAGGGACACAATTAAGGAAAAAATGGCAACTGTGTTTAATCATAACCTTTCTCAACCTACAACCTCTCCCAACCTACCCTAAGAAAAGAACAAAATATATCAAGCCCCTATCCTGAACCATCATCTCCCCCACCCTCCAATCTTGTTATCCTCTCCATGGGGAGAATTCCTTTTTTGACCATAATAAACATGATGCAGTTTAGTTACAATGTTGTAGCCTCACCCATGTTGATGAAGGAGACAGGTGTACTAACATTAGTACTTAATCACAGCATGAACACAATGTATTACATAAAAACATTATTGTTTACTTCCAAACCTGGTCATCTTCATAAAAACACAACTTTCGGTACTTTTGTGTAGATCTTGACAGCAAGTTATAACAGCTCTTAACCTGCATAAACAGAAACATTGTGTTTAATGCTCCTGGAAAACTATTATCACAGACCAGTTCATACAGATGATTGTCAAAGATGATAAAAAGGAAAAGCCAGAGAATGAACAACCATCACTGCACCGACTACTAACAGACTGGCAATAGCAAGGCTAATTGTGTGTTAAGAGTCCTTTTAACACTGCTGTGGGAGAGTCCATTTGGTTAATTTGTATAGGTAAAGTACATGAAGTGTAACAACCCAATTCATTCATAAGTTAGCTAAATCCAACTGAGGTGTGTATTAAAGAAACAAAAGTTATTACACTTCACTGACTTGAATGAGAAAGATTATGGGTTAGTATGTGATCAGCTGCAACAATTCATATTAATGGGATGCTACTTTTGTTTAAATAGTGATGAAGTGTGGTTAAATTTTAAGGCCAAATAAAAAAAATGAAGCTGTGATTTAGGGAAGGTTGAGTCATTTTGTGAAACAAGCAAAGCCCGTCAAAACTCAAATTTCTTATCTCTAAGTTTATTGAGAATGACTGAAAATGGTTGGCATTCGTCGAGAGACGATGGTGTAGATTCCTGTTTTGGTGCCTTATCTGCACCATCACGAGTGTCTGAAGAGTCCAACCCTTGCTGCAGGTGAAGGGTGATTCTTGTTGAGGTTGTTGTTGTTTTGCCTTCCTCCTGGCTCTCTTTGTAGCGAGGTTTGCTTTTATCCTTTCCTCTGCTTTTTGAATGCCTTGTCTTACAGCAAGTCGTCACTTGTAGCAGTTGTTAGCACAGCTCTCCCAGTTGTTGATGCTGATGTTGGCCTTTTTCATATCCTTCTTGCAGACGTCTTTGTATCACAGACGTGGCCATCCAGTTGGTCATGTGCCTTCTAATAGCTCGCCGTTGAGCAGGTTCTTGGGAATGCAGCCTGTATCCATTCTCCTGATGAGGCTGAGCCAGTGAAGATGCCTCTTGCTGAGGATGGTGAACATGCTATTCATGCTGGCCCGTTCCAGAACCTAAGTGTTGGGTACTTTGTCCTGCCACTGGATGTGCATAATGCGCTGCAGGCATCTCAGATGGAAGCTATTGAGTTTCCTTTCGTGGCTCATGTAGGTGGTCTATGCCTTGCTACTGTAGAGGAGTGTGCTGAGCACACATGCCTGGTAGACACGCAGTTTGGTCTTCTCAGTGAGGCTGAGATTGTTCCATACCCTCTGGTTCAGTTTTGCCATAACTGCTGCTGTCTTAGCAATCCTGCTGTTCACCTCAGCATCAATGTAGAGTGAGCTGGAGATGGTGGACCCAAGGTATGTATAGTTCTCAACAACTTCAAGGTTGTACCCATTAATGATGATGGTTGGAGCTATGACATTCGTCATCTTCAAACTGATGGTCAGTCCAAACTCTTTACAGGCGTGGGAGAGGCGACATACCAGCTGCTGAAGTCCATCTTCCATATGTGATGTCAAGATTGCATTGTCCACGAAGAGAAATTCACAGATGAGAACCTCTGTGTTTTTGGTTTCTGCACAGAGATGTTTGATGTTGAACAGTTTGCCGTTTGCCCTGGTGTGGATGTATACTCCCTTGCTGCAATCCTTGAAGGCGTACTGGAGGAGAATGGAGAAGAAGATGGCAAAGAGGGTTGGTGCTAGGACACAACCCTGCTTTACTCCACTGCTGACTGGGAAGGTCTCTAATGTTGCACCGTTGAAGCACACTGTGCTTTGAGTGTTCCAGTGAAACAATGTGATGACAGCGAGCAGTCAAAGAGTGCAGCTGCAGGAAGCTCTCACCAAAAAGACATCTGATCACACCATCAACTCCATATGGTCCCACCTCCGAGACAATGTGTACAACTCAGCCATTAGTGCATATGGGAAGATGGAGCGAAAAAATACCAACTGGTATGAGGCCAGCTGGGAGGCTATGGAGCCAGTGACTGAGGCGAAGAGGAAAGCCCTTCTGGCTTACAAGTCTGCACCAAGCCCTACTACACTACAAGCCCTCAGGATTGCCAGGAAAAATGCTCAGCGGACTGCCCGCAACTGCGCCAACACTTATTGGCTGAATCTCTGCACCAGCATACAAACAGCTGCTGACACTGGATATGCAAGAGGCATATACGAGTGCATCAAAAAGGTGACAGGTCCCCCATCTCTCAAGACCACCCCTCCTCAAGTCCAAGACGGGAGTAATCATCACAGACCAGGAAAAACAGCTGCAGCACTGGGTTGAGCACTATCATGAGCTGTATGCAACCCTAACCGTTGTCACCAATACTGCCCTGAACGCCATCCCAGACCTGCCAATCATGGAGGAACTAGACACTCCGCCCTCCCTGGAAAAGCTAAGTAAAGCCATCGACTGCCTCGATTGTGGGAAGACCCTGTAAGAGACGGCATCCCACCTGAAATCCTCAAAAACGGGAAACCGGCACTACTCTAGCCCTTGCACAAACTCCTCTACATCTGCTGAGAACAGGGTCACATCCCCCAAGACATGCGGGATGCCAACATCATCACTTTGTACAAGAACAAAGGAGACTACAGCAATTGTAACAACTACCGGGGCATCTCCCTATTCAGTATCGTCAGAAAGTCTTTCGCACATGTCACACTGAAGCGCTTGCAAACCCTAACCTCTTGTATCTACCCAGAATCCCAGTGTGACTTCCGAGCTGGCCAGTCAACTGTAGATATGATCTTCTCCCTACGTCAACTGCAGGAGAAGTGTCATGAGCAGCAGATGCCCCTTTACATTGCCTTCATAGACCTGTCAAAGGCATTTGACTTGGTTGGCCAGAGCGGACTCTTCAAGCTCCTGAAGATTGAAAATACAGCCACAAGAATACACAACTGCAAAAAAGGAGCATTTCATTTTTTTCAAATATTGCAAACACCATATTGATATTAGTCATTCTGGAGTGTACACTAACACAGTAACGCCATCCTGCATAGGGAAAATGCATGAACGCTGAGCTCGACCTTCAAAGTAACTAACAAAGACTGACTATGATGAAGACCATTTTTTTATATTCTGAGCATTGAAACCATCTCTGATATTTTTCAGAAATAAAACATGATTTTCAAATTATCTACTTGTGGTGGTCCAACTGAATATAAGATTGGCACCATTGTCAGTAAGGACCAACAAGGCATTGTTAGAAACCGACTGGTAAAAACCCCTTGTAAATATAAGCATCCATTCAAGAAGGGTAGCAATCAGATTTTCAAAAATAGATATCATGGTATCCTTATTGGGTGGCAGATCAGCATCATTTTCACTTTCAATAACAAATCATCTGGTTTAAAAAATCCCCTGCTTGATAGGACACTCACTTCAGGTCACGTAATGATGATGATATTTTCAAGATGGCTGCCATGATGGCCATACTGGATGTCAGATGTGTACAATTTTCATTTAGGACCAAGTAGACATTAGATGAAGTCTTCTTATTAATACCCCATATCAATATAACTTTCCTTTCTTATGAGTTGCAATAACAAGCTATGGTGGCTATAATGGATGTCAAACTGGCACCATTTGCTTTATAGAAACAACTAAACACTGCTAAACCTTATAAAGCTACACAAGAAGCCAAATTGAACAACATATTTATCTTGTAAATGATATTGATGAATAAAATAACCAAACTATGAGCACTGTGTAATTTGAGTGAATAATAATTTGAAATAAATATATCCACCCATACTAAAACTTTACCACAATAACAAGACTGGTTCTGCTTCAGTTGTTAAGTCAAGAAGAAATAAGTTTTCAAGCAAACACATTTAATACCCCTCTACTTGATCTGGGTCAGAATTACCATGTTCTGGAAATACTATCATCATTATTATGGAGAGTTACATTCTAGAAGAGTCTGAAGTCAGAATCAAGATTATACAAATTTACCAATTATAGCAATCTGTGTATTTAATCCACAATCATAGACAAATATTTAGATATGTATTATGTTGTTTACAAAATAAATGTTACTGGTCAGCTTCATCATGAATTTGATTTCGGAGAAGGTCAAGTTCAAAATCAGATATAACATATTATCATTAAGAAAAACCAACAAACAATACAAATTAAATGTACACAACAATAAGTCATCAATTTGTGTAGATACCTCTAGATAATATTACCTGTCTATATGCAGCAAAGCATAACAAAAACACAAAAAAAACCTGACAAAGTCTTACAAACTGATAACAAAATGGTGACTATTGTTGTATGGTGTTTGCTTGTCAAACATAGACATATGTTTTTTAAGTCTTTCAAGATATGTTTGGTGACTCTGGAGGACACTTAAGAGATATTGTATTTTATTTCCATACGTTTATCCAAATCAAATCATTTTAAAATAATAATAATAAACATTTCACATATGATTATGTTGACTTTTATTAATATCCAAATTCAAGGCCAATTAACAAAGTTAAACCATAGTCTTTTGGTTTAATTGATTTATATATCAGTAGCATTTCAGGCTTACAATATAAATAGACTTTTTCTATTATGACATTGCATGACTGTCAAGCACTGTATGACTTTGTCAGGTTTTGTAGTATTCACATTGTTTGTTTGTTTGTACCCACTATCAATTTTAAAAATGAAAATCATCAGGGATATAAAAAATACACAAAAGTTCTTCCTTTCATAGATTTATAATCTAAAACCCGACCGTCACCAAGGTGTTCCTAAAAATGTCGACCCATTGACGTTTGAAAAAGAATGGAAGCAACCTATGTAAACAAGTAAACAGACTGCTCATTGTCTTATAAAATGTTGGCTACGACCATTATTAGCAGCTTTAATATTTCTAAAAGAAACTGAACAAATAATGGAACTCTTGTACACACCTGTTCGCAGAGATATAACTCTAAAATGTATGAAATTGTGTTATCAAAGACTGTGAACTACATCTGTTGTTTGAAAAATGAATCACACTAGCAATATGGCGAAAGTATTACCACAGGAGTCTGCAGTATTATCAATAAAGCACGAGGAAAATTCTGAAAACATGAAATCGCTTTGACGGTTTTATAAATTAACACAAGGAGTGCAAGCATGACCACCCTCCGCTCGATTCGACTTTTCTCGGGCGTCTTTTATCGATTCAGAATCGCAGGAAGACTGAAAAACTACACACATCCATTTAAAAATCAGTAACGTACCAACGCATCACTCTTGGAAGACCATCGCATGAATCCAATCCGGCGAATATTTTCACCATAACAATCACAAACCCTGTCAAACAGACCTCATTACAGGAAGTAGCCCATTAGTACACGACTATACTAAATCAGCAGCAGCAGTGGATCCGGAAGAGTGAAAAATGTGTTTGATAGACTTTATAGAGCAAGGGGTGCACAATACCTCGATCGCGATCGATCGACCGGTCGAAAAGATGGCGTAGCATTAAAAACAAATAGACGTCAGCCTATATATGTTATGCATTTTTGTGGTAGGTAGATCATTTTGACTTGGTCATTTTATAAGTAGCTCGCTTGCTGTAAAGGTGTGTGCCCCCCCCCCTGTTCTAGAGGTTACCACCTGGTAAGAGCATCTGTTGTACTTAGCTTTTTTTGATAACAGAAAATGATAGTGAAGAAAATATTATACTTGTCTGAGAGATGTACTATTTATTATTATGATGATGATGATGACACCATCATGACCCCCCCCCATCCCTTGATTCATGGAAGGCTACACCTAATTTCTTTTGTAACGAACCCCTGTTGGGTCCGGTATTTTTTTTATTTGTTTTTTTTTTATATTGAGGTGTAGGTTCAGAGTCTATTCCCTATCAAAAACTTGGAATTTGCCGACACCATTTGGTGTCGGCATAGGGTACTCGCCAACTATCAGGCCTAGCAAACTTAAATGACCTTACATTGACCCATACTTACATTAAATCGATAGGGAAATCATTTATCTTCTCAGAAATTACAAGCATAACACCGATTTTGTCTTTAATCCGTTGTCATACGAGATGAAACTATAGCGTTGATGAATTTTGACCAAGTTCGTACCATTTACATTGCTAGTCACATGACTAACCAAATCTCGCGGCCGATATGCATAAACGTCACAGGTCAAATAGTCACGTGATAACAACAAAAACCGCGTTTTGGTGGCGCTCACCAGTTATTATGTACTTTTGAGAGAGTGATGTATGTAAGGTGAAGTTGTTTGCATTTTAAACATGAACAGTGCAAAGAATGTTGGCATACCTATATACTACTTTCATGTAATGTGGATGAAATTTCTTTGGATATTGTACTTTTGGAAATTTTAAATGATCTTGGGACACTGCTAACTAAAATGACTGCTCCCTTGTGCTCCAAAAATCAACCTAAATTTGTCTAAAGTACACTATTCTTGGTAGCTATTAAAATATGGAAAATGAATTTTGCCAAACTAGATAATACCAGCTTCTAAAAGTGCAATGACTGAATTACCAAATACATAAAATGTAAAAAAAGTTATCGGCTCTTTTTTTTACAATTTACCTCTGAAGTTCGAGAAGTGAAAATGAGCAAGTAGAGCTAGCACGTTTTTGAAAGATGCACATCTGGAGTAAGGCCAAGCTGTATATTCTCTAACCCATATTACACCTATCAATCATACATCAAAATAAAGGGAATTAAAGGTTCTTTGAACAAAACCTAAGATATACAAAGTCTCTTTTAAATAACCAGTATAACTAGTGAGGCAACCCGGGGAAACTCTTTTTCTTTAAAATTTTAACCCTATGCTAAATATGAAACTGTAGAGCGCCACCTTTACCCATATCCCGTGCGGAAGACAGCAAATGTGTCACTTCCATTGATTACCTCATACTGTAGTTCTTTAATACTAAAATAGTATCCCTTTTCTTAAAGTATCTCATTGGCAAGAGCTTCCATGTATTCGTCCTTACCTGCCATGTTGCAATATAGGTTTATGCACCAAACCGTTCATCCCAGTATTGTAGAAAGAAGAAAAAAACTCATACTTCCATTGATTACCTCATACTGTAGTTCTTTAATACTAAAATAGTATCCCTTTTCTTAAAGTATCTCGTTGGCAAGAGCTTCCATGTATTCGTCCTTACCTGCCATGTTGCAATATAGGTTTACGCACCAAACCGTTCAACCCAGTATTGTAGAAAGAAGAAAAAAAAAACTCAACAATATTGAATGAAAGTCACGCAAAGTTTACAATATCAAGAAAAAAAAAAACACGTAGTATTCAACATATTAATTGAGATAACAGCAGCCCGAAATATGTCGCTGTCGCATCTTCCTGGAAAGATGCTGACTAATCACGCTAAAACTACATGTCAACCCGGTTTGTTGTTATCACGTGATTATTTGACCTGTGACGTTTATGCCTATCGGCCGCGAGATTTGGTTACTCAGGTGACTAGCAATGCAAATACATGTAGTACGAAAGAGGTCAAAATTCATCAACACTGTAGTTTCGTCTCGTCTGACAACGGATTAAAGACAAAATCGGTATTGTGTTTATAATTTCCGAGAAGATAAATGATTTCCCTATCGATTCAAAAAAAACTTCAATTGACGAAATTTCTTCCAAAAACAACCGTAAGAAGAAAAATCGCCGCAAAAGGAAGAATCGCAAGCACTCTGTAACAAACACTAAAGCAACTGTTACTAACACAGTAGTCAACATCTCCAATTTAGAACTTACTGATGCAGAAAAAAAACTTTTATCGAAAGGTTTGAGTTTCTGTCCCCGTCCAAAAACATACGACAGAGGGAAGCTTAAGAATGACACCCAAGAGTTCATCCGCCGACTAAGGCTCAAAGCCCATTTTGCCTTGCAACCACCAAACAAATCAAAGGAAAATATAAGCTGCGACCAACCCACATTTAGAAAGAAAAGTAACTGGACCCCACCAAAAAGTGAAGCCTTTATCAACTCGGTTGAAAACGATACTTCCAGACATATCAACCATACTAACAAATATTCTAATTTGACAAAAGAAGAAACAGATGCCCTGCACTCACTGAAAAGCAGAACAGACATAATAATTAAGCCTGCAGATAAGGGTTCCGCTGTTGTCGTTATGAATAGGGAAGACTACATTAGTGAAGCAATTAGACAACTAAGTGACGCTAGGTTCTACCAAAAACTGGACCATGATCCAACGCTGGAATATGCAAAAATCATCACTAATGCTATTGACGAGGCGTACCAAAGCGGACACATAGACCAGCAAACCAAAAACTACTTAAGTCCAGAAAACCCAAGAGCAGGTAGATTTTATCTTCTACCCAAAATCCACAAACAAGGAAACCCTGGCAGACCTATAATCTCAGGTAACGGGCACCCCACAGAAAGGATATCAGAATATTTAGATCATTTTATGAGACCACATGTCCACAAATTACCATCATATCTTCAAGACACGACAGATTATCTCATAAAAAGCAAAGCTAGTGAACCATTACTGCCAGATACATTACTTGCTTCCTTAGACGTCACATCTTTGTACACCAACATACCGCACAACGAAGGGTTACAGGCATGTAGCGAAGCATGGGAAACAAGAACTGTAAACAATCCACCCACACACTTCTTAATCCAACTCCTGGAGCTTGTCCTAAAACTCAACAACTTTGAATTTAATGAAGAAAACTACCTACAAATCAATGGAACTGCAATGGGTACTAAAATGGCCCCTTCGTATGCTAACATTTTCATGGGAAAACTTGAGGGAAAGCTCTTAGCATCGGTTGAGCGTACACCATACCAGTGGGTACGCTTTATCGATGATATAGAAATGAAGTGGCAGTATGGAAGAGAAAGTCTGGATGACTTCATATCAAAGGCAAACAACTTCCATCCTTCAATAAAATTCACGGCAGAAATTTCCAACTCAAACCATGTTTTCCTGGACACAACAACCAGACTGGTGGAAAACAAATTACACACAGACATCTACTCAAAACCAACCGACAAACACCAGTATCTTCTCCCAACCAGCTGTCATCCAAAACACTGCATTAAGAACATTCCATATAGCCAGGCACTGAGGATACGCAGAATTTGCTCCGACGATGAAAGATTCCTAGAAAGGTCTGAAGAGCTGGCTAAACATTTAATTTACCGAGGCTACGACAAAGACCTGATTGCGGAGGCAATCCAAAGGGCCAAACAAACAAACCGTGATGACCTTCTCAGATATGGACAGAAAGAAAAGGTTGATAGGATACCATTTATTCTGACCTATCACCCAGACAATCCCAAAGTAGGTAAAATCATCGCAAACCACTGGCCAACCGTGCAATCGTCAGACATACTAAACCTAATACTTCCGAACAAACCTGTAGTAGCTTACCGGAGACCAAAAAACCTAAAGGACATCCTAGTCAGGGCCAAGCTAACGCCAATCGCTAGTCAAAACCAACCTAGTCAATCTGGACCCTGTGGCGATAAAAGATGCAAAACCTGTCAACATATGATAGAGACCAAGACATTCACTAGCACAGTGACTAATGAAAAACTAATCATACATGGTCCAAACAAAACGTGCAAAACAGAGAATGTGATTTATCTCATCACATGTAAGATCTGTGGCCTTCAGTACGTGGGAGAAACTGAAAAGCTACACAAAAGGATAAACCTTCATAGATCTGATTGGATGACAAAAAAGCTGTACAGAAGCCCGGTCGCAGAACACTTCTCCTCCCCTGGCCACACTTTCAGTGATATAATACTTATCGCTATTGCTAACAACCACAGCTGGAGTTCCGAAACCAGGAAGGAAAAGGAATCATACTGGATACGCCGCCTTAGAACATTGAAACCAAGCGGTCTAAACCAAGAAGACTAGAAAATGAAAACTATGCACTAGTAGAATTTAACATTTTCTAAATCTTCTTATTATCCTTCAATTTTTACTATAAGAATAACCGGTATAGAATCAAATATCCGGGATATAATCTGCGTTACATATGTACACAAAGTAAAAGTATATGTCGCTTTGGCTTGTGGACTTTTAGGGAATTATGCAACGTTTTCAGTTTCCGCAACTGGTCTATGCAGGCTGGTTGTATTTGTGGTTTTGGCACATGTGAAGACGGAAATGTAGAGGTTTACAAGCACAACGTTTTTGTGTTTGTTTGTTTGTCGTAACTATGTGTTGTGTTTGCCTTTGAGAGGGACTCATTGGGAGTCGGGGGCGCTTGGGCTGGTTGGTTGCTGGTTTCGTGCTGTTCGTCGTCAGTTTATTGCATCTATTTTAATTAATCCCTGACACACGTGATCCCTTGGTGGATCCAGTACGCTTGAGAGGGTTGTTATTCGCCATATGATTTGTATTCTTTATATATATATATATATATATATATATATATATATATATATATATATATATATATATATATATATAGATGCAATAAACTGTCGACGAGCGGTACGAAGCTAGTAACTAGCTGGCCTAGGCGCTTTCGACTCTTGGTGAGTCTTTTTCAAGGGCAAGTGCAAAACATATATACGACGAACAGGTGAACACGGACACGTTTTGTGTGTGAGCCTCTGCAGGTCTGTCTCCACATGTGTAAGAACTGTAAATGCAACCAGCTTGTATATACCGGTTGCGGAGGCTGAGAACGGTGTATGGTTCCCTAAGGGTCACCAATCCAAAGCGACATCTGTTTTTACTTTTTTGTGTTAATTAGTTTGTCGTATATATGTTTTGCATTTGCCTTTGAAAAAGACTCATTAAGAGTCGAAAGCGCTTAGGCTAGTTAGTTACTAGTTTCGTACTGTTCGTCGTCAGTTTATTGCATATATATATATATATATATATATATATATATATATATATATATATATATATATATATATATATATATATATATATATACAAACAAACAATGCTATCATACAATTTAGAGAAATTAAATTCGTACTCTTCGGAGTTTCGAACCCAGGTTCGCGAGTAAATGGCACCCATCGCCTTGCCTGCACGCACTAGCCCATATATGGGTTCGAAACTCCGTAGAGTACGAATTTAATTTCTCTAACCTGTATGATAGTATTGTTTGTATTTAACTATTATTTCTTCCCACTATTAACAAGATTCTACTACAGAATCCAGGGTTAGCACTGTCTGTTCTGTCTGGTATATATTTAAAATTCTCTCTCTCTCTCTCTCTCTCTCTCTCTCTCTCTCTCTCTCTCTCTCTATATATATATATATATATATATATATATATATATATATATATATATATATATATAAAAAGAATACAAATCATATGGCGAATAACAACCCTTTCAAGCTTACTGGATCCACCAAGGGATCACGTGTGTCAGGGATTAATTAAAATAGATGCAATAAACTGACGACGAACAGTACGAAACTAGTAACTAACTAGCCTAAGCGCTTTCGACTCTTAATGAGTCTTTTTCAAAGGCAAATACAAAACATAGTTACGACAAACAAATAAACACAAAACGTTTTGTTTGTTAACCTCTACATTTCTGTCTTCACATGTGCTAAAACTATAAATACAACCAGCTTGTATAGACTAGTTGCGGAAACTGAAAACGTTGTATAATTCCCTAAAAGTCTACAAGCCAAAGCGACATCTATTTTTACTTTGTGTACATATGTAACGCAGATTATATCCCGGATATTTGATTCTATACCGGTTATTCTTATAGTAAAAATTGAAGGATAATAAGAAGATTTAGAAAATGTTAAATTCTACTAGTGCATAGTTTTCATTTTCTAGTCTTCTTGGTTTAGACCGCTTGGTTTCAATGTTCTAAGGCGGCGTATCCAGTATGATTCCTTTTCCTTCCTGGTTTCGGAACTCTAGCTGTGGTTGTTAGCAATAGCGATAAGTATTATATCACTGAAAGTGTGGCCAGGGGAGGAGAAGTGTTCTGCGACCGGGCTTCTGTACAGCTTTTTTGTCATCCAATCAGATCTATGAAGGTTTATCATTTTGTGTAGCTTTTCAGTTTCTCCGACGTACTGAAGGCCACGCATCTTACATGTGATGAGATAAATCACATTCTCTGTTTTGCACGTTTTGTTTGGACCATGTATGTTTAGTTTTTCTTTAGTCACTGTGCTAGTGAATGTCTTGATCTCTATCATATGTTGACAGGTTTTGCATCTTTTATCGCCACAGAGTCCAGATTGACTAGGTTGGTTTTGACTAGCGATTGGCGTTAGCTTGGCCCTGACTAGGATGTCCTTTAGGTCTTTTGGTCTTTAGTAAGCTACTACAGGTTTGTTCGGAAGTATTAGGTTTAGTATGTCTGACGATTGCACGGTTGGCCAGTGGTTTGCGATGATTTTACCTACTTTGGGATTGTCTGGGTGATAGGTCAGAATAAATGGTATCCTATCAACCTTTTCTTTCTGTCCATATCTGAGAAGGTCATCACGGTTTGTTTGTTTGGCCCTTTGGATTGCCTCCGCAATCAGGTCTTTGTCGTAGCCTCGGTAAATTAAATGTTTAGCCAGCTCTTCAGACCTTTTTAGGAATCTTTCATCGTCGGAGCAAATTCTGCGTATCCTCAGTGCCTGGCTATATGGAATGTTCTTAATGCAGTGTTTTGGATGACAGCTGGTTGGGAGGAGATATTGGTGTTTGTCGGTTGGTTTCGAGTAGATGTCTGTGTGTAATTTGTTTTCCACCAGTCTGGTTGTTATGTCCAGGAAAACATGGTTTGAATTGGAAATTTCTGCCGTGAATTTTATTGAAGGATGGAAGTTGTTTGCCTTTGATATGAAGTCATCCAGACTTTCTCTTCCATACTGCCACTTCATTTCTATATCATCGATAAAGCGTACCCACTGGTATGGTGTACGCTCAACCGATGCTAAGAGCTTTCCCTCAAGTTTTCCCATGAAAATGTTAGTACCCATTGCAGTTCCATTGATTTGTAGGTAGTTTTCTTCATTAAATTCAAAGTTGTTGAGTTTTAGGACAAACTCCAGGAGTTGGACTAAGAAGTGTGTGGGTGGATTGTTTACAGTTCTTGTTTCCCATGCTTCGCTACATGCCTGTAACCCTTCGTTGTGCGGTATGTTGGTGTACAAAGATGTGACGTCTAAGGAAGCAAGTAATGTATCTGGCAGTAATGGTTTACTAGCTTTGCTTTTTATGAGATAATCTGTCGTTTCTTGAATATACGATGGTAATTTGTGGACATGTGGTCTCATAAAATGATCTAAATATTCTGATATCCTTTCTTTGGGGTGCCCGTTACCTGAGATTATAGGTCTGCCAGGGTTTCCTTGTTTGTGGATTTTGGGTAGAAGATAAAATCTACCTGCTCTTGGGTTTTCTGGGCTTAAGTAGTTTTTGGTTTGCTGGTCTATGTGTCCGCTTTGGTACGCCTCGTCAATAACATTAGTGATGATTTTTGCATATTCCAGCGTTGGATCATGGTCCAGTTTTTGGTAGAACCTAGCGTCACTTAGTTGTCTACTTGCTTCACTAATGTAGTCTTTCCTTTTCATAACGACAACAGCGGAACCCTTATCTGCAGGCTTAATTATAATGTCTGTTCTGCTTTTCACTGGATACGCCGCCTTAGAACATTGAAACCAAGCGGTCTAAACCAAGAAGACTAGAAAATGAAAACTATGCACTAGTAGAATTTAACATTTTCTAAATCTTCTTATTATCCTTCAATTTTTACTATAAGAATAACCGGTATAGAATCAAATATCCGGGATATAATCTGCGTTACATATGTACACAAAGTAAAAATAGATGTCGCTTTGGCTTGTAGACTTTTAGGGAATTATACAACGTTTTCAGTTTCCGCAACTAGTCTATACAAGCTGGTTGTATTTATAGTTTTAGCACATGTGAAGACAGAAATGTAGAGGTTTACAAACACAACGTTTTGTGTTTATTTGTTTGTCGTAACTATGTTTTGTATTTGCCTTTGAAAAAGACTCATTAAGAGTCGAAAGCGCTTAAGCTAGTTAGTTACTAGTTTCGTACTGTTCGTCGTCAGTTTATTGCATCTATTTTAATTAATCCCTGACACACGTGATCCCTTGGTGGATCCAGTACGCTTGAGAGGGTTGTTATTCGCCATATGATTTGTATTCTTTATATATATATATATATATCATATGGCGAATAACAAACCCTTTCAAGCGCACTGAATCCACCAAAGGATCACGTGTGTCAGGGATTGATTAAAATAGATGCAATAAACTGACGACGAACAGTGCGAAACTAGTAACTAACTAGCCCGAGCGCTTTCGACTCTTAATGAGTCTTTTTCAAAGGCAAATACAAAACATATATAATACAAACAAACATGTAGATGTTTACAAACACAACGTTTTAGTGTTTGTTATTTGTTTATCTTGTATATGTTTTGTATTTGCCTTTGAAAAAGACTCATTAAGAGTCGAAAGCGCTCAGGCTAGTTAGTTACTAGTTTCGCACAAATCGTCGTCAGTTTATTGCATCTATCTATCTATCTATCTATCTATCTATCTATCTATCTATCTATCTATCTATCTATCTATCATACATACATACATACATACATACGGAACTTTCAATATATTTAACTAAAACAGCAATGTCTCACCATCAACCTGTAAGGCCTTGCTTTAATTTGGGTACTTTTGACTTAGTACGTTTTGCCCTGCTTCCACTTTTGCATGAACCTGATAGCACGTGCGGAAACCATGGACTATTCCCGTAAGACAAAATACGCCTCAAATATCGAACACCATCTCCACCAAGTAATCACCTCTTTTACCTGGCGATTTACTCTCTAGTTTTGACTATTACCTGTACGCCCACCAGCCCAAAGGGCATGTAGGTATGTTTACATCAATAAATAATGCCATCTACTTGGCCACATTACTTTTTTCATGACTCGCTAAAGTGAATCTAATATGTACCTTCATTCTAATTTAAACTAAGTGATATTTTTCGTAAAAGAAATGTGTAAATAAAACATAAACCTTAAATTTTCCCATGGTTCCCTGCTTCGAATGATTCGTACCTTGCAAAACCCTTATACAAAGTGCGGAGTGCAATGCACGAAATGTTAGATTAGCTTCTGGTTACTATGTAGCTACCGCAACTATACATAAATCCGGTAGGTTGACCAGTCGAGGGAATATTCATGTTAGACTGAAACCCTTTTGAAATGATGCAAGGAACACGCAGGTACGCTGGGTCGTCGGTTAACGTAACTGATCTGTTTTACAAATTACCCAGGTAACTAGGATGATACATATAGGTGGTAGCTGTATTGGTTACAGGAACCAGGCTAGTAAATAGAGGCGGTCCCATTTGTGGAGTTCTAAATTTTCGTAGATTATAATTTAAAAGATTGGTGTAATATGGTAATGGAGTATTGATTATTCGGCTTGTCCTTACTTCAGACAGGCCTGTGCTTATAAAAAAAAGAGAGAGAGAGAGAGAGAGAGAGAGAGAGAGAGAGAGAGAGAGAGAGAGAGAGAGAGAGAGAAGCTAGCTCCGTTTGGTCATTTTCACTTCATCTCTTCCTGGACTTCAAAGCTAAATAGCCAAAATTAAAAAGCTCTAACTGTTCTTACATTTATATATTTGGTTACTCAATAATTCCACTTTCTGAAGCTGGTGTTGTCTAGTCTAGCAAAAATCGTTTTTTCCCTATTTTAATAACTGCTAAAGATAGTGTGCTTTATACTAATTCAAGCTGATTGTTTTTAGCACATTGACGAAGTCATTTTATTAGTAGAACATGTAAAGAAATTTCTGCCATAGAAGACGAAAGTAATATAGAGGTATGCCAATATGCTCTCTATTGTGCAGGTTGCAAATATAAACAAATTCGCCTTACATACGTCACTTTTTTCAGAAGTATATAATAACTGATAAGCGCCCCTATGGGTATGTTGTATGTACTATACCTCTATGGAGCTTATTTGGTAGACAGTTTCAATATTGCGGGTTTCACGAAGGTGACTTAAAATAGACTAGTTTTCCACAGGTAGGAACCAGTCTACTCATCGGCATGTATTCAAGGTATGAAGTTTCGAAAACATTCATAACGAAGATAAGAGAAAGGCGTTTCAGCCAGAGACCAGATTATTGTCTCAATCTTATACTGAAGAGGAACGTAGTAGAGAGTGGTCAACGAAACAAACGATCGGAACATCGTTCGGTCATTTCCGTCATGTATTGATTTGACGGAAAATGTCGAGTTAATTCTGATTAGAGAGACAAGTCACAATCGGTATATTTTCCATGTTATCTTTCGCAACATACGTTTACACTCTACCACAACTTCTGTTTCCCGAATTGATGGGCAATGGTGGCGCTCATGTGATGTATGTAAGGTGAAGTTGTTTGCATTTAAAACATGTACAGTCGGGAGAATGTTGGCATACCTCTATGCTACTCTCATATAATGTGGCTAACATTTCTTTGATATTGTACTTTTAGAAATTGTAAATTATTTTAGCACACTGCAAACAAAAATGAGTGCTCCCTTGTGCTCCAAAAATCAACCTGAATATGTCTAAAGTACACTATCTTTGGCAGCTATTAAAATAGGGAAAATAAATTTTGCCAGACTAGACAAAGCCAGCTTCTGAAAGTGCAATGAATTAATTACCAAATACATTAAATTACATTAAAAGTAAAAAAAAAAGTTATTGGCTTTTTTTTTCAATATGCCTCTGAAGTTCGGGAAGTGAAAATGAGCAAGTCGAACAAGCACTCTTTTGAAAGATGCGCATCAGGAGTAAGGCCAAGCTGTATACTCTATAACTCATATTACACCCATCAATCATGCATCAGAAAAAGGAAAATAAAGGTTCTTTGAACAATACCTAAGATATGCAAAGTTCTTTTTAATAGCCAGTATAACTAGTGAGGAAACACAGAAAAATTCTTTTTCTCTAAAATTCTAACCCTGTACTAAATATGAAACTGTAGAGCGCCACCTTAAAAGCAAATATAAAAATTTATACAATTATTTTTCTTATTTTCATATTATTTGTATGATGTTTTGAATAAAATGGTACATTAATATTGATTTTATTCATGAAAATAAGCTAATTATGCTTAGTTTTGCTCTAGCTTACATAATTTGCCATGAGGCATGTTTCTGTGAAAAGAGACCTTACTTATAGGTAAATTAGAAGTCTTAGAATATGTGTATAAAGTCAACCTATATTGAAAAATGTTGCATTAAGTAAAAGAAATAGATAATGAAAATATTTATTTGCATTTATTTAAAATGAAATTAAAAACTAAATGATGACAAAGCAAATTTGCTTACTTCCATATTAAACAATAAGTTAATATTTTACCCTTTGACCTTTGACCTTTATGAACCTCTATGGTCCATTCATTTTCAAACTGTAAAATTTATTATTGACATCTCAGGAATAAATACGGCTAGTTTCATGTTCCTGTCTTTCTGCATAACACTGGTTGCTATCTTGACAAAATGCAATGTGCATTTTTAAAATAGCTCACTTTTTATCATAAGGAGGGCAGGGGTGGGGTGGCTGTACCTGTTTGAGACTCTGACTCTACTAAATGCTGTTCTGAGGGAGGAAATACGTGACAATTATTTAAAAGGACTGTTTTGATGCTTGCGACTTAAATATTTCAGCCATACAATAAAAATTATATCATACAATAATAATACCTATATACACTTTAATGTGGTGCACACCAGTTTTTTGTACTTTTGAGAGGGTGATGTATGTAAGGTGAAGTTGCTTGCATTTAAACATGCACAGTGGAGAGAATGTTCGCTTACCTCTAAGAACTTTCATGTAATATGGCTGATATTTATTTGGATATTGTACTTTTATAAATTTTAAAAGATCTTAGGACACTGCTAACTAAAATGACTGCTCCCTTGTGCTCTAAAAATAAACCTGAATTTGTCAAAGGTACACTATCCTTAGCAGCTATTAAAATAGGGGAAATGAATTTTGCCAAACTAGCCAATACCAGTTTCTGAAAGTGCAATGAATGACTTACCAAGTATATTAAATGTAAAAAAAAAATATATCGGCTTTTTTTTTCTCACAATTTACCTCTGAAATTCAGGAAGTGAAAATCAACCAGTGGAGTTAGCACTCTATTGAAAGATGTACATCTGGAGTAAGGCCAAGCTTTATACTCTATAACCCACATTACACCCATCAATAAAACACCAAAATAATTGGAATTAAAGATTCTTTGAACAATACTTCAGATATATAAAGTCTTTTTTTAAATATCCAGTATAACTAGTAAGGAAACCCAGCAAATTTTCTTTAAAATTCTCACCCTATACAAAATACGAACCTGTAGCATGCCACCAAGTTCCGTTTCAGCCCATGACAATTACCTAGTCTGGTTCCCTGCTTAGTATGCTCCCTGCACTGAAATCCGCAATGATAAGTATATTAGTGCGGAGCGCAACCCTGGGAGTATTAATAAGCAGGTAACCAGACTTGACTATTATCGTGGCCTATAATACGTATTTTGGTACTCGCTGGCAGCATTGTATATTATCGTATCGTGTAGATAATGACATCAAGATCGTTGAGTATAAATTTGGCTGATGGGATAATGTATTATGACGTTTTAGAGTGAAGAAGAGCAATCATGGTGTTTTTCTGGGATTGGATCAGGAATATTATCGCTTATTTTGGTATTTATAACCTTTCTATTTTCATATTCAATCTAAAATAATCGTGCTTATCTTTTAGAGCAAGCTTAAATTGTCTATGAGTAAATAATGAAATTGTGTATCGTTTTATTACCAATTTTTATTATTATTATTATTATTATTCTTATTATTATTATTATCATTATTATTATTGTTGTTGTTGTTGTTGTTATTATTATTATTATTATTATTATTATTATTATTATTATTATTATTATGTTGCCAGGTTTCGGTCGGCAGGCCAAGCTTCTTTTGATCGGTCTGGATAATGCTGGCAAATCTACTCTGATGGACAGACTGGCTAGTGGTCGCCTTATCCAACACCCACCCACCGATCAAGCAAGTAAGCAATGTTCAAAGGAGAGGGTCTGAAATATTTATAGTAATATCAAAGATTTTTTTTGTTTTTTTTAAACGAAAATTTTATTTATTTATACATCACCCCTTTAAAAAAATTTATATCACACACACACACACACATACATATATATATATATATATATATATATATATATATATATATATATATATATATATATATATATATATATATATAAAAAATTTCTGACAATGACAGTATTTTATTATTAAGTTTTCTACCCTAAAATATGCACTGTTGGGTAGATTTTCCACTATATGTAACATGCGTACACTTTAGACACATACCGGTAATTGGTAACCGCCATAACAAACGCAGGACAGATGGTTGTGGTATTCCATGTGGATTTACAAGTCACCAAACATAAAAATTTCTCCCGAAATATATACATATCACCGAAAGAACCCTTCAGTCGGCGGTAGCTGCACAGCCACGAGAAATACCAGTAAGAGTATAAAAATGTACACCGATGTGTGCAGTCAGATTTGTACGCAGGTAATTGAAGCTCTTAATGGATAGGTGATATCAGCCCTCACCTGAAAATTAATATCATCACTGGGGAAGGGTTGATTTATCCGCCTGGTTCTTATGATTCCTGGTTTTCTGCGAAAGATCGATTCTAATGTTGAGTAGTCTTTTAATCATTCTTGGTCTTGAAAATATTTTTGTTTCTAATACAATTAAGTGGTTCGCAAATCTATTATCAATTCATTGCACTAATTAATACACTCAAATCCTTTCATCTAGCTTTTGTTTCCCCCTTTTGTTTTGTATTTATAATAAGGGTGCATCATATTAGCAGATCATTTTGGGCGCATTTCGTCACATTTGGTAAAGGTATGGAATTAGACTAAAAATAACTTTTGCATTCATTCATTTATGTATTCCAGGATCAAAAGAGCTTAGTCTCGGGAACATTACATTTACTGCATATGATCTTGGGGGACACGTTCAAGGTAAATCTCTTTTTCCCCCAACACACACACACACACACACAAACACACGGCAATGCATTCAGTATCAAGTGAAAACTTTATCCTGTATATATATATATATATATATATATATATATATATATATATATATATATGCAATAAACTGACGACAAACAGTACGAAACTAGTAACTAACTAGCCTAAGCGCTTTCGACTCTTAATGAGTCTTTTTCAAAGGCTTAGTGTTTATTTGTTTGTCGTATATATGTTTTGTATTTGCCTTTGAAAAAGACTCATTAAGAGTCGAAAGTGCTTAGGCTAGTTAGTTACTAGTTTTGTACTGTTCGTCGTCAGTTTATTGCATATATATATATATATATATATATATATATATATATATATATATATATATATATATATATATATATATAATGTGTGTTTACTGTAACAGAAAAGATTTAAAAATAACCTTAATTGGATATTTTCTCATTCTTTATGTCAGACGATACAATCACCTTCCCCTGTCTCTCTTTCTTTCTGATTCTTTACAATGACGGGTGTTTATAAGGAGGAATGATTATACCGTTTTACGGTTACTGTATACTCAGACTTAGGAACCTTTGTTACTAATTCATAAGTCGAGTCCAGCTACATACTACAAAGACCCTGGTCTGTCAGCACAGTATGCGGCAGCAGATCGGAGTCTGAGCCGCTTGCAGTTGCACTTGACTTATAAGTGAGTATATACGGTCAATATATATATATATATATATATATATATATATATATATATATATATATGTATGTATATACAGTTAAGATTTCTTCAATGCTCAGTTTTCCGCTAAAATCTTTTAGCAAGAAGAGTTTGGAGAGATTACTTCCCTGCCGTTGATGGGATAGTTTTCTTGGTGGATGCTGCCGATTCTTCTAGATTCCAGGAGGCCAGCATTGAATTGGATGTAATAATCTCTCTCTCTCTCTCTCTCTCTCTCTCTCTCTCTCTCTCTCTCTCTCTCTCTCTCTCTCTCTCTCTCTCTCTCTCTCTCTGTCTCTCTCTCTCTCATTAATTTCATGAATTAAAAATATAATCGTACTTAACCCTGAGTTATCTTTGTTTTAAATTCAGTTCGACTGTTAATTTTTTTTTGCCAGCAAAAAACTTAATTTTGTGGCGATTACCGACTATATTGAAAGAAAAATAACGATTCTGAAAGAAACACTTAAAAAATAATTCATGCTTTATTCGGATAAAAAAATGTAAAACATCAGTTCCTTTTTTAATTTAAGCATTATACTTATTATCTACTAAGGTCGGTTATGGTCACTATGGTAGCACAGAGATCACAATTTCGAGCTGTGTTTTACATTCAGAACAAACTGACTCTGGTGTGACGAAATGGCAGCCAACTGTGACAGTGATAATGCCTTATCTTAAATATGTGTTTGTTGTTTTAGCCATATAAATATAAAACATGTCTCTAACTACTATATGTTGTGAATGAAAAATGGATTTTCTATTTAACATCACTTTATGTTTGTGACTCTATGTTTTATAAATACTGTTGTTTTTTTTATACTGTCTTACCTATGGTCACGAAATACAAGAAAGAAACTCCATTACGAGTTTCATGTCTCAAGCTGCAAAACTAGATCTCTTTATGTCAAATTTTCTGTACAGAATATTTTTTTTAAAAACAGTATCTGTTCAGTAGTCTCAGAGTTTTTTCGTTTATGGCTGCCAAACTGGAGTTACCAATACTCGGGCATTGTATGCTTCTCTGTCAAATTCCAGACATTAATACAGTGCATTTTTACTGGTTGGTTGAATATATCGTGAGATTTATGTGCCTGAATCTATCGCTCAGTCAGTTGCTTTGTTATCAAATGTAGATTTAGTTGACGTTTGTGTTGCGTGTAAAAACTTGATCATTGTGATCTCTTTCCCTTGCATTTCACAATCTTAGTAGCAACCAATCGACGACCTTTCTACATTTATATTAGTATCTAACATAACAGAGTAAGTATTACTAATATTATTTGAATTCATTCGGTTTGCTTCTATTGATTAGTAAAGAGGGGCATAATTTTATTCAAAGTGTTCCGATTTTACAGAGTATCCTTCATGATGAAACAATCTCTCATGTTCCTATTGTTGTTCTTGGCAATAAAAACGACAAGAGGGAAGCTGTGGAAGAGGAAAACCTGTCGAATATTTTAGGACTGACTATATATAGAACTGGAAAGGTATCGCATAATTTCTCTCTAAAACTGTACACAACAATATTTCAGCGGAAATAAAGGATATTAATTTTTTCACCCAAATTTGACACTAAAATACCTGTATAGAGACGCCATTAAATCAGGAAAAAGAGAAAGGAAATTAAAACACCAATACCGAGTATCTGCTGGAAATTTAAAAGCAAAATTATATATACTAGAGTCTTTAATGACTACTTTTAAAACATTAGTGAACAGGATTATTTATTTATTTATCATAATTACACAATCAGAGCACCATTTAACATGGAACTTTGGTACTTTAAGAGCAACATATAATTTGTTAATAATTGATATCTACTTATTTCAAATAACCGAGGAAGAAAAGTGTGAAAAAAATACCACATTTGTTGTTTCTTCTTCTATATGTATATTGTAATAAATAAACATCATTGATAAATGTTCTCTCTTCATCTATTACAGTTTCGTTAATCTCCATTTTTATTTCCAAAATTTATTTATTTTACTAGGACACAAATACTCAGTTAAGCGGTCGACCATTCGAGTTATTTATGTGCAGCGTGTTACAGCAACAGGGATATGGAACGGCGTTCAGATGGCTTGCAAGCCAAGTGAAATCAACAGCTTAGTAAAAATCTGAAATAGTAATAAACAGGGCCGAATGTGTGTGTGTGTGTGTGTGTGTGTGTGTGTGTGGTTTCTGCCCTTCCACGGCAAAAAAGTGCACACAAACAAACGTAGTCACTTCTCACTTGAAATTTGACATTCGTTTTATTCTTGCGCACGTTCATTGGTACAATGCACACTGAGTAAAAAGAGACACAGACTTTTGTTTTGCCTTTTTAAGGAAAGTCAGTGCCACTTTGAAAATTTCGAGAAAAAATAACTTACAGTGATACCTGTGATATTTTAAAATCACCAATATGTGATATGGGGGTGGGGGATATTGCTTGCAATTGAAGTAATTGTCTTGCATTAATCCAAGTGCTGCATTATTTTTTCCTAATTTGTTTTTTTTATATATATGTTTTAGCTTTGAATTTTTAAAACTTACTTTTAATTAGCACCATAAAGCATTTTTGTGCCTGGATGTCTTTAAACCCTAATACATACACATGTACATACAATTTTTATTTCATGTGTAGGGTGAGGAAGTCACTCTTACTAAACATGCATAAGTTCTGATTCGTGTGGTGTTTGCACATCATTATGACATAAATTATGTCATTTATCTACTAACTTAAGCTAAAACTAGTTGTGAAAGCACTTTGCAGGGAAAATTCATGTAAGTTTATGCACAATTCTTATCAAGATGTTTTGCTGATAATATGACCGAAATAAAATAAATGGACGAAATCTAGATCTTATATCTGTCTGTTTATGTTATAAATTGGACTTTCGGAAATGTTCTATTTTTGTCGTTTTGCCAACTAAACTTTAATATCCTGTTATTTAGATAAGGAGTCGATACATTTTTGCATAAATATCCCAAAAGTTGAGAAGCAAACGTCTTAGCATTATAAATTAATTTTTTATATTCACAAAGTGTCAGATTGCCCATATTTCTGTAAGACTTCACGTCACTCTGGTATGTGCCATATATATATATATATATATATATATATATATATATATATATATATATATATATATATATATATATATATATATATATTGGTATGTGCCACATATATATATATATATATATATATATATATATATATATATATATATATATATATATATATATGAATACTCTAGGATACAAATATTAAGAATAATTTTTTTATTGTACATAATCATGTAATACAGTAATACAGCTGCTGTGACAACTAAAATTTTGTAACATTGTCAAACCTCTGTGGTGTGTGTGTGTGTGAGAGAGAGAGAGAGAGAGAGAGAGAGAGAGAGAGAGAGAGAGAGAGAGAGAGAGAGAGAGAGAGAGAGAGAGATGTTTCAGAGGGAGGTGCTTTTTTAAATGACAAAAGATTTACACTTAATTTTCTAGCTTATGTCTCAGCTTTAAACATAAAATAAGTTATAACATAATCTAACATGCCATAAATTATCTGATGTCATGAAAACTGGTATATATAAAATGTTAAAGGTTTTGTTACTTTTGTAATTTGGACATAAAACTGATGTGGTTTTCTTTAGATATACTAATCATAAGTTCAAAGCAGACTGTTAAAATAACAACAGGTTTCATAATGAATGTGCATGTTTTACAAAATGGCCGCATTAGCAGTGTCTATTCAAGAACAATCAGGTGTACCAGTTAGTGTTGAAGCTTCGGGCACCATTTATGTAATGTAACAGGAGTAAATTCTTACAGAAACTGTTTAATCATATGTCCTCTCTTGACAAAATCATTACCCAGCACATGTGTAAAAATGACGGATCGTCTGACATCGTCTGACACGTACATTTACAGATAAGAATTTTCAAAGCTCTATATATCCTGGACATACATTTATTTTTAGCACTCTTATTATTATCTGTGGGGAGCCCAAACCATCAAGTATGTCTCCGCTCTTTTTCTAACAACGGAGAAGAGAAAAAAAGCAAGACCTACTTGCTCGTCTATGGGGAGCATTATTACAGACGGTATATGGTCTTCTTTTTACAAGTCTCGAATTTGTATTTCAAAATATTATATCAAATATTATGTGTAGTTTACATTTTGTGCAAATTTGTTATTTACTTAAGCATGTTTTTATTTGTTGAAAATAAATATATTCTCTTATGGCTGTTCTTGATGTTTTGTTTTTTTGGTGGGTGGGGTGGGGTGTTGTTTTTTGTTTTAAAGAAATACTCTTCATCTATAATACCACAAGAATACAAACAATAGATGTGAGCAAAGTGATAGATCAATATAGGCATCTTTATGAGAAGGCTAAATTATTTAGCACATTTTGTCAATCCATCAAAAACTGTACACTTGTCAGTAGTTCTACAATGTAAGACAGCACATGTTTCTGTTTAAGTGCTCTGTCCTACTACCCAAATAACGGCCTCGCAAATAGCCTGTTCCAATGTCGGTTGACATCGGAACAAGTAGTCAGTTTCAGGAATATCTCACACAATTGGCAGCCTATATCGACACTCTCCAACTAATTTTTGTGTAATTAATATACTTACTGTGCTATCTTTATCTTGTAATTTCTTACACATCCCCCATCCCCGCCGTAAAGAACTTTATATTTTTACTAATACTGTTAGTATTTTGGCGGCCAATTTTCGAATCGACTGCCCAATGGGAATTGAGGATAAAGGTCACCATTTCTGGGTATCGCGAATTTACCCCACTTGGGCTCATTAAGGCTTGTATTATCATGCGCTGGAGAAAAACAAAGTTGTTAAGAACAACAATAAAATTAAGAGTATTAGTCTAATGATAGCATTCACAAGGGAGGGGTCGAGGATGGCAATCATGTAACAAGAAATTCGACCTATATAAAAGAGTGGTTTCAATGTTAATCATGTAAACAAGAAATTCGACCTATATAAGAGTGGTTTCAATGTTAACTTACGCATGCTAATAAAACTCACCTCTGCTCATAGAAGAATGCAGACCCAAACCGGTGTCTCAACTGATAGAACGTTAGAGCTAGGCCAAATTATCGCAGGAAGGTGCGTTATCAGTGCCCAAAGTAAACCTATGCAACCATATTACAGATTAAATAACTGAAATTCTGAGTGCTCGAGATCAAGATATATTTATCGGCATATATGCAACCTGGATGAAAGATTCTGTGTAGTGAAAACCACACAAGCCACTGCATTATCGGGATTCATGTTTGTTTGAAAACGTGTGCTTTCAATTTCGTACCGGTTCTAAAATTTTAGTATTAAGTGTTCTAAAATACAAGTGTGTCATATTAACTGCCATCAATAAAACAATGTTTGTTAGATTGTTTTGTTGTTATTTTTGGATTTTTTTCTTGTTTTGTTTTAGCAATATCTAGGATAAGTTCTCAAAATTATCACTGGTTTCAATTTACGAATATAATTAGTACAGTGAATCCTTTATCCATCATTGATTTACTTGACACACCCAGCAAGTTTTCAATGCACAAGTAAACAATGTGCAGAGTTCTGCTTCTCAAAAATTACATTAGTGAATATTAAATTTTATTCCAAGTTCATGTACAACAATATAACAAAGGTACATTTCATGCAACATTTAGGTATCTAAGCTTCATTTAAGTTGTTGTTGTTGTGCTTAACGCCATTTTTTCAGCACACGATAGGCTATTCATGGCGGCCAGTATTAATGATGGAGGAAGAAACCAGGAAATCACTGGAAAGAACCACCGACTTACGAGAAGCTACTGGCAAGCTTTCTCACATATCCACATTCGCAGAATCCTAGACTCGAACCCACGCAGAAGACGTGGGATGGCAGTGATCCGTAAACGGAGAGTGTTTTAGACCACTCGGGGCCCCCCATAGCTTTGCACAGAGAGAGATAGAGAGAGAGAGAGAGAGAGAGAGAGAGAGAGAGAGAGAATTATTAAACTTAAGATATGTACCCTAATAAAATAATTTAAGATCAAAATATATTACCAGCCTTGTTATATCATGCAATATTTCAGTAAAAGGTCATGGTGAACATCCTTATGTGTATGTATTACTACAGATAAAGAGATTTAAATGACAGATAACCCCCAAAAAAACCCCACCCAACATGTATAATTTACAACTAAAATAAGGTAGGCATAAGTCAATTAAAATATAAATACGAAGTTTCAAAACATTCACTGAATGAAACTGGTTGGACACAAAGTCATGGGGGATCATTACCATTTAGCATGGTGGTAAAGACCAAAGAAATCATACCTGAAGCATAACGTTTCAAAACACAGCAAGAAAATAACACATTTCTAACCATAATTACTCTGTAAATGATACACTGTAGAAACTTTATACATCTGACTCCTTTGGTATTAAACAATGTGCAAAATGATCCACCTATCATAGTTAAACCTGATCAGAAACAAATATGTACTCACCCTCCAGTAAGGTTTATGTAATTGGAAATAGAGCCAGACCATGTGATCTATAGCCCTCATTTACATAGCTGAGCTGATTTATGACACTGTGGTTTTCAGAATAATAATTAGCAAATGCATTTTGCATTACTACCTGTAGTGGAGGTAAATCATTGACCAAATGTTTATTTTGTTTTATACTTGGGGAGGGAGTGGCTTAGTGGTCTAAATCGTTCACTGTTATGTGTAATTGCCATCTCACCTCTGTCTGTATAGGTTCAAGTCTCCGGTTTGGCCAAAGAGGGTATGTGAAAAGTTTGCCAGTAGCTTCTTGTGGGTCAGTGGTTCTTTTCAGGGTTTTCCCTCCACCATTTATACTGGCTCTCATGTGTAGTCTTTCTTGTGCTGAAATGTCAATAAACCCTACAACAACAAAACTTTTCATATAAATTGATTTACATGTAGTTCTTGACTTTGCTTTCAGTTTTAATAATTTATTTTCTTCTCTCTTACTTTTTCTCTCCATCTTTTCCTGGATTTTTCTTTCTTTTGCCCATTTGTTTTCTTTTACCTTCAATAACCTCTGTGCTTGTTAAAAGCATGTGCAATTTAATAGTTTTTGTGGCTTTCTGTCAGATTTTGATGTGACAACTTCATCTGTTGCCTCATTCATTTGGCAGCTGGCAAATTTGTTGTTCTAGTTTCATCTGCTGTTACCTCTATCCCTCCAGAAAGTATTAGATTTTGAAAAAATTGGGGGTCATCTACTGATAAATGCTGTGATTGTTCACATGATGGTGTTACTGCTGGTTGTAATAAATTGTGAACTGCAGTGGCTGATTCACTGAATGCTGTTTGCATTTAATCAGGAGTTGCTGATTCACCCACTAGTTGTATTAATTCTGAATTATATGTAAATGTAGACAGTGTTAATTGTCATAGCTGTAGATTTCTGTTTGTATATATCAGTTGCAGTTCATGATCCTTAACAATAACTTTAATCTGAACAGAGGTATTTTTGTATTCTAATAGTGGGACATCATTTGGCTCTGAGGGCAAGAATGCAGCTTCTGGATTAGCACTTGCATTTCTTGGACAGACTCTGCATGCTGAGAAACCAGAGCAGATATTTTAAGTAATGAAGGTAGGCTCTCAAGTGTTTGCAAAAAGTTTGGAAAAGATCTGTTTATTTATAATGATAATAGGATGTGCTGACAGAAATTCAGAGCATACATGGTTGTAAGCTTTATTGACTTGTCCGAATATTGCCCTGTCTAAAGGTTGAAGGTAATGAGCACAATGAGAGAGATGTAGCTTTAAATGTGGATATTTTCCTGCTGGACACACTCTAACAAGCCAAGAGCTGTGCCCAGCCAGTAAAAGCAAGTGGTGTCTCTGAGGACCACAGTTTTTGAGGTAGATGTTCTGAAACCATGTCTAACTCATCATCCATCCAACCATTTGCTTGAAAGACCCAACAAGCATTGGTTGGGGCTTTGGCAACATTAAAACCTTGGATGGCTTTCATCATCTTCACCTTAAGAATTTTTCCACCAGTGGCATCAACACATCCCATAATTTTGTTACTTCAGATATTGCTTGTTTTCCCAACAATACATTTTTTCCCCTTTTAGGGGAACAACATTAACAAGCTTATGAGTAAATTGCTTCCCGATTTCATTGCAATTCCAAACTGACTCTAGTGTGCTGTGAATGTTTATTGTGTTGATGATTTTTGTGAGCTCTTTGAAATACTTAGATACAACTGAAGTACTCAAAATTCTAGCTCTTAAGCACCTAATTTCTCAGTATGAAGTTTGAAGCCAATGAATCAGTCCTTTCCAGGAATCCCATCTTTAAAAGGAGCTGTTTTCTTGACACTTCCATTCCCTTCTGAGCAGCTAATGTTACTGTATTTATATTTTGTTTTACATCTACTGGCAGGACTAATTTCCTTCCAGGATATCTTGGATTATATTATTGTGATTACTTGGAAGACTGTTAGCACATGATCATACTTCAGGCCACTGGTACATTAGTACATTCAAGACTACAGGCACATCAACACTTTCAGTGCTGGTTCTTATTTTAAACACCACTGGAATTTAATTAGAACATTATCCATTAGGACTGGTGATAGAACTTTTTGGGTTGTTTGGGATTTAATTTGCAATACTGTAAGTTCTTTTAAAATTTTCACTTTGTATTCAAGGGAAGTAAATTTTTTATTGAATTTTACAAAACTTTGGGTTTTTGCTCTTTTCTGTTACTTCTTTTAAGACCACAGAGTTGTAACACAGACTGAGACCATGACAGATATGAAAATAGATGGATAATAGGATATGTACATTAAAAATATTACACAATAGACTGAATCATAAAAAAAAATCATAATATCTACATATGTACATTTACCTGTTTTTAATATTTTGACTTACAAATACCTTGATGGTTAACAGAGACTGACAGTTAATCAGGTGCCAGATGACTGAAGTTCTACTGTACTACAAACTGGAAAATGCTTGTCTCCAGCACAATAAAGTTAGTTAAGAATCAACTGCTGTCAGCAAATGATCTGCGTGGGTTTGAGTCTTAGATTCAGCGAATGTGGATATGTGAGAAAGCTTGCCAGTAGCTTCTCATGGGTTGTTGGTTCTTTCTGTGGATTTCTCAGTTTCTTCCTCCACCATTAATACTGGCTGCCATGTATAGCCTATCGTGTGCTGAAAAATGGTGTTAAATCCCAGAACAACAATAACAAATGCAGAAATGGAGATGCTTTCTTTCATGCTTTCATGACTACATCACTAGAGGAAAAATTATCAACACAGCTAATACAATTTTAGCAACACGCACGCTTAATTCCCTCAGACTGAGCCTGAATGGTGTTTTTGATACTGTGCAAAAAGATAAATGTATGAGGTTGGTCTCCCACCAGTTGCAAGCCTTCCTGAGCATCCTGGGCCTATTGGTACAGGACAGTTTAAGGTTCTGGGGAATAACTTCTAACTAGATGCTACCAAAGATTGAGCAAGAATGAGGCAGCAACTCTATGTGTCTCCCTTCCTTGTAGGCTTGAATGGTATTAAGGAAGAGGACTCAGGCCCACGTTGATGAGGTCACACTCTCCAGCTGAGTGGCACCCAATTAGAGCTCATTGGTCAGTGGCATGCCAAGGGAGAATGGCTACCCAAAGGCAAGGCACCATATTCTGGCATCAGTAGGTGGCACACTACACAGCTCAAGAGGACTTACCACCTGCACCCATTATCTTTACACATGCGATCAACCCCTTTTTTCTCTACCTTGTCAAGGGACCCAGCAAACCTTGCATATATGAGCTTGTCAGAGCCAAAAGTTAGCTTGCCAGAGCCAAATTTTAGTTTGTCCTGATGTAATTGGATTTATAAAGCCTTGACCAACGGTAATAAGTAGGAGTCACAGTATTCGGTACTGTATAATGGAATATCAAATAAATTCAATATTGCACATAACATGGACATGAAGAATTTTATAAAACTAAAATTAGTAAATTTCTCACAGAACTGTTACACTATATATGCCATGCCTAATTAGCTTTCACAGATGGGCTAACTAAAAAATACCAGGAAATGATGCACCATAAACAGGAGCTGAGCAAATAAAAGCATGGGACAATTATTGTGGAGTTCTAAACCATATAAATATTTTGTACCAAATAACCAAAACAAATGCTAAATAAATTTAAGTGTGTCTTTGTATTGCTTATAAGAAGTCAAGCAAAAAGGGGAGCAAAAAAACACTTTAATAGCTTTAAATACAAATCAAGATTTTCTAATAAGAAAAACAAGTTCCAGTATACAAATATTATATAATATATATATACATGTAAGAACAATGGAGCAGATATAAACAGTTGAAACAAATTTGCAAAATAAACTATACTCAAACCCAGAAAAAAAGCACTTCAAACTTGGGATAAAATTAGTTTATAATAAAAAGCAACATCTATCAAAATGAATAAAAAATATATAAAATGGAATGTTATTTAAGGAATAACACAACAACAAAAATATTTTACTGAAAAGTCCATTTTGATAAGACTATCTGTTCAAGATACACAGCAATAACTATATTCAAGATGGCAGCCATTATAATTTAGGATTAGCAAGACCTTGAGATATCTGTGTATGTGGAAAATTTCATGGTAGTCCTACAAATAGTTTCAGAGAGTTATTCCAACAGCTGGATGGATGACTGACAACAGAACATAGAATAAGCTCTTCTGCTCTATGACCAGAAGAGCTAAAATTAATCCAACAGAAAATAGTCATGACAGGAGAATATATGTTGTACAAAAACGCCCAAATCATAAGTCAAGTTTTTCATCCACCATATTAGGTAGGTATCTTACTATCCACAATACAGGTGTAAGTAAAACTTCAACAAATAATTAACATGGGTCCCTTTCATTATCTGGTTAAATTTAATAGGATACATTTCTAAGTGTACCTCTGAACCAGTTTTTTGTATGGATTCCATCAAGATATTCAAGCATAAAGTTTTGACAGAATTTTTATAATTACATTGGTACTTTCACAAAAAGTCCCTACAATTTAAATGACAATTTCCATAGGAACATGGTACCTGGTACAAGGTTTTGGATAAATACTCTATTATATATAGAGCTGTCAAACCATAGAATACAACTGTCAGGGATTTTTGTTGGATTATCCAAAATAGACTTGCTGTTATTGGCAAAAATTGCCAAATTACGAATAAAATTTGTCAACTTTTCAATATTATGAATTATATTAAATGTAACAGTTTTATGTGTGTGTAATTTGGATTTTTAACGTAGCTTTAACAATTTTTCACACATGTGCTACGATGTCTGAAGTGGGACAGTTTATAGTGATGTCTAGCACTGGGGCATCATGCCGCAGACACATAGCATGATGTCCCACCCAGTCACATTATCCTGACACCAGGCTGACCAGTCCTAACATTGAGAGGTCTACTCTCATCACCTGAAAACATGAATGCCTATTATGTGTTTGAGAGTGAGAAACAATTTATTTACACTGGAAAACGTAACATACAGAAATATGGGTAAAAAACACAAGATCTTAGCAAGTGCCTTCATAATACAATGCAGTTTGAGTAAATCTGACAATGGAATTCACCAATGAGCATTTGTTATTATTGTGTGCTTATCTCATGCCACATTCAAAATTGTCTGGCACTTATAGGACTGTCACTGGATCCATACATTTTAAGCTAAGTTTCAAAAATTTATTCCATACAATCTAAAATTTACTTACATATGGAAGAAGTGAATTCAAAGGACAGTGATTGCATTTTGCATCAATGCACATGAATGACCTAATACAAACAAAATTACCTATAGAAATTACTCAATCATCCACTGTAACAATATGCTCAGGGTAAAAAAAAAAAACATTGTGATATAAACAGGATTGTGGTAAAAAAAATTTAAAAAACTTCTCCTTAGAAAATGTGCACTGAAATTTTAATATGATCAGTTAAACTAACCTCTTGATCATACATCATTCGTTCTGTTCACTGAGTTTCATCAGACATCAAATATAATTCAGCTTTGAATTGTATTCATGCCAATATGGCTGAAACAGTGCACATTGAAGTTAAGGTAACCTTGAATGCAGTGCTGGGATTAAAAATCTGCAAGGGATATGAATAATTGCCTTTTCCAAGAGCATGTATTTAGGATGTAAAAAAGAGCGGTCACATTAAATTACAAAATGGGAGCCGTGCTGCCATCACGTTATAAGAGGAATCAAAATTACAAAAGGTTTTACCTGTATCATACAATAGTTCTCCTCCATTATAACATGACTTGTTATTACATGATCCCAGATAAAATGTGGTACCACTATGGACCATGTGACCAAACTCCTACCAACGTATAACAATACAGGCTGAAAGAAAATAAGGTGAAACTTAGTCTTATGTCTTCATTTCCTTTTCAAAGCATCATTATTTGTGAAATGTTGATAGTGCCTGTTGTACTACTGTTTGATTTATTACACTATTCACAATAAATCCCAGTTATGTTACAAATTGTGATTCACAATATAATGCTTTTGGCAGCTATGGACCCAGACTACCATGTCATAATGGGAGAGAGTTGTACATGTATTAGCAGAAAAAAAATCCCATAATTTTATCACCACTCTAGTTATATTACACGCCAGAATATGGACTGAAAAAGAAAACTATGAATGAAAATATAATAAAATCTCCTTTCTGTCCTTTCTAAACATTAAAACTTATGAAGTTCATTAAAAAAAAATTTCCAAATGTATGGATAATTCTTGTATCTACATGGTACATAAAATTCAAGTTCTATTCTCTGAACTCACTGTTGGCAATGAATACTGTTTGAATAAAGGAAGCTTTGAATGATCAAGATTGAAAATCTAAACACATTATCAGCTTCAGTCTGAATGAGTTTTAACTCTCAATCAAATATGATGATACCAATGTGAAGCATTTGATGACTGGCTCAGAAAAATCTCATTCTGAATTTCAAGCTAATAGTTTAGACTTTATAGACCAGGAAAAAGTCGAAATAGTGAGTGCTCATTATTATGATGCTAGTCTGTTTAAACCCATAATTCAGAAAATCAAAGTTCTGCAAGTCTTGGATGACCACAGAGTTCATTCTTAATCTCTTTCATATTGGAATCAATGATGCTTGGCGGAATGTATGTGTAATAATTTGGAAATTCATTAGCTGGATCTTCATTCATCCAGTAATGGTACTTCAGTTTGCGCCAGCGGGCAAAGGCACGAAAATGTGCCTGAAGTCCCCAGTAGTTTGGAAATAACTCAAATAAAACTGCATGATGTGGTAAGAACATAGTAAAGGCATTCCCTGCTCCATGCATTGCTATTAAGATGTCTGTCTTAACCACAAGCTCAAGCTGCTGTTTGAAGGGAATTTCTTCAAGCACGACATCATGAATTTTAGCATTTATAAGATTCTTCTGAACATGCTCCAGCACCTCTGCTTCATTTTTTATTTTTCTAAACAAAGTTCTTTTATTCTTATCAGATGCAAAGTTTTTATAATCCCTTCTCCAAATAATCAAAACTGTCAAATTTGAACACTCCAGCTGTTTATCAAGATTTAAACCAAATGACTGCACAAATTTCTCAGAGAAACCTTTAGCCCAAGGTAAGTGATGTTGCCAATGGAAATTCAACGGACTTTCATAGCTAAGTATATTCCAGATAAGATGCTTATAAATTGTTGTCTGTTTCAGGTCTTTCACAAAAGAAATGTTATGGAATAATGTGTCCCATGCATCCTCCATGTGTCCTCTTGGCTGGTAGTTTGTGAATAAAACATTCACTTTTTTCATATCAATTTTAAACCTGCGACACAGAAAATAGATATTGTACCATTCTGTCATGGTGTGATACAAATTGTGACTTTCATATCTCTGTACTGCAAAAGTCACTGTGTCATCAACTGGATGTCCACTAGATTCAGGAGTCTTCCATTTAGCCCTTTCCAGGAAAGACATCCAGGATATCAAATGTGTATATTCTTTCCCATATTCAAAACTATATGAGGGCATGGTCCAGTCATTACAATGAATAGCAAAGACTCCTGGTCGTGCTGGATCTACAGTAGCCATCTTTAGCCAAGCAAACTCATGGCCATAACCCACAAAATTCCCATCACAGGCTTCATATGGATTCTCCCACCATTTCCAAACATCAATAAACTGTCGGGTATCACGGTTTTGAATGTTAACAAGATGATAAATGATGTAGGCAATGATTAAGATAGGAAATAAGATTGTGATCTTTTGACGTAATGGTTTCCGTGCAGTAGTCAGTGATAACCTAGCAATGGCACGTGTCCAAGCTTTTCCTGTTTCATACAGCATTTTTATACCTAGATTTTGCTTCTGCATCTGAAAAAAATACAACAAATATATGCTGGGGTCTATTCTCAGCTTTCATTTATCAAATATTATCAATACATCATATATACCTCTTCATTTAATGTTTTAATAGATTCAAATTATGTTAATCTTATTGAGCTGAACAACAATTTTCTCTTCATTGTGGGAACCATTAAGATCTCATGAGGGTCATGATTATCATAATACTAAATGTGACAAATAAACAAAAATATATACATGAAGACTGAATATATTTTACCCAATATACTGACAAAATCCATTACAAATGCAACACACACTCACCTACAAAAACAAAATCAAATAGCTTTAACAATTACAATTAGAATGCACTTGAAACATTTACACAAGGAAAACAGGTCACTGTTACTTGCTTTCCTCAAAGAGTAGTTGTAGCCATTTCAAGTATGCAATGAATATTGCTTTGTATATTTAATCTGTAATTTTATATATATATATATATATATATATATATATATATATATATATATATATATATATATATGTGTGTGTGTGTGTGTGTGTATGTGTGTGTATGAAGTGGGCAAAGAGTGGTTTAGAATGCTCACTGTTACAGATCACTGCCATCTCACCTCTGTCTGTCTGGGTTCAAGTTTCAGTCTTGGCTAGTGTGGGTATGCAAAAAAGCTTGCCAGTAGCTTTTCGTGGGTTGGCGGTTCTTCCCCAGGTTTTCCATCCACCAGTTATACTGACCACCATGTATAGCCTATCTTGTGCTAAGAAATGGTGTTAAACCCTACATAGCCATATATATATATATATATATATATATATATATATATATATATATATATATATATATATATATATATATATATATATATGCACATAAAGGGTTTTCCATTTAAGCTGGAGGATAAGTTGCCAAATGGGGATAGGGTTTTGTTTTTTTGTTGTTTTTTTCAAATAGCCAGGTGTAAACTAAAAGTAGCAAATCACCCAGCTCCCAGCTAATAAGGAAAACTCGTGTGTGTGTATTGGAAGTCTTCATGAACGATTGTTTTATTTTGCTAGATCTAAATACATCTTATTTGCAATTAGTCCAACTTTATTACAATTCAGCAACAATGATAACCACATATCTAATCTTATAAAACCTAATAGCTCTCAAATATGATTTTTTTTAATGAATTGGTCATCTGTGGTGATTTCCAGGGTTTATTTGTGCATGGTGAGGATGATCAATGGAAACATTCAAGATATTACTGTATGCAGACATGCCATCAGATGAAACATACTTTAAAAATCAGGGTTCATACAAAATTCTGAATGTTAATAAATTCAAAGACTTTTCCCAAACTTTCAAAGACTACAATGATAGATTTCCAAGACCTATTTTCACTAACATTTTGTATACAAGTTATGTTATATGAGAAAAAAAAAAACTGAATGCAATATACTACAATATTGTTTAATGATGAAACTGAACGGGTCATCAAAAGAAAGAAACCAGAAAAATTTAACTACATCTGAATCTAACAACCTTGGACAATTTTATGAAAAGAAATTAAAATAATTGGGTTTATTTCACTTTTCAATGACTTTTAAAGACCTCGGTAATCTGCTCGATTTTCCCAAACTTTCAAGGCCTTGAATGCTACCTCATTTTTTCCAAATCTTCAAAGACCGTATGGACTATAGTTATGTATCTATCTGCTTCATCGATACACAAGTGAGGTAAGGCGAGCGAGTGCAACAGTTATCCCCCCACCTTTTTGTTTGTTTGTTTGTTAATCGGGATTTTATAAAAATGGCATGTAACGGAGCCGCACGAATAGTTTAGCTGAATGTGACTAACATACCTCGAAAATATATAACATTCAATGATCCAATACAACGCGCACATCAGACCTGTCAACTGAAGGCGCCGCACACTGATCTAAAATATATATTCACAGTTTATTATTTACTTTTACTATTTACAGAATGTGTGCTTGTTATTCATCCACACCATACCAACATCAAAGACGCTGGACTTAATGAAAATTCGGAATGCTAAGCAACAATTACTCATAACGTAAATCGGTCATACTTTGATCCACGCTCATGATTAAAAATATCAATCGAATTATGTGTACGTATGTGCGATCTATTTACGCCAAAAGATGATTATAAGATTCATTAGAAGTACCATACCTCTATTTTCGGGATGAAAATCAAACAGAAGAAAACATCTACGTCACAAATTTGGAACCGGTGCTCCAAATTTTAGCCAATCACAGGTCTAACATTACATCTCTGCAGCGCATTGGTATTGGCAACAATGTCAACAGTTCACAGAGGAAGACTATGAAACGTAAATTTAGTCTCTTTTTATAAACAGTTGTATTAATCAGTATGGACATATTTGGCAGAGGCTCACGAGGACGAAACTCAAACTTGGATGGTTTAGAGGAGGAGCACAGGTAACGGTAACTAGTGTTTGAAGCTTGCAAGACGTCAAGACTTGCTGTTATTCTCCAGTTATAGACTGATCGTCAAAAATTTTGCCGTTATTATCAAGTTATACTGATGAATCTCGATATTGACATTTGCATTCTAATGGAAGTTTTGAGTTTTAAAAAAAAAATGTTATTGAGGTAGTTTTATTAGTAAATCCTTGGTTTGAAAACCGTTGTAACTCAAGTATAGTTAATCCTACAATGGGTCGACCAAACATACAAGTGTCAGGGTAGACGTCTCTAATTGTAGGACTACAGTATAGTATGTAGGAACGAATGGTTACTCCCAAATACCCCCCACCTGTATTGGTTTTAATGAGTGCTGATACAGGTTTGTGGCTTGATTCATCAATATTGGGTGTATACCATTAGCTAATTGTGATGTGATTTAATTTTCTCCCGTCTGTTGACATTCTTAACGTGCTATCTTGGATTTACAGTCAAAACGTATCTTGTCTGTAACATAATTCAGGCAAAATTTGCTTAAGTCAAATATACCCAAGTCAATATGTACCTAGGGGGTCAAAACATCACCCATACGTAAACAATTTCCGTGATTTATGACAAAAATAAATTATAATGTATGCATTTTTTTGTTGCAAACAGGAAAGTTTCGCAGCACAGTAAATATGTTTTAATCACTATGAAAAAAGAAACAATAATTTTATTTAAGTTTGTTGCTGAATTCCTTTGATCAAAGGTAATTGGCTTTATTTGATGAAGGTGCATGTGTTATTGAAGGTGCTGTTAAAGGCTCTCTTTGAAGGACCAAACAAATACCAATTTGTTATTGTTGCAGCAGCATCAAATAATTGTAGAACATTGAGAGTGGATTTTTTTTCATTTGCTTGGTATATATTGGTGCTTCAAAGGTAATCAGTTTTCTTTGAAGTTGCAATAAAACTATTTTGGTTTGTCAAAATGAAAAAGGATTTGTTTGTGTAACAATAAATTCCAGTGCATTTTTATATCCAAGGTTGTGGGTTCCTGTCATGTTGCCTTTAAATTTCTCCACTCCAAAAACAAGACTATATACATTTTTTAACAGCCAAAAATGTTGCACCAAAAATTATCTCCAGATGGTATATTTTGTCACTACATGTAATTTGTAAACCAAATCACAATTTGTAACATTGGCAAAGCCCAGCATGATCCCTGTTATTGTGTTTGTTTCTGATTGTAACCAAATAAATATTGCATGCCACCTCAAAATCAAAGCATGTCAAGACCTGGACAAAATGCTGCATTCAAATTTGGATAAGTATTTTGCAGTTAAACAGAAAACTGATGAAAATTTTAATAAGATTCATAAGTATGCTAAAGTTGTTAGAACCGAAAGTTTGTTTGGGACACTAGGCAAGTGTAAGAAAGTGTGTGATGCCTGGAATATAAACTTTCCTTGGATTTACAAAATTCATTCTGATTGACAGACAAGAACTATATGCCAGTGCTGTAAAGCATGTGTTAAATGGCAATTTCCAGTTCTTCTAATCTGCAAAGTTCTACAATTTCTGGGCATGAGACATCTTGAGACCACCTACTTGCTAGGTAGTCATAAAATCATTGAACTGCACCCTTTCAGAAGCCTGTACAACTCTATTTCAAGAGTACAAAGATTTCCAGACTTTGCAGTCCTAGCTGCAATTGTGTTGGTGTCACCAGTGACATCAATGGCATGCAAGAGAGGCTTCAGTGTGCAGAACAAAACCAAGACTAAGAGAAGGTCCAGAATAAAATATGAGATCTTGACACAAATGATGCATGTCAAAGAAGAGGGACCTAGTGTGAAGGAATAAAACTGACAAAAATTTGTGTCTGTATATTCCTGGCATTTAAATGGACATTTTTAGCCACTTCAACATGCTTCTAGGAGGTGACTGCAACTTTTGCTGGTGGGACTCCTATTTTTACAAAGTTAGAAGTCCTGGACTCCATGTTTTAAAATTCTAGCAAGACCTCTGACTCTCAGAGTAATTGAGTAGCATATGAATGATGTCAGTATCATAATTTCACAATGTGCCTTGTTTGATCATTGTAGAAAGCTAATTACATATATTATAACAAAGCATTGATGGTAGACAATTGTCTTGTGATAGTTAGTCTTGCAAGTTTTGCATGGTAGACTGGTATAAGATATATAAGTTGTAAAAATTATCATTCAAGATTTACAGGCTTAATGTCACAATGCTGCCACAATGGATGGCATAAAATATTGAAGCTATTAATGTTAATGATAAATTAAGCCCTATAATATCATTAAAATCTGAGCATAGTGGTACATATCAATTATTATTACCAGGGTATTTTAGATAAAAGGTTTATGTTTATCTGATGCTTAGAAAATTAAATTAGTTGACATAAATATAACCAAATATATGTCTGTCAGATTAAGTTCATATTATTGACTGTCCTTTGAGGGATTGTCACCTGTACATGGGATTTTAATTGAGCACTTGCACTCTTCTTGATGATTTCACCAACAAAGTACCATTTGACCGCTTTGTATATATGTTATTCAAAACTTTGTAAGCTATGTTTTACCAGTCTGCAGAACTTCTCAAAGGTATAGATAAATCTGGATTACAATAATTTCTGAAAATATATCAAATGGATTTTCCAGTAATTTGGTAGTTGTGATTAGTAATTCACTAGTAATAAACTCCAATGCTTCATTTGTTTGCTGGAGAAATGTCCAATTATTGACAGATGTGATAATGATATTCTTTCTGGGGTTTCAAGTCAGGATTTTTTAAAATTGGATTTGTATTATTCACCATTGTTGAAATTTCTTTGCAGGTTAAAAAGAGGGTTCTTGTATAAATTGTGTATGGCTTGATCCAGTTTGCATTTGGGTTAATTTCAACAGCAGCAGGAAAATAGGCATCAGAAAATCCAATTCTTCAAAGTTTCATGGTGGTTGTTATTTTCTTGGCAGTTAAATTCCAGACTAAAACTTCACCTTTTGAAAATATCACTTTAAACTGACTACAGTTTAAACAAAGCAGGATTTTTCACATGATCATGTAAAAATGGCTATAGCCTTTGTGACATTCTTAAGATAATGACTGCAGTTGTTCAAACTTTTGCAACCTGATAACTTTTACTTCAAACTGAATTTAAAATAGTAATTACTGGTATTCTATTTATTAGACCGACTTTATATACCCATGCAAATCAATCAAATGTTTCAAACAAACTTTATCTAACTGCAACATGGTCATCAGGGTCCATGCTATATAAAAAGCTGGTGCATAGTTACCTCTCTCTCCAGCTAGAATAGGGCTAAATTGCCAAACAAAGGAAGATATGAGTATAGAAAGTTTAAAATGTATAATGTTTAAAATAGTTGGTTTTAACATCTGATTTTGTATACCCATACCTGAATGCAAGATGATAAAAGTGCTGATAAAATACTGTAAAAAGTTTAAAGAAATGTTAAAACATTCATTTTCTTATTTTGCTTCACCACTGTTGTTGTATAACATAATTATGGCAAACCAGAAAATAGGTTACAATAAAAAAACTGGCACCTGTTTCAATAAAAGTGATCGTCTGATCATTTCATATGTTATTGTTGTTGTTGTTATTGTTGTGGGACTTAATGCCATTTTTCAGCACACAATAGGTTATACATGGTGGCCAGTATTAATGGTGGTGGAAGAAACCGGGAAATCACCAGAAAAAACCACTGACCCACGAGAAGCTACTGGCAAGCTTTCTCACCTATCTATATTTGCTGAATCTTAGACTCGAACCCATGCAGACAGAGGTGAGATGGCAGTAATCCATAACAGACAGCGCTTTAGACCACTCGGCCACTATATGTTTAATGGATGAAATAAAATTATCAATGTTATTAGTAATGGATTTGGTTACATCCACTGTGTCACAAATTTCTTATGAGTGAGATACAAAATTTAATTTGTTCTCTTATCTTTCTTCAAGAAACATGTTTGAAATTTCAGAATGAATTCTGAAGATAGCAACATAATTCCTACCATTTATAATAATCAAATTAGCACCCAAATTGAATATGGTAGATAAAACCTCCTTTTTTTCTGAAAGGATACAAAAGTTAGTATTGTACCTTGATTATTATTAAATTGTCTTGAAACAAAAAGGAGTTGGATGAAAGGCATAAAAAAATAAAACAAGGCAAAGTGAACTTCACTTTTGGGACATATTTAGGTGAAATTTTCATACTATAGGGCAACTGTTTCTTCTGATTTCAATCACCTTAGCCAGATCATGTGACTGAAAGACTAGTTCATATTTAAAATGTCCACATTTTTTTGAGACTTTCAGTAGGTGGCTGTTTCAGTTTCAGTTTGAGACTAAACTGCTAATAATGCAAGAACAACATGGAAAGTTAAATGAACTTCTGAGAAAAATATCTCATTCAAAACTAAATTTGGTTTTAAGATGCCTACTATCTTTCAGGTACCAATGTTGGAATTAGTTCCAGTGTTAACTGTGCCAAAAACAAACAATAATTTTGAATTTTTGTTTAAATCCTGCAATGAGTGAATAATATTAAAAACAATCCTAAGTTGAAATCCCTGAAGAAATTATGTGTATACTGTAGTACAAATTCATGCTGAATAGATCTAAGTGTATACCAAGTATACCAATGTTGTATATACAAAGAGACTTGATATGAAAGCAAGTCATCAAAATGTACCCTTTTATTTTGTGGGATAATTCAGGCAGCAGAGCCTAAACAACATATTTCCAGATTTTGGAAGTTTGAACACACCTAAGCTCCGACTCCTTGGCAGTTATCTGGTACAGTGCAAGTGTACTTTAACTATGGCCAGTTTAACACACTATATACCGGTGGACTAGGGGATGAAAGTGTCCAGATTAAAACTAATGTAGTTGTTAACCTAGAACATAAGATATAAACACATTTCATCAATGAATAAACCTAAATTGCATCAATCTTGTAATAATTGGTCAATCTGAATACATTCAAAGAGAGAGAGAGAGAGAGAGAGAGAGAGAGGTGATTGCATCAAATAATAAAAGGCAAAACCAAAATAATACAACTTTTTTATATTTTTATACAATAACATTTTTTAAAAACATTTCTGATTCAAAATTTCACTTTCCTCAGATTTTTATATTTTCGGCTTAATTTATCATCAACATTAATAGCTTCAATATTTTATGCCATCCATTGTGACAGTTTTGTGACATGAAACCTTTAAATTATGAAGGATAATTTTGCAAATATGAGGTTAATTTTCATAAAGTTATAACGGTAAAACGTGATTGTTATTTCCCAGTTATATATTTTATCTTAGCAGCTAATATTTATTTCACTTCTCTAACAGTCACATATTATCTTAGTTGCATACTGCCAGCTTCTGACAAGAGTCATTTGAAAATAATTTTAGAGAACCTTTTTCTCGACGAAAAAGGCATGCAGCAAAAGAGAAGGCTGATGAAGAGAATGAAAAAATCTCAGACAAAGAAGAGGAAGATGATAATAAAGTCTCTGATAAAGAAGAAGAAGATGATGAAACAGACACAGATGTTGATCTCCCTGAGTATGAAAAATCACCTTTTTTTAGTTTTTAAAAATAACATCTCATCATAGTAAATACACTTTGTTTACTACATTTTACCATAATATAAAGTTTAGAACAAAAAGAAAAGAAATTTGAGAACTTTAATCCTACTTTAATGAAATGTTTCAACTTTATTTCTTTTTCATTTGTGTTGTACATATATGCATATATTTTAAAGGCAAATCAGCACTATATTGGTTATACAGTGCATAATAAAGTTCTCAAAAATGTAATTTTAAAGAATTAAGAAGAAACAACTTTGGAAAGATAAATCCTTACAAATAGATGTAAACATGTTAAAAGATAATGTTAAAATTCCTTAATAAGTTAACAAAATAAAAGATAGTAACTGATGGAAACTTGTAAATGGGTCATTTTTTTCAAGTCTTATTCTTTCTAATTGAAAAAATAATTAGTGAAATATGTATTACCCAATGACAAGCTAGTTCTAAATGAATGTCTTGATTATCATTCAAAACATTCCTTTCCAGCAGTCCAACAGATCCTCAAGTTCCTTGGCAGGATGTCCCAATCAAGGGTGCCCGTCCCCCTCATCCATTGATGGTCACTCATGTGAATCAAACTCATGATCTTCAGGTAATATTTCTGTTTTCCAAGATATGGTAAAACTCTTAGATATTTTCCCTTTGTTCTATTGCTGAAAGTCCTATTGGATGATTTAAATTGTACCACACTTTAAACAAAATAAGGAATTATCATCTAGCATCACATGTAATCTAGCTTTTTATTTAAACACATTACCCAATTATGAAATATCTTAAGAGAACTTCCTCACAAATCGGGCCCTTTTAGCTGAAAACTTTTAGGTGGCGGTCAGGCAGAGTGATTTCTTATTGGTACAGTAATTGGCACCCATACATGCCAACTATAATCATTATGAATTTTTCACCAAATTACATCTTATGCTATGGATTACACTTTTCTTGTACAATAAAAAATAAAATTAAAAAAAAATCAATAAAACATTGTTTTTGTCATTTTTATTATCATCTCATAAATTCCACTCGTATACTTTTGAGAATATTCTTAAAAAGATGACTGCTGTGTAAGAATAGCGTAAGAGTGCATTCCTTATTTGCTATTTATAGCAACTGTGTATGACCCATTTCTAAGAAAATAGATGGGTTTCTTTAAACATGTTAATTCTGCCTCACAGATTCATTTTTTTGAAGAGCTAGTTAGTGAGCCAGTCTATAATTTTAAAGAAAATGGCCCCAGATGTTAAGAGAAATACTTTACATTGTGAGTTGTGGATGTTCTGTGACAGAAAATGTCAGAGTAGATGCAACTTTTCAAACTTCAAAATATGTCAGATTAGAAAAAAGGACAAATCAACACCACTTTACAAAATTTAAAAGAAAAATTTAGAATAATGTATTACAGCACTCTGCGCTCCTGACAACAAACATTACAAGTGTTCCAGATTGCGTTCATTCATCAAAAGTTACACACATAGACTAGTTACAGTGAATGCTGAATACAAATAATTTTTCTGTAATATTTTGTGTTGATATTCTGAATTTAACCCTTCTGGATTTTGTCCTTTGTGGCAAGAATTTTGACCAGATGCAGGACCAGATTGGTAGTAAAAATATATCTTATTCATATTTACTGTAAATTGTTATCCTAGCATGTAATACATTGATTACATTTTTTATGCCCAAATTTTAAACCTTTTGCCACGTATAAGAGTAATAGTTATACTTATGCCTCTTGGGGGTTGGGGTTGGAATGTTTGGGCACCAAACCTATGAATATATCACTTTTTTATATCAGTTACTTCTTCACTTTTGCCAAGTATCACACTCATGTCATGAGAGACATTGCAAATTTTTTCTCTACCATGTTCCTGGAAGCCCTACATACACAAGTTGAAGGAGACTTCACTTCAAAGGAATGTATACTCATTCTACATTCACAACTTTTCTTTCCTTTATAACAAACAAGTTTTGCCTTTACATTAAAGCACATTGCATCACTAGCTGATAATCTACGTACTTGCACTGGTAACCTATCAGAAAACTCTTAATTTCCGATATGACCAGATACATACATGCAGGTAAATTTTTTTATACCAATTCATTTAGTATCTGGGTGCCAAACTTTCACTGATTTTCATGTACAGGCCATTAATAAGAGCCTTCCCACAGCAGGTAGTATTTGTGAATTGATGCTTCATTACCTTCATTAAGCCATCTACATGAATTTTATAAATTTTATAGAATGTCATTGATTATGGTATGTAAATGGTCTCATAATGGATATTTTAGTACCTACATTGTATGGAGGTGCAGTTCCTTTTTATATGCAGGTTTTTGTGTGTTATATAGAAAACTTGTTTAGAATACTGTACAGCTTCCTCTCTGGTCAAATAAGTACAGGTCACTTTTCCATGCATGGTTTACTCAGTTGGATCCATGTCATGTAGTGTTACTATAATTAACTCTTTAGTGATTTTTTTAAAATATCTGTGTAGGTATCTAAATTGTTGGCTTTCCAATGGGTTAACTGTTACTAGAGTTAATATTTTGCTTTCTTGTTGCTGTATTCAACAGTTCTGCTTCTACTTGGTCAGGCAGTCTGATTTTCATGCCTACAGGTCATTTGTGACTGATTGTTTATTTAGTCTCCACTTCTAATTAATAATACTGATGATATTGTTTTCTACCTGTACATGTCAGGCATATCACCTTACATGTGTTTGTCATAGTGGGTAACCCTGCACAGATTCTTACAAGTTCAAAGCTGGACACTCATTCCACAAAATTAATATAGGGTCTGCTTTGTTTTTCTCTTGCAGATTTAGACCCTGGCTAGATCTGTCTGACAACCACTCAACATTTTTGTGTAATTTTCTTTGGTTGTCATTCCAGCAATATGTGTCAGACATTTTCTATTATGGACAGAAGTCAGTCATAGTTTAAGGGATAAAAACATTGCTTGCACCCACAGTGCAGCAAGATGAAGAGCAGCAACAAGCTCAGTTACAATAGTTCTTAGTGGAGTTTATGCTGGATATGTGGATCAAACATCCCATAACCCATCCCACCCTCAGGAATTGGACTACATTATGTCAGCCATGATGGCCATGTTCCTTCATGACCAGACTTTGACATATAACTGATCACAATGGGCCATGATCACAATGGGTTATGATCACAATGGGTTATGATCACAATGGGCAATGATCACAATGGGCCATAATCACAATGGGCCATGATTACAATGACTCATGATCACAATGGGCCATGATTACAATGACCCATGATCACAATGGGCCATGATCACAATGAGCCATGATTACAAAGACCCATGATCACAATGGGCCATGATCAAAATGGGCCATGATTACAATGAGCCATGATCACAATGGGCCATGATTACAATGACCCATGATCACGATGGGCCATGATCACAATGGGCCATGATTACAATGACCCATGATCACAATGGGCCATGATCACAATGGGCCATGATTACAATGAGCCATGATCACAATGGGCCATGATCAAAATGGGCCATGATTACAATGAGCCATGATCACAATGGGCCAAGATCACAATGAGCATGATCACAATAACACAGCCACCAGAAAACAAATTTGTCCAGTTCCATAATTCACATAGTATTGTGACACCCTTCCCGAGTATGATGCCCAGTTTAGTGCCATTATACCAACATCCACTTCATGTAACCAGTTATACATGCATTAGTCTAACTCACATAGTGCTGCTAGATACTTCCTGTGGAAGAATTACAGTTTACATAGACACCCTCATTAATCAATCTTATAATAGTACCTTAAAACACTTCCACTCTATGATGTCCATTCTGGGGCATCCAGTTTTAAGAAATGTCTCTTCACTTGCTCTCAAGCCTTTGCCACCCAAGAGATTCTACTTTTTAACTTGTTCAAAGTATCAGGATTTTTCTCATTAGTGCTGCAAGTCTAGGTGGTGGGACACCATCATGGACATTCTTCTCCAACTACTTTGCAGGTAGCATTTGAGACATTGACATCATTACCACCATCTATAGACAGTGAAATGGGCATTCAGGTCCCCATTTCATTAACAGACCTTACTTGAATGAGTTTGTCCTCATTTTTCTACCTCACCTGCAGGTTCTATAGTTCTGACATCAGGTGAGACGATTTTCTTTCACTATTGCAAGAGTTATTGATATTTTGGGACTGAGTACGTCATTGACTATGTGTGTATTGTATCACAAATCCCCCCGCCCATTTTCCTTTGAATACTCATGGATTGATTCACAATGCCCTAACCGTGAGATCAACCTTGTATCCACTATTTGACAATCCTCAATATGCTGATCACAGCATACATCCTTCCAATGCAAATCTCACTGGAATAAGTGGGAGCACATTCATAGAAGGGTCCACTTTATAACAGAGAGGTACAAGATACTGTAGCATAATAACAACTATTAACTTAAAAGAGGTGGAATAGATTCAGTACTCTCTTGTAACCCCCTCCTTACAGACCAATCTTGGCCCAACTTATGCTTACAAACTCTATCAATCTTATAGTTATAGCTGAGGGATTTACACGGCATGGACATTCCAAGAGTGCCACTGGGAAACAGTCCTACAACTCCTGAATTAAGTGGAAGAGTCAGAGATGGAGGTTCATTGTTTCCACTAGCATTTCCATGAGACCATCCCATAATCACAATGACACACATACAGAACTCACATGCAACCCTTATCTTACACCCCAGTAGGAAGAAGGCACCAATATTCCAATGCTAATTGGGTTCTGATCTCAAACAGCAAAGAAGAACAAGTACCAGAACTTTTATTTTATTTGACATTTTCAAAAGCGGTGTCCTCAACGGCAATCCAGGTTTATGTTTAACATATCCTAGGCTGGCTAATGTATTGATGGACTTGAATTTCTACAAGCAGGAATGTGTACAGTGGAATAGCCTTTTCACCCTCTGTTTCAAACAATATATGTTTGATGAGACTGACATACAAAAGACATTATTAACAAGGTAAAATGCTAACAGTTCCAATCTTTCTGACTCCAACCCTGGTCGCAAGGGCCAGGCTAATTGCTTCTTCCTATTCATTGGAATGGTTGAATGTATACACATCTAAACACCTTGGATTTTGAATGAGACACAGGAACCAAAAGTATCTGTCTCTTCTTCTTGATTATTACAATAGGGAATACAAGACCATCAAGTTAATGTAGGAAGGCAATGGAATATAATTTCAGTAGTTCATGTCAGAGTACTTTATTCCAATAGAGACATCCATACTACAACAGCTAACTTTCTGGGCTCTTCAATGACTAACACAATGTACTATAAAATAGGAGAGGATATTGGGTGAAACTTTGCATTTAGAAACTGGGGACCCAACTCACATTTACAAAGATACAAAGGGAGCTCATTACTGCTATGCTATCTGGGTCTCTTTTTTTTGTTTTTGCATGCTTAGATACAACAGTGACACAAGTATTTCATTTTGTATGGTGCTTGTTGAATTGATGAAACTTCACCCATATACCAACAACTATTAGTCGGATGTTGTTTATTCTGAAATTCCAAAGGGCAGCTTAGTCAGTACAGACACACAATGTGTGATTATATTATCTAAGGACTTCAGTTGCTAAGCTTTTTTGACTTCAAGGATGTCTGCTGCTGAGATGGTTAGACACTTGGACAGTTTGCGCTATATAGCCATAAATATGATGGAACAGATGAAGTCAGTTTAGGACAAATCAGGAGAGCTTCCAAATTAGTAGGGAGTTTTGACTTAAGAAGATGACAGATTTTCAGTGAGAATGGCAAAGTTGTCATTGCCTTGCTAATTTCTTATCCCAGTGAGAATCTAAAGCTTGGGTTGCTATGGGAGTAGTGTTTGTCTATTTGTAGGAGAACTTTTGTGAAATTTCCAAGAAATGGAACATTATTCTGACAAGTTCTGAAAATTGAACTGCTACCATAAATGTGAGATTATAAAGTTGGCAAACCATGTCTTAGCATGTATATATTTACTCGTACCTGTTGCATATTCTGCAAACATGGATTTCAGTGTTGACATATTTGTTGTTGTGTTTGATATCCCTTAATATGTTGCATGATACATATTATCATTCTGTATTTATTCTTAAACTATATCTTTAAGAAGGTCAGAATGCATATCAAGTCCAGCCCATGAAATTCCCGTTTCTATCCATCATTGAATTTTGTGTGATATTTCAGTTTCTTAGATTTTGGTGTTTTTGAATTGGAACATAACATATGCTTAGACATCTCAACAATACAAAAGACTGGAGCCATGTTCCATGCTGATTGAGCTCTTTAGTAATCCACACATAATCAGTTAATCTCTTTAATCCTTTTGGAATTACTTCTGACCACAATTAGTATAGTTCAGGTGTGTCAAACATACAGATGCCAGATACAGACTCTTAAGTCCATCCCACAGACCAAGCTTCTTGTTAGTGTCCAGTTTTGACTGCTATCTTAATTCATGATTTGAATGGCCTAAGTGAAACATGTTTATATTAAATATGATCTGCCATGGAAAACGAGTTTTACTCCTGGTATAATTGATGTAGACAAACTTCAAATACTGAAGCATGTTAACCAAAGCTGCTGTCGGAATCAAAAAGGTGTTAATTATTTTGTAATGCTTAAAAGTATCAAGTAAATTATCTTGCAGTACTTGAGACAGTTCATAGTCACATGATCACATGATTACTGTAAATATACTACACTGGAAGCAAAGTGTGATAAAAATGGAAAAAATAAAATATTTCAATAATAGATTTGTGTACATAGGAGATTTTAGTGAGTGATAGAATGGATTGGAGACATAACTATCTCAGGAGGAAAATTTTTATTTTCATCTAAAAGATATGTCAAATAAAGTTTTTAAATTTTATCAATCGAGTTTATTGCATAAAAGTTTCTAAAATAGGTAAAGCCCTTAGTAAATCAGTCTTGTCCTTTGTGAAAACCAGTATACATTTATCAATCTTACAACTTTCAGACATTAAACTTAGAACATTTTTATCAAGTCCACTTTGTTGAATAGCGAAATGTAAAAGTCATTGTCAAAGCTGAAAAAGTCTTGGTTAACATTTTTTGTTCATTTGCCTATATTTCTTAACACCTTTATGGATTTGTTTGGGATCTCTCTTAAGCAGTAAAGATAAGTTATTCTGTGACACATTTTCTCAACCCTTTGACCCTGGGGTACAGGTAACAAACATTTTCAGAAATGCTTTTACATATAGCATAACACATGATTCACATGCCATAGGTTGAGTTTTTAAAGAATCATTCATACTTGCAGGTACTATAATTTTTTATGAACAAATAGTACAAGGCATTAAGTTTAGGCAGAGTGGGTAGTGCTTAAATGGCCATACCATTAACCTGCCACCCCACTCCCTTCAATATTATAAAAATAAAAAATAAAAAAACTAACAATAAAATAAAATTGTGCATGCCATATTATTTGTCCTTCCTATTGTTAAAAAAATGCCTTTACTTCACTTTACTCTTTAAATTAGGCATAATTTGTTGTTGGATTAACTCGCTCAGTGTGAGATTGCTCCAGTGGGATAGTGGTTAGAGCATCTGCCTCAGATGCAGGAGGTCATGGGTTCAATGCCCGGCTGAGTCATACCAAAGACTTACAAAAATGTTACTAACAGCTGCCTCGCTTGGCACTCAGCATTAAGAGGTTAGTGTTAGGACTGATCAGCCTGGTGTTGGGATAATGTGACTGGGTCGGACATCATGAAAAATGTCTGTGGCATGATGCCCCAGTGCTAGATATCACTATAAACTGCCACACTGCAGACATCATAGCAATATGACTGAAAAATTGTTAAAGCTACATTAAAAATTCAAATCACACACACACATGTTCAGTGTGATTATTGCGTGTTGTTCATGTTCATACAAGAAACTTCTTTGGCTGTGACATATCTTTATTAAAAGAGTTGATCTCTTTCAGCAATTCATTTGTAAATAACTTCATTTCCAGCCAGTCTTTCTAATGCCACTAGCTTTCAAAAGAATTGTCTGCAAACATTCATTTCCAGCCCACATTTCTACTGCCACTAGCTGTCAAAAAAGATTGCCTCATGCTCGTGCTATAAGGCTCCTGCTTAAAGTACATGAGGTCTGAACTTATAGACTAAGGGTGGCAGTGTGGCTAATATTGAATATCAACAATTCAAGATATGTAATTTACAATATTAATTGACAGCAGACTTCCAAAGAGATATACTCTAGTAGCCACTGTACTTGTAAAATACTATTCTAAGTAGATCTTAAATACAGAAAAATTGTACAGTTTGTAATATTTTTGTTCAGTTATATATTAGTTACAATTATATGGCAAATAACAGTCTTTCCAAATACATCTACACTGAATCTTGAGAGATCATCTTATTCCAGGAAAATTATAAAACAAACATGATAAAACACTGTGCAGCAAGTCTGAGAAACTATCCAAGCACTTTTGAGATCAACAGATATCGTTTTCAACACTGATTACACAAGCAAATAACAAGTACAAACACAAAAATCTAAACAAAATACATCTTTTTATGCTTTTAGGAACCATATTAGTATTATATTCCTGTTTTCAATGATACATGTATAAAATGTTTTATACATGTTTTCCTGTAAGTGCAGCAATATAACTCACAGGCTTAAGGTATGGAACTTGCAAAAATAAAACCAAGAAAGTCCAGGACTTCCATAAAAAAATTAATATGAATGGAATTTCCACCTTTCGATTACTCATGCCTTGATTAATTTCATTGATACTTTATACTTTTACAACTGTTCTTACACTTTAGTTTCGTAATGTTATGTGATTAAGTGTGTCAGATGATACTGCATGTGTGCAGTTAAATCAAACCGCAGACTGCACTGACCCAGATCTACCATCACAGTATGTACTGGCATATCCAAATCCAAATATTTTATGAGGAATAAGCAATATAGATCTTCATCAGCTGTTATATTATAACTGTCGATCAGGGTCTCTATTGCTTGCAGTTCAACTAGATTTATTCATTAGGTATATACAGTACTCAAAATATTTTACATCAAATGTTTCTATAAAGAAAAGCTGTAAGCTGTTCACAAATGTAATAATTTCCAGATACCAGTATATATTCTATGTCATCCACGATGACAAAACTTTGAATAATGTATGTAGCATCCATGATGGACTGACTGTACATTACTATGCAATATTTTTTAAAAACCTGTCTAGGTGGAAGCTCAGCATAATGATCTATCTAACATGTGTACATGTCCATCAATATGTCTTTACATCTGACATGTGTTCATGGCCATTGATATGTTTTTAAATCTGCAATCTAGATAAAGGTCCGTGGTTTTTTTTATATTAAAGCTCCATGCTAAAATGATTTCACTTTCTTGTTAAATAAAAGATGGACTTGATGAAAAAGGGTTCTCTTGTTTTTTTATATGAAAGTTTATGCACATGTGAAAACTAGAAAATAAAAGAACATGAAAGAAAGAACACCTATATGTACTCCTTGAAAAGGTATCAGTGATATCAGTGTGAAATGTAAGGCCTGTTTGAAGGTTAGTGATGATTCCTAATAAGAAAGAGATTTTATGGTTATTATTATTATTATCATTGTTATTATTTGAATGACACTCAATGAAACAAATCCTGAGATGAAAAATGCCACCTGTATCAGACTGGTACATTATATTTTACAATAAAAAAATTATTTTAAAATGAGTCAAAAGTTCTTTCTCCTTCTATCTGCCAAATATAGCATAATGTTTTGTTGACCACACCACCTTTTAGCTCCAAGTGATGGACATGCTTTGAGACCAATCAGTATGAACATTGGCTACTTCCACTTTTATCTGAACAAATAATATAGTTCTAACCATTAAGTCCTAAAAATTAACCTTATACTCTGACATCTTTTTTTTTAAACAGAACATATTTTATAGGCTAAAGCTTGTGTGGGTTATAAATATTTCACTGTACCAGTTTTGAAAGCATTATTTGTAATCTAAAAAAATTATATACCTGAGATTCTGAGAAATCTATACTATCTGTCTCTGTTACCTATAGTGCCAGTGATTTTTATGATATGGATATTTTTCCCCACTATAGCGTCTCAGGCATGCTGAAGCAGCCATCAATGCAGAATATCAGACTTCTGAGGAATGGCTTAAAATCCATAGTGTTGAATACATGAAACTGACACTAAAAGATCTGATAGACAAAGGAAAGATTGGAAGGTAGGTGGAAAATTTGTCAAGTACATTTTGATTTTAAATTATACATGTAGTTTCAAACCAAATGACACTGAGAAAGGTGGGAGACAATAGAAATGTGGGTTGTAAAGAAGGAAAATTTTAAAAGTTAACTCACTGTGCAAATTAAAGTGCACAATTTTGTAACTTTGATGCCTATTTCAGTACAGTTCTAAAATAAAGTCAAATGAACTTTTCTACCCTCTGTCTAACAAAGTTGTGTGTGTGTATGTGTGTTTTTTTTTCATCAATCTATCCAATTTCATTTCTGAAGCATAAATTTGAACCATTCAAGATATACATAAATTTTACTACACCTATTAGTCTAGTAGTTCAGATATTCCTTGTTGCTATATTTTCAGTTTATACACTTTTTCACCACACTTCCAGCCATATTTACAGTTTTGTTTCCATTGGCAAAACTCTTATATTCTTCAAGATATTTGGTATGCTTAATAGACCTGGTAGACTGGTGGTATATAATCATGTATGTCTTGTACATGATTCTTTTATGTTCATTCATTATTCACACTTTTATTTCTAGTATATAATGTCAAACCTGTTAAAAAATATCTTATGAATTTATACATGTTAGACAGGTTGTGTCAATTTGCCTTCATAAGTTTATACATATTAGACTGGATGTGTAAATTTGCCTTATGAATTTATACATATTAGACTGGGTGTGTATATTTGTCTTTATGAATTTATGTATATATTAGACTGGGTGTGTAGATTTGCCTTTATGAATTTATGTATATATTAGACTGGGTGTGTAAATTTGCCTTTATGAATTTATGTATATATTAGACTGGGTATATAAATTTGCCTTTATGAATTTATGCTTATTAGAGTTGGTGTGTAAATTTGCCTTTATGAATTTATGTATATATTAGACTGGGTGTGTAGATTTGCCTTTATGAATTTATGTATATACACTGTATTAGACTGGGTGTGTAAATTTGCCTTTATGAATTTATGTATATATTAGACTGGGTGTGTAGATTTTATGAATTTATGTATATATTAGACTGGGTGTGTAAATTTGCCTTTATGAATTTATGTATATATTAGACTGGGTGTGTAGATTTGCCTTTATGAATTTATGTATAAATTAGACTGGGTGTGTAGATTTGCCTTTATGAATTTATGTATATATTAGACTGGGTGTGTTGATTTGCCTTTATGAATTGGTATGTATATTTGCCTTTAGCTTTCAACATTTTATTTCAGTACCAGTATTTTAAAAATGTTTTCAACATCTGCTTAAATTCATCCAGCCATTATTCACACTTCAGATCCAGAGCATAACTTAAGAGCTTCTCAAGACATATGCATGAAACTTGGTATTAAACTTGTGTAGATGTGCCATTTGCAAGTTATCCATTTTTAATAATTGTGATATTTTTGTCTATTTGTTCATCAAGCCATCAGTCATTCACACTTCTGTCTACAAATCAAACTTGCAGTGCTAATCTTATTTCCTGTATACTTTGCACATGAGTATATATATATATATATATATATATATATATATATATATATATATATATATATATATATATATATATATATATATATATATATATATATATATATATATATATATATATATATATATATGAAATCATCAGGAGACCCTTCTGATTTATAAAAGACATTTTGGCAAATCTTTTTTTGGATGCTTATGGGAACTAGCATTTTTCAATTTTGATTCTTCATTATGAAATTCCTTAAATTTGCTCTGTATCATTGAGAATAAAAAATTTTTGTCTTCTTCGAGACCTAAATTTTAATAAAGTTTAGAATACCATATTTGTTTCAATTTTTATCAGACCTGGCATGTTAGCTTATGCATAAATCTGACAGAACCACAATATCAGCTAAGTAGTTTTCAAAATTTTTATATTTATGTAGAATGACTTCTAAACTTATAGGATTTCTTATGACATACATTTTACATGTTGATGTAGATTGACATCTAAATCACTAGGATTTCTTATGACAAACATTTTACATTTTGATGTAGATTGATGTCTATATCAATAGGATTTCTTATGACATACATTTTACATGTTGATGTAGATTGACTTCTAAACTTATAGGATTTCTTATGACCTACATTTTACATGTTGATGTAGATTGATGTCTAAATTAATAGGATTTCTTATGACAAACATTTTACATGTTGATGTAGATTGACATCTAAATCAATAGGATTTCTTATGACATACATTTGACATGTTGATGTAGATTGACTTCTAAACTTATAGGATGTCTTATGATCTACATTTTACATGTTGATGTAGATTGATGTCTAAATCAATAGGATTTCTTATGACAAACATTTTACATGTTGATGTAGTTTGACTTAAAAAAATTATAGGATTTCTTATGACATACATTTTACATGTTGATGTAGATTGACTTCTAAACTTATAGGATTTCTTATGACCTACATTTTACATGTTGATGTAGATTGATGTCTAAATTAATAGGATTTCTTATGACAAACATTTTACATGTTGATGTAGATTGACATCTAAATCAATAGGATTTCTTATGACATACATTTGACATGTTGATGTAGATTGACTTCTAAACTTATAGGATGTCTTATGATCTACATTATTACATGTTGATATAGATTGATGTCTAAATCAATAGGATTTCTTATGACAAACATTTTACATGTTGATGTAGTTTGACTTAAAAAAATTATAGGATTTCTTATGACATACATTTTGCATGTTGATTTAGATTGACTTCTAAATCTATAGGATTTCTTATGACATACATTTTACATGTTGATGTAGATTGACTTCTAAATCTAAAGGATTTCTTTTGACATAAATTTTACATGTTGATGTAGATAGATGTCTAAATCAATAGGATTTCTTATGACATTCATTTTACATGTTGATGTAGATTGATGTCTAAATAGGATTTCTATGACATTCATTTTACATGTTGATGTAGATTGATATCTAAATCAATAGGATTTTTTATGACATACATTTTACATGTTGATGTAGATTGACATCTAAATCACTAGGATTTCTTATGACAAACTTTACATGTGTTGAGGTGATTGAAACAAAAACAGTTGCATTTTTTGCTATATGTACATGTAATAATATAATAAAAAAGCAAGTTTTGAACATGAATCAGATTGTGATGGCAAGGTTGTCATTGTAATTAAAAAAATACAAGGTTATTGTCAATTAATTGAAAAAGGAGTTGTATATCTCACAGTTGATTCCAAAATTTATGAATAAAATCAGTAAACATTTTTTTCACAATACCATGAGTTCTTTTTACATTTTTGACTTTATATTCTAGGGAAATAAATTATTTGTTGAATTTTACAAAATTTGTTGGTTATCATTCTTTTCTATTATTTATTTTAAGACCATTGAATCATAATAATTTAATTCCCCAAAATACAATGCTCCAAAATTTCAAAAGTGATTATCTTTAATTGAAATGAATAGTACACACCCTTGTCCCCAGTCTGCTGGATTATTGGTCAACTGGAATTCTACATAAGCACTGCTTGTGGTTGCATGAATGTCATACAGTCATAAATATTATATATTATGATTGATGATACCAGAAGCTTTGGTGGATTGGTTAATTTTGTTGTGTGTTTTTAGGGCACAGCAACACATGAAACTTATTCAGCGCCAGGTCAGATGGAGTAAAGCACTTTGCCCAGAGACAATTGCCATGGTATCCAACTCAGGCTGATCTGATGTGATTGTTTGATATATTTAAGGCACATCAACATGTGAAGGTTATTTAGTGCTAATTGGTGTAAATTGCATATGTAGGAAATACTAGCATCCAACCCAGGCTTATCCATTTTGTTACTGTTTGCTGTTTTTAAGACACAGAAGCACATGTCTTACCCAGAAATATATTATGGTATCCAGCCCAGGCTTATCCAATGGTCAGATTTGAACTTGTGCCCTTCAGGTTGCAAGTCATGTATGTTAACCATAGAGCCACCATGTTTTCTGGAAGTTTTGATTGAATATTGACAAGATGGATGTAAAATTTTCAATTGATTCTTGCTGTAAAAGAAAAACTGGCATAAAGATGGCTTGGTCTCCTCATGTTTGATTGGCAGTTCTTTTTCAATACAGCTACCATTGATCCAGACTGTGCAATGCTTAGGTTTTCCTTACACTTATGATTCCTTGTTTCAGACTTGAACCAGACCACCGGACAGGAAAAGCTTCACAGCATATCCAGTTTGATGCCTATGATGTGAATGAATTTGAATACAAACTTAATTTGTAAGTTATATTTCATATTATAGTGTCTATATTTGTACTTATGGACACGCCCAACTCTTGCTTTTTGTAACTAATTACAGAGACAGTGATCTTGTCTCTCAGTGTGTGCCTCAAAATGTGTAGATATGTATATAATGTAGTGATGTTGTACAAGTTCTCTAATTTCTCTTACATTATCTGAGAAATGTCACCAATTATCCCATCAGTATTTTATGTACATTTAGCATTGCACACCTCTATCATCTTGGTAGAATGAGGTTGGGTAGGAGGTATAGGTATTTTGTCATGCCAATTCGGTGTGAATGTTCATAGTTTGTTAATAAGATAACTGTGATTTAAGGGAGAGATCTTGAAGTGTAAATTAGGGATTGAATTGTTGAGTTTTCTCAATGTTCAAATTCTTATCCTTTCCTATTGGAATGGGTTGGTATGACAATGAATAATTGAAAAGAGCATGTGCAGTCCAAGATTGTTGCAGGTTACCAGATGTAAATGCATATTTCTGGCTCTTTATTTAGAATATTAAATAAATGTTTTTGTGTCAATATTTGTACTTTTTTGATGTTTGTTTTGTTTACATTTAACATTGGGAATTTTATTCTTTTATCCTCAGTTAAGGGAATTTTTTTATGCATTTTTCATAACTTGTTATAATTGTGCCAAATAAATTTTATAATTTTATTAATTTTTAATGAGTTTGTGAATATTGTCATCATAATGGACTCGCACTTGATTTAACTTCAATGAGGGAGAAACCCCAAAACTCATGTGAGCGCTTATTATGGCCAAAGTTTCCTGAAAAAAGCATACCCCCAAATTCTGCAGTATACAGACCAGTATGACAGCATTGCAACCAGATCATATCTACATCCCCTGTCAACCTTGATAAATCATTAGGATATTGTGAAACCTTTCTAAGATTTTCATTACTTATGTCTTCGTTGCCATGAAAGAAATCTTTCCTACCTTCATAACTCTCAAGATAGAAATGCCAGTAAACCAGTTTAAAGCATGGCAGAATAACTTATATCTTCCTGTTTTCAATTAAGTTATACATATGCTTTTTGATATTAGTTACTAATATGTTCAGTATTTTTTTCCAGAGCAATAGAGATGTACACCAAGAGAATAAAATGGCTTCTGCAAGGTAGCAAAAGGGTGAGACCTGGATGCATGCTTTTAAATGCTCATAAATACTGTGAACTGATGTATATTATGAACGTCATTATTCTTGAATTTATAAAAAATATAATCATTGTTGGAACTTAAAATCTGTGGATTTACCTATGACAGAAATGGCATTAATGTAATCATTTGATGGAATTTAAAATCTGTGGATATGCCTATAGAGAAATGGCATTTAATGGCAATAATGTTTTATGCTGGGCATTTCAATTTGTGGTTTAAAGCAATCTCTGTACAGCCATTCATGTTTATATCCTAAAATATAGAGTGATTTATTTATGAACAGTGTGCTGTGAGTCTGTGTTCTCAAAATAAGTAACAGAAAAGAGTGAAAGACAACAAGCTTTGTAAAATTTAAAAAATAGTTTATTTTCCTAAAATAAAAAGTGAAAATGAAAAAAAAACTTACAGTATTGTGAATTAAATCGAAAACAATTCCAAGAATTACAAACACAAGTCCTAATAATTTAAGTCCTGAATAAAATTCAGTAAAAGTCTGGAATAAATCCAAAAACTGAAGATGATACTGTGTATGTTATAGCTACTAGTGTGTTGATGTGCCAAAAGTCATTTGTTGAATCACAGAAATATAATTCCAGGTTTGAATACACTATAAATTCCAGTGAATGCTATATCCAAGAATTTTATCAGACCAATTTTGTATTTCCAGAGAAAATAATCGCTTGAATTCAATAATTTGAAGAAATACAATTTCCAGCCCAATTACTGGACACAACATTTAATACAATTTCAAGGTGCTAAATTTTAAAAGCAAATGATAAAATTCTCTTAGTTACACCATATATAGTTCTCTACTTGACCTCAGGTCACAGTTAGCATTTTTTTATTTAAAAAACCCAAACATTATCTAATGGAAAATAACCTTCTAGAATAATCTTGATGTTTACAAAACAGTAATCTGGATTATGTATAATTCACTTAGGAAATTCAAAAACCCTTGACCCAAATAAACATATTTACTTTTTCTGTTAATAATAATACATGTACTAGTTTTAAACTCATGCATAGAGAGAATAATTGAGCCAGGTATTAATTGTTTATACAGAATAAAATAAAAAAGTCAATCAGGTCAAGCAGAAATGAAGTTGATAAGTTCAAACCCAACAATGTTACATTACAATAGCTTGTATTGAAATAAAAATTTAAAAAGAATAATTTTAAAAAGCCTAACAAACAATGTCAATCAAAAATACATAACAAGTGAAACTGATGCTTACAAACACCCTAGTTTTAAGGCTATCATTCTAAAATGAGAGAAACTGAAAGAAGTGAATTATATCTATAATATTTAGTGAACTTTATAACAGAAACCAGCTCAGTATAATGACCATTTTGCAAAAATTACATGGATAATCAAATTAGCCAAGTTTTACAGTATTCAGTCCAAATTCACACAAACACTTTTACCAAAATTTCCTTTGACTAAAATTAATCAATTCATTTTGTCAAAATATGGTAACATACATACTTGCTTGCTGACAACTGAACAGACCCCTATCTGCAGTTACATTATATGCCAGCAGATCTGAGTCTATGCTGTTTGTTAGAAGTAATTAGAGGAATAAACAACTTAAACCATGATCTGCCAGTACATTATACAACGGTAGATCTGGGTCTATGTTGTTTACATTTCAACTTCTAAGTGAGTACATTATGTACATTGACCAGCTCTTGTTTTCTTTTATTATAGATTATCAGATTTTTCATAACTTTTTATTTTCTTTTTTAAAATGTACCATGGTTCCCCACTTATACGGCTTTATCAAAAGGTGTGAGTCTGTCTTATGATGTGCTCCCATAGTATGCCTTTTTGAAATGCAGCATTACTTATTTGTCACCCTCACTAGATACCACCTTTTCTTATGAGGCCTATTTTTCATTGCAGAATTGTTGGCCTCCTGAGAGAAGTTCAACTATAATTATGATATAACCAGTAATAAATATTTAGTGGTATTACACAACCATACATACCATATATACATGCTTTTAAGTCAAGACTAACTGCAAGAAACATAGACGTTCACCTGCCATCACATACTACGCTGGCATGTGAGAGTCTGTGTTGTTGGTTCTACCGAGTACTTCTAGCAAACTGCTTAGACCCAGTTCTGCCAGCACATTATGTGAAGGAAGATCTGGTTCTGTGCAGATTGCAGTGGGACTTATAAGTATAGATTGTATTTTCTATATCAGGGGTCGGTTTTACATAGTAAGAGAGTAACACTTTTAAAATCAAGATTTTGGCCGTTCTTCGCATGCCACACAAAACCACTTGATGTGCTACATTGTGGCATGTGTGCTGTAGGTTGCTGACCCCCTGTTCTATATCGTTTGAAAGGTGTGAGGTATTATGCTCTTTAATTTTTAAACATTAATTTCAGAAAACTTCCAGCCAAATTATTCTCCAAAGTAGATTTTAGTATCAAAGACCTATATCTATCTACAGTGTAATGGTTGAAATATACTGGTAACTTTATATCTACCTGCAGGTTTTTGGGAATATACACGCCAACAGAATTGTAATACTTGCTGATTCATCAGATGCTAACACTGGCTTTGGGAGATTGACTGCATTTCAGGAGTCTCTTCTTGTAAGTTAACTTTCTTTTAAGGAATGATCTTAGGGTCAACAAATACTGAAAATGAGCCCCAAGTTTGATTTCAGTTATACTTGTCCCAAGATTATGATGCAGAATTCTTAAACTTAGCGATATGGTTTGAAAATTGTTTCCCTCTGAGGAAGCTCAGACATCAATTTGATTTCTTGCTTATGCTGCAGTGTCCATTAAAGCATGACAAATTTTGTATCAGTCTTTCTTCAGAGCTAGAGCAGCTAAGCTCCATTTATCTCTAATTTACTCCATTCTAATGTATATGATTATAATCCATTGATCTCTAGTATACTCAATTCTAATACATATGATTATAATCCATTGATCTCTAGTATACTCAATTCTAATGTATATGATTATAATCCATTTATCTATATTATACTCCATTCCATTGTGCATGATTCTAATCCATTTATCTCTAGTATACTCCATTCTAATGTAGATGATTATAATCCATTGATCTCTAATACACTCAATTCTAATACATATGATTATAATCCATTGATCTCTAGTATACTCAATTCTAATGTATATGATTATAATCCATTGATCTCTAATACACTCAATTCTAATACATATGATTATAATCCTTTGATCTCTAGTATACTCCATTACAATGCATATGATTCTAATCCATTGATCTCTAATATACTCAATTCTAATACATATGATTATAATCCATTGATCTCTAGTATACTCCATTCCATTGCATATGATTCTAATCCTTTGATCTCTAGTATACTCCATTACAATGCATATGATTCTAATCCATTTATCTCTAGTACACTCCATTCCAATGCATATGATTCTAATCCATTTATCTCTATTATGCTCCATTCCAATACATATGATTCTAATCCATTTATCTCTATTACACTCCATTCCCATGCATATGATTCTAATCCATTTATCTCTAGTACACTCCATTCCAATGCATATGATTCTAATCCATTTATCTTTATTATACTCCATTCCAATGCATATGATTCTAATCCATTTATCTCTATTATACTCCATTCCAATGCATATGATTCTAATCCATTTATCTTTATTATACTCCATTCCAATGCATATGATTCTAATCCATTTATCTCTATTATACTCCATTCCAATGCATATGATTCTAATCCATTTATCTCTAGAATACTCTGTTTAAATGCATCTGATTCTAATCCATTTATCTCTATTATACTCCATTCCAATGCATATGATTCTAATCCATTTATCTCTATTACACTCCATTTCAATTCATATGATTCTAATCCATTTATCTATATTATACTCAATTCCAATGCATATGATTCTAATCCATTTATCTATATTATACTCTGTTTCAATGTATATGATTTTAATCCATTTATCTGTAGTACACTCCATTCCAATGCATATGATTTTAATCCATTTATCTGTAGTACACTCCATTCCAATGCATATGATTCTAATCCATTTATCTATATTATACTCTGTTTCAATGCATATGATTTTAATCCATTTATCTGTAGTACACTCCATTCCAATGCATATGATTTTTATCTGTAGTACACTCCATTCCAATGCATATGATTTTAATCCATTTATCTGATTCCAATGCATATGATTCTAATCCATTTATCTATATTATACTCTATTTCAATGCATATGATTCTAATCCTGTTTTCTCTAGTACACTCCATTCCAATGCATATGATTCTAATCTATTTAAATATGCCAGTTTTATATTATCATTAATATGTTAAATCAGTAGCATGTTTTACTTTGAACTTTCTGTATCACAAGTCCCTTCCAATTTCTAGTCACAGACTCTCATTTACATTTAGTCTTTAGATTTTCTGATTTTATAGAAATTTGGCTCTGGACTGCAGTTTTAAAAATTATAATAAATATTGTAATAAAGCTCTCACTAAGAGCATGTACTTGAATATGTAAATCCAATAGCACTTACTAATACATTTTTTAAACTTTTTATCTGTTATTACATAGTTTATTTTGGAATTCTAAATATTTGATTATTTACACATCAATTAAGTCCAACTGCCAACAGTCTAAACCCATACACCTTGATTTGCTGTTGCATAATGTACTTGAAGATCCAGGTCTGTGCTGTAGGATCTTATCATTGCTCCTGGCAAGCAGCAGATACCCAGATCTGCGGGCATATTATACAGTGTCAGATCTGGTTCCATGCAAAGTGCAGTTGGACTCAACTTATCAATGAGTATATATGGTAATCTGTAAAGATCTACCTCAAAAAAATTGACATGAAATATTTCAACAAAAATAAGTCGTTACTGTCTTGATGACTGCTTCTGGATACTGTCTTTATGACTGTAAACAATCTACAAACAAAATGTTAGAGCTCATGATGTGAGCAAATTTCATCAACATTATCATAGAATAGTAATCTTCATATTTCACAGAATTCGTCATAAATCTTTAAAATTTTATTTCACAATGCAAGAATATTTCTACCAAAGTGATGGCTGTTAATGCATAGTGTGCAGTTGATTTTGAAGTTTCATGAATTAATAAATCCTGTAAGCTATTGAGGTTAAGAAAATAAATAATACCACTATGTTTTAACCTTTGTCGAAGTACACAAAAGCGTTTAAGTACACATCAATGTGTCATTATGAGAAACTAGAAATTACACAGGTTTACATGTTTATACAAATGCATCATTTCTGGAGATCTTGAAATCAATATTCTAAGTAATTTTTCTGTGATGTTCATGGTAGGACCATGTGGTGATTGGACTAAAAATAGAAACCTGGAAAACCTGTAGTGATATGAGTTCCTTGCTGGTGTTACAAATTAATAATTTTTATTATGCCATGTCACATGATGTGATTTTAACCAATCAAAATGCTTTATTAAGGCTTATAATTTTTTAATATGTTAGATATCAGTATAAAAGAAAGAAACACCAAACTTTTACCTTATAACTTGTCCTATTAATTAGCATACTTTTTAAAAATCATATTTCTGATAAAAATTAACATATATTAACAACACTTTTGTTAATGTCTGCTAATTTTAGTGAAACATATACTCAAGGTATAGCATTACGAGAATGTATTTCATGAGGACTGCTACTAATTTCAATGGCCTACAGTCCAGTGTTATTTCTGATAAGCTGTAAGTGATTGATTGTTCATGATGGGTCGGTTTGTATATCATCTGTTGAAAGTTTTAATTCTTTCTTTGTTATATATTAATATGTATAATGATTTTCACATTGCAGCATTTAATTGATGAGCAGGTCTCTCAAAAGAAGGGTATCTACCTGGTCTCATTTGGAACAGACGTTGACCCCTTATGGCCCTGTGTGAGGGATGTAAACTGTAGAATGTGAGTATTACAGCGATTCTTTATGTGTTTTTTCATGGTCATCATAAGACAGAGATAGACATTGGTTGCATTTGTATGCATTATACACTTCATTAGTTTGTTTCAAAATCAACAGAAACAAAAACATTGTTATATATTTTATTCTTACCACACAAAGTTATTAATACAGGTAAAAACCCATTATAACGCAGTGCTTGGGGTCCAAAGAATAACATCACAATACAATGTGGTGCCAGAATTAAAAATCTGCTATGGATATAAATAATTAGCTTTTTTTGAGAGCATGTATTTAGGATGTTGAAAAGAAAGGACACCATAAATTAAAAAATTGGAGCCATGCTGCCTTCACATTATAATCAGAATCACATTATAATGAATTGTGTTATAACAGGTTTTACCTGTATGATTTATTTACAAAGATTATAAGTTAGATTTAGTATTAAGGAGATTTTAAGGTCCTGCTGTTTGTAGTTAGTCTGATCCATCCATCCATCCGTAAATCCATCCATCTTTAGAGGCTCATATGTCTATAAATTACTCTGCAAAAAAAATGATTTGGCAGGCATATTTGAATACATGTGTAGATGACATAATTAGATTTTTAAGCCAATAAACCTATTTTTCCAATTTTTTAAAAAATGTTTTATATCATGTTTGGTTCATGAATTAACATTTTTTTAACTGGAAAATCTATGTATATGCTTGCATGTATATTATAGGACATATTATGGAATTAGCGTGTATTACTGTTCTTGTTCAAAAGAGTGGCACATTATTTGTTCAATATACTTGGTGTTAAAACTAAATAGATTTAGTATATGATGAAGTGCTGTACTATAATGATGCTTTAACAGTAAAATATTTAAATTACAATGTATACTTACTTATAGGTATAGTCCAAATGAAAACTGCAAAGACTGAGATCTGTCATCTCATAATGTTCCTGCAAATCTGGGTCTATGCAGTTTGTTTGGAGTTATCAGTAGAACTGACAACATAGACACTGATCCGCCCATGCATCATAATTAGGCAAAGCATAGTCTATGGTGTTTACAGTTTGACTTGACTTTAAAGTAAATATATATGGTAATATATTTTTAATAATGCTTGAAAATTCCCATCTTCTTTGCTAAAAGGATGATCTCATTAAACTTGAAACTAAAACGTGAAAGTATCTGTAACGTCATTGTTCTTATGGAATACACTTGATATTATAATTAGCGGTCTATCATTGTCCAAATTGTTGGGAAAAGTAAACTTCCATGATCATTCAGACCAGGAAAGTAAGACTGCTCTGGTGGCCTAGTGGTTAGACCATCTGCCTTGGGTGTGGGAGGTCATAGGTTCAAACCCCTGCTGAGTCATACCACAGACATTAAAAATGGTACTAACAGCTGCCTTGCTTGCCGCTCAGCAATAAGAGGTTAGTGTTAGGGCTGGTTGGTCTGGTGTCAGGATAATGTGACTGGGTGGGACATCATGCCACATGTCTGCAAACATGATGCCCCAGTGTTAGACATCACTATAAACTGTCACACTGCAGATATTGTAGCAATATGACTGAAAAATTGTTAAAGCAACATTAAAAATCTAAATCACACACACACACACACACACACACACACACACCAGGAAAGTAACAACACATTCCCAGCTTACTTACAACTGTAATAATTACTGCACAGTGTGAGCAGTTACACATATTAGACAATTTGGTATTCAAACCTTGGGCAGTAAATGAATTGTTTTGTGTAGTCATACCTATCAGTAGCAGTCACCCATGGGAAATGGTGAAACTGACATTGTACACATGACATCTTATGGCAGGTTCACTATTTAATCTAGTCTTAACAACAAATACCTGGTACAAAATACCATTATTATTATTACTGTTATTGTCATTATTGTCTATTATTATTATTATTATTATTATTATTATTATTATTATTATTATTATTATTATTATTATTATTATTATTATTATTATTATTATTATTGTTGTTGTTGTTGTTGTTATTATTATTATTATTATTATTATTATTATTATTATTATTGTTGTTGTTGTTGTTATTATTATTATTATTATTATTATTATTATTATTATTATTATTATTATTATTATTATTTTTATTATTATTATTATAGGTAATCAGCATCATTTCTAATCAAAAGAATATACTGTATAATTTATTATTCATAAATTCTGGTGGAAAAGGATTTCAATCATAGACTTCTTCAAGCTTTCCCAAACTGTGTTGTTATGTAAAATGTATGGTACAGAAGTAGCTGTCTCAGCTGCTTGGAATGTATATTGTAGATGGCATTCAAAGTCACAGTAGTAAAAAACCTGGTACAAGTATAGAAAGTGTTAACTCAATGATTGACAGGTCATATTTGTTCAAAGATTTGGTATGTCTTTTAAGCAGAAACACTGTTCCAATCATATATTTACATTTTGTAGTTATCATTTCAACCTTACCTACGAAACATAAAAAGGGAGGCGGAGTAATGCTCGCAGAATGATGATTATGTCCAATGAATATTTATTCCAGCAATGAATTTGTAAACAATATTGAAATATTAAAATAGAAATAGAGAGATTGGCCAGTTTGATGTTACACTGACAGATTATCATGGTTACAGTACATAAAAGCAAGATAAGGCATGTTTATACATCAATTCCACATGATATGTCTTTACTTTAATAATGCTGCCTTTCTTAGTAAACAGATACTTCATTGGCATCTTCTCTGTTTTTGAGCGACCACATTAAAGAGCTAGACACTGTCTTTAGGATGGGAAACGTGGTTGTTAACAACAGCAAACAGGTTACCATGTAATACATGACTTTTATAGATAAAATTTTATTGTGGTATAAATGGGAACTACCATTGTAACAAGGTGACCAATAAAAAAAGGTGACCCATAAGGCATGTTTAATTTATTGATACCGTAATATCTTGGACATAATACGCATACATGTATAAAATGCACCCAGACTTTCTCCTTTCACTGTAATGCAAAAATCTTAACACCTATGTATAATACGCACCTGGATTTCTTCATTTTGTATGTGTAGATACTTGAGAACACCAGTGCTTAATTGGTGCATAATTGATCAAAGTCAGTGCTATAGCCTACAGAACATTCCTAAAAATCATTTTGATTATCTTTTGGTGGACAGAACAGTACCAGTATTTATCACTAAAATATAGCTACAGGTATTCTATTTAATAATGTATATAGTGCCCTACAATAAAACTTCAATAAAGTTACATCTAAGTATAATACATACCCTGAGTTTAGAAAGAAATTTTTTTAAAAAAACTGCGTATTATAACTGATATTTTATGATAGTTATTGTATTGTTTTCACAATATGACAAGTAAAGTACCACAACCAAAAAAGTTAACAGTAGATTTAATCTTCACAACTCTCCATGTTCAAATTTTTAGTATAATATAGAACCAAGATTATAAATAATACAAAACTTTTATAAATAGATTCACATTTATTCACATTTTTGTTCACATTTTTATTCACATTTTTATTTGCATTTTTCAGCATTGAAGAAGCTAAGGAATTTGTAATGAGGATGTCCCCCAAAGGAGGCTGCAATCTTCTCAAAGCCATGAAACATGTGTATAAGCTTGAAGACATTGATTCCATTGTCATTATACTGGGCAGTGTGTATGTATTTAATTAGGACAAAAACAATTATGTCAGCATATTGCAGTTATTATATACTGCTGTCAAACTGTTCTTTTTAAATGTATAAGAATATAATATAAAACTTGTTGCAATTTTCCTTTTTTTATTAAACCTTAGCAAACTGATGTTAATTAGTTTGATCTGACAAATATGAGTAGATGCAGTTTGTTAGGAGTATTCGGTAGAGCAAACAACATACACCCTGATATGCCAGTACATTATGAGATGCAGATTAGGGTACATGTTCTACTTGTACACAAGTATACACAGTACTGTGTAGGTACCGACAGTGTATATGCAGAATTAGTATAGTGGTGTTCCTGCAGTCAATCAGACACTTGAGGACTGGTGGGCATTATGCAAATGAACAACAGCAAGAAAAAAGAATAACTGTTGCTTTCAATTTGGCAAGCTGTGTGCTTTTCATTAAACTCGGTAGAGAGAAAAGGTCATGTTTTATTCATCAGATAAGCATTTATTGCCAAATGAGATGAACTCGAACTGCATGATCAGTAATTTAGATAAGAGATTGGTATGGATGTATGCTGGCATATTTGATTTGTTCGGATTGCAGTTTCATATAACCTGTAACAAAAATGCAAAAGCAGTGGCTAATTGGAGACAAATGCATATTTTAGTCACATGTCCCACTGATGTACAACATAAATTCGTTTGTGAATCTTCCAGTGAAATGAAAGGTATTGGAAAATAGAGAAATTTTTATTTGTTATTTCTTGTGTTATATCTGTAATTGTTTTATAATGAATGGCACTGTAATAGAAGAAAACTGTATGTAGTGCCACATCTGGATCTATGCTGATTGCATTTATATATGCTTTATACACCAGCAAAAATAGAATGTTGATCATCCATTTGTACAATGTGTTAATTTTTTTCACAGGCCTGATCAATCAGCAGAACTGTTATGTGACTATATTTACCAGATGGGTGTTGGGCGCAACATACCTTTGCATGCAGTAGCCTACGACTGCAGCAACCATATGACAAATGTGAGTACTTTTCTTTTAGCTCCACTGGTCGTAGACCAGAAGATCTTATGCAAAATGGTGACAATCAATGTTTTAAATTGGTGCTATTGTTTGCATTGCATACCGCAATTAATTAATCAAAACCATCCTTTAAAATACTGATGACACCTGGGTGAAATTGAGTTTGGTGACATAGAAGTTACTGACATCAGTAAGGTGTAGTGAATCATAACATAGTTAATAGACCTGTTATGTTTTTAAATAATATATCCTGTCATGAAGTTACGGTTGTTCTTTGCCTAAAGCATCTTGAGGAATGATTGAAGGGTCCGGTGCAGGATTTCTAAGTGATAAAGTTAGCTGGAATTATTGACACATAATTTTGCAACTTAATCAGCCTAATGTGAAATAACACCTCATGACATTAAAATTGTCAAAGTTAGAGGTAGCACAAATACAGAGACTGGTGGAATATTTTCATTTGTTACAGTCATTTTAGCATTGTTTGTACCTGTATCTACCATGGTTTCAAAAGCAGTTGTTAGTGGCTTTTGGAACTGCAGTTAGGGAACACATAGCATTTTTTACAAAAATTAAAGAAAAAGAAAAGTTCTTCCATTATCCCATTGACCATAGTGGACTTGGCAGTCAAAGTCCTCAGTTGTAAACTCATTCACAATTTGACCAATTTTGATTTACTAGCGATGGTAAAATCAGTCAGACATATCTGAGGTGCCTTTATGCAGGATGAACTTGCATTGATAATTCCCCTCACAAGAGAAACTGGCATCATCAGTCTGGATTTAACAACTGGACTTGGGGTTCATTCTTTAATATTCATGGTACCTGGGTTCATTCTTTAGTATTCATGGTACTGGGGTTCATTCTTTAGTATTCATGGTACCTGGGTTCATTCTTTAGTATTCATGGTACTGGGGTTCATTCTTTAGTATTCATGGTACCTGGGTTCATTCTTTAGTATTCATGGTACCTGGGTTCATTCTTTAGTATTCATGGTACCTGGGTTCATTCTTTAGTATTCATGGTACTGGGGTTCATTCTTTAGTATTCATGGTACTGGGGTTCATTCTTTAGTATTCATGGTACTGGGGTTCATTCTTTAGTATTCATGGTACCTGGGTTCATTCTTTAGTATTCATGGTACTGGGGTTCATTCTTTAGTATTCATGGTACCTGGGTTCATTCTTTAGTATTCATGGTACTGGGGCTCATTCTTTAGTATTCATGGTACTGCCTTTCCATGTTTATGAGTTTGCATCATCACATGAAGTAGCTGATTATTTACATAAATGACAAAGTCATCAGCTGCTGTTTCTTGCAAAGCTGCACTCACAGACTTGTCTGAATGACTCCACATATGGATAACTTTTTGTCACAGCATTTGCATACACTTGAAGACTCACCAACCCTGCAAATGATGTCAGGATTGTAATTTCTTTAGATCAAACTGGAAAACTTCAAATGTCTAATGTAGATATTCAAGATATTGTTTTGAAGCTGTGAGGTGCAGTTACTAAATACCTGTCTGATATCAACAAATAAAGAGAATCTGAGTCTGGTATGTCAATTGCATTTATTGAAGCCTTTGTTGACACAAACATGGTATTGCCAGTTAAACAAATGAGTGCAGATCATGTTATGAATGTAAACTGAATTCATCTGATCCATCCAATATAACCACCATTATAGTCCATTTCATAAATAATGTTGTTGCTACTTACTCCTGAGTTGATGGTCATATCAGTATGGAGTTTTGACTGTAAAACTTATTATGAGGTCAAGTTGGTCTTAAATGAAAATGGTGTTAAGTTTATATCCATTATGGATGCCACAATTGCCATCTTGAAAATGTTGTTATTGCTACTCAACCTGTCAAAAGCTGATGGTTATATCAATGTAAAATTGTCACTGTAAATGAAATTGTGCAGACCTTAAAGTCCAATATATCCACCATGGTGGCCATTTTGAAAATCTTGCTATTATATACCATTGATTAGAAGGTGATATCAGTATGAGGTTTTTTATGATGTCTAATTGGTATGATATGAAAATGGTGCTAGTCTGAGAGCAAATATGGACATCTTTAAAATTGTGTTATTGATACCCATGAATGATGGTCATATTGACATGGGTTTTTCCATTAAAACACCTTTTACTTTATGTAGTTTGGCCTAAATGAAAATTATGCCAATGTAACCATCCAAAAATTTGAAAAATATCACAATATGTACTGTATGTGGATGGTCATGCCAACATATTCAATAAAACCATTTTTCATGTGATATATAGTTTATTCCTGTCTTAAAATGATGCTGATGTAACTCAAAAATGGCTGCCTTGATGGCCATAGTGAAATGATTCATATGACTATGTCTCATGAATGCACAGTCTTATCAACATGGTATTTTAACTAAAACAATATTATAGCATTATTTCTAAATGATCTGCAACACACATTTAATTGTATACCAATGATTAGCAACACACATTTAATTGTATTCCAATGATTAGCAACACACATTTAATTGTATACCAATGATCTGCAACACACATTTAATTGTATACCAATGATTAGCAACACACATTTAATTGTATTCCAATGAATGATCTGCAACACACATTTAATTGTATTCCATTGATCTGCAACACACATTTAATTGCATTCCAATGATCTGCAACACACATTTAATTGCATTCCAATGATTAGCAACACACATTTAATTGTATACCAATGATTAGCAACACACATTTAATTATATACCAATGAATGATCTGCAATACACATTTAATTGTATTCCAATGATCTGCCAATGAATGATCTGCAACACACATTTAATTGTATACCAATGATAATAACACACATTTAATTGTATTCCAATGATCTGCCAATGAATGATCTGCAACACACATTTAATTGTATTCCAATGATCTGCAACACACATTTAATTGTATACCAATGATCTGCAACACACATTTAATTGTATACCAATGATTAGCAACACACATTTAATTGTATACCAATGATTAGCAACACACATTTAATTGTATTCCAATGATAATAACACACATTTAATTGTATTCCAATGATCTGCCAATGAATGATCTGCAACACACATTTAATTGTATTCCAATGATCTGCAACACACATTTAATTGTATACCAATGATCTGCAACACACATTTAATTGTATACCAATGATTAGCAACACACATTTAATTGTATACCAATGATTAGCAACACACATTTAATTGTATTCCAATGAATGATCTGCAACACACATTTAATTGTATTCCAATGATCTGCAACACACATTTAATTGTATTCCATTAATCTGCAACACACATTTAATTTCATTCCAATGATCTGCAACACACATTTAATTGCATTCCATTGATCTGCAACATACATTTAATTGTATTCCATTGATCTGCCACACACATTTAATTGCATTCCAATTATTAGCAACACACATTTAATTACATTCCAATGATCTGCAACACACATTTAATTGCATTCCAATGATCTGCAGCACATACTTAATTGCATTCCAATGATCTGCAACACACATTTAATTGCATTCCAATGATCTGTCACACACATTTAATTGCATTCCAATTATTAGCAACACACATTTAATTGTATTCCAATGATCTGCAACACACATTTAATTGCATTCCAATGATCTGCTGCACATATTTAATTGCATTCCAATGATCTGCAACACACATTTAATTGCATTCCAATGATCTACAACACACAATTAATTGTATTAAAATTAACAGATTGATAGTATTCTCACATTGAATTTATGGGCAAAGGTTTTGACTTTGGTTTTTTTGTAAGCTGTAATGGTTTATAAGCATGATAATGCAAACAGGTATGAATGGACTGTTTTCAAATCTAGTTTGTCATAATATCTGATGAATACTTTGGATAATGGCACTTTGATATTTTTATTTTCAAAAGGATAATAATTAAAGACTAAACCAAACTTAGCGCATTTGTATATCTTGACATTGTCTGAGACAAGTTGAATGATTTTTAATCCATAATATCAGATTTCAGCTCAGTAGCCATGACTGAGAATTTTATCCTGTAGCTAATGGTTTCTTGTTGACTCAGACATGAATACAAATATCTTTGTTATCAATTGTTTTTCTTTGAGTCATTCAATAACATCAGTGATGGTTTCAGTACACATTGGTTAATAGTTTTATCCTGGATTTGTGAAGATTATTTTAAGCCAGTTGTGTGGTGTCAGTCCCTTTGAGGAACTCATGTTAAACCCTGAAATGTTAGCACAGTGGTACCACATGATAAGGCATCTCAATACAGCACAGTTCTTCCTATAACACAATTCAGGCTGTAGGATAAAATTTTGGAATAAATGTAGTTTTGGTATTGAACCTACCTTATGCTTCCTCTGAACAGCATTATTTTGTGGGATCATTCTATATTAAATATGTACTTGCTTATACATTGGGTTCAACTGCAAACAACACTGACCCTAATTGGCCATCTAGTAATGCAAGGTCTGTGTTGCTTGTTCTACTGACTGCTTCCAGCAAATTGCATAGACCCAGACCTTCCAACACATCATACAATGCAGATCTGGTCTATGCAAGCTGTAGTTGGATCTAATTTGTATGCAAGTTATGCATGGTTGATATCACTTAATAAGGGCAACATATTTATATCAACAATGTTTAAAATATATGTTTATATACATTTATTTTAAAAGTTATGTAATGTTTTCATTTGGTATAGTTGTTTTATGTATCTATTACAATATGGCTAAAGTTGATTTGATTCCAGTCTTGCCTGACAGCATTGTTGTTATATTATTATTATAGTCACTTAAAAAATAATCTTTTGTTATCTGTTATCAAAGCATGGCCCATCATGTTCAAAAGCTATATGATTAATTTTCTAAACAGATTTTTTTGGGACATTTTTTTCCAAAATTGTTCTAAATATGTAAACATAATGTATGGACATTTATGCATTTGTTCCTGCACAGTTAACACTAAGGAGTCTGGCAGAGGCCTCTGGGGGCAGATACCATTGTTACACAGCTTCTTGTGAAGTAAGTAACTTGTATCATTACTATTTTGTAGTATGCTGTCTTGCCTGTTTTTTTATCTAACACCCTATATTCCTCTATCTCTCCCTTATTTCAAGTGCATAGTGTCCCATTTATGATTGCATATCATATTGTTATGGTTAGTATTCAGGTGTTTTTAAAAATGAAATCATAAGAAAGAACATGGGAGAGTGGATTTTTAATATGCCCACAGTGAATGCCTGCAACCAGGAAGTGTTGTACCAAGAACATAACTAGTTGGTGACCTTTCTAATGCCCATTATGTCTCATTTTCACACAGTTGTGAGTACAGTTCTTTTACTATGGAACAGATGTGTAACAGAGATTGCCTTTATGAATTATTGTATCATGAGTACAGGTCAACAGATGGGTAGTACAGTATGCCTTTATGAATTATTGCATCATGAGTACAGGTCAACAGATGGGTAGTACAGTATGTCTTTATGAATTATTGTATCATGAGTACAGGTCAACAGATGGGTAGTACAGTATGTCTTTATGAATTATTGCATCATGAGTACAGGTCAACAGATGTGTAGTACAGTATGCCTTTATGAATTATTGCATCATGAGTACAGGTCAACAGATGTGTAGTACAGTATGTCTTTATGAATTATTGCATCATGAGTACAGGCCTACAGATGTGTAGTAGAGTATGCCTTTATGAATTATTGCATCATGAGTACAGGTCAACAGATGGGTAGTACAGTATGTCTTTATGAATTATTGCATCATGAGTACAGGTCAACAGATGGGTAGTACAGTATGTCTTTATAAATTATTGTATAATGAGTACAGGTCAACAGATGTGTAGTACAGTATGCCTTTATGAATTATTGCATCATGAGTACAGGCCTACAGATATGTAGTAGAGAAATTGCCTCTATCAGTTATTGTACCATCATTGCAAGTCATGGGCAACAATCTGCCACACTTTTTTTTAACCTGTGGCTGCCTAAGATAAAACTTTCTCATTTTTCCTGGATATATGCATACAAAAACCCACAATCAACAATACAATGTAAGATCTTCTACACATAAATTAGAAGTGATTATTTTTCGACAGATAAGTGACTGCATTTTGAAAAAAGAATTTTAATTGGCTCATTCAGTTGGCATAAAGCTCAATATTGCAAGAATATTTTACTTGCACTCAAAAGTATTAGTTAAAACAGATTTATGGAAATTGAAATTGTATAACAGGCAACCATGGATGATAAGAAAGCATAGAAGACATTTACTTGTGACTTGCAACTAAGTCAGTGCACATGTGTTAAATTTCTGACATGAATCAGTAAAATTACATGGTAGAGGCATTTTAATTTAATCCTGTCCTTCTGTTCATGTGTCAAATTTCTAACATGAATCAGTCAAATTTCTGAACTAAAATTTCTGACATGAATCAATCAAATTATGTGGTAGAGGCATTTTGATTTAATCCTCTCCTTCTGTTCATGTGTCAAATTTCTGACATGAATTAGTCAAATTTCTGAACTAAAATTTCTGACATGAATCATTCAAATTATATGGTATAGGCATTTTGATTTAATCCTGTCCTTCTGTCCATGTGTCAAATTTCTGACATGAATCAGTCAAATTTCTAAAATTAAAATTTCTGACATGAATCAGTCAAATTACTGGTAGAGGCATCTTGATTTAATCATGTCCTCTTGTCCATGTGTCAGTTCTTCTGTAAGTCCAACTTGTGTTTCAGTTCTGAGTGAGAAAAATGAAAGTTTGTAAGCTTGTGCATTATGCAGTTTGCAGTACGACCCAACTTAAAAATTCAGTATATGTGGTAGATGTTTCATCTGATTAGATTTTTGTTGCATTTTAAGCTTTTAAAAATAATTTTGATTTCTTTTTATTGAAATTTCTGCACTTTGACCTTTTTGTCATAGTGAGGATAATTTTACAACCACAAATCTAGTCTTTATAATAAATTAATTAGCATTGCTAATTTTGATGTAATAAGCCATACCGTAAGCATTATGTTATGATTTTAACTCATAGTATCGATTTGTTAAGAAAAAAAATGACAGAAAAGAATAGAACAGACAAAACAAAATTGTTTCAAATTCATAAACAGGGCAAAAAAATTACTTTTTAAGATATATTGTAATGTCAGAAAATAAATGTTTTTGTTAGTATGGACATTTTTTGCTTAGGACAGGTATTACAAGGGACTTTTACTTTTTTGAAAAGTATCACAATGCCTTAAGAAGATAACAAATATGCATGAAAAAAATCTCGGAAAGTGTGTAGGTCTTTTACTACATGTCTTGAGATGAAATTAATGCCATTTAAATAATCACAAATATTTGTCCCTTGTTTAAAACTTCTACAGGAATCATCCCTGTTCTCTTTTTCTAACTTTCATTCATGTTTTGGTTATAATTCTTCAAAAGTAAAAGTAATTAAAATCTGATTTTTAACAGTATTATACCTTTTTCCACATGGGAGATTTTTGTTACTGCATGTTATAGAACATAAGTGATATCATGTAATTGAACTTAAGATCTTGTTCATTAGTTGAAAGTCCAAACATGGTATGACTTGCAGAATTTCTTCATTAAAATAGATTACTCAGTTATAATACATCAAGAGAACTGCTACTACCTTGCAATCCAGCTCTCACTGGTTAAAACTTTTAAGCCAAAAAGCTACATATTATCTGCTCACCCAGGTGGCAGTTAGAGTGACCTCCCCTTGATACAGGGATTGGTGGCTGTCTATTCTGGACACTTCATATTAAAGTTATTTACAGGACCTAGTGCAAGCTAGAATTGGTATTCAGGAAGACCAAGCCATTGCATCAAAGGATATCATGCCTCATTTTGCCTTCAAAAGAGGGGAAGGATGATGTATCAACACAGACACTTTATCCTGAATAAAGTGGAATGTCTGTTTTACATATTGGACCAAACCCACACCAATGAATTTGCTTTGCATATCAGCTTATTAAGTCTGGACAGTTGTCACAAACACTGTATATGAGTGAAACTGTTCTCTAACTAATTATCCATGTTGTGGGATTGAGATCCAAGTACACTTCTCCAATCTTATCAGAGATCTTTCATCTTGAAAAGTTCAATTTGATTGGGAGGAACCTTTACCCATGGTGGAAAATGTTACCATTCTGGGTTGTTTGACAACTGGATAAAGATACAGTTTCATGAATTCTGCTCGATTTGCAGGAGGTAGAATTTGTTCCTTTCGAAGCCACTCTCTGACCTGATGTGTATTTCCAGACAGGTTATCTAGAAGCAGTGTCACATAACTTAGGGGTAAGGGGAATGTATTTCTCTCCACCTTTCACCTATTCTCATTAGGTATTATCACTGGGTAAAGTATTTTGAAGAAGCAACCAATTTTGTCTGGTAAAATATGTTTCTTTGATAATACATGTACTTACATAGTGCACATACACCTTCCAGTCTCCCCACACTTACATCCATATAGAAGGCATGCCTTCCACTCAAGTAGTAACTGACAATATCACAAGATTTGGTGCCAATCCTAATATCAAGGGAAGATCACTCTATCTAACTGCCACCTAGGTGAGCAGATAACTTTTAGCTTTTTTGATAAAAAGTTTTATCCTTGGAAGGCTTGATTTGCAAGGTAGTACTAGTTCTCCTAAGGTACTATGATTGGGTAAGTATGATTGAAGAAATATATTTTACTAGAAAAAAATTGGTTTATTATCGAGTTTTAAACATAAATGTTCAGCATGGTTGACAGTGTAAACACCAATATTTTGCTTGTCAAGGAACTTCATGCGAGCGGTTTTGTGAATGTAATGTAATATGAGCTAGAGGTTAGAAAGTTTCCAATCTCTGCTTATTTATAAGTCCCTGTTTATATAAAAAAAAATGTGCTGATCAAGCTGAAAAACACATTACTCACATGTATAGCTTTTTTGTAATTATTTGGACAGGAGCAGATTTACACAGGTACAGACATCAGTATCATCCTGAAGGAGATACAGAAAGTACAAGACATTATAAACAGGATAAAGGAAATGAGGCAGGGAATGATGGGAAGTGCTCTTATCAGTATAATGGATGAGGTAAACTAGTATGGTGATCATTCTTACATTATTATCAAATTAGAACGTTATATTGCAATAATACAGTTTCATATAGAATGAACCTTAAACAAAGTACACTTGCCATACACAGTTCTTGAACTAGGAGTCAACCCCAAGTTGTATATTTAGTATGGTAGTACACACAGTTCTTGAACTAGGAGTCAACCCCAAGTTGTATATTTAGTATGGTAGTACTCACAGTTCTTGAACTATGACAACCCCAAGTTGTATATTTAGTATGGTAGTTCACACAGTTCTTAAACTAGGAGTCAACCCCAAGTTGTATATTTAGTATGGTAGTACACACAGTTCTTGAACTAGGAGTCAACCCCAAGTTGTATATTTAGTATGGTAGTACACACAGTTTTTGAACTAGGAGTCAACCCCAAGTTGTATATTTAGTATGGTAGTACACACAGTTTTTGAACTAGGAGTCAACCCTAAGTTGTATATTTAGTATGGTAGTACACACAGTTCTTGAACTAGGAGTCAACCACAAGTTGTATATTTAGTATGGTAGTACACACAGTTCTTGAACTAGGAGTCAACCCCAAGTTGTATATTTAGTATGGTAGTACACACAGTTTTTGAACTAGGAGTCAACCCCAAGTTGTATATTTAGTATGGTAGTACACACAGTTTTTGAACTAGGAGTCAACCCCAAGTTGTATATTTAGTATAGTAGTACACACAGTTCTTGAACTAGGAGTCAACCACAAGTTGTATATTTAGTATAATAGTACACACAGTTCTTGAACTAGGAGTCAACCCCAAGTTGTATATTTAGTACTGTAGTATACACAGTTCTTGAACTAGGAGTCAACCCCAAGTTGTATATTTAATATGGTAGTACACACAGTTCTTGAACTAGCAGTCAACCCCAAGTTGTATATTTAGTATGGTAGTATAGCTGAAGTGTTGATGCATAAAAAATTTACAAATAGTTCACAGTCATTTTTAAAGTCTTTAGACCAAGTTTCCTCTGACCTTTACTATTCCAATTTAGATATTTTCTCATTTATGTTTGGATGTGGGGTCAGAGCTCATAGCTTATAAAAGTTGGCATTTGTTGAAACTACACCCTGTTGGTAAAGGGTAGCCACTTACTAAACCCAGCAAATATAAACAATCTTGCATTAAGCCCTACCAGCGTGAAATGGATAGGATGATGTGCTTGACCTCACACCCCAACATGTGTCATGAATGGAATAACAAAGGTTGCATGAAACCAGCAGTCCTTGACATACAAGTTTGCCTTGTAAATCTTACAAAAGTAGAAAAGATTTATGAAGCCTCATTTTGAAATAAGATGTGTAAAATCCTCATTTGTATTAACCCTCTAGAGGACTAATTGAATCTCTCGGATTTATGTGATAAGCTTAGAGAGAACTTGGATTATCATCCAGTCATTCAGACTTCCAGAAATTGCATATGATAGCATAATGCTGACTGGTGATGACTGAAACATTGATATCTTTCAGACTATTAAAACTTACAGTCTGACAGTAAGTCTGCTAGTCTGACATGACAATAAGTCTGACATGACAATAAGTGTTCTAGTCTGACAATAAGTGTATCAGTCTGATGGTAAGTTTTTTTGTCTGACTGGTAAGTGTATTTGTCTGACAGAACGTTTACTAGTCTGACAGTAACTGTACTAATCTGACAATTTATTACTCTGAGGGTAACTACTAACCACAGGGTAACAACTACTAATATAGAGGCTTGTAAGACTACTATCTATACTCAGTTTTAAGTCAAGTCCAGCTGTACATAATATGCCAGCAGATCTGGGTCTATACAGTTTGTTTGGAGTTATAAATAGAACAAACAAGATAATGTAATTCCATAGCACCTAATACAAAGTCAGCTGACACATGACAAGCTTCTTAGTCAACATCCACAGAATAAATCATTTGTATCATTTTGTTTAATTCAGTATGAGTAATTTTTACAACATTGTTATCATGTACTCTCCTATGATGTTTTACACATGTTTACTACTTAGGGTATGGATTCTCTATGTATTCATCCTTGAAGCCTTATACATATTTTATTGTAGCAGTAGATAAATTGTCAAGTTTTTTTTAAACAGCATTTATTGTCAAAAGACACTCAATTTTTGCATTTTATATATATATATATATATATATATATATATATATATATATATATATATATATATATATTTGTATAAATGTCCTTGTAGAAGGCCTTATAGAAGATTGGTCACATGACCAAATAAGTTTCTTTAAAAAAAAGTCATTATTATTATTATTATTATTATTATTATTATTATTATTATTATTATTATTATTATTATTATTATATTGTGACAGCAGATCAGAGTCTATGTTGTATGGACTTGACTTGCAATTGAGTATATGGTAGTTTGTCTGTATTTTTGCATACAGAGAGGTCATCCTGCATGTTTTTCAATCCACACACTTCAAAAATTGATTTTGGCACTAATTGTTTTGTATTTCAGATATCCACTGAAGTATCCAAGTTGCCACAGTCCAGATTCTTGCCACGACCTCCAGGCCATGACAGTCCTCTGAAGATAGAGTTTCAGAAATTTCATCCCAAAACTTCAGTTGAATGGATCAGACAGCATGGATTGAAGGGTAACATTATGTAAATTGACTAACATAACACAAACATAGGTGATAACAGCATGCCAGTATGTACTAGTATTAATGTCCACCGGCATTGCTTTTAGGTTCATTTCAAACATGCTATTCTTTGTTGAGCAAATGTTAAATGTACTCATATGTAACAAGAAAAAGTTAAAGATTGCCATTTGGTACAATTTTTATGACATGGTTTGATTAAAATAAATGTAGGTAAGTACAAACACTTGCAATTACATGAAAACTGTAGAGTATTCATGTTACTTCTCATGTCAATCAGAATCATAACTGAATATAATGAAATTCAAAATTTATTAAAATATATGTTGCAACCTCATTGTATAACATCAAATAATTAAATTAGGCTAATGTCTGTTTGCTTTCTTGAAAAAACAATGTGCTAATTTTAATCTGTGCTTAAGGGTTGGCAGGTGAAAGAGCTCTAAATTTTAATTTTTTAAAAATTTGTCATCTCTTTGATTGACAAATCTAACCATGTTATGGAATATATGGTTGATCTTATTAGAACGCTCATTTCAAATGAAATGTATGAAACAGTTGAGTCTTTGCAAGTGGAAGATTTAAGTTATAAGACGAGTTTCATAAATTTCATTTGAAATGAAGACAGATGTGAAATATAATTTATCACATGGGGATAAAAAGTGATTTTATTTGAACAAACTTCAGAATAGTGTAGTGAAATTGCTTTGAAATACATTTGGATGCCATGGTACTTACATCTTTCCATAGCATGATATTATGACAGCATTTGTAACATTATAATATCAATATATTAAACTAAATAACACAGTAGACATGTGATAATTTGTTATAACAAACACCTTGCTCAGTAATCAATCCATCACAGAAATTATTTTTCATAGTTATGAACAGTTGATAAATTGTGAATAATGTAGTAATGATGGAGAAAGTAACATTCCATTGGTAAAATGTTTTACATTTTTACTGTCAGATTATTTGAGACTGATGGCAAAATTGATGGTATCTAAATACTATTACGTACCCAGTAAAGTATCACATTTTTGGCTATGTTTCATTGATGTCATAAATGTTGGTAAAAATTGTTGGATATAATTTTGCCTCATTTTCATGTCCCATATATGAATCTTGTAATGTTTTGTGCTACTATGCATTGGAACTTGAGAAATATAAACTGGTGCTAGATAATATCTTTCCATTGCATTCCAGAATTATAATGATTAATTTTTGGGCACAAAATTCAAAGCCTAATTTATAAGTAAAGCCCATAAAATTGATCCACTTGTGTCTATATTTGTGACACTTGTGTCTATTGCTTTGTATTTCTCTGTTGTGTGCTTAAATTTTATCCATGATTGTAGGTCATACTTTAAGCAAATGGTCATTTGTAAAGAATATGTTTAGATAGTTAACTTTTGTCCATATTTGTAAGTTATAAATAAGTTGTTTGCTTATATTTTTAAATCAAGGTCTAACTTTATTTAAAAACTTAAAATGTTCTGGAAGTGAACTTGTGACCTACATCCCAGTGTTGTTATTGTGTCTTTGGTTTTATATGCAGTTTTGATAAACAGAATTATTCATTCCTGTTTTAATATCAGCCTGACGAATTGGAATTGCTTTCAGTTGTGTTCAGATATAATTTGAGAGGAATCATTTATTTGAATTATATATTAGAATTACAAAGTGCTGATTGAGTCTTTGGATTAAAATAACTTTGGGATTATTGAGGACTCATTCAAAGACATTCTGGATTATATCATTGTGGCACATCATGACATTTAGGACTATAGGAACTCATTAGGAATATTTTATACTTTTGGGCTTGTGGTTAAACATTTAGTATTATTTGGGATTTAATTCACAATACTTACAGTTCCTCATAAAGGTTTTACTTTGTAACTTAGATAATTAAATTGATTATTTAATTTTACTAAACTTTTAAGTTTTACTTCTTTCTGTTACTTAGTTTAAGATCACAGAGTCACAACACTATGCTTGCTACATTTATGTCTGCCCTTGTTACACTTGTGTCAATACTTGTTACACTTATGTCAATACTTGTTACAATTGTCTCAATACTTGTTACACACTTGTCAATGCTTGTTGCACTCATGTCAATGCTTGTTACACTTATGTCAATATTTGTTACACTTGTGTCAATTCTTGTTACACTTGTGTCAATACTTGTTACACTTATGTCTATACTTGTGTATTTGTTTTCACAGCCAAGAAGCTTGATTTATACCAGGTTCTAGCCCCTAATGCATACTCTTACAAGGAAGAATTCATCCCTATAATCAAGAAGGCTGTTCAGTCACAAGTCCATGAGGTAAGTTTTTGTCTATTTTCCTATTTTTGTCTGTATCTGAACCTTGCTGTTGCCATCCTAATATTATACCTCTCTTCTCTCTCTCTCTCTCTCTCTCTCTCTCTGAACTGTTGTGGGAATCTATTGTATAGCTTTTGTTGCTTGGCATTGGAATTTTTAAGTTATTAGCTCATTAAGATTATTTCAGTGTTAATGCATGGATTTAGATGAAATCTACCACAATTAGTGCTAATCCAAATGTCAGGAGCATACTTCAGTAAGATTATGTAATTATGTATATTACTGATAACTTTTGTACACATATATTTGAACTTTTTTTGTATTTCTTAAAGTAAATGACTGAGTCTTGCAAGACATGAATTAGTTAAATCTTATGGAAAATTGAATCCTCTTGTTTGATCTAATTTATATTTGATAAACATACACATGATTAGATGGAATAAAACATGACCTCACATTTTTCTCCAATAAATTTTCCAGAAAGCCATGGTTCAGTTCCAATGGCATGATGGCACAGTGAAAAATGTCCATGTAGACATGAGTCAGCTGTTTGAGTATCAGAAACAGCTGGCTGCTACAGTCTCCCTCTATGAGAGTCGTATTGACTGGCTGGCATCAGGCAGCAGACGAATTTTTGGAACTGTTGTGGAGAAAAAGTGAGAACAGAAGTTATGACATTTAAGCTCTCTCAACCAATAATATATCTTTGTTGGTTCCTGTACATCCTTGCTATAAGTCAAGCTTAACTGCAAACAATGTAGACCCTGGTCTGCCATTACAAAATGCATGGGCAGATTGGGATCTATATTTGTTCTATTGATTAATCCTAGCAAAATGAATCCTATCCAGACTGATTTGTTTTCTTCACTTTCAGTATGATTATCTTCCTAGCACAAATTAGTTTTAAAAAGATGACTAGTTTGTGTGTTTTCTAAAATATTTTACCTTATTATTGCCAATATATATATATATATATATATATATATATATATATATATATATATATATAGATATATATATATATATAACTTTATCAGTATTATTGGTAAACTCACTTTCACTTTCAGTATGATTATCTTCCAATCACAAATTAGTTTTAAAAAGATGACTAGTTTGTGTGTTTTCTAAAATATTTTACCTTATTATTGCCAATATATATATATATATATATATATATATATATATATATATATATATATATATATATATATATATATATATATATATATAACTTTATCAGTATTATTGGTAAACTCACTTTCACTTTCAGTATGATTATCTTCCAATCACAAATTAGTTTTAAAAAGATGACTAATTTGTGTGTTTTCTAAAATATTTTACTTTATTATTGCTTATATATATATATATATATATATATATATATATATATATATATATATATATATATATATATATATATATATATATATATATATATAACTTTATCAGTATTATTGGTAAACTCTTTTTCCTGTGATGAAAAAATTAATGAAATGAAACTTTTTTCTCCACACTAACTTTATTCATGTTTCTCGTTATAAAATCTTAAATCATTTTTGTCATTACATGCTTTTGCTTCAAATTCCAGTATTGTAATACTTGTGGATATGTCAGTTTCCAATGTCAGCTACCTGGTTCACATTCAGCACTCACTTCGACTTCTTATGGAGCAGCAAATTAGCAACAAGGAGTTCTTCAATGTCATTGCGTAAGTTTTGTCAGCCTTTTATTCTTTGTTAACTTTTATTAATTGTCATTAATGGAGCCACAGTAGATATGTTGGTAGTGTGTCAGACTTTAATTTTTCCATCATTATACAGCAAGTTATGTTATGCAATCTGGGTGAATTACATGTTGCTGAAAAGTCTTTTAAGTGGAGCAAATTATATGAAAACATGAAGAAAATTAGAATTTGAATAACATTATGCAGATCAGATCCAGTACCTAATTGTTGTAAAACAAATGTGTTACCACTGAGTTATTCAGGCCCTGAATTACTGTGGTAATAATATTTCACAGAACAGTATTCATGAGTCTTGCTACATTGTACAACATGCTGTAAACAGAACATCAAGCTGCCAGCAGACAGTATCCCATCATGACTGGTTGCATAAAAACGGCACATTGATGTATGCATATAGCCTTCAAGTTCAATATTTATTGCTCATTGTTTGTTTTTTTTTCTATAGTATAGAATAATTAAAATAGCATTATAGCTTGCATATATTTGAGTGGTGAATCCCAGATTAGTGTGCTACAGATAGATTTCACTCGTTGTGCTTTATTACTGTAGTGGATATTAGGATTGTTTTATTCTTTGTAGTTTATAAGATAGTTTTAATACTCAGAAATAGATCTAATAGTTTGGATTTTGTTCTACTGATAGAAATGATATAGGCAGCCATTTTGCATTGTGGGAAAATTTTCAATGTTCTTTTATCCCTAATTCCTGTAATACTCTAACAAATGACATCGTAAAAACTTTCAGAAAGCCTATTTTCTTGAAGGGATGGTCCCATCAGGTGATATTCTGAAATGACCCAGCAAACGGCATTTGTTTACCTAGGACATTCCTGAAGAAAATGTATGGAGATAATAGTGTGGCATACATATGAGCATTAATTGAAATGTGATAGAAGCAATAAAATGTGCTTGAATAGAAATGCAATAGCAATGAAATGTGCTTCAATTTAAATGTGTTGTATGTCTGAAACACTTGAAGTTTATTGTCACCTCTAAATTTATCATTGCTTATCTGCTGTTCTTGAATTTAGAACTACAGCTATGTAATAATAAATGAAACATCAAATTTTAAGCATTTTATCTGTTGTAAACATTATTTTGTCCTTTGCTGTACATGGACTCCTACACAATTAGTGAGATCAAATATAATGTAGAATATAATATCATGCAAATTTCTTTGGTATATTTTCAAGTTTTGGGAGTGCCACTGTAGCCTGGCGCCCTACAATGATGAAACCAACAGCCAAGAACCTACAGGATGCTTGGAGGTAATTTATAAGATATGGCTGATTTTGATGATCACAGAAAAGATCATCAAAGACCAGATCCAGAGTACTTCAAACACATTTCTTTCAGTTGGAGTAATTAAGTTTTACACTTTTTCTTTGATAAATCGTGAATAACATTTCCACAAGTAAGGGCAAATGATAGTAAGGGGGACTAATATTTTTGTTAACAATTGTGCTTGTGTCTGCTACTTTCATTGATTTATGTGAGTTCTAACTTACATTGTCCTACAATAATATTAGTCGAATAGATTTTAAAATTGATGGATATTTTTACAAAGTCACTTAAGTCAGCATATTGATGAGAGACTTATTGTAATTTAAGTTAACAAACATTATTCAAAAAGACATGCATCAGTTATGTTGGAGTTACCTCCCTTTCTAAATCGGAATGCATGTATCCATCATAAGCAAGGACAAGTATTAAATTAAAGCTTCATAGTTTGAATTCCAGACTGGTACAATGTTTGCATTGATTAGTTTGAGTTCCAGACTGGTTCACATGAACACATTTGCACTGATTAATTCCTCAAGATAACTTCTTTAAATGTCAGAATAAACAACTTTGATATCACATGCCAAATGACTGAGTACAACTTTACATTGTTTACTAATGAATACAGTCAGCATATGGAAGTTGCATTGTCATGAAACAAACAGTCAGATATAAAAAATGATAAGGAAAAATGAAAACTTGCAAGTTGTTTACATATATATCACTGCAGTTTTTGAGGATCAATTCACAGATAGTGAAAGGTAACCTTAGGACATGTCAGCAGTAAGACGACTTGTAAATGGCTGGAGACACATTTATCTATTAATTAGCTTTCTTCATTATGTCAGGTGAGCTTTAAAGTCATCAAGATACGTCTAAGTAAATAATGTGTCTTACCCTGATGATTTAGCATAGTTGCAGTAGTTTAACTACTTATATAACCTTTATTAGCCTACCTGGCCATAATGCAGTATGATCTTGTGGTATTGCAATATGTTTTGCATGCATTATGCATATGATCTTGTGGTATTGCAATGTGTTCTGCATGCATTGTGCATATGAGCTTGTGGTATTCCAATGTGTTCTGCATGCATTGTGCATATGAGCTTGTGGTATTGCACTGTTCTGCATGCATTGTGCATATGAGCTTATGGTATTGCAATGTGTTCTGCATGCATTGTGCATATGAGCTTGTGGTATTGCATTGTGTTCTGCATACATTGTGCATATGAGCTTGTGGTATTGCAATGTGTTCTGCATGCATTGTGCATATGAGCTTGTGGTATTGCAATGTGTTCTGCATGCATTGTGCATATGAGCTTGTGGTATTGCAATGTGTTTTGCATGCATTGTGCATCATCAGTCAACATTGGTATATTTATAATTCTTCACTAGGACCGCTCTGGTGGTGTATTGGGTATAGCATCTGCCTCAGCTGTGAGAGGTTGTAGGTTTAAATCCCAGCCGAATCATACCAAAGACTTATAAAAATGGTACTAACAGCTGCCTCACTAAGCACTCAGCATTAAGAGTTTAGTGTTAGGAATGGTCGGACTGGTGTCAGGATAACGTGAATGGGTGGAACATGATGCTACATGTCTGCGGCATGATGCCCCAGTGATAGACATCATGCCACACTGCAGACAACTTAGCAATATGGTATTGACTAAAAAATTGTTAATGTTAACAAATTTTAATCACACACACACACACACACACACACACACACACACATAAACACACACTTCTTTAAACATGACAGGCCATTTTCAATCAAAGTGAGTGGGAATGTTTCCACAATTTTGTTTATTGTGGCTCCTCCAGTAGTGTTTTAGCCTCCATAGCAATCAAAACAACACCTAATTGTGACTTCTGCAGAATGGCTCAACCAATTTTGATGAATCTTGGAAGGAATGCTTGTAGCACATCCTGTTCCAAAATGTTATCTTGGTTTGCTCCCCAATCAGTGGTAAGGATTCCTTAGCAAGCAGTTGGAAAACCTTTTTTGACTTTTCTAGACTGACTGTCAGTTTTGATGAAACTTTTTCTTGTTAGGAAATGCTTTTATAAAATGTTGCCCAGGATGACTCTGCTTGCAATAGTATAGCTTCCTTAGCAAACATACGAACAACCTGTTTTCATTTAATTCTCCTCAAGAGTTGATCTAGTTTTAATCAATCATGAATAGGAGTCTGTATTAGGACATGCTTAGTCAAAATTGTTTTCTTGGTGATTTCCCTTGTAGCAGTATAGCTTCCTTAACAACCATATGCAGAACCTGTTTTATTGGCATTTTCTCTACAATTACTAAACCAATTTAGATCAATCTTGGTAGGAGTGTTATAAGGACTTGCTCTTTCAGAATTGTGTAGGGTGTCTTTTCCCCAGCAATGATGTGGCTTTCATAGCAGCCATAATGAAGACCCATTTTAAACATCTCCAGAGCAGTTGAGCCTGTTTTTTAATCTTATTTGGTAGGAATGTCTGTTAGACTGTGCAATAGCAAAATTTAGTCTTGAGTGGTTCTTCTAGTAATATTCAATGGCAAAGTTTTTTTGACATATTCTCTTGAAAGACTGAGTCATTGTTGATCAAATGTGGTAGAAATATTCTTTAAGGATATGCTCTCTCAAATTTATGTCAACTGGGGTGGCTTCCTTAGCATCCATATACAAAACCTGTTTTCAACATTTTGTCCAGAATGGTTGAGATGGCTCCCATACAACAATATGACTTCCATATCAGTCAAATGGAAATATTGAATAATAGTTACCTTCCATCAGGTGAGGCCATTGTTGCTAAGTTATGTCTTAAAAAAATATATAATATAATAACTTTCCAAACCTGCCTTACCATATCAGACCTTGTGTCCTTTGTAGAATTTTAGGATGAATACCTTTCACATGGATGCATTAAAGATGCCATTGTAATATCTAGTCCATCTGAAATTACTCCAAGTAGAATCACATTGGCCTTTTAAATCCATGTGAGCAATATCAGACCCACTTGTACCTCATGTTATCTTTTTGATCTTATGACATTCTCTGTGTGTCCATTTCATTAGTCTGGATATTTTGCACTCTCATAAAACAAAGCACAAATGTTTGGTTCCAATTTTCTCATACTTTTCCAATTTACACTATTGAAACATAGTTTTAGCATTTAAAATGTGTTAATTTTGGACATGATTGAACTGTAGCAAAACAGTTTTACTTTGTCTTTATCCATTTCTTTATATTTTTGCCAACCATTAATTAGAGAAATAATGAGTCATCAGAGTATAGATTAATTAGGGAGTGGAGTATGTAGACAACTGTCTATCACATTTATTTAACTTACAATGTGGCAACACTTAAGGTTAAATTTTGAGATGTAGTGATGCAGTTGGTTCTATCAGAAGATTAGGAATCTTATTGAGGTTTTTTAAATGATTAATTTTCTTACATTAAATCAATGTGATATACACCTACTTTCTGCCATTTTGGTTGTTGTTGTTGTTGTTGTTGTTGTTGGTCTTAATGCCATTTTTCAGCACATGATAGGCTATTCATGGTGGCTAGTATTAATGGTGGAGGAAGAAACCGGGAAATCACCAGAAAGAACCACCAACCCACAAGAAGCTACTGGCAAGCTTTCTCACATATCCACATTCACCAAATCCTAGACTCAAACCCACGAAGACAGAGGTGAGATGGTAGTGATCCGTAACGGAAAGCTTTCAATAAAGAGCCAAGAAAGAAAGAAAGAAATCCTTGCATATGGTTTTGCATAGATTTATGTGCTGTTTCAAAATGTTTAAACAGATGTTTGTAAAAAATGTTAAAGTTTTGTGTTATTATAGAAACACAGGTATTACAATTAACCGAAAATAACATGTCAAGATCTATGTAAAATATAAACATTTATAGTATTACATAAAACATTAAACCAAAAATACCAAATATTTGATGGAGCTGCTCCCATAACATTGTGAACATCAGACTTAGAAACAATTTCACCATTGTTTTGGTTTTCTTCTAATGTTAAGGAGTTTATTGTGACAATAAATATTGCCATCAGGAGCATCTAGATTTTATTACATTATGTCATAATGAATTTTTTTTGGTGTAATTACACAGGTTTCATTGTATGAAATATTAATTTTCTCTACTGCCAGATGGGTACTGGATCTTCAGTGTGGAGGAAGTAGGAACTTCCTGTCAGCCTTCAGAATGGCTGTAGAGAATGAAGAGGAACTATCTCATAAAACAAGTAAGTAAAATTTCATGTTGTTCTGCATTCCTTTGTCACAAATCTGTAGACTTATTTAGACTTGAGCCAGATATGAGAATACCATATTTGTGACATGACTGTGAGAGAAAGTTTTACAGAACTGATTCTGTGTCAGTCTCACATTTCGGGTTATTTTTGATTAGTTGGTTGACTTGTGCATAAAACTACTCAAGTTGGAAACCTAATAACCTTGATATGGGTGTTGTTTTCAAAACAAGCGGTAAATTTGGAAATGCGACATTATTTTAGATTAATCAAGTTAAGGGTTAAATTGATAATTATCATTTGCAAACACTATATAGTAATAGATTTGGTAAACCAAACAAAAATATAATAATCTCTATGCATTTTGGACAAAGATTTACTTTGGTTTGTTTTATGGACTTCAACACTTAAAGATTATATTCTGCCATGTCAAACAGAGTAAAGTTCTTTGCCCAAGGATACATCATGGAAGCTGATCATGGCTGATCTAATTTAGGTAATTGAACCCTCATCTTTCTGGTCACAAGTTCAGTGTCTTACACACTGAACAACATTGATTCCTTTTGATTTAGGATAAGTGTACATGGAAGAATTTTTGATAGAAATCACAAAAGTTTTCACAAATCTTACCAAAAGATCAGAACTCAACCAGTTAATAACATGTACAAGTTACACTGATGCAGACACTGCAGGACATTTTGTAGCAACTAAAAATATCATTAAAATAGTTATAAAGCAAGTATATGCATAACCTCAACAAATTTTGTTTTCTTCTTCAGCTGTTGAAGGTATCTACTTATTCACTAGTGGAGTCCCTGACCAACATATTGATTCGTGTACAGCATATATTGAAGAATGCACTTCAGGACAAGGAATCAAGCTCCATGCCATTCTCTTCAATGTGGATGATTATGATGCTAATGGTGCCATCCCTGGGCGATATGCTAACATCACCCGAACAGCTGAATGTCTCAGGAGCATGGCCCACTGCAGTGGTGGCAGATTTCATTGGATCAGAGAGACAGGTATTTTTTGCACATGAAATGAAATAGTAGAGTACAGTTTATAGATAAACTGTATTCAATGGCTAAAAATAATGGCAAAGTCATAATATAGTGGTGATGTATGTAAGGTGAAGTTGTTTGCATTTAAAACATGCACAGTGGAGAGAATGTTGGCATTACTTTGATGTAATGTGGCTGACATTTCTTTGGGTATTGTACATTTGGAAATTGTAAATGATCTTAGCACATCCCTTGTGCTCCAAATGTCTGTTTAAATTTATCTAAAGTACACTATCCTTAGCAGCTATTAAAATAGCGAAAATGAATTTTGCTAGACTAGACAATACCAGCTTCTGAAAGTGCAATGAATGAATTGCCAAATATATAAAATGTAAGCTCTGTTTCTACTATTTGCCTCTGAAGTTCATTAAGTGAAAATGACCAAGTGGAGCTAGCATATTTTTGAAAGGTGCACATCTGGAGTAAGGCCAAGCTGTATATTCTATAAACCATATTACACCCATTAATCATACACCAAAAATAAAGGGAATTAAAGGTTCTTTGAACAATACCATAGATATATAAGCTCTTTTTTAAATAGCCAGTATTACTAGTGAGGAAACTTGGGGAAATTCATTTTCTTTCAAATTCTAACTCTATGCAAAATATGAAACTGTAGAGTGCCACCATATCATGTGGTAAAGTAGTTCTTTTATTGAGAAAGTTCATGTTAATTTTGTATATATTTTTTATTAATGCTATCTTTGTTTTCTAAAACTAATATTTGCAATGCCTTTATGTGTGTTCCCACTTTAAATATGTATGGGGCATATAGAATGCACATCCATTCTGTTCCCTTGTGTCCTATTTCATGTCCAACACAAATTTCATTTTGGCTCAGTAACTTTTAACTTTTTGGAGTGAAGTGGAATATATTATGAGGTTTTGCATTGAGAAGACTTAGGTAATGCTAATAATTAAAGTTAATAATTAACTACTTTTTAGCAAACTATGGCCCATGTTTGATTTAAAACATTACCTTTCAGTTTTGTTACAATTCAAGAACTTGTGTAGGATTCATGAATTGAAATCAGATTTGATTTAAGTTTTACTTAAAGAAGACATAGAACAAGCAAGATTTGCAGCATCCAGCAAACTTTTATAGAATAATTCCTCCTGTTTGAATTTGCTGTTTACTATTTACTCAGGAACTTTTGAAGGACTTAGCATGAAATCAAATTTGAATTGAGGCTTTATGTTAGCAATGCCTCGGTCAGGGTTGGTTTTAGTAATTTCTTGTCAATTTTTATGGCATTCTGACTCCAGTTTGATTTAGAACATTGCCTTAATTCCCTCATACCTTGGTTGACATCTGTATTGTATGGACACATTTTTTCTTCAAATATGTAACCTGATCATTATGGCTTAATGGCTTAGGAAAACTACTTTTACCTTGCAAATCCAGCACTCCCAGGCAAAAACGTTTTAGCTATTAAAAAAATGTTGTTTACCTCATGTACCTAAGTAGCAATCAGACAGAGTGATCTTCATTGTGATACAGAGATTGATATCAAATCCCATGAATTCATCAGTTTCTGCTTTTGCCATATAGCACCATTCTCTACAGACAGAGAGATCTTACAATCCACATACAAGCATTTTGGAAGTTTTCTACCTTATAGCAAATTGGATGAGCATATTTCCATGTGTGAATTTCCAAGTTTTCTTTTCTTTCTCTCTTCAACAATAAAGTTTCTGGCTTTTCTGTAACATAACTTTGCCATCCACACACACTTAGGTGCCCTTGGTATGTACCTGCATGGGTCATAATGGCACCCCTCACATTGCTTTTTGCTTTGACTTCAGCTCCAATAGTAGCTGAAGAATTCATGGGATTTAGGACCAGTCCATGTGTTAAGTGGAGATTACTCAATCTATCTGTTACATAGATAGGCAGATAATTTTTAGATTTTTAGTTATGAAGTTCTGGGAGGACTGGATGTACAAGGTTATAGCAGTTCTCCTAAGGTTTTATGATCGAGTATATATTATTGAAGAAACATAATTTATTAGAAAAAATTGGTTTCTAGTTATCTTTGATAATTTATTTATAAATGTTTTGGTTGCATCTTTTTAACCAATTTATTATTTTACAGTTAAGCAAATCGATTCAAAATGCTGTAGCTATTATATTCAGATACATACTTCTTGAGATGACTGTGTTTGATTTCATAATTAATTTACTATGAAAAACTGTGGAATATTGCATTACCAGATATGCAGTATTGACACAAAATGAAAAGGTAGTTTATACTGATTTGGCTTGTTTCAGGAATCATTGAGAGTGATGACATTCAGTATGTTACATCAGAGGTAGACAAATGTCTGAACTTCTCCAGGAAAGTCCAGATGCTGGTCGATAGTGTTAAGAAAAAGTACAGAGAGCGATATGTAAGTGATTTTATTGAGAAAAAAAATTTCTGCAAAAAATAAATGAATTTCATAATTACATCATATAAACATGATTGTCAAAATGTGAATTTATGAGTCCATCAGAGAATCCTAAACAATCTATAATAATTGGATGATGTTTGACCTCGTTTTTCCAGATGCACATGGGTTGGATCAATGATTTCTATGTCTGGCAATGTTTTTCAGTCTGGCCATTTGGTTTATAGGTGTGAAAATGGTCCATCAGTTGTAGAAAACTGGGATAATTTTCTTATCGTTGGGACAAGTGATATTACAATAGAAAGAAATACAGTAAATACTGATTCAATGCATGAAGACTACCTCTGCTTATGTACAGGTCGAGTCCAACAGCAAGCTGCACAGACCCAGATCTGACATCACATAATATACTGGCAGATCAGAGCCTATGCAGTTTGTTGGGAGTAATCAGTAGAATAAACAATATAGACTCTAATCAGCTCACACACTGTGAGATTAGCTGATCAAGGTGTATATTATTTGCAGTTAGACTGATTAGCAAGTGTATATAGTATGTTGCACTTTTTACAGGGTCACTTCAATAATCTGACTTCCATTCAGTCTTATCTGAGTTTAAATTTGAAGTTTTTTTTATATTTTGTCTCCTTACAATTGCAGCTGTCATACCCAAAATTGACAAAATATAGACCTCAGTTTTTTGGCAAGCAACATGCTTGTTATACAGTGAGTCATCATTAATTCTAGTAAGGAAGTCTAATCAAATGCACCCATTTAATCTTACTTGCTTCATTTTTGATATTGCAAGGTTTTATTTGATTGTGGTTGATCTGAATCATTAAGGAGCAAATACAAACCTATTCATCACAAAATATTCATGTCTTAATTATTCTTTTAAAAAGTTAGATAACACACAGTGTGTATTATTTTGACAATACATGACACAAGGGAGTTTTTTTTATTGTTTAAAATATGATATATTGGTCTCCATAGAAACCATGAAATATTGGTCAACTTAGAAGGCATGAAATATTGGTCTACATAGAAAATGAAATATTGGTTGATTCCAAAATCCATGAATATTGGTCCACATAGAAGCCATGAAATATTGGTTTACATCAAAGCCATGAAATGTTGATCTACTTTGAAGCCGCCTTAAGAAGATAATGTATTTCATTACTGACTTAATTTGTTTCTTTTTCAGCATCACTATGAAGATATGAAAGCCTTGCCAGCACCAGAGTATACCAAACTGAGGGCACTGCCTCCACCTCCAAGACAAGCACTTAAACAAATCAAAGTCAGTATTATGGCTGGCCAACCAGATCTAAAACTGGTATTGATAACCAGCCTCATGCTTCTTATAATGTAATAATTTTTACACTATCAGCATGTGCAGAAGGAGAGAGAGAGAGAGAGAGGGGGGTCCTGTACATTGCATTACACAATACTTTGTTTTTCTGATTGACCTAACAGTAATACAAGGTATGCATATAGCAAGAAAATGTCAAAGCTGGTATGGCTTTGTTTTGTCTAAACAGTTTACTAATTCTTTTAATGCATCCTATTTTTAAGTTACATCAATATACGTTAATAATGTTCCAGAACAGACCTACAGTAACTTAGTTTTGATTGGAAAGCACTTTTCAAAATCATTTATAGTCTTTGTTACACAGCTCTGCAGGCAGTAGGGTCTAAGAAACTGAGCCAGAAACACAAAGACTAATGCAGGTCACTGTGGTGTAATCATTATCATTATTATTCTGTTTCCACAGTAATTGGTGTTATTTAGAATGAAATGTATTTCCCTTGGCTGATGGTCCATATATTCCTGTTACATCTGATATTTTGTTTAGTGTCTGATGTTCCTGACTTTTCATTTATAACATTATATGATAGTTAATGGGATATGCCATGGCATAACCTTACCAAGGATTGTTGGATATCAATCAACCACAGCATAACTTTACCAAACAGATTTAACTTTTTATTGATGAGACTTTAAAAAAAATTAAATTTCCACCATTACACACACACACACACACACACACATATAAATATATAAATATATATATATATATATATATATATATATATATATATATATATATATATATATATATTTAGAAGAGTTATGTCCCCATGATTGGCCATTTCTCCTGAATTTGGTTTCTGTAACATTAATTTATCAAGGATTTTTAGGTTTCAAACAAATTTAGCTGTTTTATATTTATGAGGCCTTGGATTTTGACCATTCAACATAATCATTTAGAGGAGTTACTACATTGTTGGCAGTTAGTTATAACTGATGGTTTAGTATTATAAATATGCAGATGTTTCAGATGTGTTATTGAGGATAAAGTTATTCCTACTTTAAAAGAATACAATGCAAATACAATAATATATAATTATTAATTATTATTGCAATAACCTTAGATAAGAATAAAATATTGAATTACCATTCTTACATTCTTTATCAAATGCATTACTCAGTCACACTAACATTCAAAATTAACTTGTGCTACCTCTGAAATCCCTCCCTCCCAAAAACTTGAAAAGCTGCTCTGTCTATAATTTGTATAGACAAAGTCAAGTAACTTTTAAAGATTATCTCCACTTAACTTGTTGTGTGGCACTTCATGTACCAGATATTGTCAGTGGTAACTTTTACCACAAACTGTCAAGAGATCTCAGAGAATGTGTGGATTTCTATTTTTGTCTGTCAGCTACCAAATAATCTTGCTTCTTCTTCAGATTCAGTGCAACAAAAAAATTAAGGAAATTTAAGGTGGTGGAAGACAATCATAAATGCTGCCTTGCCTGCACTAAATACTAAATGCTCCTCATCCAAAACCTTTAAGGTCAGAAGATATATCGTCCAGTAATCTTCAAAAACAGCTGAAAGAAAAGACTTCATATGGAAGAAATATTGCAGAACAGATGCCAGAAGAGGTTTATAATTGAGGATGTTCAATATGGTTCATCAGGCTTTGTCTGGGAGGCAATGTTACATACTCCAAATCGATCAGAAGTAGACTTTTGCTAAAGAAAAGCAATCTAAGTTGACAAGCCACGCCCTTCAACACAATGCCTCAGTTAAATGGAATCAGTTGATTTTCATGCTCAATATACTTTCTCCACTATTTGCACATGTTTATGCACCTGTATCTTTTTGTGTCAACTATTATTAGGAGACTGTCACCCTTAAAAGTAGGGAAACTTTTTTACCATAAAGATAGAGATTGGATGTTCAGCATTCTCTTACATGTTCTTCCAAAAGGTTAAAGTGACTGGGTAGTGCCATTTTTTTTGAGAAAGGAAATTTTTATTATTATTAGTATTATTATTTTTTTTTATTATTATTATGACTTTGTTTAAAGAGGGTAACACAATTAGCTAATAACTAATCTGCCTTGAGGCCCTCGTTCAAAGGAATTTACTTATTTTTGCTGCATCTCTGAAACCACGTGATATACTGTGTTTGGAAAAAGGAAATTGAGCAGACATTTCTAATCTCACCTGGAATACAATTCCAGAGCAAAGTTCCAGAGTATTGGAAATTTTTTTAAAATAATTCCTTATTTGCTTTGAGAATTTTGTAATGTTTGGTAGACATTGATCGCAGGTGGGGAGTATTTCCAGGTATTCTATACTGGAATAGTGATTGTAAATATTCAGGAGCAATATTATTGGATATCTTGTACATTAATTTGGCTTTTCTCAAACAGATTTGGTCTTTAATAAGTAATATTTTTAACTTACCAGCTAAATTTTCCTTGCTTTATTTCTGGATTGATATTAACTCAAATGCTCTTTTTTAGAGATGTGCCAGATTTGCTAACTGTTATAAAATAGTTTTCTGTGCCTTTCCAGGAGAAAGAGTCTTAAAGAAAATTATGCTTTCTCCAAAAATACTTTGACAACTTCAGGACTGTATATTCCTCCGAACCATGCACTGATGATATCCACTATATATATATATATATATATATATATATATATATATATATATATATATATATATATATATATATATATATATATATATATATATATATATATATATACATCTATATCTTATCTGGTAAGGGTAAGATATAGATGTATATAATCTGTAGGAGTTAATTCCCTTTGAGCATACAAAGCATAGATGGAGACTTCAAGTCAGGAGGTAATTAATTCATAATGTTAATGTGATTGTGCAAGTATTTTTTATAGAAATAGGTTACTTTAAAATTTTCTTTTTCCAAAAAGTTTTGGCTTCTGAATGCAATTTATCAAACTTTGTTTCCCAACACAAGTTCTCTGTTTAAGGCCTAGCTGAACATTTTGTAGTCATCATATTCCTTTTTATGATGCAGCCATCGCTAATACCTCAAATAGATTCTCATAAAGCAAGAACTAGGATCAGTGAAATAAAGTGGCTATAATCAGTCTAAATTAAGCTAATTTAATGACATCATTGATCATGATTGCATTATTGAATGGCTTAGACGGTTCTTAGAGTGAGGAACAGTGTATGTAGGTACAGTAAATGATTGTCAGTTTCTCATCATTTTTGAATAAATGTGAATAAGAGTGTCACAATTACATGTAAGGGCATTTACCATATGAAATAATTTAAGCAATGAGAACAAGATAATACCGTTTTTCTTTAAGGCAAAAGAAGGTGACTCTGATGATGAGAAGAAAGTTTCACCACAAAGGCCTTCCAGTGCCAAGTCTCTTGAAAAGCCTTTGCTCTCCCTCAGTAAGTCAATTGAGTTATATTTTCAAATATATTTTCCCTTCTACTACAACAAGCTCACATTGCTGTAAAATCATGTCAGCTTTGTCTATCTTTGTAGTTGTCATGCATCACTTTTAACACTATACATCATCTATCAGTATTTACTTTTTTCAACTTCTTTCTAAAAACAACTTTTCCATTTTAGACTGATTTCCTGGACATTCAAGTTTGTGCAAATAACAGCATTTTGCTGTCACTATAAATAGCAACATCTTCAAACAACATTCCAAAAGCAGCTCAACTGATGTTCATGAAGTAATATGACAGTTTATAAATATAGAGAGAGCACCTTGTGAAAATGCAGTAATGCTGAATCACTTTCAGTCTATCAGTCATTTATAAAAATAAATAATAGTTATACTCACTTTTAACCAAATTGATTGGAAATCAACCCTGTCTTTGGTTGTCTCTGAGACCATCTGTAGTTTGTAAACCTATCTAGATATGACTAATTAAATTCAAAATATAGCTGAAAATTGGACAAAAGTGACTGAATTCATGTAAATAATTTTGAATTCTCAAACCAGCTTATCATAGCTTGGTGTCTTACCAACTCTTCTTGAAAATACAGACCTTATTTCACTTCTCAAAATAACATTTCTGAATACTTTTATTGATTAAATATAAACATTTAACATTTTATTTATAATAGACTAGTATATAGATTGTTTTATCATCAGTATCTTGCCATTTGTGTAAGTTGTTTTTAATAACTTAAATTTGAGCAAATTTTGTTACCATCATACACCTTGGGCTGTTAATTACCTTATTTTTCTTTTCATTTGTCATTGATATCATTTCACTTAAACATGATGAAAAGAAGCATATGCAAGAAGTTTAAAATGAGCTTGGAAAATCATGAAACATGCCTCACATGCACTATATGTTCTGTATCTTCTGCATTTAATGTGTGCAGTCTTGGATCAGAAAATGTCTAATACACTGACACTGTATGGTGAAAGAGTACGACTTTCAGGGCACCTCCTCCATTGTCCAGTTCCCCTCAGCCACAAATGCAGCATTCTAAGTGCACTCAGTCAACTCATTTGTGCCCCTGAGTTCATGAAGGAACACTACAATGTATTTCAAATGTGATTCAGTAGGGAGACTATGGAATCAATGTGAACTTGCAAAATGCTTAGCTTCATGTCCCCATTTACAAGTCTTCCAGAAAGCTCCTGTGATTTTGCTATAAAGACTACATTCTACATTAACAGCAGGTGAGTTGTATCTGATAGCAAGACATAATTTCCCTTGTTGCTCTCCTTCTCAACCTGTTTTCTTATCTGACCTCTTACCACCTCAAGAATTTAGTCATTCAAGTATGGAATTCAAAGAGTATATCTCTCAGGAATCAGTACAGTAATGGCCTCGTTGCTTATACAGGACAATCCACCACCAAGAGAATTCCTTTGCCTGCAGTATTTGCTCAATGTGGCAGTTAATGTCTTAGTTCAAGGTAGCATTTTATATACCAATTATAAATGATTCTATTGTCCAAATGGAAGTTGAGACTTTGCATATTGGACCAAATTCTCACAATCTGCACAATCAGGTACCATATCAGAACATGAGGAAACCTAACATGGCTCATGTTGGGGATACTTCTGCAAGTAAAACCTCCAGAAATCACAATCTGTATGGATGCAAGTTCAAGGACTGGGCAGGGCATACATTTTTCATCAGAAAACCAGTTTAGTGTAGCACTCATATGATTATTATTTAAGCTATTTCAAAAACTTTTTATTGGTGACAGGAGAATCTACATGGGAAGGGAGTTATCATTCTGTCAGACAACCCCACTGTGGTGACTTATGTCAAAAAGGAAGGTACAATCATGTCCCAGACCTTGTTATTCTTATTTGGGATTTTGTAAGGTGGTTTATTTAGTGAGAAACCCACATCCAGGTTAATTATATTCCATGATAACTAAATGTAATTATAACAGATTCAGATGAATGAACTAGTACAAATAGAATGGCCTCTTCATCCCTTACTTTTCACTTAAATATGTGCCAGATGGGATCAACCAATGGTGAACTTATTCATGACAAGGTGAAATGCCAGCTTCCAAATTTTGTCTTACCTGTCCCAGATCCAATGGCCTGGGCAGTTGATATTCTTGATATAAATTGGAAAAGCCTGAATGTATATGCTTACCATCCAAGACCTCTGATTCCAAACAGAAAGCAAGAGAATCAGAGTGTCAATTTGTACTGAATGTTCCACTCAGATCAAACAAATCTTGGATCAATGACCACATCAATCTGCACAACAGAAATCTCAAGGAAAATCTGCCCAATCAACCACAGTGGCAGGTGTTTTATCCCAACTCAGTGTTGTTGAATATATACATCTGGACATTATTCAACAAGTCCTCAGGAATAAACATTTTTCACAGCCATGGGTTGTGAAATGGCTCAAGTGAGCTGGACCTCAACTCTAAAGGTGTACAAAGGCAAATGGAAAATCTTCACACAGTGGTGTGCATAAAAGTACACTATACCAATGCAAGCATCAATACCTCAAACAGCTAGCTTACTACTATGGCTATTTTATGATAAACAGTAATCATCCATCATCATCATGGAAAAGATGATGCCAGACAAAGCAAAGATCTAGCCAGTTAATTGTTTAATTTTGATTCCACCAGTACAATGATGTTTGCTGCATTCCAGAAGTGGAATCTGTCATGGTTACCAAACCTTATTGAACATGACACCATATAAACTGCTCTCAAGAGTCTCATTAGCTCACCTCTGATATAAGACATGCTTCCTCACTTTCATTAGTGAATGGCAGGCAGAATCAGTGAATTACATATTCTTTCAGAGGACCTTAAGTACATGCAGTTCTGATAAGATGGGTCAGTATCACTCATGACACCCCCTTCTGCTATCATTGCCAGGAACAGGCTCCCATCCATGGGGAATCATATTTTTGTAGTGAAATTCCTGTATGTACTAGACACTTCATTTCAAGGTCATTTCCTGTATGTACTGGACACTTCATGTCAAGGTCATTTTCTGTATGTACTGGACACTTTATTTTAAGGTCATTTCCTGTATATACTGGACATTTCATTTCAAGGTCATTTCCTGTATGTACTGGACACTTCATTTCAAGGTAATTTCCTGTATATACTGGACACTTCATTTCAAGGTCATTTACAGGACCCAGTGTGAGATCTGAAGTGGTACTTAAGTAGGATCAAGCCACTCCATCAAGGTAGATCATTTTTCTTCTTAACCCTCACAATTGGAAAGAACGATATATCAGCACAGAAATGTTCATCCTGCTTAAAGTGCATATCTGGAAATAACCCAGACCAAATGAATTTGCCTCACGTCTTGGCTTATGAAGTTAGGGCAGTTGCCACAAACATCACATTTGAGTGAACAGGCCCAGATGTCATTAAAACCTCATGAGAAATAGTTTAGTAATTTTATTGGATCTGCTTGTAACATATACAGTCAAGAAGATTGATAGCTAATTCTCTTCTTAGCTGGATAACATGACCATCAGTGTGTTGCTACTGACTTCTGCAATCTATCATGTAGGGAATTCGCCCATTCTTTCCCAGAAGGGTTCTTGCAAACAAGTTGGAATATTCAGCATTTCCTCCTACTATTACCTAGTTTCCTAACAATTATATCATTGGGGAATATAGTCAAAAGAGAAAGCAAATGTTTTTTAGTAAATTAAGTTTCTTCATGATTACTTACCCAATCACATTATAATCAAACGCTGCTTGCCTCCCCACAAATGTGAGCATCCTGTTCAGCATATTGAACAGGTTAAAACTGGTGTCACCTAGTGGTGGTGATCTATGGAAGATAGTTGGTAAGAATTTCTTTCCTTTGTATGTAAATTCCCAGAAAAGACAAAGTTTTGGGAAGCCTGGATTCTGGATGTCGTGAGCCAATATTCCTAACTTTAATGTGATCAGGTAAGTATTTTCAGAAAAACCTAATTTAATAAAAATGCATTTGTCTTATATAATATATCATTAATTTAATTCTTACAGATGGGTCATTACATAGAACTATTGATATGTCCATCCTTTAGACATTTATAGATGTAATAACAAATTTATACATGCAACTTACATTACATTAGTTCTTAGCTAATTGAGTTACCCTCTTTCCATCTCTGACCCCCAATGTCTTTGCCTGTAGGTCATAACTTGTACATTGTCAAGAGCCCCACCATATAATCACATACACAATTACTGGGCATGAAAAGACAAATCTATACATGCAAATAACATTGTCCCCAGGTTCCATCCCTACCCCAAGGGTCTTGTTCCTGGGTCATAATTAGGAAACTATGAGAACCTCATCCTTTAACCAAATGTTCATTAACTTGGCATAAATACATGAATTCAGACATGCAACTAAAATTGACACCTGAGTCTGTTCTTATCTCTCTGTGTCTTTACCCAGGGGACATACATATTTGGGGGTTAAGAGGGTGGGGAAATGTAGGGATGTGTGTTTTACAAACACTCCAGTTTTATATATTCAACATTCTGTTCTACTTGTGATTTGATCAGGACTTTCCAGGGAATCTTTTCCGTCCATGGAGGGGAAGCAATTTGGATGCTATTTTAAGAAAGCTACATAAACCCCCACTATAAAATGCTTTGTTATAATGCAAATTGTGAAATAACATGGTCATATTGTAGCCCCTGGTTTTTGGTCTTTGTTGTCCTTTATATTTTTACATTACTCAGAAAATAAACCAAGCTGATGAACATAAAATAATTCATTTACTTCCAAAAACCTATAGCCTTCAGATTATTATTAATGTTATTTGTTCGTTAAGAACAATGATTAATTTTTAACAAGCATGTGATTCTTCATTTTTTTTTCTGCTCATGATATTTCCTTATTGTAACTATTATCATCCTGTTGAAACAAATTTTCTTTTTAAAAATTGAAAACATTTTAATGATATGATCTTAAAAACAGTAATAAAAAACAGTAATTATAATTATAAGATTAGAAAAAAGTATCAAATAAAAATGATACATTTTAACCTGAACTGCAATTTAATAATTTCACTGCCAAATATGACATTGATTAAAGAATTCTTTCTGTGGCTGATATGTTTACTGACAGTTTATCTTGATAGGTATCTATGTATTGTGTCACAAGATTTTTTTAAAAAATCAATAACTTTTTATTTTTGTTTCGTTACAGGAAGACCCATTTCAGCCAAGGACCCAATGGAGAGGGTGAAAAATAAGAAAATACTAAGGTCCAGTTTCTTCATGGATGCAACAAAAAATAAAGTTGGTGATGGAACAGGTGAATATGTTTGGTACAACACACATCCAACTATGCATTAGACTTGTTTGCAATTCTGTGTTCAGAATTTTTGAAAGACTGATCTTTGTTATTTGAAAACACAGTCAAATATCCATTGTTTAGACTTCATTATAAAATTGGATGTTAGAGACATAAAAGACATAATAAAAGACATAATAAAAGACATAATAATAATAATAATAATAATAATAATAATAATAATAATAATAATAATAATAATAATAATAATAATAATAATAATAATAATAATAAAAGTAATATGTCAAAAAGTTACATTTTATGTCTAGGGTGTATTCATTTGGTTTTGGTAAGTGAACACTGGATAATTGATGTACAATTTATGACTGTAGTTTACATTGGAAATAGACATCTTGCATAAACAGAATTCTCTGTTTGCTTTCATTGCTTTTTACAGCTTTCTCCTCTTGAAAAAGAATCATTTTGTATGACACAAATTTTAAGTGTGTGGTGAAATTTTCATAAAAATTTGAAGGGATATGTTGAAATTATAGAGATTTCATTTTGTAAAAATACTACATTGGATTAGAAGTACAAGTCTGGGATCAATAGAGAGATAGTTACCTACCATTGAAAACTATGTGCTATAATTAATCAGACCCTAAAAAGCCATTTATTTGTTTTGGTACATTCATTTATTATATTGTATTACTCAGTCAACTTTATCATAGTAAGTGAACAAATGACGTTTGTTTTCCGTGATTACGGTAGCTGCATTTTAAGTCTTGAGTAATCAGATACACAAATACAAAACAATAACATCATTAACAGAAGAAATTTCCCTCAGTTTTTCACATCAGTAGAAGACTGGAAAGCACAGAACCATTTATGTAGAAAAAATATTGAAAGCTATTTAAGGATTATTTACCAAAGATTCTTCAAATTCTAGGGTTTTTGAGTTTTTTAGATGTTATTTATCTTGCCCAGAGAGGATATTGCTGGTGTGAGTGGCTCTTGAGTGCACCAAAATGACCCAAACTTTGTCTTTTATTTAATTTTGGAAAAATAGGAATGGATGTGCCAAGTAAATCTTTCTGTAAACATAGGCTGAACTTTTCATATAGGTAAAAGCTGTCTTTAAAAATAAAAGTTTCTAATATTTTTTTGTTGAATTAAAAAAAAAACAGTTGTAAAGCTGTAAGTAAGCATTCATATGTAGTTGTCAACCAGGTTGAACTTTTGTAATAAAATTTATAATAATGCCTTACCATCCATCACAGCCAAATTATATGACTTTTCTAATAAAATTACCACAAAACAATGTAAATTATTTAACTTGCCCATAAAATGACCACAATCAATATGGATTTTTTTATTTTCCAATAAAATGAGCACAATGAATGTTGATTTTTTTACTTTCTAATAAAATGACCTAAATCAATGTAGATTATTTGACATTTGCATAAAATGACCACTACATGAATATTTTTAATCTCCCATAAAATTACTATAATCACTGTATATAGTTATATTTTCTGATAAAATTCAATGAGTGAAGAATTTTTTTAATTCCCAATAAAATGTCAACAATCAGTGTAGATTTTTTATTTTTGTTTGTTCATTTCACATTTTTCTTCTAGAGATGCATTAAGAGGACAAATATTTTATTATTTAGCTTATCAGAATCTCTTGTCTAGCTCCTTTCAAGTAATCAGTATTGGACAATATACACAATTTTGGATTGGTAATAGATCTGAAATTCAGCCCTCTTCCCAAATTTTTTGTGAAATCCCTGATATTTTACTTTGTTTCTTTAAAATTAGATGTTAATGTTTATAAATTTATTTTCTTTTCTGGTATATTTTAGGTACAGTCTACAAGAAATACCCAGAAACAAAATCCGTTAGAAAAATCATTGCTCGACCTACACTACCAGATCATGAGGATATCATGACAACAAAGGAGGTAAGATGTAATGTTTACTTCATGCTTGGATCACAAATATCAACATCAATTTCAGATTTTTTGTTGGAATGTTATACTTTTTTTCTGTCAAAAAATGTATTAATGGAACAGATAACAGGTTTGGGTGGTGGATTGGGCTGGTAATACAATATTTGCCTATTTGTGCAATGCAATCTTTGGAGAAGAATGTTAGGCTAAAATCTGTGCTGGCAATAGATTAACAAATTTATATGTACTAAAAAAGAGAATAAAAATGCTTTAAAATAACCAGCACCCATTTAGTTTTTGAAATATTTATTTCATATATGACATACCCCCAAAGAGAAAAATCATTAAAAAATTCAGAAACCTTTTACTGATAGACTTTTTAGTAATAATGCTTTTTTGAGTTATGTTTTTCTACTACATGAGTATGTAATCTTTTCATGATATTATTGCTTTTATGATTTTAGGTCTTAAATTAAGTAACAGAAAGAAGTAAAACCAACAATTTAAGTAAATTAAAAAATTAGGTTATGTATTTCCCTATAATTCAAAATATAAATTCAAGAGAAACTTACTTTATTGTGAATTAAATCCTAAATAATCCTAGATGATCTATCACAAGAAAAAAAAAATATGGACTGTTCATAATAAATTAAAATAGTCTTGAATGTCATGATGTACCAGAATGATGCAATCCAGACTGTCGTTTGAATGAGTTCCATAATTCCAAACTAATGTGTAACTCCAAATTCATATAGATTTCAGGTTATAAGTAAACAAATGGATAAAACTGATAATAATGTTTTACATAAAGTAATATCTCTCCTGAAGTCACTATATCCTCATTGACCGGCAAAATTAAAAAGGAAAATATTATGTTCTAAGATGATTCATGTTAAAGAAACAAAATATCCTTCGATTCCTTTTCATATTTACATTGCCTACTTAAAGGCTACATAAATTGAATAATTTCTGCGTCAAAATGAATCAGTGATTTAAGATATAGATCTATTCTACAAGCACGTATTTTATGTAGTACTAATATTAATAATTGACTTACCAAGATTTCTAGTAGTGGCTATCTCATCATAACAAGGAATATATTACTTTCTAAACAAGATAGATAGAAATGGCAGAACTCTAAAACTCAAAAGATTGCATTGCATAAATAGATATTTGTTGCAATTGCACACAACTGACAACAGCATTTGTTCCATCAATGCATTTTAAAATACAAGTATGCAGTATGCTAGGAAAGTCATATTTGAGAACATTAAAACTTAATGTCCTGTTTATACATGCAGTCAAGCAAAAAACATGCATAGTATGCAACATACTTTTGTATCATGACCCCTGGGTCACTGACTTGGGGAGAGGATGGGTATTCATGGGAGTTAAGTGGAAAATAGAGTATGCAATGAAAGAGGTATGTGGATGGCAATCCATTACAGTTACTTTAGTTTGTAGTTAAAATTGAACCTGGAAATGAAAATTTTGTGTATTCTGAAACAAAGAACAAATACAGATTTTGGTAAGTCATAGAAATATTACCTGCAGAATTAAAAATAGCTTTCATTTTCAGTGAGAATTAGCAATAGCTATTGAAGTTTTAAAGTTTAAATGCCCCCAACATGTTCTTTAGTGGTGGCTTGAACATGCAATAGATTTGTCCAAGTTCAGTCATGTATATGGTAGTGTTATCCAAGTCCATTTAGTAGTGTTATCCAAAACCATATGATAGTGTTATTCAAGAACATGTATTGTTATCCATATCCATCCGTTTAGTTGCTTCCCATCATGTACTTTACATTTGTGCTGTCCTGTCCATCAGTATCCATTATTTTGGTTTATATTTAATGTTTTTTTGGAAGAACTTCTTTGATTGAAACCAAGGATTAGTATTAAAAATACCTAGCTCAGATTAATTTAACACTTTTTCCCTTAAAGTTTTCAAGGATTGAGTTACATTCCCAGTTTGGGATTGATTTACATTCCTAGTTTGACTCATACGTCTTCATTTCATGAGTCATGTTTCCACTCATTAGCTTTTGAAAGACTTCTCAGATTTTGACAAATTAATATGCAGCTTCATGTTTTAGAAGACCTGGCTCAGGTTTAATTAGTACCTTTGTCTTTTAAATTTTTGATGAGTTATGGATCCTTTACAACTTATTAGTTTGCATGTATAATGAATCTTGTTTCTAATCCATGTACCTTTTCAATAATTTCATTAATTTAAACCTATTTTTTCTGATTATTGAGAAAACCTAGCTCAATTTTGATTTATGTAATTTTCTATCAAATATTAGAATTAGCTATGTCCCATGTTTTTGCTTATCAGTTTGCTTAAAAATACTTTTGTTCCTATTCTATTATAAAAGATTATAATGGTTAAAATCAAATTTGAAGGAGGCTTATTGAAAAGACCCATCTTAAGTTCAATTTGCTTTTGTGCCAGAAAAATTAGGCACATTGTTTGACTTCAGACTTTGGCATTATATACTGAACCAAACTTTCTTCATGCAGAATGCTTACAGTTAGACTCAATTAAGGTCTCAACAATAAATGATGCATAAATTTGCCAATTAGACTCACAGATGATGCAGAACACTGACAGTTTGATTTAAGGTCTGAACATTGATGCTGAATGTTGACAATGCAACTCAGCAAAAGTCTCAACGATGATGCAAAGCACTGACAGTTAGACTCAACTAATGTCTCAATGGTGATGCAGAACACTGATAATTAGACTTGACTAAGGTCTCAATGGTGATGCAGAACACTGATAATTAGACTTGACTAAGGTCTCAATGGTGATGAAGAACACTGATAATTAGACTTGACTAAGGTCTCAATGGTGATGAAGAACACTGATAATTAGACTTGACTAAGGTCTCAATGGTGATGAAGAACACTGATAATTAGACTTGACTAAGGTCTCAATGGTGATGAAGAACACTGATAATTAGACTTGACTAAGGTCTCAATGGTGATGAAGAACACTGATAATTAGACTTGACTAAGGCCTCAATGGTGATGAAGAACACTGATAATTAGACTTGACTAAGGTCTCAATGGTGATGCAGAACACTGATTATTAGACTTGACTAAGGTCTCAATGGTGATGCAGAGCATTGATAATTTGATTCACCTAAGGTGTTAATGATGATGCAGAACACTGATAATTAGACTTGAATAAGGTCTCAATGATGATGCAGAACACTGATAATTAGACTTGAATAAGGTCTCAATGATGATGCAGAACACTGATAATAAGACTTGAATAAGGTCTCATTGACATCAAGAAGCATTCCAAATTTGGTTGAAATCTAATAATAATAATATAATAATAATTTGAAAACAAAAGTGAGATGGTCCAACAATCTGTGTCAAAAACAGCAAAACCAGTGTTTGCCAAACTAAGGTCATAACCAAACAGGAATGTGGGTGTTCCACAGCAGGTTGCATGGTGTCATCAGAAGAAATTTTTAAATCATATCACAAGCCTGAGGGTCAGGAGGTCCTGTTTGTGGCAAGATTATGGTCATAGCAAACAAAGGTTGTGAGCACAGAGCTAAACAATGACACAGACTGCTGAAAATCAAACTCAGACAAGATCTCATCAATATCTATTCCAGATTTACATGAAATGCAAAAAATTTTGGGGCCACAAGTGGCTGAGTGCTCTAAAGCACTCACCATTCTGGATCACTGCCATCTCACCTCTGTATGCCTAGGTTTGAATCTTAGGCATGGATAATGTGGGTAGATGGAAAAGCTTGCCAGTAGCTTCTTGTGGGTTGATGGTTCTTTCTGGGTTCTTCCTCTCCACCAGTTATACTGGCTGCCATGTATAGTTTATCTTGTGCTGAAAAATGCTATTAAACCCTGCCATAACAATAATAACAACAACAACAACAACAACAGGAATTATGGGAGTTACTGTGTGGAAACTTGTGGAATTGATAGGAAGGAGGGAATTATGGATGGAAGGATACTTCAAGGAGGAGGGTAGATGGAGGAGAAAGTTGTTGCCTTGCCTGTCATATGGACACATATCTAGTTTTAAAATATTCATGATTATCTCAAGTTATCTTCAACATCCTTTCTGTTGGAAATTATAAATAGAACCAATAAATGAACAGTACAAGCACAGATCAGCTGGCATTTTATATCACAACAGTTATATATCAGTGCTATTTGCAGCTGTTTGAAATATATGGATAAGAATTATGGTTTTGTACATTTACAGTGGATAAGGATTTACAGCATGTCCAAGCTTAAGTTGGATCTGAACAAACTGGTTGCAGGCCCTGACTGCAAACATAAGGAAAACCATGTCAAGACACTCTCCAAAAATGTCTCTGCCAAGTAAGTTGCATTACTCCAATCACATGCTATGTATCACAGTATTTTCTCCTCCAGATATGTTATACAGTATCATACTATATTAGACATCCACTATCTTGCACAGCCAGCCCTACTGAGATAAACTGTTATTCACCTCATCATTTGACTGCTTTTAGCAAAACAAATGATAAAAATCATATGAACTGAGATCTAAGCAGACCCAGCTGGTTGCTTGTGCAAAGTGCACAATGCACACAGGTGCCTTTTCATTTCCTGTTTGTTTTATGCACAATTTATTCGAACAAAATTATGGAAAGGCACCAAACATTCATCGCACACACAAGAAAAACACCACACACCAGGCCCAGATGTAAGTCAGAAAAAAGTAGTCTCCCTTTGGAGAGAGAGTTTGGTGTCCAATTCCACCAACCTTAATTTGCTTAATCTTTTCTCATTCCACTTTTTCAAAACGTATTCATCCACTGATTGTAAACTTTGCTCACATGAACAACAGGGCATATTGACTGTATTCACTAGTGATTATACAGAACACTATGATATCAATAAATGAATATTGAGGGACTAACCCAGGGTAGTGATTGTACATGAGTTGTACATGAGTTGTAATTAGTTCAAATATAAATATAGTGAGGGACTAACCCAGGGTAGTGATTAAACATGAGTTGTAATTAGTTCAAATATAAATATAGTGACTACTGACAGCTGTTTGTTAAATAAAATTTCCATAACCTCCAGCTGAGAATAATTGAATAAAAACATTTTATTCCACAAAATGCCTTTACAGACATTAAATTGCATGATTTTGTCAAAAAAAGTTATTATTTTGCGATTGCATATGCATAGAGGTTTTTGTTTAGCAGGGACAACAAGTAGTAGCTTTTACCCTAATAATTTGCCTCTTTGCCATTGTGAGAATGGGACAATTTTCATACTTTCACTTTGCTTATGTTATCAACATCAGCAATGATTGTCACATTTCTTGGTACTGAAATGACCAATTTAACTGGCCTTTAAACAGTAATTTGTTTTTAAACATACTTTGTATGTTTTAATGATTTAAAACTGTTATGAAAATAATCTGTATTTCTAAAGCTATATGTATATAGATAATAAACAATATTTGTTTTTTAAGCACTATTTTTCTTGTGAAACCTGAGAGAAAAATAAAGTGTGTTTTTGCATGGGATATGAGAATTTTACATCAATAAATGATGATGGCTTTTATTAGTCCATCACAACCTGTTTGCTGCTATCTAGAGAAATTTCATGGGAGCTTTCAATAGCATAATAATTTGCCTAAAAATAAGCAAAGGAGATGCAATTTATCATTTACCAGGATGAAGACAACTTTGATGAATTTATCCCATTTAAATCCCAGTACATGTTTTATGCAGCTGATAAACAGGCATGCATTTAAAAGCTTCTGTGAAAAATGTCTTATTATAGATTGGACAATGTACAGTTTCCATGCTGGATTTTTTTCTCTCCAAAAGGAGCAGTCAAAGTAAATGGGAATACCTTATTGTGTATTCTATGGACAGATATCTTATATATAGGAAGTTTTAGGCACATTACTGCATACAGTTGGAGTTAATGACATGTTTCCTTGGTATCCATTTCAGATACTGTGACATATTTCCTAGCATCAATGTGAAAGGAACCATCAAGCACCTGCAGCTGTTACCACATGAGTTAGAGGAATATGAGGTTCAAGTGGAGCGGGTCCTGAGGAGATATCTAAAGCGACTTCAGTGGTTACTCAGTGGTATGGACTTGTAACATTTTTTAATAATTATTTCATTGCAAACATGGGCAAGGCATCAGTGTCAACTTTGATTGGCCTGGTATTGTTGTTTTTGTCATTGCTGTGTTCAAGTACATCAACATTACATTTTTGTATTTTGCTCAATTTCTCCTGCAGTGTTCTTGCAAGGAACAGACTTATATTGCTGTTAGAGATGTGAAACATGATCACAACATTTTTTCCACTAAACCCCATGAAATGATGGTCACTATTTGAAATAATGGTCATTATTTGAATTAATGGTCACTATTTGAATGCAGCTTCATATTTTCTTATTCATCTGATTGTTGTTGACAGTCTTGTGTCTTAAGATCTCTCTCTCTCTCTCTCTCTCTCTCTCTCTCTCTCTCTCTCTCTCTCTCTCTCTCTCTCTCTCTCTCTCTCTCTCTCTCTCTCATTGTTGAATTAATAATTTTTGCATGTGTAAGATTGCAGAATTTTACCTGTGGATTTAAGTCTGAAATAGAAGTTAGTGTTATATTAAAACTTTAAGAAATGCATTTAATATGTGAAAAATGTGAGAAAGATAAATTTAATTCTTCTTCAAATATTACTGTAGTTTACACTCTTTTATTTTTCAGTTTTGAATAGGGTATTTATAATAATTGGATAAGGTATTTACACAATTAGTCATTACACAAATAAATAGATGAATCCTGAAAACAAAGTAATTACACAAATAAATAGATGAATTCTGAAAACAAAAGTAATTACACAAAAAATAGATGAATCCTGAAAACAAAAGTAATTACACAAATAAATAGATGAATCCTTAAAACAAAAGTATTTTAAGCAGTAATGTACATCTTAAAAATTTTGCAACAAAGTACCATATTTTTTTGCAACAAAGTACCATATTTTTTATTTACTGAAGGAATTCTTTGAAGTTCAGACTTTTTCATAAAAAAAACATTTGAAAATATTTTCTGCGTCAAAAACATACACAAACACACACATGCACTCAAATATATACACAGACTGTCATGCATGGTTGTGTTCTTGCAGGTAGCAGACGTGTGTTTGGGACAGTGGTTCACAAGAAGTGCATTTTTCTTATTGATACATCAGGATCAATGGAACCCTACATGGAGGAGCTGAAAAGGGAGCTGGCATCCCTTATTTGGGACCAGCTTTACAGGCAAGGAGTCAAGTAGGTTTAATCTACCTTTATTTTACACTTTTTGCATCCTACCCTTTCTCTTCAGTCACTTTACAAATTCAGTGTTCAAAATAGTTGTAATATCAAATGATTAAAATTAATTTACTTCTCTTTCTGAAAAAAGCTACTGCTAAATTTTTCTATTGAAAATAGCTTACCTAAAATTTTTCTATTGCAAATAGCTTACCTAAAAATTTTCTATTGCAAATAGCTTACCTAAAAATTTTCTATTGTAAATAGTTTACCTTGTGGGCTGTTGCTACAAATAAACTAGGTGGAGCAGAGGTCCTGCATTGCTTAGCCAGCTATTATCATCCACCTGTACAGTACTGTTCTATATTTAATTTAGTGATTTGTTTTATATTATTAAGTGCATGTTTTTATATTTTTGTACCTAATATTTTGATAGTGAATACATTTCAGTAGTAACAATTAATCTAGAAATGGCATAGCAGCTTGCATCAGTGGTCTAAATTTTCACAAACATGTGGATCTGAGAATAACATTAAGTTAATGTTATCCATGAAATAAAAGCTGTTGATATGCCCCTTTTTTTAATTCCTAAATGTGTACATTTATTTAATTGTCCATTTTATGTACCTACATTAAAATAATGGTCCATGATAATATCACTTTGTCTGCATTTGTGCACTCATAAGCTCAGTGTATATTTTTCCCAGAAGAGTGATGCAAACAAGATGTATTCATTGCAGTTCAGGTTCACTTTTTGAATAAATGTATTTTGCAAGTTGATATTGATTGTTGCTCTTCAAAATTTTTTGTGAAGTCGACCAATGGTTGACACATCACATAATTATTACAAAAGGGATAGGTACTATAAGAGTCATTTTTGGCACTTAGATCCAAATGAAGCATATATACACAAAATATGTCCCTCTCTCTTCCTTAAATATATATATATTTGATTTTTATCCAGGACCGCTTTTAATACAGTAAAAAATACAACTAATTGTCTGTGTTTTCCTCCACCTTCCTGGAACCTATATTAGTGGATTATAGATATGTAGGTTAATAAGCTTCTATCACACATATTTATGAAAAATATATTATCCTAAATTGTGCATTTTAATACAATATGCATAACAGTCATTGATAAGACTTATAAACTTGATTTCAAAACAATATGTACTTGATCAATATATTTCCAGTAGGTTTGGTTGATTACCTCTGACACCTATTTTCGCTTTCATTAAAAACTCTTCACGTATATATATACATGTTTAGTTCCGATTTTCTGTCATATACCTGCCAGAATCACCCCAGAAAAGGCAATTTATATATTTGTTGATCATCTTCACCCCAAAAATGTAGTGAAGACATTTTGTATATTAATAACACTGATTGTTGATAATGTATATAGAGAAGAATTGGAAACGATCAAAAAAAAATCAGCAAAAAATGTTTCAGATTATGCATCATTCAAGGAAAAAGTTAGGTTTATATTAAAAAGTTTATATAAATAATAATTTGAACATAAATATTCCTCATCGTGCTGATTTATCCTATAGTTTTATCAATTCTGAGAGAGAGAGAGAAAGAGAGAGAGAGCACTGGAGGCACCCAGTAAACATATACAGAAACGTTTTATTACTTTACCACCCAAGGATATTATATTGGCTTTGACGCATTTATTGTTAAGACATTGAGTGCACTGGCACTTGTTTTTTATCGGTCTCCAGAATGGATGGTATGAAAAATTAATTGCAGTAAGACTGATTAATAAATTGTGCAAAGTTCCCCATACTCATGATCATTTCACTTTCATCATTACCAGGGTATGCCCAATTTAGTTTCAACATTCAGTCATCATGTTTTTATAACATGGTATTTATCTCATAAACTCCTATATATTCAGTGGTTAATATAATCAGGAAACAGCTTGTTTTTGTAGAAAATTGTGCTATATTATTGAATTTATTTCCCTGGAATTTAAAAATTTTCTGTTAAATGATTTAGAAATTAAGTATGGTGTCTTATAATTACACAGTTATACACAATAGCAATTTATCATTATGAAGTATGCCTTCCTAAACCCATGTACTTTAAATAACCATAGAATTCAACTTAAAAATATGTACACTACTTTTATAGTTCTGTTAGAATGAACAATTAATCAGGAAAATCAGCAAAATTTCTTGTATAAAAATGTTATTTTTTTAGTATGTGCATAATATGGAGTTCATAATTTATATACATTCACGTGTATCTGGCTGAGCACACACACACATACACACACACACACAAGAATTATAAAGTACTGTCTATACTCACTTATAAGTCAACATTTACAACCAGTACTGTCTATACTCACTTATAAGTCCAACAGCATATACTCATGATCTGCAAGATCATAATTGTACTGGCAAATCGGGATCTATACTGTCTGTTCTACTGATTACTTCTAGCAAACTGTTTAGACCCAGATATGATGGCTCATTTTGTGCAAGCAGATCAGGGTTGATGCAATTTGTAGTTGGATTAATTTTATAAGCAAGTCACATGGCAATCAAAACTGAGTCATTTGCATGTATAGCCTTAAAACTTACCATTACAACTTGCCAACCCAATGTTGTGGATGCAAAAGTAGCAAATTATTTGTCTGCCATTTAGGGCTTGTAAGTAAGTCAGATAAAGTAAGTACTTGTCTGAAATTAATTATACACTTTATATAGAAGATGAAATTTTGATGTTGATACTGGCTGCATGGTCCTAAATAATGTTGTTTATTAGAATTCCTACTGTTGAGTGGATAGCTGGCAATTATGTTCTATTTGTCATGTGTAAATCCATGTATTTCCAAATTTTTATGATCAATCCATTATTACAATGAAAATGTACATTAGTCAAAGGAAAATTTATCCATGATGCAAACTATGAGTATAAAGAGAATGAGATTTGATTTTGGTGACAATTTCTGAATCACACTTATGGTACTTATCATTGTATAGTTTTATGGTTTAGTTCTTTGGGGAAAAAGACAGTGAAAGGTATGAAATCATTGGAAAGTTTATACACAGCTTTTATCATATAATCTAAAAGTCCAACAGTTGCATCCAGTGTTATTTGAGGTGGTGAATGCTTCAGTTTTGGTAGAAAACTTCTGACCAGTCATACAGGAAATCACTGAATCTCATTTTTGCTTATATTGAACTAAGGTTTCAATCTTGGACTACAGAGGTACAAAGCAAGTGTATTACTTAACACTGACAGTAATTCCTTGAAGCCTTTCTCATGATAGCAGTTCCAAACAATTACAGATTTCTACAGGTGACTGTGAAGCATCATTGTAGAAGGAAAAGCTTACTGAACCATATATATTATCTTATGACACACCAGACTGGGCCATATATATTATCTTATGACACACCAGACTGGGCCATATATATTATCTTATGACACACCAGAATGGGCCATATATATTATCTTATGGCACACCAGACTGAGCCATATATATTATCTTATGACACACCAGGCTGGACCATATATATTATCTTATGACACACCAGACTGGGCCATATATATTATCTTATGACACACCAGACTGGGCCATATATATTATCTTAGGACACACCAGACTGGGCCATATATATTATCTTATGACACACCAGACTGGATCATATATATTATCTTAGGACACACCAGACTGGGCCATATATATTATCTTATGACACACAAGACTGGGCCATATATATTATCTTATGGCACACCAGACTGAGCCAGATATATTATCTTATGACACACCAGACTGAGCCATATATATTATCTTATGACACACCAGACTGGGCCATATATATTATCTTATGACACACCAGACTGGGCCATATATATATTATCTGATGACACACCAGACTGAGCCATATATATTATCTTATGACACACCAGACTGGGCCATATATATTATCTTATGACACACCAGACTGGGCCATATATATTATCTTATGGCACACCAGACTGGGCCATATATATTATCTTATGGCACACCAGACTGTGCCATATATTATCTTATGACACACCAGACTGATACAGAAGGAAACGTTTATTTACATTCTCAACTGATCTGATGAAAATAATTTCCACTGCCTGATGTCAGTTAAACAGGTTAACCCTTTTGTGGCCAGGAATTTGTGTTTTCCATTGATGTTGTCCAACTAAAGCAACATTTGGATAATAAAAGTTTGATTTGCAGTACTATACTGTGTTTCCATCTGTCATAGGTTTAATATGGTGCAGTTCTCAGGTGCTTGTGAGGCTTGGAAGAGCAATGTTCAGCCAGCTACACAAGAGAACTGTCATGATGCAATCAAGTGGACATCCAGGTTAGAGGCCAGTGGCAACACCTGTACGCTGGAGGCATTGAAGGTTTGTAACAAAGTATTTTGAGAGAATTTATGTATCTTTTTTATTTATTCCATATAGTGAATAAAGCTTGAGAGTTTTGCATCATCAGTTGCTGGTTGTCCACCATTCCATAACCCTGAATGTTTGTCTGAAAAATCTTTTTATCTTATATTGGCTTTGAATGGGTTAAACAGTAATTTGAGTATCAAACCTCAGACCACAATTAACTTCCTTCATTTTTATGTATAGCCATTTATTTTAGCATACATTTGTCACAATAACCAATATTTTTTGGGGGTGGGGGGAACAGAACCTTAATGACATTCAGTTAGGTGACACTCTATATCACTGTGTGAACTATACACAAAGTGATTTTTAACAATTCATACAATTTTGTAACCCTTGATGTCAGTCCTTTATTATGAACATATTTTGTAATATTTAATAATTACTCATCTATGAAACACACCATTCAAATTTGTTACTACTTTTGGAGATGATGTCTTCCTGATTTTTGTCAACCTCAATAAAAATGTGTGCATTTCCATTTCAGATGGCATTTGCTGATTATGACATAGATGCCATTTATTTATTGACTGATGGAAAGCCAGACACCAGTACCTCCATGGTCCTCCGTGAGGTGTCCAAAATGAATGAAGACAGACATGTGCAAGTGAATGCTATCTCCTTCAATTGCTCTGACAAGTAAGTTCAAACATGCTGCAAACAGATGATTTTCATGTTTTCTCCAGGCCAGCAAATTTTGCAAGACCTTTATGGCTTCCTGTCAGCTTCACTGTTCACCCTACATCTTCTACTTCACTACACCTTCATTACTTATGTGAATATTTCTGGTAACATGGCATTGTGAGCATTTTCAAGAACAACTGTGCATGGGTTTAGCTCTTTCAGTACATTCTTGGCTATATCATACAGATGAAATGGGAGCTCAATTGAATTTCCCAAGTATAAATAGACACCACTGACTATGGATGGTATTAAACCCATGACCCTTGCATTACAAGTCAGATGCTCTACCAATGAGTGACCGTGCTTTGCTTGTTGCATCAAAGGTATATACTTGCTAAATGAGCCGATTGCAAGAACTGTATGTCACAAATTTGTAGAATTTACAATATTCGCAAATATTTGCACCAGTGATGCTTTTTGTAGTATTTCCTTGTAATTTTTAATTTCTCAGGAAAATTATGTTTAGTTTCTACATTTTTATGAAAACAGAAAAGAATTGGCAGTCCTATTTTGAACTCATTGTTTTTGCAGGGTTCTTGATATGGATAGATCACAAATTAAAACAAGGCAAAGCTAAAACTTTGCTCATAATAACATAAAAAGACACTAAATTGTATAAATTATCATATATATGAGTTTTTAAGTCCATCTGCAAAACACATAGACCTGATCTGTCATTACATAATGTGCTGCAGATGATAGTCTGTGTTGTTTGTTCTTATTACTCCTATCAAACAGCATGGACCCATATCTGCCAACAAATGCAATAGCAGATCTGTGTCTGCATTTTGCAGCTGCACTGTAGTTATAAACAAGTATTTACAGTCATTGGGATCTAGAAACCATCAGACATTTATTTAATACTGCCTACAGAAGATGCATAGAGAAATGAAATTAAACTCAAGCTTATTTATCTTACCAATTTTGATCACGACAACACTATAACTGTGAGGTTCGTCATTTACTATAGTTGAAAGAAAAAGGCTGCACATAATACAGTTTTGATATTCATGTAATTGTAAGAGCTGTTTAAAAATAAATTCATTTAATTTTTAGAGTTAACTGTATTACCAGTGTGTTGACTGTAACTGGTTGTTTATCATGATTAATTTAAGACTCTCAAAAATTCTAAGAAAAGAAACGAGTAAGAATACACATAAGGCTTATTTTAGATACAAATATAATCATATTCTGGATTGATTCAGTTATAAGAGTGCCAGTTGTAGAAAAGGAATAAAAATATTAGGTACAATATGTTTCTAAATGAATAAGTAATTTTTCAGTACAGCAAATAACTTCCTTCGTCTTCTGGCAACTGAGACAGGAGGACGCTATCATCGCTGTCAGAGTGACTTTGATGCACAGCTTTTTGCTCACAAATTGTTGTCTGAAGGATTTGCAGATGCGGAGGTAAGAAAATGTTACAGTTCAGGATACTGTTTACAAAATCTTTATACCATAGTGAAGATAATTGTTACGGTAATTACTGTCTTCATATTTTGTTTTTTTTTATAGATCTTCATTATTAATATATTGAAAAGTGAGAGAAGCTTTATAAGTAGAGATATTGGATTACATATGGACTTGCACTGAATGTATGTCTGGTATGGTACCCAATTAATCTTCCAGATCTCTTTTTTTTCATAAAATTATAGTTCGTAATATTGGTGGTTTTTTCAGTTTTAACATTTATGCATTACCAACAAAAAAATCACTAAATGTATTTTTTTTTTATGAAACTGCTTTGGAACAAGGATATGTTTTACTTCTTGGATTTATTTGTCCAATACCCAAACTGTGTCAAGCATAAGTGACAATAAATACCCAAGTCACTTCAATAAGATATGTGTTAGTTATGATACAACTATTACAGAGTACCCAAAAAAAATTGTTTTAAATATTTTTTGAGAAAACAGTCCCACTCCAGATGTCCTTGAATTAGTTATTTACCAGCATTGCACAGTAGCACCATTAGTATATATATTTACCCTAAACATAAATATTGATTATAATGATGCAAGTTAGAAGATGGAGTGGGTAGGTGTGCTAGTATATATATATATATATATATATATATATATATATATATATATATATATATATATGTGTGTGTGTACTGTTTCTTTCTCTCTGCAGTATCCCCACTTGCCTGACCTGGAAGGTGATGATCTGCGCAGACTTGGAGAAGAAATTGCTTTAGCCAGGAAATATATAGCACAGGCCAGACAATACCGGTATCCTAAAAATGAATTCATTTTCTCAAGCCTTTGAATTAAATCAGTTAATTTGATTTTATCTCCTTCATTTAATTTAAAGTAATGGCAGATAGCAATTGAGTGATCACTCTTTAAAATCTTGCTTTTAAAATTAACAGATGTTTGTGTATTAAACACCTGATTTTGGACCCTATATGCTTAAGAAGAAAGATGTAATAAGTAAAGGATAATATGTTTTGCATTTTAATTGCATTTCACAATTGATGAGTGTCATAGGGAAGTGTAAACACAGTGAATAGGTAAATTCATATATCTTAGAAATGAGTGAATTATAAAACAGTTGCTATGGTAACATAATATTAGTCTGTTTATTTGATATGTCATTAAAAATATAAATATATATTCACAGTTTTCTGATTTTCATAATTAAGAAAATAAAATAGTTATTTAGACTGATTATATGTTGATGATTGAATATACATGACAATGAAAACAGTGAAAAATGTGAGTGAACCATGATGTCATGTTAGATGAAACATCAAAATATAGTTGATGTGATGTAAAAAGATTTACTGTCTGTTTTGCATCTCCCACATCTCCACTAGTTCCTAGTGGAATATACATAGGACACTTTTTTTTAACTAATAATTTATGAATAACTTATTTTCATTAATTAACGGAGAGAAATTGTTTTAGGAGATAGTGAGATTTATGCCAGTAAAGCTGTATATGTTTGAATAGTTCCTAATGAAGTCCATTCATCTTGAATAAGTTTTCCTTTTGGCCCAATAAACATTTATTGTGGTGGGAGTAAAAAGTAAATTTGAAGCAATAATACTTTTTTGACAATAATTTGGGGTTAAATTCACGGGTGTTTATCAACAGATTTTCTTGTGTAAGTTAATTCTGTAGTCTTTTGTTTATTATCCACAGAAGACATTTTTTATTATCATTCTTCAGCATGCCAGTAAGTTTTGGTCATATATGCTGTTCAGTCATTTCATCTTGACGTCTGTATTACAATTAATTTGCAACATTATGGGCAAAGTAAATAATGTAGAATTGTTTGTTGAAAGAATATGCATTATACGGAATTTACTAATATGTGCTTATTTTTCTTTGAAAACAGATCTTTATATAACACCAAAACTACCTCAACAGAGAAACCACAACCAAAAGGTAAGAAACAAATAAATGTATAGACATTTAGACATATGTTTATGTGCAATTTAAAGAAATAAGGCAGTATCACTTCTCAAGACAGAGCAGTTTCATGAAATAAGTATCACTTTTCAAGATAGTGCAATTCAATGAAATAAGGAAGTATCACTTTTCAAGTCAGTGAAATTTCATGAAATAAGGAAGTATTACTTCTCAAGTCAGTGTAATTGCAAGAAATAAGGAAATATCACTTCTCTAAACAGAGCAATTTGATGAAATAAGTATCACTTCTCAAGATAGTGCAATTTTATGAAAATAAGAAAGTATCACTTCTCAAGTCAGTGAAATTTCATGAAATAAGGTCAAAATAGTGCAATTTCAAGAAATATGTATCACTTCTCAAGATAGTGCAATTTCAAGAAATAAGGAATTATTACTTCTCAAGACAGTGCAATTTAATAAAATAAGTATCACTTCTCAAGACAGTGCAAAATAATGAAATAAGGAAGCATCACTTCTCAAGACAGTGCAAAATAATGAAATAAGGAAGTATCACTTCTCAAGACAGTGCAAAATAATGAAATAAGGAAATATCACTTCTCAAGACAGTGCAAAAAAATGAAGTTTTCAATTATACACTATAAGTCTACTAAGAGCTGTGCCTTTTACTTGGAATGTTTTACAGCTCAACTGGTCATAGACCAGAAGAGATTATACAATGGCCTTTCATTTGGAATATTGCTACTATTTCTAAACTACATGGAAAATTGGCACCAAACTTCACAGATATATTCAGTCCAATGTTGTTCCTACATGAAAATGGTGCCTCTTTAACATCCCATATAGCTAACATGGTGGCCCAGCCATTTGGCCCTACATGGAAATGGTGCCTCTTTAACATCCCATATAGCTAACATGGTGGCCCAGCCATTTGGCCCTACATGGAAATGGTGCCTCTTTGACATCCCATATAGCTAACATGGTGGCACAGCCATTTGTAAAATCATTTACAGTTCCTTGAATGGATTGTCAGATTGAAAAGGGGTTTTCGCTAAAAGACAACTTCTGATGTCTAGATGGTTATAAATGAAAATAGTGCCTATATCTGACCTTTCTTAGTGCTGTCATTCTGGATGGATAGTGATACCAGTATGAGGTTTCCACTAATAGAATAATTATAATATCTGATGGATCTCAAATGAAAATGGTGCCAATCTAACCTCCTTTCTTAAAAAAATCTTATTATCTCTGTTTCTCATGTTTGAATGGTCATGACAGCATGGGGTTTTCACCAAAAGACTAATCATGATGTCCGATTGGTCCGAAATGAAAATGGTGCCAATCTGATAACAAATATGGACACCTTGGAAGCCATCAAAATCTTGTTATTGCTAATCCTCAATGGAAAGCTATTTCAACTTGGTGTTTTCACTATAAGGCTACTTATAATGTCTAGTTGGACCTAAATGAAAACAATGTCCAGCTGATATCCAATATGACCACCATGGTGACCATCTTGAAAATTTTTTTTATTGCTACCACTCCTGAATGGATGGTGATATTGCTTTGAGGTTTTCAGCAAAATGTTTCTTATAATGCCATTGGTACCAAATAAAACTGTGCCAGAAAGAAATATTTTATGCAATCAAAAAATGTCCAAATGCAAAGGTGTAGCAAACAACAGCAGCATCACAAAGTGAAATTCTCTGCTAGGATTTCTGTCAGGATTTCTTTTTCAAATGTTACCCAGTCACAATACCCGAGGAAAACTAATGCTACCTTGTAAATCCCAGCCATCCCTGGCTATAAATTTTTAGTTAAAAATGCACAATTTATATTCCCACCTAGGTGGCAGTTAGAATGATCTCCTCCTGATTTTTTCAGTTATTACTTCTGCTTATGCCGACTAGCACAGTCTCTTCAGATGGGAAGCCTTTGCAATCCACATGCAAATGTTTTTAACCGTATAGCAAGATGGAAGAGTGTTCTCTTTTAAGATTAGTTTACTCCATCTCTAAATTTTCAAGTTCTCTTTTTTTTGACAATGAGGACAAAGTTTCTCGTTTTTCAGTTTCTTGGTACATACTGCACAGTTTGCACTTGTGTCCCTTTATAGCTGTATTTAAAAATGTGCAGGTCTGGTGTGTGATATAGATAACTGATAATATTGCTGTATGCTGTATAGTTTCCACTGTGGTCAGTTTAATATAGGTAAGTTTTCAATGTTAATCTAGTCATAACATCAACATCATAGTTTTATAAGTGACACTTTACTGATATTACTAAAAAGGCTGAGATTTAGCCATTCCCACAGGTAACATCGTCTTGCACTTTACATTATAGTGCCCACTTAATAAGTATCAATAGTGACACTTTGGTTTTTGTGCATGTTTGGTGTGTACTATAGAAAACTGAATTATTTTGCTATGTAGTTTCCACCATGGTCAGATACATGCAGGTAAGTTTTCTATACACAGTTCAGTCATAACATTCACTTCATTGCTACTACAAATGACACCTCAGTAACTTTAGTCAGCTGGCATTTCCTACAGGTAACTCAATTAGAATCAGTATTTTAGTGCCCACATTGCTAGTATTAAGAACAACACTCCAATACTCTACATGAGTTAGTGGCAACATGTGCCCTTTTACAGGTAAGATGTTTTAGTGTGTAGCTCTGCCAATACACTCTCTGAGTTTATAAAGCTGGACATGTACTGCACTATAACTGTAAATCTTGTTACTCTAGTCTTAAACTATGTAACAGAAAGAAGCAAAACCAATTTTAGTAAAATCAAGAGATGATTTATTTCCCTAAGTTACAAAATAAACTTTAAGAGACACTTACAGTATTTTGAATTAAATCCAAAATAATCATAAATGTCATATAACAAATATTCAAAAGTATGGAATATTTTGAATGATTTCAAATAGTCTTGAATGTCCTGATGTACCAATAGTCTTGAATTTACTCATATGCCAATATTCTTGAATGCCTGCAAAATTTATATGATAGTGTCTTTGAATGAGTTCTCATTAATCCCAAAAATAATGTGTTAATCCAGTTAGTGAACATTTAATAATTCCAAAAAATGATTTAAATAAATAATTCTTCTAGAATTATATCTGAACACAGATGCAAACTCTGATCATACATTCCCAAAGACTGATATATGAAACAGGAATGATTTATTTGTTTATCATCCTCTATTTTTACATATTTCAATTGACCTACAATGCAAAAGTATTTTCTGAAAAATGAATGGAAAATTCCATTAACTCATAAACAAGGTTAGGTCTTGAACTCAGAATTTAATAAACATCTTGTTTACCACTTTCAATTATGACAAAAGTCAGAGATGTTAAACTCTATCCACAACCCTCTATCACAGACAATGCATCAAGTCCACAATATATACAACACTTCCCTCATAAAGAAAAAGAAAGATCTGTACATTAAAGTTTTCATCCCAGAAGGCTCAGATTAACCTGGTGGGACCAAGAGCCATGGCACAAAAGGTTATGTTCCTATGTCATTTGACATCTTCATAAAGTTGCAGGTTAAAGACTTCTGCTGGATTTGAAAGATTTTTTTGTAGTCACTCCACAAAAGATGGAGTCTGTTCTCTAGTCACATTACCAGGAAGCAGTCATATGTACCTTAGGGGCCTCTCAAAGATAAGGGAATGTAACTTCAACATTTTACCTAAGGTATTATGATTTCCTAAGGTATTATGATTGTTTAACATATATGAAGATAAAAACCAGATTTTTTTGTAGCAAAATTTCTTCTTCAATAGTATTTACCTATTTATAATATACATATACCAACACCACATTTACAGCCATATGGAGGGCATGCCTCCTGCTCCAGTAGTGATTATTTTTACATGGGATTTGATGTCAATAACTGTATCAAGGGGAGATCACTCTAGCTGCCAGTTAGGTTCGCAGATAACTTTTAGTTTTTACTAAAAGGCTTTAGCCTGGGATAGCCAGATTTATGAGGCAGTAGTAGTTCTTGTAAGGTATTATGGTCAGGTAAGTATTTTTGAAGAAACATTTTTTTAAACAAATATTGGTTTCTTAATAGAGGACAACATTTTTAAACTACCATCCCAATAAACTATTGTGAATAAATTACCTTTACCTCAAGGAATCTGTAAATAGATTTCATTGTGTATCATGTTGATTCTATTTATGATTGTGCTAGAAAGCAAATTTTACAATAAATTGTGCTACTTACCCCAATCACAACCGCTCAGGTGGCCTAGTGGTTAGAGAATCTGCCTCACATGTGGGAGGTCATAGGTTCAATCCTCGGTCGAGTCATATCAAAGACTTACAAAAATGGTACTAACAGCTGCCTCGGTTGATGCTCAGCATTAAAAGGTTACTGTTAGGACAGGTCGGCCTGGTGTCAGGATAATGTGACTGGGTGAGACATCATACTACATGTCTGCGGCATGATGCCCCAGTGCTATACATCACTATAAACTGCCACACTGCAGACATCGTAGCGATATGACTGAAAAATTGTTAAAGCTACATTAAAAATTATAAACACACACACACACTACCCCAAACACATAAACATTAGGGATATAAACTCAATCATTTTGTAGTTAATCTGGAAAAAGTGGCACATTATTAAAATGGGTTGCCGACCCCTGAATTAGATAAATATAAACCTATCTCTTCTACTTTCAATAGAATAGAGGGGTAAGAAAAGGTATCACATCAGATTTACCATGTAATGGAAATAAAGTGTAGAAATATATTCAAAGTTGAAGAACTATTAAATTCAGTAATTTTACTTTTCAGAAAAATTGACGCCATTCCGTGCTGGCAGACCCAGAAGCTCAGAACGATAGAAGCAAGAATGCTTTCTCTGGGATTTCTCATCATGAAAATGATTTTATAGACTGCAGTTGTTAAGAGTCGGATTGTATGGTTCTGTGTGAGCACATTGCTGTCCCATTTCTTGGTAGTTATGTCTGGACAGCATTCAATAAGGATATTAAAATGCATAGTTAGCAAAGACAGCTAGACTCCTTAATATTGACTATTCTCTTTATGGAATTTTTATAATAATGGCTGAATGCTTCTGCATAGTCCGCAAAGCATAAAAATTTGTTTTCTTATTTATAAAATGTGTCCTACATGAGTTAATTAACAAAGACTGCTTGAACATGGAATTTGAAATCTTTTTAAAAAAATATTCTAGTTCTCTAATGAGAAACACATTTTTAATCCATCCAGCATTGTTCCCAGATATTGGCAAGATTTAGGGAAGCCTCATCTAATATTAGACCTACCCCTAGTTTACAAGACAGGTCACTTGAGTGTATCATGACAGAAATACTATCAAGTAACAGTTTTTAAATACACAGTGGAATATGAATTATGCACACAATTCTATGTAAATTTACGGTGCATTTAAGTTGAAGCAAACAGGCTCTTCTGCAAGTGAATAATATCAGCATTTGTTGCTTGTAGTGAGCTCCCTGTATCAACCTTTAGCTTTGCCACCTAATGCCACACACTGACATACAGCAGGATGATTAGCAGAGTACTATCACTGAATGAAGCCAAGATAGTCATAGTAACAATAGGCAGCCAGTTACATGCCGATATAGTGATTTTAGAGTTTTGCAGAAAAGGTAATATGAAGAACTTATGGCATCTCTAGCATTCATCATCATATTACATAATATAGTAGGGGTAGCCATAGCACTGTTCACAAGCTGCATGTGGCTCACACAAGCATGTGGTGCAGCTTTTATGATGTACCTAAACAAATGGAGATTTTAAAAATTTTTATTTAAGTCAAAATTTGCAGAACAACACTAAATAATGTTCAGAAAAATTATTTTATATTACCAACATGCTCCACAAAAACAAACTCCTTTTCCCACTCTGTCTTAAATCCTCCATTCTCATCATATTTATGTTTTCTAGATGTTTGCAAAAATATATGGATGGCTTTTTCCAATGTTGCCTCATCTTTAAAATCATCCAATCAATTTATCTTATGAGAACTACTTTTTCCTTGCAAATTGAGCTCTGCAAGATAAAACTCCTAGCTTAAAAAAGCTAATAGTTGTCTGCCCATTTAGGTGCTGGTTGGTCAGAGTGATCTCCCTTTGGCACCGGGATTGGGATCCTGGCCAAGTCGTACCAAACACATATAAAAATGGTTTTAGCAGCTGCCTCGCTAGGTGCTCAGCATTAAGAGGTTAGTGTAATTTTGTCACAATGATTAGTAGACTTGGCAAGTTGTTCCTGAGGGACTCTTTATCACTTTCAGCACACTTTCTCTTCTGTCCAGAATAACATCAGCTACAAATGTTTCCATAGACCAAGTCAGAGCCAACACCTTGCAGCAAACAATAAAAAACAACCTTCTGCAGAAAGGAGCAGTAGAAATTATTCAAAATATAAATTATCTGGGTTTTTATTCACAACTATTTTTGGTCCCAAAATCTAAATGCACTCAGCACTCTGTTGTAGACGTAAGCATCCTTAATTAGTTTATTCATACCCCATCAATATCAACTTAAAAGACAAATATTTTCATGTCCCTATTCACATGACTTCCAAATAGTTCTTGCAATTTGCCTACATAGACATCATGTACCAATTCAGAGTGTTTCAATTTGGATTTAACATTAGTCCCTGGGTCTTTACTTTTCTGATGAATCATGCAAATCTCAATGGTGGCAACATCAAGCTGAGGAAAACTATCAGCTCAGGAATTCCTTCACCTACTAGGCCTGCCTGCTTAGTGTGGCAGAAGACCTCATCATCCTACATTGGTTATTTATTTGCAGATGAGGCCTTCGGAGGCCAAAAGTTTGCCCACTTGATCAACCTCTCACAAACTGCACAAATATGAGGTAACATCTCATGAAACAGCAGCTGAACTTAGTTTACATTGAGTATACCTCTGCAAGTGCAACTGCCAGAAGTTAGTCTGTACAGATGCAAGTACAGAGTACTTGGGGGAGCACAACTACTTCCATCTTTTTGGGAAGCCAGCAAAGTTTGGTCTCCCCACAAACGGCATCTACATATCAGTCTATCAGAGTTGAAGGTAAGCCAATTTGAAAGAATTTTACTGGTGACAAGAATGCTTAATTGGAAATGGAGTTCTCATCCTATCAGACAAATGTATGATGGTGATATATCTCAAACAGCAAGGTGAATCCAAGTCCCCAGACCTGTGCATCATGGTATGGGACTTTGTAAAGGCATGGCGGTGTTTTGAACAACAAATCTTGTGACAGAAATTCCCAGGAAAATCTAGATCAAACAACCACATTGGCAGTTGTTTTGTTCAGAGCTGCTGAATCTGCATAAAAAATAAACAGTTCTCATACAGTCAGGTTATCCAGTTATCCAGAAGCTGTCTCTAATACTTTAGGGACCAGAGACAGCCTCTCCAGGGTAAGGGAATGTTTCTCCCTCCACCTCTTATCCGTTTGTCTTAAATTATTATGATTGGGTAACATATTTAACGAAGAAACCAATTTTTTCTTGTAAAATGTTTCCAATTTGTAATACATATATGCCTTCACAGTTTCCCTGCAGTTACAACTGTATAAAAAACATGCATTACACTCCAGTACTAAAAGAGATTTGCCACCAATCCCTGTGCCAAGGTGAGATCACATTGACCGAAAGCCACCTAGGTGTGCAGATAAGTTGTTGCTTTTTTTAAGTTAAAAGTTTTATCTTGGAGGGCTGGATTTGTGACATAGTAGGGTTATTGGTACATAAGGATATTCAAGAATATTGAAATAACCTCCTAAGGTATTATGATTGGGTTAGTATTATTAAAGAAACATATTTTACTAGAAAAAATTGGTTTCTTTAGAGTTATATACACCAACAGTTGATTTAAATCATTTGTTTTTTCATTGATGCAAAATCATATTTTACATATACTGTGATAATATGTATTTATTCAGCTCAAAGGCAAAGTAGATATTTAAGTTTTGTCATCAATTTTCAAAACAAAGATTTTACTTATGGAATGTCTGCTGTGATGAACCTAGGAGGACAGTATTGTAAATTTTCAAAATCATGGAACAGGGATCATCTCAAAATAAGGCATATTATTTCCCCAGTGTAATAGCATAAGGGGACATATTGTTTTGCTGCTATCCATTCGTCCATTGTGAATCCATTTCAGTATGATAGCACACATATTATTTAACTTAGAGCCATAAAATTCGACAAACTGTAAAAAATGTTCACAAGTAGCTGACCTGATTAGACTTTCAGTCCATTACAGTATTTTTTCAGTTCTTTCAACATTTGCATTCTTTTTAGGTAAAACCTTGTTAGTATGATTTAAGTAAAAACAAACTTAAGATCAAAATGTGTTGAGAAAATTAGTCTTCATTTGTAGATAACCTGAATAGATTTTCTGGCTATGACAGCTATTTTATTTTTAGTTTTAGCTATTTTTTTTATAAGCAGTTGAGATATATGCTTTTTAGAAACACAAATATAGTATTATTAGTTAATTTCAGTACCCAACATTTTTAAAATTAGGGAACATCCTAGATATAAGGGAGACTTGACTGTTTGGATGTGGTTGCGAACCCTCCTGTCTGCTGGGGTTTCCTAGTCATTCCCCGTCCCTGACCGATATCATTACTTTTGTAACTCAACAGAGGGAATAAAAAGGGTTGATTTGACTGTTCAGTCATTGTTAACTTAACATCTAGATATAGGCTAATCACAGGAAAATGTATGCTATGTTTTTTCCATGGTACAGACATGCCAGCCCTGCTGATTTAATTTGGTGTCTCCCAATTTTGTGTATAAAACCAGCCAGTCCTGAGCAGGAACATAATTCTAATGTTTTAAAAAACATGATTGAAATTATTTTTAAAGTCATTCCGAGTTGACAAGAAGTAATCAAAGCAATCATATAAATGTGTGAGTCCTCCATATGCATGCAATATTGAGGCATAAATTCAAAGATTTGCCAGTCCTGCTTCAACCACCTGCTGAGTGGGAAAATATGTTGATCACTTGATCATTTTATCTGTGCTGGTATTTACAATGACAGAATTCAGTGGCTGAGTGACCCCCAAATGTGTGTTGTCATTACAAGAGTACATCAAAAGAACATATCACAATAACTGGGCAGCAAGTTCAAAGATTTGGACTAGCTGCTGAGTGGAAATTTGGTTTGTTATTTACAGTGACTGAATTCAGAGGCCGGAAAACCCCGATATGTACATGTGGTTATTATAATAATACATCAAATGAATAAATTTAGCTTTTATTTTTGTGCTTGTTTCCAAGTGTAGCTGAATAAGTATGCACATGACCTCAAAATCAAGTTATGTCAAGACTTAGAAAAAAAGTTTTTTTTTTAAATTTGGATAAGTATTTTGGGGTTATAGGGCCAATTGATGAAGATTATAATGAGATTCGGAAAAGTGCTAAGTTGCAAGAACTGATATTTCAGATGGGACCTTTATAAAACCAAGTGTCAAAAATTGTGTGATGACTGGCTTAATGTTTGGAGAAAGACCTTTCCTTGGATTGATAAAATTCATTCTTTATCTAATGCACAAACAAGAGTCATATTTTAATGGTGTAAAGAATGTGGAAAATTAAACTCAGTGGCCATCACTGGTTCTTTTAATCTGCAAAGATGCTCATGTGTGTTCAACAAAATAGGTGTCATGGACTCCTAGTTTTAAAATCCTAGTGAGACCTCCAGTAGGCATATGACAAAGAGCAAAAAGGTGACCAGTATGCATCTTGTATAGTTTGTAATTCTGACCTTGGAATATCTGATGGAGGAAAAAACAATGTTGAAAAGCATTGCAAGAATTCCATTCATATAACAAATTATAAAATAACCTGGTAGATTCCAAAACTTCCATTTTCAAACCAGTTTCATAATTTAAATGACCAACAGTCCCACTTTCATTACCATAAATGGTGGCATGTTTAAAGGTACTGTAGTAATAAAATAATTTTAGCTTTGTTCATTTAAAATGTTTCAAATTATATCGGTTCCCTTCATTATAAAACATTTCCACTGAAAGGAAATGGCCATGGATGTTTGAATTATGTAATACTAAAATTATATTATGAAGTATTTCATTATATAATGTGGTCTCATTAAAAGGCTGTATAAACCATGACTGTCAGTGTTATAATGATGGAATATTGTATTTTTATAATATATTTAAGATCTATTACATTCCTGCATTTGTCCTTTGTATTGTTAAGCTTGTTTCCTTTTCAAATTTTTAAATATACAAAAGTCACGCAATATATTTTTAGGTAGAAAGACTGAATAAAATATGTCATCTCATAGCTGTGTTTTTATATTTGAAATTAACAACTTTGAATTGCAATTTAAATATAAACAAAATTATCATAAATGTTAGATTTCAGTTCCTTAAACTAAAAGACCTTACTGGTGCCAATAAAAGTGTTCTTACTCAAAATTTTTGTAACATCTATGTAGAAATTAACAACTACGATGCAGTATTGTTTATATGATCACGTGTGTAAGAAATGCTTCATCAACTGGAACACTCCCCATTTTTAACTCTAGATGGTGAAAAATAATAAAATCTTCCAGAAACTTATTAAAAATTTACTTTGTCATTGAATATATATATATATATATATATATATATATATATATATATATATATATATATATATATATATATATATATATATAATTTTTTTATTTGGAAAATCGCTTTGAAGTGAAAAGTATCTCAGAAATCCCAAAAAAGTTTTAAGATGGAAGGCAATGATGTTTTCTATATTCTGTTTAGTGTTGTCATATCAACAGTTCCTTGTTGAATTTTATGAATCAAGAATAATATTCCAGCTTTAGAATTCCGAATAATTTCCAATAACTGTCTTTGTCCAAGAATTTTGATGAAGACAAGTATTTTGCAGGGTGAATAAATTATTTTAAATAAAAAAATTCAACCTAACTGGTCACAACACAAAATACCTTTGAGCTCCGAATTTATGATATACGACTATTTCATTATAAAACTTCAGTTTTAGCCCCAGCTAAAATGCCATTCAGACCCACGTGATGAGGTTACGTGATCACTTAGTCCGAGTGTCGCAAAAGAAAATATGAGTCAATTATCACGTACTCTAGTATAGCCTTAGTTAAAAATGGTTCCTGCATTGGAAATGAATTTTTTTAAAAAGTTGTTTACTCAAACTAACACACAAGCCAAGTATGACCTTTATCATGACCAATGATTTTCACTGTATTTACCAAGTCTGATTCAAGGTCAGGAACTAGGTCAGCTAAAAATACAATGTAGCAATGTTTATATGAACTGTGTATATATTAGGTTTAACAGGACTGAACTGAATTTCCTGGAAAAATGTTAATTCTAGTGAATAAAGTTTTCATTACAACATGTAATTAAATTATTATAAAAAAAATTAAAACTAACACGCAATTAAAGTATAAATACATAACACAATGTTGGTGTAAAATATTCATTGGTGAATTAACCAGGCTGGACACATCAGTGAATACCATTTAGCCATTGTAGAAACAAGTGTGGAGTGTTTTTGCACCTGGTGGTGCTTTCAACGCTTCAGCAGTTTCATGTGCATGTGTGATGATCCAAGCTGGCCCCAAGTTGGCATTGGTACATCAAGGTAATACCAGCCACCAATTTATATTTTTCCCTCATAGCATGGGTATATTTTAGGGTAAAAGAGGGGATGTAAACACCACATTAAAGCAAATTTTCCTACAGATGAGGAAAGAATGTCATTGTTACTCTGAAAATGAGTTCACAGCCAGCACCATTACAACCACATGGAAACAAGTTTGTTCGATATCTTTATGCACCTGGCGAGTTAGAAGTTGGACAACGTCATGCTACTGGCCCAGTATATGCTGTCAATATATTTATGATTTCATTAAAGATTGGTACTCCGAGACAGCTAACACATTACCATTTGCAGCCATCACTTGTGGGAGCAATACCTCCCAGCTGAACATTTGTGCAAAAGAAATTGACCATGTTCCTGCAAATACAGAACTGCCAACCATGACTGAGTATATTTTAGGTCAAAGTCCCACATAATTTTTGATTAGTTTACCTGAGCATTTGTCTTTGAACTTGCCAACAACCTTTTTATTGACGATACTAAACAACAAATGTTCTTTCAGATACTGGCTGGTATCAAATTCATTGACCAAACTTATTGATTGTGCCATGTCGGCATATGCATCATCAATGGTGATATGCATCATTCGTTGACACAGATTTTCCATGGTTTTCTCAAACATGGCATTATTCATGAGCTTGAAACAATCTTTTTCAAAGTAATTGGTAGCCTTAGTTTTCAGATCCATATTCATCCAAGCTCGCTGACAAAATTCAAGCACTCAATGGATCTTAGTTACATGCATAGTCAATCCAGATACAGTGAAGGTTTCATAGATGCAGTACACAATTGTTTCGTTTTAAAACTTGGTACCAGTTTGGTGCATTCAGATTATTTGCATCCAGATTCATCGACGATCGAGCACTGATATGGTGATGACCATGTACCGGACACTGACAGCGCTTCTGGTGCCAACAGAAAATCATTGTGTACATCATTGTTAATGTTCAAGGTATTCTAGATCAACTTCAGAGATGTATCTTTGGTTACTGATGTTGTTTTAATCAATCATATATCTTTCAAGGTCTACGTGCACATGATCAGTCCATTGAAATTCTTTAACCAGAAACAGTTGCAGTTGATACATGATGTAACTGTTGGATGTAGCAGTGCCTTGTCCATCCACGTTTGAGTTATTGGCATATTCCGCCATGAAGTGAGCGCTTGATAAACAGATGCTAGTCAATGTCAGAGCTTTCCAGTTCGATTTTGGTTTGGACAGCAATGCATTCAAACTCGTACCTGGTGACTAGTAGTAATGCACTGGATTGAGCTTGTATATGTGCATAGTAGTGTCATGAAATTTCTCAGACACATCAGCGAGCAACAACACTTTAGTGCTCAGACACTGATCCCGACAGTCACCATAGCTTTGCATTACAGTACAGACTAATCTTTCTTAGCATAATTTGTAATCTTTTTCTGAGATACCTTTACTTGACAATGAATGAAACACTTCAATCAGTGGTCACCGAGTTCTGCAAATTTGTTCCTTTCACTCATTCACTTGTATGGATACACACCATTTTTTGTTAACAAATCCGTATTAATTGGAGAGTATTGACAAGTGATTACAAAGTTAACTACCATTAGATTTGCTAACTTGTTCAAGGATGAATTCATAAACTGTAATGAATCAATAAACTCCAGCTGACCTAGTCTAAATGTCATGTATTTTTGCATGTTGCTGGTAAGTCTGATGCCATAGCTACTGCTTGTACTCACGCAACATATGAAACACCATAGAGATTTTTGTTTTGTTGTGGAAATTCTCAACTGCAATTGCATGCTTTATGTGCAGCATCTCTCTATGCACCAGTGATGTTGCAGTGATCTGACTTTAGAAGTTCCAGTTCTAAGATGGATGGCAAAGCCATCTTGGTAAAGGTTTCTTCACAAATTCAGCAGAGAACTCACGAATATTATCATCTATCATAATCATGACTGCTGGTGAATAGAGCTGTTGTCAAATCCATTTTGCCATAACTTTGACCGATTTAAGAAACATCTAAAATGTTTTAAGAGAGCTAGCGCAATGGACATGACAAAGGATTGGTTGCACTATTTCTCCATCACATCAAACTGCTTAACACAACAGAACCCGCATGGCATTTGTTCAAAGACTTGCACGTTTTGATAGATAGCAGATGCATTTGTGGCTTAGAAAGCAGAGATGTCTACTGAAATGATGTGACATTCAAATCAACGTAAACGATATGAGGGACTCTCATCTGTCATTGCACTGTTCTAAATTTAACAATATTTTTCCCTTGCTCTAATATTGTTGTTCGGTATGGTTTTTCACCGATACCACCACATCAAATGTCATGGTTGGTGAGAAGGTGATAAGTCTTAAATACATGCATGCAACATTGTCATGGATATTTTTATCTTTGCGCTTACTGTGTCAATTCTGATTCTTTCATTTCACCCAACAGCAACAAATCAGTCTGAGTTCATCCATGCTGTCCATGTGGAGAATATGCAAGCAGATAGGGGCCTTTTGCTATCCATGTGGAGAATATGCAAGCAGATAGGGGCCTTTATCATAAGTGAACATATTAACAGCAATAAAGGTTAAGTGTTTCAGATTTGTTCAGTGTTGGCTTTGACAAGCTGCACAAGAAATTTATGATCACCAAGGTTTAAGTTTACCCAGGTGTTGTTGGTATTTTTAAAGCAGGTCTTAGTTATCACTTTTAAATCAGGCCTTCTCAGATGCATTCGTTTTGTTATCAGTATGAAAGTTTGCAAATGTCAATGCACAGAAACATGGATAATATAAATTCCAGCTTAGTAACTAAAATGACCCATCCTGACAAAGTGCTACGCCAACTCGTGTGTGGCAAGAGTTTGTACATTTGTATCCAAAAACATCAATTTTTTAGAGCTATGGAAAATTTTCTTAATCATTTTTGCTTTTTTTTCTTTTGGCAACAGTTTCTGAAAATTGTTGACTGTGTCATTATAATACCTTTGGTATATCCACCAAATAATGAGTTCAGATTCCATACCTATATTAATGGCCCAAAAGCATTTGTTTAAGTGGTCTGCTCTTGGAAATCCTCATCATTACCACTAGAAAGTCTCACAAAAATCATCAAACATCTCACTCACTTTAGAAGTTTTGGACAAATGATTCTTTTTCATTTGCAACTGTACTTTTTCCTGCACAATAATATAAATTTCTTTTACCTTTATTTTCCTCAAAAGCCTGCACAAGTTTATTACATTCCATTTCTAAGGTCCCTTCCAAGTTAATAAATTTATCAATGTGTTCTGCGGATGTCTCTAAGAACACATATAGCATCTTTTGTGCCTCTTTGATAAATTTGTATGATGCATTCTGACAATAAAGAGTTCTCATTTTATATATTACACTTTTGAAATTCCAGTTGTTTGGTAAATTAATGCCAGTGTTAGAAACCTCCATAAATTCCTTAAAATTATTTTGAGAATAAAATTGTTTGCTGTTTATATACCATAGTAATTTGTTCAATACAAAAGATTTATTTATCCAAACTGTGCTTGTTTGAATATGATCTTTGAATTTATTGGAACACAATTAATTCTAACCATTGATTTGTACGAGGATTTTAGGTTCAATTAATGCATGCAGTCTAGATTAGTTTAAGATACAATTCAAAGATTATGCATACCACATATCCATCACTGATATCAACTTTACAATCATTAATTTGACTTTCATTTTCATATTTGACCCAGCAAGGACTAGACTGTCTTCCAATTATCAAAAAACATTTTTTTTTTCATTTCATAAGTTTGACTTGATACACCAAAGTTGTGTTTCAAAGTCAGATGCCATAACTCCAAGACCACTGCCAGTGTTGATAAGCTGAATGAAAATTCTTGTATTTGATGTCAAGAAACATAATAGCCAATCCCTTAATGAAGCCAATACTGCAAGATATGCCATTAGACTATTTCCAGCATGTTCACCAAAATTAGTCTTGGATATCTTACAGTATAAGCAAATTCTGTAATCACCAGTGCAAATTTAGCGTGTATATCATAATTCTGCTTTGAATTTTTCTTGGCACACTGAAATCAATACTGCTAAACTAAATCAAAACAGCATATCTCTATCTGAAGTTAGAGATAATCTGTTCTGATTTATAGCACCAGGTTATTCTGTGCATTTATATCACTTATGCAGCTATTACTTAACAGAGACCTGGATCATTGATCGAAAACACAAGCTGTTGCTGCTACCACAGTAAATTTGTTTATCATTATGTAGGTCTTCAGTGCCTTGATTGGTACTGTATGCAACATCTAGTCATATGGATAGATACGGTAATGAAATTGCTAAACATGAATGGGTTGTAAGATGGGTAAATGAGAAAGCCTACCAGTAGTTTCTTATGGGTCATGGTTCTTCCCAGGGTTTTCCAGGGTTCTTCCTCCACCATTAATACTGGCTGCCATGTATAGCCTATCTTGTGCTGAAAAATGGTGTTAAACCCTATAACAACAACAACATGAATGGGTTGCATGTGGGCTAAAAGAAAGTTATAGGTAGAAGCTACAACAGGTGTCAGGGACCCAAAGGAGCCAACAAAGGCAAAACCCCACTTTACCACTACTATATGTAGAGAAACAAAAACAAATCATTTTTAAATAATTTAATAATATATGCAAAAATGGTAACTACAAGATAAGTACACATAAAATAATGATCAGTTTATAAAGCATTCTCTGCTAACAAATGCACCCTTTGTAAACAATTTTGGGTGGATGGTTCTAAGAATAAACTTTTTATGTGATATGTCAAAACAGGAAAGTCATAAATGAAGTCATGAAAAAGATATTCTGAGCCATGCCTTTGAATCAATGTACAATGCAATGTCTAAATCAAATGAAACAAGAGCTAATAACTGGATGCAACATATTTGGTCATGAAGTACAAGAAATATGAACTGAATGCTAAGAGAAAGTTAAGCTAATTTCTGCAAACAGTTGTATCCATATCTCAAAAATATATTTAAACTTAAGAGAAAGCAAAGATAACAGCAGTTATTCTGGTATTGCTGAAATCTAGTGGTGATAGTATACTGGGTACAACTCTTCTTAAGCATTTAAGTGGCTAATTTGTCTAAAGCTTAACCTAATTTCTTGGACATTAAATGATTCTGTTAGTATACAGAATACCTTCTTAATTAAATGGTAGTACATTCCAGACAAAACAAAAGCACAGGTTGTTACCCTTTTATGGCCAGACTGATTGGAGCAATCAAAGTAAAGTGTTATGATTTAATGGCGAAGCTGCAACAATAGTTGAAGGATTCTTTAACCTGTCGCCTCCTGATTTAGAGTCTGGAGTGCCAACCAAGATCACACGGATTATCTAAGAGTACATGAGCATCTTTACACAAATATACCTGCAACATCATACAATTACAATCAGGTTACAGAATAATTACAAAATCTTAATATACATGACATAATTACAACTGTTAATACTTCATACTTGCCAACAAACTAAAAAAATCTCCCAGATTTTGATATTATGCCAGTTTTATTCTTGAAAATGTGCAAGTTTGTGTGAATTTTATGTTATTTTTTCATGGTTTTTGCATATTTTTTCTCAAGAAATTAGATTACATTATTTAATTTTAAATTCATTTTTACATCAAAATAAAGCAATATTGATATAATCCAGGTCTTCTGAGAACCAAAAGTATTTTCATGTCCGTTATGATTATGAGATGACTGCCATACTACTTGGTGTGTTCATGGGTATAGCACACTTAGTTCCCATTTCCTCAGTGCTCATGTGTCATTAGAAACCATCCCAATACAACATAATTATTTTCATAAAGCTGTCTCGCTAAATTTCTAAATACTTTTGAAAACTTTGTGATTTTCAGGACATTTTTCTAGTGTAGTGGCAATGAACAATAATGCCATTTGCTGTTTGGATCTGCACACATGTATAATTCACTCAAACTCAAGATGCTTTGAGCTCCATCATTTGCTGCATCAGCTCATCACAGTACTTTACTGAGCGATGTTTGTGCTTCACATTCTCCACCTCTGCCAGCATTAATGTCGGTTTAAGACTGCCTGCTTTTTTCAGCACACCTGAAAAATATTTAAAGCAAGATTGTTGCAACACCTCAAAGGTAGAATGAAGAGAAGAGTGAGATTGCAAGAAGGCAATTCTGGTCTGATGAACAAGATTTCCCCAATTTGTAAATGGATCTATTTAAGTAAAAAGATGGTTCTTGATAAACATGGACAGACTACGAGTTAAAGGCTAAGACATTGTATTAAAAGTATCAATTCTGGCAAAAGGTATGTTCATTTGCAACAGAAATGTTAAAATGTTAAAAGATTACAATTTATTCTCAAGAAATGCACATATTTACCCAATATGGCCTCCTGTATTTTGGGCTCTGGATCATCGAGATGAATCAGGAGACCCCTGTAGAGAGTTTCAAGATGAGCTCTATACAAGTCTGTATCATAAGGTTTGCCAAAACAATCCAGATATGCCAGGAAAGTTTTTGCTACTGTCACACGAATCTCATCATTGCTGTCATCAAGCCGTTTGAGAAGGTCCAGATAAATGGTGTGAAGCCGGTCTTGATCTAAAGATGTCCCCATGAGGTCAAAAATGCGGGTCAACACACGGCATGTGACCAGACGTGTCATCTTGTTTGAGTCATCCAGGAGACTTATCATCTGTGTCAGCAATTCATCTACCACCGGCTCCAACTAAAACAAACAAATAGTTCCAATACATTTACAAATTTAATGCACTTTTTAATGGTCCAAAAAAGTCAAAATCTGTGGCAGTAAAATCCATGACACAGTCAGAAATTTGGACACCATTGTGACATAAAGATGTATATTTGCTGAATTAGAGCCCCAAAAAAATTCAATTCCATAAAAGAGCATTAGGTAATTGTACCCACTATTAAATACCAATAAAATAATCATTGAAGAAATATTTAAAAGTTCATCAAAATCATATAATTTTTTTCTTATAAAAATGTACATTGCTGGGTCAATATTTTTTCATCGACATCCGACATCAAGTCGGTAAAGATTATTATCAGCTGGCTGTATATTTTTCACAATCACCAGACATAACAAACTTTTCACTTAATTTCTGAGGGTGGTCACAGAATTATTATTTCTGTGATTAAAACTGCAAATATTTTTATTATTTTATTATTCAATACGTAACAGAAAAACTAAAAATTAATGTAGTGAAATGAAATGCATTCAGAGCTACTTCTGCTTATGCCTCACAATCCACATACAAGTATTTCAGAAGTTTTTGGTTTTAAAGAAAGTTGTACAAGTGTTCTCTTCTAATGGATGTATTTATATTCGATCTATAAATTTCCAGCTTCTCTTTTCTTTCTTTCTCCCATGACAAAGTTTCTGGCTTTTCAGTATCATCACTATGCCATCCTCAAACACTTATGTACCGTTTGTATATATTGGCATGGATTTCTCAAATTGCCATAACTATATTTAAATATGCATAGGTCACATGTGTGATATAGAAAACTCGTGAAATGTTGCTGTATAATTTCCACTTCGTAGTTATATACGTGTTACTGATTTTACTTGTCAAGGCCATCTTTTGGTCTTTACTAAAGTTAATACTGATATCATTGCATCTACTTCTTAAGTATCAATACTAACACTGCAGTGCATTGTTATGTGCATGTTTCATGTGTACTATAGAAAAGTCAATTATACTGTCGTATAAATCCCACTTAAGTTGGACAAGTAAGTACAGGTAAGTTTTCTATATATAGTTCAGTCATAGCATCCATTTCATAGACACTGTATGTGACATGTTGGTGATTTTACTTGTACAGGCAGGAAACTGGCCTTTCCTAAAGGATGCTTTAATTAGAACTGATATTTTAGTGTCCACTTCACAAGTATTAATAGCAACTCTCTAATACTCTACCTGTATTGGCGACCAAGTGTGCCTGTTTACAGGTAGTTGTCATAGCTCTGCACATATACTTGAAGTTCATAAAGCAGTATTTATACTGGTCTACACCTGTACATAATGTCTGCTGCTCTACTTTGTTTTACAGGTTTAGAACATGATTAAAACCAAGTGTAAGTTTCATAAAAAAACTGGAAAGTCAGCACTGACCACACTTCTTCATGTGTAGCTTGCTTGAGTTGCTAATCTATGAATACATGTCAGACTTACATATTATGAACAGCAGAGCTATAAATCGCTGGAATAATGGAGCTTTAGAGTTCCTATGTGTCTTAACCCATACTATCCTGAGAAGCAATTCTAAATACACTGTGGAAAAATGGAGCATCACACAGCAGCAGCATAAGAAATTTTGATCACCATCACCATGTTTACAAAAAATGTAACATATTTATTTTTTAAAGTATATAAAACAATGCATCTCTGAAAAGGTAATAAAATTGGCAACACAGTGATATGTTTGTTTTTTTTTAAATTTACTTTTGTACAAGCTCACAACTGTATTTTGAAATATGGCTTGAAAAAAAAAAACTTACCATGAACTTCAGTGAATTTTTTCTTCATGAAGATGAATGAAATGCTCCAAATAGTATGGGAATAAAATAAAGATAATTCTATTTCTAATATTATGGTCCAAATTTGAAGTTTACAGCACTGTTAGTTCAAACGTTATAATAATTTTACCAAAACTGCACAACTAAATATTAGGAACAATTTGTTGAGTTCACAATCTAGAACATGTACTTCAGCCTGCAGTTTCTCGGAAAAACTTGTCCACAAAATAATCCTAGAAATCTTTAAAGTGAATCGTTAAAAATTTTTGTCCAAATTTTGAAGTCCACATCATCACTAGGTCAGTATTCTTCTGGGTGTTGAACAGTTGCCCCTCAATCAATTTAAATCGTGGATGCAACTGAGGAGAAAAATCACCCAGGACATACTCATATTGAAATCCTTCAAAGTTAGTGTCATTGTACAAATCGCTTTCAAAAAGTGGATGCAGTCATGCACCATCTCTTTCATCAACTTCATTTACATCTAAACCATCAATTAAGTCAATATTATCTTCAGAATCATCAAAATCTATAACTTCAATATTACTACCTTCGCTATCAATATCCATGTTCACATCTGAGTTGTTTTCCATCATTTTATCAATCGATTTTTAAATCAGCTGTTTCATTTTCAACCATATTTTTATTTTCAAATTTTTCTGCACATGCATGCTTTAACCATTTCCTGTTGTCGGTGAAGAAGTACACAAGTATTTGTGATGTATAACATGTGTTTCTAGAGATGCTACATAAACACCTAGTGAAACTACGACCGAAGGTGTATTCCGGATACAATGGGAGTCAACAACCAGAGGCGTATACAGGATAGAATGGGTTAAATAAATATTCAGAAATGTTATGGAGATTTTCATTCATGGTTTATACTGCCCTGTAGAGGGATTTTTCAAGGACTTTTCCCAAGGACCTCAAAAGTTTTCCAGGAATTTTTCTTCTTGCATAAAATGAATTCCTGTCATATCACACCTCACTTATTACTGAACAAATAGATACAAAGCAACAGAACAATGCAAAGGGTTGCTACTCCACCCATGTTGAGACTTCTGTACCATCCTATTTTATCCAATCTTTTCAAATATTGTCTTGGAAAATCATATAACAAAATTTGTAAATATAAAAAAAACGTATATTTTATTTGGTGCTAATCTCTTGTATTCCCTCAAATTCAAGGATATTTTAAGGCTGTATGAATCATTTTAAAAAACAAATTGAATATTTAACAACACACACACACACACACACACACACACACACACCTATGTGACCTACTTTTGTAATCCTTAACCTAGGAAGTTTGCAATGAACCTTTCCACCTTAATTTGTAAGTGTGATAAGATTGGTATAAGTAGAAAATTTATCAATATAAAGCATACAGGTAAAATGTACACTAACACATTTACTTGAGAAGTAGAGCAGCGCCTAGTAAACTTTCTAAGGTTACTGCATACTCACCTATCAGTTGGATCAAACTGCAAATAACACAGACCCAAATCTACCACTACATAATACATCAACAGATCAGGGTCTATGTTGTTTCTTCTAGTGTTTATCCTAATAAATTTCAGACCCAGATCTACTGTTGCATTATGCGTACTTGAGTCAATTAGGCAGCCTGCAGTTGGACCTGACTTATAAAAAAGTATGTATGATATCTCTTTCTGTATCTACAGCGGATTATAAATTGTACAGGTGTTTGCCTCATTACCTTCTCCTTAGTAAGGATCCCGCTCTTGAGTAATGCCCACATGCAGGAGACAGCTGTAGTTCTAATGGCCTCTGCCACCCTACCAGCCTTCCAAACACAGTTTGGAATTATCATATCCTTTACCACCATGACTGCAAAGTCACCAAATTTGTCTGATGAATCAATGGTAACTTTGGAATTCATCATTAAATGAGAGAGAAGGGAGAAGAATTTGAGTCGGACTTCTGCATCTTTTTCTGGCTTGAGGTTGACCACTAAAATTTTCATGATCTCATCAAGGTGATCTCCAACAACTGGACCTGTTGAAAGCAATTTATATTTATAACATGTTTACTTATTATGCTTAATGATGGAATTTATATCTATGAAGCAGTTAAATAAGGATGAAAATATAAAATTCAAATAAAAGCATAAACAGTCATTCATTGATGATAACTGTAACTTGAACTAAATCCAACAATAGAATTAAGAATTATTTGAGGTCTTTCTGAAATGCTCAACATTTCTGCCAGTGATTTTCAACTTGTTTCTCAAAAATTTCATAGCCCTGTTTTTCTGCAATGCACTATCCAATCCAATTTCATGCCTCATTCACAAAAACTTTTGCTTCTACAAATCAACATCGAAGGTAAATGGAAACATAAAAGACAAAATTACTGATTGCTTCAATACTTTTTCAAGCACTATACAGATGTAGTCAAAACAGCCATTTGTATAAAACAACAGATGGCATTAATAGGACAATCCACTTCTTTCATGGCATGATAAAAATAATTTGGTACATTTTACGTTTTCAGGATTTTGGGGTAATGTACAAAGCAAAGTTTCTGCTATAAACTCTTGCAGTGAAGTGTTTCTGGTGGTTCAGATTAAGCCCTACCAATTGTTTTGAAGCTTTTCAAAAAATCAAGAACAATCCAGACAATTTCAGGACAAATTTTAGAATGCAAATTGCATTTGGAAGCATTAAAAACTATGTTGTTTGCAGATGTAGTACAGAATGTAATTGCAAATTAAATGCAATTTTCTCAGTAAATAAATAAATTATAATTTTCTTTTTGCTTTCTTGATTTAAAAAATTCAACAAAACTAAAACAAAACTAAAAACAATGGAACAATTAACTTAACAGTCAAATAATAAAAAAGAACTCTTTTCATTATCTGAGTGATACATTAATTATTTCACTGCTTTCCTGCCACTAATAGCTCTCTCCTGGTGTCACTGATAACATGTTATTTACTTTCTTACATATGTTTTTCAACAGCAATTTTCTCTTAACCAGTTCTTATTCAAACTAATTACCTTCAAAGAAAATCTTGAACTGAACAATCTTGGTAATTTCTGATAAGTATTACAAAATTTAAATATTTCTGCTAGGGCTTTTTACACACACAAAAAAAACTTTCTCTACCATACTTGCAAAATTGTTATTTGAGCAAAACTTGACATAAAACCATTTACATTTCTAGTGAAAAAAATTTAAGAATAATATCTTTAAAGGTTTGAATGGGAAGTTAATACTATTTAAAACTCCAAGATAATCAAGATTAAATAAAGGATAATATTTATGAATTTTCCATGCATGAAATTTATTGAATGTAGATTAAAGATTTTGTTAGAAAATTTAACATTTTTGTGTTTGGTTTAATACTTTATTTTAATGTTTACAAACATGTTCAGATGTGGTTCATACATTAACTAACATCATACTAAATGTATATAGAATATTTAAATAACAATACAATGAAAGCAAGTTATAAGTCATCAATTACAACCAAATAAATAATTTTGAGCCCTTGAATATTGATTATTACATAACCAAAAACAAGATTTATATATTTTAATGCAAGAGAAATGATAACAATAGTTAAAAATACTGACTCAGATGGTGATATCACGCATCACAGCAGTCTGCATAGCAACTGCCATTATGTTTAAGAGTTATACAATATTTATTTTCTTTAGAAAGATTATACAAACCTATATATAACTTTTTTCTGAAGATATATTCATTATTTTGAACAATTGTAAATTGTTCTGGTCCCTTTAATTCAGGTGAAGACTATACAAAGCAACCATCACTGTAAGATGCTGTTTTCCCTGCACACTATATATTGCTTTTAAAGTGTACTGTTATGCCCTTATGGTCCTTAACTAAGCAACAGAAATGAGTGAAAAACCAAAAAATTTTGTAAACTACAACAAATGATTTCTTTCCCTAAAATACCTAGTAAACATTTTATAAAGAACTGACATATATTGTGAATTAAACTATAAATAGTTCTAACAGTTCTTTGACAAGTCCAAAATATATGAAGTTCCAAATGAATTCCACTGGTATTCCAAATAATTGTAGGTTACTACATTTGTATGGGAAAATATGAATCACTTTTATTGAGTAATACTGCATGGCCTTGAGAATACAGTATTAGTCAAAAAAGTTCATATTTTCCATACAAATACAGTAACATTTTTGTTTTATACATATTTGGTTTTTCTATGAAAGGCTTAATAATAAAAGAATACACTACAAAATCACAAAGCAACTAAATTTATGCTGCATTCCAAAATAAATACACCACCATAGATTGATCTATACAAAGCAAGAATATTAATATGCACATAGCAATGCCAAATGATCTTTGACCTTAATAATGTGCTTGACATTAGTTTATCAAAAATTTTGTTTAGATCAACAAGAAACAAAGTAATTTAATTTATCCTAAAAAAATACACAACTGTACATTGATCAATGCACAATAATAATTTTAATAAGCACATAGCATGCTTAGCAACCTATGAACTTCCTTACTCACTAGATATTAGTTGTGTTTTTTAAACGTCATTTTGGTCTACATAAAATTGAAAGTTATATTGTGAATGAATGCACAGTGAAATAAACCTGGTCTGGAATGGATGGAATTTGTTTTTCTGTTGATTCAACTAAATGTTGTTTTTCTGCTTGTAATGAACTGGGTTCTTTTTAAATATAGCGGAGTCAATTCTGTATGATGTATATGTGATTTGAGAAGTGGAATGGCACTGAATCAATCACACCTTTGTTTTTGTTTTGTCACTGATTATTAATTCTTATAACTGAAATTGTCAAAAAAGGCGCTATGGAAAACCATTCATTTTATTTTAAGTGCAGTAAGGAGAACGTGATTTCTGTTGTAAAATCTAGTTGACATTACAGCACAATTTTGCAGTTTGTATAAACTTTTGGAACCCCTGACATTGGCCATGTAATCCAGATTTGTACAACTAAGAGTACATTTTGAGGCAATTCAAGATACAAAATGTCAGAATATTTATTGAAATTCTTATTACCAGCTAAATAATTTTTTGCTCTGTCACTTGCATGTTGTCTGTCAGAGGAATCCCAGTTAAGTAAATGACCTTCATTGCTTGTATTACTAGCCTTCATCCAAAACATTGTATCAATATTCTTAAATTGGGAAATTTGCAAAGCAGCTACTGTGTGACACCTAGCAGAAATAAGGCTTTTTGTCATCTTTTCTTATTGGCTCTGAGACTCTTACCTTTTTACCAAAACCTTCAGTTCAATTTTTTTTCTTGAATTTAATATTTGACTGACTTGTAAAATTTTATGTACCTAAGATATGCAATAGCCCTTGGCCTCAATACCCATTTCTGTTGTTGTTGTTGGGCTTAACGCCATTTTTTAGCACATTTTTCATGGCAGTCAGTATTAATGGTGGAGAAAGAAACCGGGAAATCACCGGAAAGAACCACCGTCCCACGAGAAGCTACTGGCAAGCTTTCTCACATATTCACATTCGCCAAATCCTAAAATCTAGGTGAGATGGCAGTCATCCGTAACGGACAGCGCTTTAGACCACTCGGCCACTCGGGGCCCCTAACACCCATTTCTATACTATTCTTATAGATTCAAGAGGGCACTGGGCATAGTCTGAACCATTCGTCACTCTGGTGGCCTAAGTGGTTAGAGCATCCACATTGGATGCAGGAGGTTGCAGATTCGAACCCTGGCCAAGTCATATCAAAGACTTATAACAATAGTACTAGCAGCTGCCTTGCTTGGCACTCTGACTCAGCATATAAGAGGTCAGTGTTAGGAATGGTTGGCCTGGAGTCAGGATCATGTGACTGGATGGAACATGATGTTACGTGTCTGCAGCATGATGCCTGGTTGTGCTAGACATCAATATAAACTGCCACACTGCTGACATCATATCAATATGACTGAAAAATTGTTAAAGCTATGTTAAAAATCTTAATTACACACACATCTATTCTCAAAAAGTTATGAACATTTATTTTAAAAAAAACTTTTGCTTCCTGTTTCAATCTATAGAAAGAGCATTGATTTTCCAGGCTTTTGAATCTGGGACTGATGAGACAAAGGTGGATCCTATCAGGAAACTATTGAGTGAAAACCAACAATGAGTCTGCAAATACATTAGCTGGCCTTATGTATGTTGAACTTGTACAAGGATTTGTCATTAAGGACACAACTTTAGAATCCCAGACAAGAATACAAAAGAATGTGGACTTGGCCTGCCTATATCTGATGTGCAACTGGTTACCTTCCCAAGTCTTTCAGCAACTTTGTCATGATGTGAGTTGCTCTACTTCTGCTGGATTTGTGGAGCCAACATTTTTTTTCTTCATTGTTCCCATACAATGATCTTCTGATAACCCTACCACAGATCTCACTACAGGTTTGCAGCTGTTTCTTCTTCAAATATATTACCTTATCATACTATCTTAGCAAAACTGCTGCTACTATCTTGCCAATCCTTCACTCCCAGCTAAAAAGCTAAAAGTTATCTGCCCGCTAGTCGTGAGGCTACATTACTTGTCTCCCCTTAAGGCTATAACCTACTGACTGGGATTTCCCTGTCTTGGTCCAAACCTCAAACATAAATTCTATTAAATCTGAATGCTATCTAGCGATAACTGCCAGGATCTTACGAGCCCATACCAATATGAAATTAATTTGTACATGGGTTAGTTCCATGAATGCCATGTGGGTAACTAAATGTATATAAGGCAACTAAGCCTGAGTGTCAGTATTATTCCCTACCTCTTTGAGTAGTAAGATCAAGCAAACCCTCCCTTTTCTAACTGGCTTGTTTCACTTCATGTACCACTTCAAACCTGATTGGGTCCTTGAGATGTCTTTGGGATGAGTGGTTTAAAGAGGACAGCAGAATACAAAACAATGAATAAAGAACCAAATCTGGAACTGACAAGATGGACATAGTTTGTGTCTTGAGGTAAGGACTGAATATACACGGAAAATAGAATAACATACCAAGTCATGCTAGTCGGAAGCAACACATTTAAGCTATCTTGGCTTTCCTCTGGACCATATCTGGTGCTTAAGCTCTTACTGGTTGTACCAGGAATGATCACAAAAGCCAGTACCTGGGTCTGCATACAGTGATGGAATGTTCATTACTGGTCCAGCTGGACTGCCATGCCATACTGGTACTGACCTTATAGTCTGTGCTGTGATGATAGGCTCTGGTTAAGGCAATGTGGACAATACTTGTCTCTGTGGAAAACTTATAATGGCAAAAACTTCCAAATATTTATAAGTCTCTCAATAAGTAATCGTTCAATCTCTTCCATTCTGATGATCAGAAAATTGTCAACAGAGGTGGCATCAATGACAATTCTGATTGTGTCTGTATCTCTGTGCGTACCTTACTTAGCTCTTTCTTTTATCTGGTATAGCTGCTTGGACATGGTAGCTGCCCTTCATAAATCATTGCAAACAAACACTACAAGAATGGTTTGAGTTGCACCTCATTATGGTTAAATATATGCTAGCAGTGAAGATGGAGCTGATAAACTTATTATACAATGAAGTTAGAGAACTGAAATGCAAGAGGACAGAGATTTAAACAGAAGAAAATAATAACAGCATACTTTCCTAAGGTAAGAAAATATCAAAGAATCACTGAAACTAATAAAAAGACAGAAGTGGGTGGTATTTGTGAGGCTTTGTGAAGAGAAGGCTTACCAGGCATGAGTGGAAATAGTAAATGACAAATGATGAGACCTGATGCTAATCTTTCAGTCTAAAGGGGAAGATCACTCTTGCTCGACTTCTGTCTTAACCCGCAAATGACTTAACAATTTTGTTGCTAGAACAAGGCAAAATACATGAGAGGATGTGTCTCTTAGCATGGGATGTTCCCACAGTATTATTGATTGGATATAGAATTACCTCATGAATAAAAAAGACTGTATATCCCCAAATTTCTTTACATATTTCAATTTGTGAGTGTAAACAATCAAATTAATCACTGATAAATGCCAATATGTACAGCCAACTTAGTGAAAATTAGCTACAGTAAACTAACCAGCTTCCAGAAGTAGTGTATCCATAATCAGCCTTTCCACGGAGTGTGTGTTCCATATAGTAAATGTGTCCTGGAAACTGTCCAGCAGAGGCTTAGTGTAAGTCCTGTACAGCTCCTGCTTACTTCCAAAATTCAATGTTAAAGCCAACTCATCAAGCATCTTGTAGGCCTGTGATGCACAAATGGTATAGAGTAAAGGATCAAGCACTTTAAGCAGAGATATATATATATATATATATATATATATATATATATATATATATCTATATATATATATATATATATATATATATATATTTAATATCAGTAAATAAATATTTCAGCAATCTACATGGAGCAAAAAATGTTTGCCATTAGAAATTTTAATAAGACATGGCTAGTGTCAGTCGTGTCCTGCTTGGCAAGAATATTCAATTAAATAAAATCACCATTTAAAAGATACTGACTTGAATTGATGGATAGACAGAATGAGAAACGCATGCATACATATGTACAAGCATGCTGAGGTATACATATATGTAGACGGATAGATGGGGGATATATTTATTCTTGTTAGTAACCTTATTAGACAGAGAATGCAGGAAGAGTTAAATTCTTTATGAATACTAGTAACAGTTTTGGAACAACTGTACAAGTCAAATGTGTTACTTGAACACCAGAATGATTTAACTTGGTAGGAATGATACTAAGTTATATCAGTACAAATTTTGTTTGTAATAGTTTCCTAACATACTGTACATCATAATATCTTATCATCATGAAATTTTCGACAAAACTCAAAATTTCATATATACATGACAAACACAGCTTTTGCAAATAATCACTCTTCAATATTGTATCACATACTCTCATCCATATTGCATCACATAATGTTTGGTGAAAAAATATTTTTGTTAATCCCCCCCAAGAAATTTGCAAAACCTTTATGCTTACTAAAATAGTCTGATTTTCAGCAGTATGTTTCATAGGTAACTTACATCTAAAGAAAATACACATTATACAACCATTAAGAATGCAAAAAGACTGGAATACCAGTGCTTGCTACTGATACTAAAGAATCAAGGTACAAATTTAGTAGCACATCCTTCTGACAATTTAGCCTCAAGCAAAACTTTGCTGGTCTCAACACTACTTTTTTGTCATGCACAATCACACACTCTTTTACCTTTTCCTTGATAACCTCCCCTTGCTGAATAGCTAGGATTGTGTGGAGAAGATTGAACAAAGATTGACTAGTATCCACTAAGTCCTCCTGGGCTACAGTGATCAGTGATTCTACACAGGACAGTAGATTAATCTGAATCTTGGGCTGAAATTATGTACAATGGATTGTATAGATGCTAATCATTCCGATATGATTTATATATCCGAATATTTTTCATTTTTCAACAATACAATTTAAACAGTATCAACAGAGCTTATACAAGTACAGATGCAAAATGAACAGACCCAGATCATCCCTCTAATAATGTGCCACCAGAGTTAGGTCTATGCAGTTTGTCTTTAGTAATCAGTAAAACAGAACACAGACCCTAGTCTACTATGTGATGGCAGATCAGGGTTTATATTGTTTGTAGTTGGACCCAACTTAAAAGCTAGTATATATAGTAATTGCTGTGATAGTAAAATCATATATTACCTTTTATAACTTTCAGGAAACATAATGTAAGACTCTGAGCAACAAGTGATTGCCAATTCCAAAATGCCTACATTAATATCCAGAACAATGGCATGATAGTGAAAAATTAATAAAAGACCAAGTATTGAGTAATATAAATATATAACCAGGTAACCCCAGACTATATTTTAAAGTATGGAAAATAATTCAGTATATTTTTTCATTTGTTTTTCATTTTATTCTTTTAGTGTGTGTTGGAATCACTAATGTATGACTCTAGTATTTGTGAATGATGAAAAACAATATCCTTTGTGAAGAAAACATTATATGTGTGTGTGTGCATGTGTGTGTGTGTGTGTTTGTGTGTGTGTGTGTGTACCTGTAGAGAGTGGCAAATATCTGGCAGTGTGATTGTGTCACAGATTGTGGGTAAGTAAGGTCTCAGTTTTGCCCTCTCTGAGCCATGGATAACAGCGGAAAGAACCATAAGTCCAGTGTATGACTGGGAACTCTTCAAGTAGGAAATAATCATTTTGCACCAGACCTCTGGCTCAACAAAGTAACCAATCAACTCTGCTGCCTTCTTTATCTGAAAAAAAAACAATTATTTAAAACATGCAAGTTCTATGACTTTTTATGGTACAAATAACCACAAATGGAAGTCCACATTAATATCCTAAAGATTAATAAATATAATACAAAAAGAACACCAAAGTTCAGAACTTTAATCATGTGTCTACTGCATGATATGTTTTTATAAAACTGTGGAGAATTATAAAGGAAGAATAACAACAATATTGTGTAACATAAGAAAATGGGCTTGACACAAAGGCATTTCCACATTCTTTGCATGTGCAAATGAAGTGGTTTTCAATTATTTGAAATATTCATTGCGTCAGTGAATATTAAAGAAATATTTTAAGTTATGAAGTTGTTTCAGTAAGAATTCCATTTCTCTGCCTTCTTTAATTTTATTGTTCTGAAATTTCCATTTGCTATTAAAAAACTAATATGTGGTAAATCATGAGGACGCACAACAAAAAAAAACCCAACTGAAAATGAAGGATTTTCAGTTGAGACATCATGAAGATGATACATATTACAATGGGAACTTTCTTCACAAGTCGTGCTTTGCACAGCTAAAGCTGCATTTGCTATAAACTGTCTAGAAGAATAATGAGTAATTGACTCACAGTAACCCATAAAAAATTTCCAAGACACACTTAGTTTGCAAGATTCTGTCTTGCATTATATTTAGCTGCTATGGGCAATAAACACTGACAAAATTATGAGAGCACAGCGATTTGTTGACACATTTTTAGATTAGGACAATATCAGGCTATTAAATATATGAGGCTATTGACATTGACAAAATTTTGTCATACACTACAATCAAACTCCAAGTCAAGTCAAAAAGAACAGATGTTGAAGCACTGTGATTTGTCAATATGAACACCTTCAGACGATGACCATAATATATACAAGTTTCACAGAGATACATCAAAAACTGCTGGGCTAGTTGCATTCACAATCTCATGTCATATACCATATTCAGCTGCAAGACAAAGCAGATAATAACTCCATAACAAGAATCCATCAACGGGACTGATGTTCTATTGGCCTCAAAAAGAATTTTCAGCATTTCAAGGTAGGACCATTTCTTCCTTAAGATATTTTTTTTTTTAACAAATATTAGATTGACTTTGCTTTGAAATGCAGTAAATTATCTTTTGGAATGCAATTTGTTTTGGAAATACAGCCTAAACATAAAATTTTGTGAATCAATTTTTGTAACCTATGTAATTCTGATTAGCAAAAATATCCTGGAATATACAATGTGAGGAAATTCAAGATGCAAAAAGGTAAGTATATTTAATGCCATTGTTATTACCTGCTATAGATGACATATTTTTGATACCCTATCTGCACACATGCTCTTTGTTTGAGGGACCCCAGCTATTTGCCTAATGTATGACTTGTACAATAAATTTAAACATTTTCTCAAAACATTACATGGGGAAAACTGCAAAGCAGCTGGGGTGTGACAGCCCATTTTGCCAGTGGAAATAAAGCTTCTTTGTCATCTTAGTTTATTGGCTCTGAGGCTCTTGTTCTTCTGCCAAAACCTGCCTTCTTCAATTGCATTATTTTCTTAAGTTAGTGCTTGGACTGACTTGTAAAATGGGAATTAAGATGGGACATGTAAAATGGGACATCTCTCAGGGAGACAGGATTGCCTTTGGACTGCTATTTTTATAGACCCTATAAAGTCAGTGTCATAGTCTGAACTATTTGATTTGAAGATAGTTAAGAACATTTCTTCTAAATAAGCGTATAAATGATCTGAATGGTATTTTCAATACTGCATATCTCAAGTTTGTTGTGGACATCACATTCAGTCATTTGCTTGATTGCAAGTTTCTTTCAAGACTCCATGAACTGATCCATATTGTCAACGTTTTCTACTTTCAAAATGAGCACACAGCTTAAGTTCATCCACAGACAAATCTAAGTTCATAAGCTCCGATATCTGCTACATGAGCATACATTGTATGTTACAATCAAAAGTAGTTCCTAGCATTTGACACTATTTTTAGACACAATATAAAGCAGTGCAGTATGCAGAATTATTATATGCTCATCTTTTTTTCCGTTAGCTTTACATTGTCAGAATCATGCAATATTCCCCAATATTGAACACCTTCATATTGCACCAAGCGCGCAAAGGAACTATTTTCTAATGTAAACAATTTTTTATGAATGAACTAAAACAGATATTTCATGGACGGTCACATACCAGCAAATGTTTCATAGACTGACACATACAAACTGCTTTGGCACATTCCACATTAACTTTTTGGATACAATGTTTCAGATTTACCTAGATACAGATGCTATACAGGGTCCTCACAATAAAATGCAAGTTATACACATAAACTGTCTTCTTTAGATGTTAATAAAAATGGCCAAAAATATACTTACAATTCTACATCCTGAATTTCCTCAAAAAATATACTTTCCTAGGTCTGTAAATCTGAATTAGATAAGCAATGTCATGGGTTCTCAAGATTGATTACACATTTTGAAATTGTACTGTAATTTCGAGTATATTCTAAGTGCAGCTACATCCTCCTTACTGCACTCAAAATAAAATAAACATTAAATTCCACAGCATCTTTAGGACAATTGCAATGGAAAGTCTTCATAATTTTCCCACATTATGACCTGAATCATTCAATGACAAAAGAAACACTGCATGTCAATGTCAACACAATTCAAAACAATTAAATTGACAGATGCTGCTTGAATCCGATGCAAGTCACTTCATGTAGATAAATCCAGACCATAATCAAAAGATTGCTTTGAATCGACAAAAATACCAAAACGTATTCATTCCAGATCAAATGGAAAAGTTGTTGCAATGCATATTCATTAACAATATTACTCCAAATTTCAATTTTAAGTAGAACGCCATTTTCTTTCGAAACTTATGAATAGCGCGCGACCAACTTCATATTTATCTGGGCAGAGTTATGTGCTCATTAATAATGTTGTGTATTGATCCATCAACACTTATGTATTTAGTTTGGAATATGGCATACATTTAGTTACTTCATTTCTTGCAGTGTATTTTTGTTTATATATTTAAGCCTTGGGAAGAATAAGAAATGAGCATATAATAAAAAGGTTACTGTATTTGCATGGGAAAATATGAACTCATTTTGTTGGAAGGATATACTGTGCTCCCAAGGTCGTGCAGTATATCCATCCAAAAAACTAATTTATATTTTTCAATACAAATGCAGTATCCTATAAATATTGCATGATTCTGACAGTACATAAGTAATGGAGAATAAAATCAGCATATAACAATTGGAAATGAAGAATAAAAAAGTCGGGATAAATCTATGTAAAAAATACAATTACATACATCATTAGTGACTCTCTGATCTTCATCTGCACATGCCTTGTACATGCCTGACAGCAAAATCTCCATGTGCTGGGTTATGTACTCTTCAGAATTCAGCAGTAACATGTACAACAGTGAAGCAGATTTTATGCGTGTCTCCAGAACCCAATCTACAACATCCTTCATTAAGCCAGGCAGAATACGTGACACATTGCGGAACATCAAGGTCCTGCATCCTAGATTAGGTCTTTCAACTGAAATATAGAGAATTTGCATCAAAATGCCATGAATTCTTAACTATATTACTTGCTGATATGGAACAGATATAATTGCTATAACAGAAAACTATATGTACAATAAAGTTAGTGGAATTTATCAGCAAAAAGAAACATTGCTTAAGTGGCAATGTGCTTCAGTTTCAATATTCAAGTTCACCACATGCTTCCTTATAAAAAAATTATTAGAAACCTAGGACATACATATCAAAGACTTATTATAATATAAACAATCATGAATTGAAATAAAAATGGTTCTAGAATGTTAGGAATTCTTTTAAAGGATTCTGACTACACCTGTGTTCAAAATGCCTTAGAGTTAATCAGAATATCTCAACATCATTCAATAGTAGCAAAAAGCAGTAATCAGGAAGAAATTTAATCTGAACATTTTCAAAATAAAATTCTTTAACATAATCATTATTCTCAAATTTGTAACTTTATATTACATCTGGATGCATACATAAAGGATCTTACATAGGTGTGCTAAATTGTATTTTAAAAAAAAATTAGTCAAATAATTTGGTGAACCTTGGCAAGCAAAAAATTGAAATTATTTTTTGAGTTTACTTAAATTTCATCTGAAATTAGCGAAAATGTTATAGTCTACTTATTTCATGATGAAAAATACTGATTTTATTTAACTAAACCACAGAATAGTATAATGAAAATTACTCTGAAATACATTATGATCCCTTGATCATCCCACCTTTCCATTGTATGGCATTATAACATCATTTGTAATGCATGAAGTGATATGACGTTACAGACATAATAATTATGATATGTGTATGTTAACATAAATAACAAAGCAGTCAAGAGACAATACTTAATTAATGCCAAATTCATTTAAATTTCTTCTTTGCTAAACATTTTTTAAGTTATTTAGCAATATTATCTCACATTAAAACCCATCATTTCGAAAAGCCTACTTGAGCTACATCAGCAAACTTCCTCTCATTTACATATTGCTTCCAATTAAAGATGCAAGATTTTCAAATAAAGTACTCCCTCTATATAGTGTGGGTCATGGGAGCCATAAAAATGCATAGTGTTATATTAACCCTTTCATCACTAAGTAACTTTGTAGGCATAGAGAACTCAACACTAAGTAACTTTAGAGTTGGAAAGCAAAATGACTTGTGGACTTTGAAATAACATAACTTTGCCAATGTTAAAGATATCTGGCTGGAATACGTGTCAAAATCAAAGTTAAAAATCAAATTTTATGACTAATTCATTAAAATGTGCATATCTATTACAACCGTTAAAATACAGGTGCAAACAGGTAACAACAGGTAAAATACAAGTAATTATTTTATTACCTCTTAGAAAACTTAGAAAGTTATCAAATCTTGTTCAATTGACACTAGATGTACTAGTGAATAATCACAGTAGCAACACAAGTCTTTCTTTCATGGTGTCCATAAAAATTAAAATTCTATAAAAATGATCCAAAATGATCTCCAAGGTGAGATCTGTACACAGACTTATATCACCTCTGCCACGTTTGATCATTGCATTGAAGTTCGTTAAACTGACAATTTTTCCAAAAACTTCATCTGAATAGAATAGTTTAAAATATTCCGAAACTTTCCTGGAGCCATCTAACACTCGGGTGTGTCCAACTCTGTCAGAAAACTAAAACAAATCTCTTTGGTTTTCCAGCTTCGCCCAAACAAAATCATGTGGAGTGTACAATTCCTCTGGTTCAAAACCTTCAAAGTCCTCTTCATCGACATCACTGTCACCCACAAGTGCATTCCATTGTCTCTCCAGATGTCTTCTCTCATTTTCATCCAAATTTACCAGGTCAAAAATTATTAAAATCCTCCGATAACTCTCCTCTGAAATTCCTTCAAACTCCGCCATTTTGGATACAAATTTCCATTCAGAAAACACGTTAAAAGTTTCTACTTTGTTCAATATTTCTAGTTGTATACAAGCTAAATTCACGAGATCATCCAAATATAACATCAACATTACAAGATGGAAGTTATTAGAGGTTCCCCGAAAGTTATTTAGTCGGGTACTATAACGTTAAAGAAGAACAATGCCCCAGACTGAAAAGTCAGTCCATAGTGTTTATGGACTTACTTCCCCTGAACTGATTTACCGGTTTGCAGTGTTGAAAGGGTTAAGGTCATCTTCTACTTGCATAATTGTATAAGATTAGGAAAGGTGTGCTGCATAGTGGAATTTGTTTCTTCACAAAACAACTCAGAAGTCACCATATGTAATGATGTGAATAAAAAAAAAAAATAAACAAAATTTCATAGTTGTTCTCATCAGCCAAGACCTACATAACATCAATTAATCATAAAAGTAATTAGTCAATTTCATTGATGCACTGAAAATACTTAAATTATGAGGAGTGATGGAATACTGAGAGCTTTACAATCACATAGTACTGTACTAGGTAAAAAAAGACATATTTTATGCAATAGATTCTTGCTCATAAATTAGGTCAAATTAGAACCAAGAAATAAATTATATAGATATTAAAAAGTTAAATTACAACAGCTGCTGTGATGTACTAGAAACGTGTCCATAAAACCTGAATGTTCATGCACAAGTGATATAAATGAATGGTATAATTTTATGTCATACATATAATTTGCAAAATGGTGAAAATCACACTTCACCCAGACCACAGTAATGAAAAGCCTAATATATGTGTGAGTCTTATTTGGATTTTTAATGTAGCTTTACCTATTTTTCAGTCATATTGCTACGATGTCTGCAATGTGGCAGTTTACATTGATATATAGCAAATAAGTATCATGCTGCAGACATTTAGCATCATGTCCCACCCAGTCACATTACCCTGACACCAGGCCAACCAATCCTAACACTAACATCTTATTGCTGAGTCCTGAGCAGCTGCTAGTACCATTTTTGTAAGTCTTTGGTATAACTTGGCTAGGCTTTGAACCTGAGACCTCCCTCGTCCAAGGTGGCTGTTCTAACCACTTAGGCCACTGGAGCAGAAAAATAAGCCTAATATAAAATTTGCTTTAATTCATAAAGTCCCTCACAAATTACTGAGTGTAAACTTTAATTAACAACAGATATAATATGAGGTGTAATGGCAAATGAATACATGCTCCCTCCTTATGTATAACAGGATGATAAAATTGGACATTATTTTGTCAAATCTTACCTTTTGGGGGATAATGTATTGGTACTGGTTTTGCAAAATCAATTTTATCCTTTAGTTCCTCTTCATTCTCTTGCTGGTATTTCAATCCTGGATAAAATAAAAGTATTACAGTAAATATAATAACAATGATGATCTCCGATATACTCTGACAATATAGTACCAACCTGTGATGACATCTAACCATATACTGGTGTATCACTCAACTAAAAAAAGTCAAAGATACAGCAAAATATAGCAAGTATGTCCTCTATAATGTAGTATTATGTTTCATCATATATTTCTAAAGTCTGATGATGTGTTGATTAGTTTAAAAAGTAATATACCTTAGCCTTAACAATGACTCAATTACCAGAACAAATAGTGATGGTTTTTTTTGCTGTGGTAAAATTTAACACACCATATTTCAGTAGATGATAGGCTATACATGGCAGGCAATATATCAGGTGGAGGAAGAACCCAGGAAAAACCACCAGATACCCAACACTCAGACTCATGCAAACAGAAGTAACTGTAAAGGCAAGCACCTGAGACCACTTGGCCTTGACCCAGGGCCCCACAGGTCATTATGGCAACAATAAGCACACCCAAATTATAGAATAATACAGATTTCTGTTTTAATTATCTTTCATATTTTCTTCTTTTTACAAAAGACATTTAAACTTAAATGCAATTTGGGCAACTAGATATCAACCCTAAATAGATAAGGTTTAACAAGTACTAATCAAATTATGCTCCGAAGGAAAAGTTAAAAGTTTCAAGCCTTGCAAAACCAAGCAACAGCCCATTTGTTCATACCTGAGAATTTGGTGGCATAAGAAATTAATGTTCAAAGAAGGGCTTGGTCTTATGACTCATGACCCTAGCCAGGTATTCCATCAACTATGATGCTTTAGCCAGTGCCCATAGGTAACACAATTTCTTGAACAATATCTACGACTTATTCTTAATCCCAAACAAGCTTATTTACTGTAGATTTTTCCTGATAAAAAATAAAATATGCATTTCCAGACTTACTGATCTAATTTAAAAGGATTCCAACTTCAATATTTGAGTTATATTTAATCATTAACTTTTGTACAACCAAAACTCAAATTACTATCATACTGTAAGGACTTATTCCCAAACCGTGGATAGAAAATAGCTAGGTACTGATTTCATTAACATCTTATGTCAGAGAAAATGTTATACTTGCCCTTGTTAATTAATTTGGAAATATCAGATGTGGGGCAATTTATCTCCACATAAATTGAGATATTTTCTCATAGGTAAGTAAAAAAAAATGAAACTGGGCTGGGTTCCAGAAAATGATGTATTCTCAACATCACTGAAAATAACCAAAGTGTGATAACCAATACACCAAAGAACCAATCTTACTTATAGTGAACAATAAGATCAGTACATGAAAACTTTAGTCATTGAGATTAGTTGGAGATGTAACAGGCCAGCATGTGTTCTATTCACCAAAGACTATGAAACATGTTAGAGGACTCAATGAATAATCACCAACCTGAAACATTTCAGTTGACAGAATTTATTCTTCATTTGGGTAATTTATACTGACTTGTCCTTTGTTAACTTATTCAAAGTATTTTTCTTTCCCATCGGACATTTTTGGAATCACCCAGTCTCATTTACATCATCTAATACAATTAATGTATGATGGGTCCATATATTCTACATTTTCTGTTGATCTTACAGATGTCACTGCCATTCAAGCTTTTTTAAGTATAACAAATGTGATGTCAAACCCACCAACACTTTATTATTCAGTGGACTGGGAGCAGTGGTGTACATCATTCCAACATGCCTTAACATAATGTCTTTACTTTTGATTAATTTCAAGTGACAACTTCCTTCTTTTCTTTTTCCTCAAACAATAACTGTTATGAAAGCATTCTATTTTCAATATCAAAAGTGTATATTAAACTTGAAATTTAACAAGTAACAATGGACACAAAACTGTTTATCCAGCAGGAACATAAACAAGAAACACTAAAGATGTAGAAAACAATAAAACTTTTTTACAATTAATTTAAACCAAAATACACTGTGAGCTGAACTCGCTCACCAATTTATAAATATTTATCTCATTCAGAAATTCTATAAACAAAAGGTTGTTTGCACAGACATAACTGTGATGAGAAAGTAGGCATACTTTCTTTTCATCGGCCACTCATCAAACCAATATTTTGCATGACATCAGGCTTTTTATAAATGAGAAATATCTTTAAATGTCGTAAAATAAACACTGCCTGCTGTAGACAATGTGGGTTATTTTTCTCCAGTTGCTGCTAAAAGTTTATAAGAATCCCAAATCAAAACATACGAGACTAGTATAAAATTTATCTGATAATGGAATGAAACACTAAAGACATGAATGTTACATCTAAACAATTATTTATTTATATTTATTATTTGTTTTGTTTTGAGGATCTCTGAATAATTTCAGTTTATATAGTTATAAACTGAATGACTGCTGTCTTAATGAACAGCTGGTTATTTTGATGACATTTAATCAAGACAACCTCACTGAAGACATGATTAAATTTGAGAATGTCCTTAACAGTTTACTTGAAATATTTTTTGTTTTTATATTTATTTACAAACAATTAAATATATCAATGTTACCTCGCTATTTTTAACGCAAATGATAAAAGTACCAGATTTAATTTTTTTACAGGGTCATTAAATAATGCCATTATTTAGAGATGTAACACTCATTTAATGACATGTAATTCTCTACTTTTGGAGACTTAAGTGCTCTATTGTGAGAAAAATTACCATGCCCTTGTAAGTTCCTTGGGAAACCAATAATATTGTGATTGACAAATCTGTTTATTTACATATACATACATGCACATTGTAGTAAGTAAATATTTCTGGGCACATGTTAGCAGTCCAAAGGAGGAAACAATTTACATTTTAGTATACTGATATTTTATATCAATATATATGTGAATGAAAATTATAGACTTACTTCCCACTTCTCCCCTTTCTACTTTTCATCTAAAGGGAAAAAGATCCCTCTCCCATATTTCTGACCCTAGCCTTGTTGATTGTGTTGGGTTGTAGTCGCTAAACGAAGTTCCACTTAACAGTCACATACACTCATTCCAACAGATACTGCTGCAGCCGGGGCCCTGAGTGGCCTAGTGGTCTAAAGCACTCTCCATTACGGATCACTGCCATCTCACCTCTGTCTGTGTGGGTTCGAGTCTAAGATTCAACAAATGTTGATATGTGAGAAAGCTACCATTAGCTTCTTGTGGGTCGGTGGTTCTTTCCGCAAATTTCCTGGTTTCTTCCTTCATCATTAATACTGGCCGCCATGTATAGCCTATCGTGTGCTGAAAAATGGCGTCAAGCCCCAGAACAACAACAACTGCTGTAGCCTTGTTATGTATAAAACATCTTGTAGGACCTGGTCACTACATCTGCCCTAAGAGCTCTACAAGATGACCTGATATCTCTAATATACCAAACTATGCAATCATGCATACTAGGCAACATTTGGTAGTCATGATATTAGTCATTACTAGGTAAAGGGAGGGGGGTGCATATACTAAGTACTGTCAAGGGTCATCAGTGATGTAAGCCTGTTGATTAGCCTATATCTATTAGCTTAGGTTAATAACCTATATCATGCCACAAGGTATCTGCTAGTTCTCTAATTTCTGGCTGTTCATCTCGAATGCTGGTTAAAAGAAGCGGAATCAACTTGTGATGAAAGGAGTATCTGTCAGGGAGATCCAGAAGCCAGTTTCCCACCACACGTGTGACTGCCACTCGTACTGCTGGTGTCTGATCAAACAACCTCTGTGCTAAATGCGAAACAACTGTGTCTACGGATTTTCCATGCCCGTACTGAATAACCTCCCCTGAAAAAGTTTTTGAAACTAGAATCACCAAAGTACAATAAAGGGATGAATAACTCATTAACTACTGTTAATATGACTAATTACTTATGCAGTATACATTTGTACATCTCTATGCATCTGTAATTACTCTAATTACCATAAAGGACCTGTCCAATAAGTTGTTTGTTAAATAAACAAAGCTTAATTAATGAACCAATTTAATCCTCATTTAATTTAGGCACTTGTGCAGAAAGTGTCAACATAGCTGGTATGCATTTTACAGATATCAATCAGATTACACAATTATGGTCCAATATAGTTTCAGTGACCTGATAATTACCTGCAGTAAGGTGAATTCTCCCAAGCTGAAAAAAAGTGGCATGATGCAAATTCTCAGTCTGAAGCATGGATTTTCAAAGCAAATGGTTAGAATACTTTGATTGGTTAGAAATATATACAGACTCTATGGGCAATGTTTGCCTCGCCTCAAAAATATCAAATACCTTTGTTGGTTTCTAATCTGAAGGTTTTCATTTACCCAAATCCAAGTAAAACAAATATCCTCAGAACATGAGTTGATGTTTTTATTTGTTAAAATATAATTAGTTTTTTGTTTATGTCATCTCATACATATCCAATGTGATTATATAGCACTAATCAGGGATCAAAATTAACACTAATCCACTAATCTGTACCTCAATTAATCACTAAAACCCCAGCTATCACTAATCTGTTGGGAAAGTGAATTTATTGAGTTAACTGAGTAACTACCAAAATTCAGCACCTGATGATGTACAATAAATGTGAAAATAGACAAGTGTTAACCCACTCATTAAGTAAATTAGTGTACTATTGTCAAACAGTTTGCATACATATGGAACTAGCCTGGTACACTCACCCCAAGCTCTGATTTCACTACCCATGATAACAAAAGGACCAGTCTTGTTTTGACCAATCAGTCATGTTCACCTGCTCAACAAATAACCCAGAATTATACTGAACAATGTGTTTAATATTTACAAAATGAAACAAACAAAATTAATGAAAAAACATACTATGCAGATTATGTGCAAAACACTAATTAAAATAAATATGTTAATTAATAAGGAAAAGTGGTGGGATATAACATGGTCTCTATAGAAACAATGACAGTGCTAAATCTGATAGCCCAATATCAAGCTAATCCTGTATTGTAAGTGAGGTGCCTGATGCTCTTGTCAAAAATAATTTGAATTTGCCTGAGGAAATTTTGATCATGCTGATGAAATGTGTAAATATATTTTCAAGCTGTTGACATACCTGACAAAACAGTGCGCAATCTAAATCTGAGCACCACTGTCCTACATTAAATTGAGATCTGATCTAAATTAAATTGAAGGATGGCATGCTAAAAATATGATTTTCTACTCCCAAGCCCCCTGACATGGTTGTGTATTAAAAAAACAAATGTTCACCAATCTTCAAAAAAAAAAAAATAACAAAACACTTTCATTTATTACATTACATCTACAATGTACAAAACAGTAAAAGTTATATGATTGGAGTCAATGTAAAACTATCCCTTGGGCAGTTTAAATAGTGGCAATTAAAGGCAAAGAGGTCAGATATAAACAACCATTTCATATACTGTATTATTTTAATGGCTGACAAAAGCTAGTCAGATTTGTTTGAAGGCTGCAGTAGGGGAGCCCATTGTACTAATTTGCATAGGTATGATCAGAAAGTGGATCAACCGATTATAGGCAAATCAAAGAGATGATAGATGCATGTACAAAAACAAATGTTATTACATATCATTGCCTAGAATGAAAATGTTTAGGCCATATGTATTATATTTTTGACAAGTTTGTGAACTGGCAAAATTTCTTTTAAGTCAGACTATAATGCAAATAAAGAATGCAAAGCATGATCATTTCAGTTATCAAAATACTGTTCAAGTGTAATTCATTTTTTAAGCTGATTTAGGAAGCAATTAACTATCAGCAAAGCCCAACAAAAATAAATTTATTAACTCTTAATTCTTGGTTCTCACCAGGATTCACTTAAATAATCCAGCAGAGAAGTTTGAACACAAAAACCATCCAGTCACAAGCAAGTGTAGTGATGAACACTAATGACATTTGCATTACCTTCAAACATCTTTGAAGACTATTGAATAATATTCAAATTGTAGCTATTGCAACATTGTGTGACAATATTATAAAAGGGAGGTTATTTTAGGCATGTGGAAAGTGGAGTCCGGGCTTGTGCAATATAAATCTGGGCTTTTGAGTTTATTTAAGTCACCAGCCACCAGCCGTGGTCCTGTTTCTATATATATATATATATATATATATATATATATATATATATATATATATATATATATATATATATATATATATATATATATATCATTGGCAGCTTAGTCTCGGAAGACCATCTCATTCTGATTAGCGCCCTTGGAGTGTTGTTTATTTCTGGGGTTTAGGCATCGTTTTTTATGGCTTTGCAGTTAAAGCAGACATACAGGGAAGTCTGATTTGCTTGGTTTGCTGCTGCTTGCTTCTTTTTCTCTTGTTTCTCTGCGGCATGCTAGACTCTCCTCCCATCAGTGAACGCTATGCCTTGTTAACTGTCATTCTCCAGGTGCCACGATCCTTGGCCTGTACTTCCCAGCTGTCTGGAAGGATGTTGGCATCGTATGTGAAAGGAGTTTAGTTGACACTCTTGCCTCGTGTAAGTGCTCCATGTCTCACTTCCATATAGGAGGGTGCTCAGAATACAGGCTTGGTAGACTTGAATCTTGGTGTGCACTGTCAACGCGCTGTTTTCCCACACCCTCTTTGTTAGTCGTGCCAAAATGGTGTTTGCCTTTCCAAGCCTTCTCTCCAGCTCCACATCAAGCGAAAGAGTGCTGCTGATGGCTGATTTTAAGTAAATAAAGTTATTGACTACTTCCACGGTGGTGCCGTTGATTTTGATGGAAGGGGCAGTGGTGACATCTTGAGCACTGACATTTGTCTTTTTTAGGCTGATGGTGAGCCCGAACTGTTTACATGTATCAGGGAAATGGTCTCCCAGTCTTTGAAGCGCATCCTCAGTGTGGGTCACAAGAGCAGCGTCGTCAGCAAAGAGCATCTCCCTGATGAGTACTTGCCTCACTTTGGTCTTGGAATGCAGTCGTGCCAGTTTGAACAGCCTCCCGTCGGACCTGGTGTGCAGATAAACGCCATCAGTGGATGTGCTGAAGGCATGGGACAGGAGCAGGGAAAAGATGCCAAACAGGGTTGGTGCCAACATGCATCCCTGCTTCATTCTGCTATTTATGGGGAAGGAGTCTGAGGTGGATCCATCATACAAGACTGTGCCCTTCATATCGGCATGATAATCTCCTTGGGGCAGCCAATCTTCTCGAGAAGTTCAAATAGGCCTTTCCTGCTGACCAGGTCAAAAGCCTTGGTGTGGTCAATGAACATCATATAAACATATCCACGTGGCTTGGTGGTGTTGCTTTATGCAAGCAGCTGACCAGTGAATAATATTGTACATTCCCTACAAATATAATCCCATTGTTTATTAACAATTATTCTTGTTGTAGTCTTTCCAACTAATAGGTGTACAACTAATTAATAGACATTTTGAATGAAAAATGAGAAATGGAAAGATAAAACTTTTAATTTGAAAGAAAAGATTGAAACTTTGGACAGGATTAAGTCCTGTGTTAGACAATCACAAGTAGCTAAAGATTTAGGTGTAAATGATTCAACAATCCGAGGATGGAAGAGGGATGATGCAAAACTAGGAGAGATGGTTGTGGATATGCTTGCAAACAATAATAAAGTATTACAAATCATGGATGAGATAATTTAGCAGCATGAAATTTATACAGACACCATTATTTAACCTTTGGACATACTGTTTCATCATTCATTACAGACTATTTGCAATTTCTTTTTTCCCATTGAATTCAGTTACATACTTATCTGTGACAAAATTAATGAATATTTCAAATAGGGCTGTCAAAAATCACGAAAAAACCAACCCAGGTACCCATTGCAAATTTTAACGGGTACCCGGGTACCTGTTAGCACATGAATGACATGTACAACCGTAGACCAACTAATTGTTATCTCCATTTCTTTAATATTTTTTTTATGGCGATAGAGGCTAACCATGTACTACTTGGTCTGATTCGTCCACACCAACATAGCTGCGAATTGTCTGACCGCACACTGTTAATTAATAAATTTATTTAGAATGACCTTTGTACACAGATGGTAGGTATAATCCAACTTTTAATGATCACTGTGATCAGCCACGTTAAAAACTTTAGAACACTTGCATTTTTTAAAGTATATTAGTCCTTGTTAGAACAGATCACGTTTATTCATCTGCTTTTGACTGCAGATTTGAATTACCCACGCATGCGTGCCCCAATTATACCACGTGACCATGCAGTCGCATAAGTGTTACTATTTTTAAATTATAATTCTTAAAATAGTTATGGTAAAAACGTAGTATCGAAAATAGAAATATTGGTATATGTATGATGGCTAACTTTCGAAATTCGCAGAGCTAGTCGACTAGAAAAACAACGAGCAAAGATTACTTTGAGGAATTACAAAGATTTCAAGGTGTCTAGCTGATGATTGCTCATAATATAAATTGTGGGATTTCTTTGACATGTTTGTTCGGAAATCAAAGGTATCCATCTGGATTTCATTAAAAGAGCATGCAATGTACCGATCATTTAGCACCCACATTCAATAGTTATCGTCTACAAAGAGGTTTATTACCTGTAGAACAAATGTTTTAACCTTGGTATATAATGCCTTGGGGATAATGGTATGTCCAGTTGCACAACGCCAAAAAATTTTATTAATCCAAACAGACTGTCTGACGTATTGTTTATATTAAGCAGAGATCTGGTTTATAATTATAGCCATAGTGGTCACACATGTTTGAAGTGGTTGGCGAGTATGGCGATTTTTTTTTACGGGTACCTGCGTTTACGTTTCAATACCCGGGTTTTTCTATACGGTCGGGTACTCTGGTAACTGGGTACCCGATGACAGCCCTAATTTCAAATATGAGAGTGGATATTTTCAATGGAAATATTTGTAGATTGAATGTATATGATGAGATTCACAGGTGAGTATAAGGTGTTGATTTTCTATTCGTGCTTTAGATTTGATATGTATATATAAACTATACAAGTGTATGCATCAATGCTAGGTTCTCTTAATAAAGTAATATATTATATAAGCAATCTGTTATTACTGCAGGTGTTTTTTATAAAAATTAAACTGATTTAAAATGGAAAGAGTGCCAATGAATCACACCAGTTTGCTCTGGCTTTTATTACCCTACCCCTCATAACCCTGTAACTTTGTTGGCAATGTACATGGTTTCTTATAACACGGTTTGGTTCATAATACAGTTGGGTTCTATGGCTCCCAACTACCATGTTATAGTGAGGTTGCACTGTAATTATAATGATTTGGATTAACTGTAATGTTGGCATCACTGCTATTTACTTCAGTGTACACTTTTGCTATTCTGCAGATTGGTCGTAACTAACCTGAAGATAAAATGGGGTAGCATCCTGAGGGAAAATGAGTTGCATCATAGGGATGTTTTACGGTGAGAAACAGTGCATCCTTTGAGATTTTCACATGTATTTGACCCAGAAGCTTGAGTTGCTGAGTCATTCTCTGGATAAATATGTAAGTATGCAGGTTGTGGAATTTGTGGAATCATGTAACTAGCAATGCAAATGTCAAGTACCATGTCAAATTTTGTCAATACTGCAACTTTATCTCATATGTTAGTGGCTTAAAGATATAATGAACATTATACTTTGATATTTTTGAGAAAAAAAATCATCTCCCTATCAATTTTATAAAAGTATGCTCAACGTTAGGTCATTTCAATTTGCTTTACCCTGTTGTAAGCAGCTATCCTATGCCTATGGTGTGAATTCCAATTTTTCAATAGGCAACAGGCTCTGACCCTAAATCCTGAAATAATGTCAAAATATCTAAAATGAGGTAAAAAGGCCTGAAGAAACTCAGACTACATCACATTCATCCTGGCAAATTTAAACTAAAATTTTCTCAAACTAAAAAGATCATAACTGCATAATAAAGTGATTACAATTTAATTGCTAAAAACGCAAAAAAAATCTATTATTTACCTATTGTTTCTATGACAACAGTTCTGACCCGAGAGTGTTGATGAGATATGGACTGTAACAAGGGTTTAATCAAATGTTCAGATTGATGATAGAAATACTCTGGGATTGATTTCCCCAACTTTGCTGCACATGAACAGCTTGTTTTCCTGACTTCTGGATAAGGGTCAACAATAGTCCTTTGAAGAATCTTAATCATATCCTCCAAATAAACGGCTATATCCTTTCTAGAAAATTCCACAATTTCTATGAGCAATTCCACCAACTCGAGCCTTACTTCTTCTGATGGCTCCACTATATCTTGCTGTCCCATGCGCTGTGTGACGAGGGGCATAATATATGGTAAACTATCCACCGGGTCAGGAACAACTTTTAAAAATTCCCTGATAATCTGCACCGATAGCTCTCGGCATTTTTCAACTGGATCTGAAAAACCCTTCAATAGTGGCTTAAGAAGTTCATTGAAAAGAGGCTTGAGTTCTGACGTTTCCAGAGGAGGTTTTCGTCCTATAGTTTCTTTTTTAATACTTTCCAATGCTCTTCGTCTCGACATTTTATTTTCTTCGTCAAGGCAATTAATCTGCCTCGCGATTCCTTGCAGAACCGCGTTGGAATTCACATCAGTTGACGCCATTTTGTTGATCGCAACGCCTCGTTTTGGAAATAGTATATAACGCCGAATCCTGCCGATAATTCCGGAATGTGATAATCAAAACCGTGTTATTGAAATTGCTAAATAAATAAATAAATAAATATATAAATAAATAAATAAATAAATAAATAAATAAATAAATAAATAAATAAATAAATAAAAGTAGAGAAATGAACGATCACCGATCATGTTTAGTCGGAAACATAGATAAATACAATTATAATGATGATAATGATATCTGTGACAAACGAAGCTTTCCAAAGAGCTCGAAACCGCCGCAAAATTAATTAATTAGGTTAACAAAAACTTTTTAAATTTTTTAAAAAAATTACAACAAAAACAACCAACAAAATAGTGGTGGAAGCAAAAGAATTATGCTAGGTAGTGATTTAAGGCAGAAATGTAATTATTATAAGTGTTTCTTCAGATGTGCGATTTTCTTTTAGCAAGACTGCAAAGAGAAGGAGACTTAGGCCTGCTTTTTAGGCTATAGTCATTAGTACACATTTCTGTCTCAGCTGCATGGTATTCATGACTTTCATCGCATTTAAGCTAACTAAAATGTATGCCATCGGAACTTGGAAACACGTCCATTTTTGCTTGTGTGAGAATTTTAATTTATTATAAGAAAAAAAAAAAAAAAACAAACAAACAACAACATCTACAAAGTAAGTTTAGTCTGACTAAAATATCTAAGACTTTACTTTGTAGAAAAGCGTCGATATGGACTGCCAAGTATGTGAGATATTCCCGTCAATTTTACTTTACATTACACATGCAGTAAGACACCACAGCATCTGGCCCATCCCACCACCCCCAAATCTCCAATCTGGATAGGTTAGTACTATCGCAAGTTCTCTCCCTTTATAGTTCTATCGACTATGTCATGAGATTGAAATAAATCTTGTATACCTATTTAGCAGAAGACGAGGGAAATAGGAAACAATACTGTTTTTATTCCTTTTTTATAAAGCATATGAGAGCCAGAATATTTTTTTTTTCAAATAATCCCCAGGCTTCCACCTGCCTTCTCAAAATATAATCATGTCGTGGAACACTCATATTTTCGCATTTTCAAATCTACTTAAAATGCAATTGAGTTCCTAGAACGCATTGTAATATTTTAGTTGTGCATTGAGTAAAGAGCAAAATTAATACAAAAACACTGGATACTAAATAAATAATGACACAAAACTTTTAATGACGTGACAGAAATATTTAATGACTTTAACATAAAAGTAAAAATCGCAGTATATCAAGACGTAACATTTTTATTTACAAGTTTGGATGGATAAAAGTGTCTTCATAGCTTGCTGTATTGCAAGATGAAAACTCAAGGAATACAAATGTTTCTTTGTTAATTTATAGTATAAAAAATTTGTTTTTCAATGTTATACTTTATATTATATTAAAAGGTCATGTAATGTCGAGATAAGCACAATCAATCCTGATAGCAAGATTATTTAAATGGTATTGTATGAACAAACAGGAAAATTATGTATTATGTATTGTGTATAAGTAGGACAGCTACATTTTCGGTATAGATTCAAGATATAATAAACTTTATATAGTTGAGCTACAATAATTCGACAAAAACACAGAATTCAAGAAAAGTAAGGTTTAATTGAAAACAGCAAGTGCTGTTAAAGTACATGAAGTAATTTTTCTGAATCCACCTTAGGAATGGCAAAAATATACATAAATCTGAAACCATTTATACTTTAAAAAAGACTGAAGAAACAGCAAATTGCTAAAAGTAAAAGTTCCCATTTGTTATGTTATGCATATTTAATTTTATTACTTTTTTCCTTAATGATTATATGTTATTTGATTATTATTTCTTGTATACATTTGTATTTTGTAAGAGTACCTGACTTTGTCCAAGAAGGCAGCTGTGTATCCTAAAAAAAGATTAATACAACATCCTTCACTAGGTCACTCTAATGTAATATACTTTATCTCTAATGCACACTTTCACAATATAAAGTCAAAAAAAAAAACTACATCCATCATTAGGCACATTCACCAGACTATCATGCCATTGCATACGCTTAAACAGCATAAAAATGTTATATAGATAATAAGCATCAATTAGATCCGTCACATATTATATGCAAAATTTATTTGAACACAAAAAGCAACAAAAAAAACAAAAAACAAAACAAAACAAAACAAAAAAACAACAAAAAAACCACATAAAAAGCCTTGATAAACAATTGCAGGCAACATTCATAATTACCTTCGTCACATGTACACAAGGAAAGAGGCGTTTGCATATCTTAAAAGAAACACTAATATAACATCCATCAGTAGACACAGCCAGTGCAATATGATTTATCTCTAGTACACACTATCACAATGTAAAGCGAAAGGTTTACACTGCATCCATCATTAGGCCTGTCATACGCTATCACAATGTAAAGCGAAAGGTTTACACTGCATCCATCATTAGGCCTGTCATACACTATCACAATGTAAAGCGAAAGGTTTACACTGCATCCATCATTAGGCCTGTCATACACTATCACAATGTAAAGCGAAAGGTTTACACTGCATCCATCATTAGGCCTGTCATACACTATCACAATGTAAAGCGAAAGGTTTACACTGCATCCATCATTATGCCTGTCATACACTATCACAATGTAAAGCGAAAGGTTTACACTGCATCCATCATTAGGCCTGTCATACACTATCACAATGTAAAGCGAAAGGTTTACACTGCACCCATCATTAGGCCTGTCATACACTATCACAATGTAAAGCGAAAGGTTTACACTGCATCCATCATTAGGCCTGTCATACACTATCACAATGTAAAGCAAAAGGTTTCCACTGCATCCATCATTAGGCCTGTCATACACTATCACAATGTAAAGCGAAAGGTTTACACTGCATCCATCATTAGGCCTGTCATACACTATCACAATGTAAAGCGAAAGGTTTACACTGCATCCATCATTATGCCTGTCATACACTATCACAATGTAAAGCGAAAGGTTTACACTGCATCCATCATTATGCCTGTCATACACTATCACAATGTAAAGCGAAAAGTTTACACTGCATCCATCATTAGGCCTGTCATACACTATCACAATGTAAAGCGAAAAGTTTACACTGCATCCAGCATTAGGCCTGCCATACACTATCAACTTATATCAATACATAGAGTTAGAAACTCGCGTCGATATTACACATTTGTTGTTTACTTTTGGGTGTTTTTTATGTTTAAACTTTCTTTGCAAATCATTAATTCAAATTTGTTTTTAACTTTTGTTTTACTTTCTTTCATTTTCGTCCTTAGACGGACAATAAATCTTATATGATATAAACTACGTTCAATTTTTATTCTTGCCTCTCAGTCTTTTCTTAAGTTTTATTGAAAAACATGCTTTTCAATTGTTCAATTATGGCCCAGGCTCGAAATCCGATGTCGATCCGTGAACAAAGAAAACATGTAATACAGTCTTTTAAGATTTCTTCGTTTTAAAATAGCAATAAAATACTACACACACACACACACACACACACATACATACATATATATATATATATATATATATATATATATATATATATATATATATATATATATATATATATATATATATATATATATATGTATATGTATGTATGTATGTATGTATGTATGTATGTATGTATGTATGTATGTATGTATGTATGTATGTATGTATGTGTGTGTGTGTGTGTGTTTAACTTCATATCTTTTTTTTAATAAAATCTCTTTATCATACCCGAGTGGCATTGCAGAGAACATATTTTGGTTGAAGTATGGAAGTGAATTCCAGCAATATGGGGACAGTTAGATTTTATTACTAAAGTTTTCTAAATTCGGGTTTAACTAAAGCACTCAATATGCAGCAATTCATGTAACAGATACATGTTACCCAAGGTTGTACTTTCCATCCTCATTGGGGTCGTCTATGTCCATGATGTTTAAATGTGACTGTATCTGTTTTACTCTAATTGCAACCACATGGTACTTTTATGGGTACAGTCACTAGTATTAAAGGTTAATGCACATGTCAAAATTCATGACCATAACTGCATATGTATAGAAAACTGAGCAACACGTGTTATGTACACTTAATTTATATTAAGCACTTTACCTTTATCTGCGATTGAGAGTACAGTTTTTGTCTATCAGATTTTTTTCCCTCATGATTATTAGTCGCAAACAAGATGTTTGTTCGGATTTGAGTTTAAGTTCCGGGATTTTCCCTGGGAAATTCTGCTGTGTTTTCGGCCAAGTCAAATATGAATATACAGGATTTTGTAAACAAAGTCATCATTCCCGTTTTATGGCCAGTATAAGGATTCACTTACAGTTGTATTCAGTTTTAATTTTAGAAAAAAATTATTTATTTAAATTGTTAATTGAATTACAGAGTGCTCATTGACTTCCGATCTTGCTTAACCATTATAGACTTATCTTTGAAACAAAATTTTCCATTCACGTGATCAATTTACTCTTCGTTATTACTGATTAAAATATATAAGTTAATGATGTTATTTACGTAAAATTTGAAACTAGTAAAATAAAATGGAATGATTTTGAGACACGATAGTGATCACCAGAGCTTATGCATGGGGCTTAATCGGAGGAGTGGGTCTTCCCTCATCCTGCTAAGAAAAACATGCACAAAACCGTACAGACAATGTACGGTCTTTTGAAACTTTACCATCTTTTTATTCTCGTTTATTCGGTATTATGCACACTTGGACACAAAGACTTTTACTTTGGTGTCCTTTAGATGAACGTTGGTGCCGTTTTGTTATTTTAGAATCCCTTTCTCAGCGCCCAAACACTTGTCCTGAACGGGCCATGATACACGTAGAATCTGCATGCCCTTAAACTATTTTATTGAATATCCCTTACTTGATTAGATACAAACACATACTTAACTTGATAAAACAACACAGGTCTCTTTAAATAGATTTGTACAATTCAACAAACATTTCCCTAAGTTGTAGGTTAGTGGCTCGTTTCTACTGTTGTCGATTAAAACATAGCTGACATTTAATTAGGGTGTCGATGTGACGGTCGCTTGAACCATTTCGTTTTAATACAAGAGAACATGCCATGATTACCGGTATATTGTTTACACTGAAACACATTGACAAATTTAAAACGATTTTCACGTTATAAGCGGGTTTGTGAGTTATTGAGGAAGCGGTGTACTTGGCATCACAATGGGAGTAAATCTGTACAGTCAGCTTGGATTGCTGAATTTACACACCACAGCTATGCGAATACTGCACAATTAGAGTCCGAACTTGGAATCACTGAGATCCCCACCCAAGGGAGCCATGGTGGCTTCTAGTTATCAGACTCATGGCCAGAAGTATAGTCTCTAGTGCTCACAAGCTTTGCCAGTTAGGTGAAAGATCACTTCATTAATATACATAGACTTTGCTCAAAACTGAACTGACCAGAGGTCTTGATGATATAATCTTACATACCAAATCTGACTAAAATCTAACCTTTAGGGTTATCAAAAGCTGAATCAATCAAATGCAAGATCATTCTATTAATATATATGAATGTTTCTTCTAGATGAAACCGTGAGAGATTTTTATGATATAAACTTACATAAAATTGCATCAACATCTGATTAAAAATATTGCACCTATTGTGGTTAAAACTTCAGCCAATCAGACGCCAGACGCAACATCAGCTCATTAATATTCATGGATATGGCTCATAACGGGATACATGAGACTTTAATGTATAAGCTTGCATACCATATATTACAATATCTAATAAATATATAGTCTCTGGACGTGTTCACACAATGTATCTGGGTGACGACAGAAGCTTACACTCCAGATCTGTTAAACAATATTAATAGTCCCTGCCAATTAGATATAAGATCACCTCATTAATGTAGGTGGATTTCAATGCAAGGTTTTGATGATATAAAACCTTACATATCTAATCTGATCAGAAATAATGCATCTGTAGCCATCAAACGATGCGCAAGGCCGTGCCATAAACTGGCATTTGGTTACGTTAACTCAAAATTCAGGAAGCAGATGTTCTTCGTTTAAATGGATGTCATAAGCTACTGCAATGAAATCTGACAAGTCACTTGTCACGACTTTTCGCGCAGTACATTTTATGTAGAAAGACGTGCATTTTAATTTGGATACAAATGAATGCCTTATACTTTAATGAATGTATTATTAAGAGTCAGTTAAAGCGACTGACGCACCAATGACTTTAAAGAATTTCCAGGAATTTGAGATAAAATCATTTCTCTTTTTAACTTCCGAGTGTTAAAACCAAAGACATATCACACAAACATGTATTCTTGTTTAAAGTAATAACAAGTTTCAAAGTAGCTGCTCTGCTGGATGCAAGTTGAGCAGATTTTCTATAACACAAACTCGATATGATTTGATATCTTTTGAGAACTCCATCATCAAGTGATTATGGCAGTCCATTTAATATGTTGTTTTGGTGCCATGCTGTAAGTCAGATCACGAATAATTTAATTCAGATAAACTAGATATTGCAAGACATTCGATGAAAACACTATGATGATATGATCATCCATTCTGGGGTAGTCACAATGACTAGATTTTAAAACACCATAGTGGCCATACCTGAGGTGAGATTGGCACGATTTTAATTCATAACCAACTAGATATCGTAAGAAAACTTGTGGTTGAAACCCCATTTCAGTACGGCTCTCAGCTGAATAGAAGTATCAGCAAGATTTTCAAGATGACTACCAGATCAGCACCATTTTCAACGTGGTCCAACCTGACATCACAAGAAATATTTTGGTGAAAACCATATATTGATATAACCATCCATTTAGGAGAAAGAATAACAAGATTTTCAAGATGGCCATAATGGAAGTCAAATCAGCACCATTTTCAGCTGGGATCAACAAGACATCATAAGAAGTCTTCCTGTGAAGTGTGAATGTGGATATAGTATGAGCGAGAACAAGATTTTCAAAATGGCTGACATGGTGGCCAAATTTATGTCTGATTGGCACCATTTTTATTTAGAGTCAACACGATATCACAGGTTTTCTCGTGAAAAATCCGTGTCATTTTGATTTTCCATCAAGAACAAGTAGCGATAGCAAGATTTTCAAGATAGTGGCCACATTGGATGCCATATCAGATCAGTGTCAACAGTGCACCATAATAAGTCTTGTAGGTTAGTCTCGTACAAGAATTCTACATGCAGAGTCAGACAAATAAATGAGATTAAATTTTCCTATTTACATTGGATTTACTCTTTTCCTGGAGTACTAATTTTCATGGATTGTACCCCCCCCCAACTAAACAAAAAACAAAAAAACAAAAAAAAAAAACAACCAAAAACAAACAAGAGCCACATATAAATATGTCATTCCCTCCCCATCTTGCCCATACATTCTAAGTGATCATCAAGCTCAGATATTTGACAATTCATCATCATTACCATAATAAATTATTGTCTATGTTTTTTCTTTCTTGATTTATTCAACCCTCTATAAAAAAATCAATGTGAGATAAGGAGAGAGAGAGAGAGAGAGAGAGAGAGAGAGAGAGAGAGAGAGAGAGAGAGAGAGAGAGAGAGAGAGAGAGAGAGAGAATATGGTTTTTAAACATGAATTTTGTAAAGAAATAATAACATCTAAGTTGTGTTAGACTATGTTCAAACTACTTATTATTAAGAGAAAAAAATCTGCTTAGATGTATTGAAATAACCTGTCCGTCACATTTTTGTATATTGCTCGCAGTGACAGGTTTGGTAGATAGGATCATAAGATTGCCCCAGTTCAAAAGTTCATAGCGCAAATGGAACAATAAGGAGGCAGGGTACAGTTTCGTATTTTGGCCCCTGGCAAATTTCTTAACTTAAGGCTATGGTGTGACTTTTTCAGCAATTATTGTCTACTAATTAAATATATGGATATTTTTGTGACTTAGGTGTTTCGGGCTTGTGTTGTTCTTGAAACTGATGTCAGGCATGTACACCTTCCATAGTTACTCTGTAATATGTTGATAGTGAAATACTAATAGTTGTCTACGAAGAAGAGCTAGCCTCTCGTAACAGTAAACGTGGGTTTGGGACAATGAGCATATCTCAAAAACGGCTTGGATGACAACTATTTTCAACTGCATCAGCCTGTTTAGTATACACTGTTTGGCAGAATTGTAATCTAGGAAAAGGGCTTGTGTTTGCACTGTGAGTACCACATGATCTCAAAAAATGACCTTCGGACATAAAAATTGCAGGTATAAATTTGGGGTTGGGGTGCATAAACTTCTTCTGCTATGAACTGCCACTGACTTCTCTGGTCAAGTGGATAATATTTTTATGCTTTGTTTTAATATAGGTATCTCAAAATATGGACATTCTTGACCTCACTTGTGTATTTGATTTTTTATGATTTTTTGTACTAGGTCACTGATTGCGGCATTAAATTTGTACATAAATACTGGCCCCTGCCCCCATAAACGATTTGCCTGTGGGGCTCGCTTTCTTTACAACTGTTACAAATTTATTTAGCAAATTCGTAAACTGTCTGGTTTAAAAAGTTCATGGTATGAATGGCCTCACTTGCAACAAATGTTCAAGGTTGTAAGCAACATACGATTTAAAAGGTCATTCGCTTAAGAGACAACCCTTTATTAAAATAGACCTCTCTGGTTTTGGACAAGGACGCACGTGATTCGAAAATGGTACACGAAATCTCGGGATATATAAGACCGAGCCCTATGTGAATCTTTAACTTGTCAGGTACAGATCAAGAGTGTCTGTATTTTACAGGTAAGAATTTTCTGTTTGTTACTCACCCTTAAAGTTAAAGATTTTTGTAGCAAAAAGTAGTTGCAATATACTTGTGAGTTCTCTTTTTAATTTACTATTATAATGTAGCGGAATATGGTAGTGTTTAAAGGTTTGAAGTTCGTTTGTATTTGTATGAATTTACTACTAGCTTCATGCTAAAATTTATTTGCGAATAAAAATATTGTTTAGATAATAAAGTATAATGTTCAATGATCTTTTCCAGGTCGTTATTCTAAATTGAATGAAATAAAATAAATTTCTTTAAAATGTTTATGGCATCAATCGCAACTATTGAATTTTAGGCTCTCTGAATACAAGCAATATTTAATCACTTGAATGGTATTCTAAAATGCAGAAAACTATACAAGCATATGAAGTGGTAGATCATATGAAAATTATTTAATATATATTGTAATATGTATTGTATGTATTTTTCAATATAAAGGTTTTTATAAGTTGTATCTTTAAAATGTAGTTTATATATCAATAAATCTTGTCAAGTCCATATCAAGAGTGTCTGTTTGTATTTTACAGCGATCTCCGCTACCTCTCGTTGCCAGAGCTTTCTCCACAAAAAAGATGAGAAGTCGTATCTATACCATTATAAGTTACACCTTATCTTTAAGAGGGCCGAACTTTCTTCTCTCTTCCTCTCTGATCAAGATTCAAAGCATCTCTTAAAGTAGTGATAAATTTCTTCTCATAGCAAGAAACGAGAATGTTATGTTAGAAAACAACAAGCAGTTTTCTTACATAATAGTATCATTGAAAATTAAAACGCTTTTTTAATTTGCTCATACATTCAAGTACAACTGCTTTAGACAACAGATCTCTGACAAAACTGCACTTTTATTGTCATTCTCAATGAGCTATGATTAACCATCATTTAATATCCATCTGAATGACTATCCTACACGAAGCATAAATGTAAGCATTTATGCTTGAATTATAAGTAGGAAACTTTCCTCTTAAAATTTAAATCATCCTGAAACCACATCCCATTTTATCCACATATTTGTTATCCAAAGACCTGGGTTTGTTTTTTTTTAGTTTAAGACCCCTTTTCTGCACATGATCGGTTTACACCTGGTGGCCTGGAGATGTTGGTACAGGAAGAACCACTGACTTGTGATTTGCTGCTGGCAAGTTTCTCACATACCCACTATAGTTGAGCCGAGACTTGAAAAGATACAGAGGTGAGATGTCAGCGGCATGTAACTGCAAGCAACTTTGACCACTCCAAGTGATTTAGTCTCCTGGGGCCTGCTTAACTCTGCTTAACTCATTACGATGAAACCAAATAATATGGATGTTCGAGTTGCACTACAAAATACAGAGGGAAAAACCTCACTTTTTGGACCAAAGTTTTTTCAAGCCGAAATTCGCCAGAGGTTGGAATCCGATTTTGTGTCCCTATTTTAAACTTTTTGGCCTCAGATCTAAGACAGACCTGTCTGAACTGCACACAGACAGGTGAACCTTTGTAAAAAGTAGTGTGAGATGGGCATTTAGAATAATGAGTAATCTCGACACGAAAATGATGGGTCCGTTAAGCAAAGAAATAAAAAATAAAAAATTAGTCAAACTTTTTACCTTTCTGCTCATGCTCAAGCGAAATAGCCAATGAAAAACGATGTTTCCAACACTAATAGGCATTAGGTTAACCGAAAATGTCTTGGCGGTATAACGGTACCAATTGCGCAAGTCCAGGTGGATGGAGCTTACGGTGTAGGGAAAATTGTAACCAGAAATAAACAACACTAGCTGTGATTTGTAGATTATGGAAGAGTTGTACTTTCTGTTAGGCTTTAAAAAAAAGTTGAGCCTCTTGGCAACATGTGAGATTATGTTAATTCCTATCTATATCATATTTGTTTGCATATTTTATGATTTTTTAAAAACGTGGTACACATGACTGAAAATGTGTGTTGTGACTAGATAACTCATACACCTGTCTAGTTCGGGCAGAGTTATCTCTCTTAAATGCAATGGAGTACCTACTTCTTTCATCCTTAAATTGACAATCTAACACTGTTCTCTAGTAAAGTGTGACATGCACGCTAAATTAGGATAGAAAGTATATTTATTTCTCCAAACATTAGCATTAAGGTCTATGGAAAAACAACTGGTACCGTGATACCTGGAGGTCGATGTATTAGGATGTATTCAGAAATAGCGGCCACAATTGGTTTCCTACTCGCATTTCTGGCGAAAACGACAAAAAACCTCCAGTGATTAATGAGTTAATCCAAAGGAAGAACAATACAATAAAATACTTAAACTATTGCTTGAAGCACAGGTACCAATTAAACACTATGTATAGAATAATTAGTCAGTACCAAAAGCACACACATCACTGTTGTTCAGATCTCTCCCCTAAATAATGTTATATACAGGCATTCGAGTTATTCTAATAAAGGTATCAGTTTTAATCTTTCAAACCTCTGTTGTCAGCAGATTTATATTTTTTGTAATTTTTTGTTTTATTCTTTATTTCGGATATTTAGAGATGTTATTACATGAAATTAAACAACTTTAAACATGCTAACATTGACAGGAAACTCGATAAAACTGAAGTACCCAAGGTGATATTTTATTTAAAATTGCATGAATACTGAAATACCTTTGAAAATAAATGAAATCACAATAATTCAAAAGTACACAAAGTATATGCACATTTCTGCTGATAAAATATGATATATGGTATATGAACAAATGATGAACACAGTGTATGTTTACATACAATTAGGTAGATATAAGCTGTGTGCATTTAATTACAACCAAACAAGTTACATAACAAATAGGTATGTCTTTGATTTAAAACAATGCTGCCTCTTAGATGTGGACTAATTTGTAGTATGCAAGCTATGATGTATCATTCATATCTACCAAATCACTACAAAACAATCATATTGACCAGTGCTCATTCATTTGCCAGACTTTTGCCTAACAAGTAATAGCGAAATGAAAAAAAAAATTCTTCGAAAGCTGATGATTGCAAACGTTATGAAACAATTGTTTCAATGTTGCTATAGTTGTTGTATCTTCTTCCACCTTTGATGGCACATCAACACCATTTGTCCAACACTTAAAGGTCCAAATAATATGATGTTGCGTGTCAAAGATGGTCAAATTCTATTAAGCAGTTTTTCATGTCATTTAAATTTTTTCATACTTTTATCGACAGTGACCACATCTGATGGCATATTAGAATTTGTTTAAAATTTACAAAATTTTTTGCAGGCTGCTTTCTGTCAAATTTGGCCAAATTCCTTGATTTTGTTAAGCCATTAAAAAGTTATAGTTTTTATAAAATATTGGCCATATTTGATGGCAGATCAGCATCTGTAGTACCAAGCTAAAACTTTCTATGCCAATTTCCATCAAATGTACTCATTCAGTTTTTCTATTTTTAACAACAGAAACTGTATCTTAAAAAGTTATATTTTTTATAAAATATTGGCCATATTTGATGGCGGATCAGCATCTGTAGTACCAAGCTAAAACTTTCTATCAAATGTACTCATTCAGTTTTTCTATTTTTAACAACAGAAACTGTATCTTATGATAAATTGACATATTTTGAACAAACTTAATAAGTACTTGTGCCTAGATACTTTTAATTTAAGTTTGATTTAATTCTATCAATAAATATTTTAAAATGTACTTTTTTGTATTTTTAGTAATTCTGGACATATTTGATGGTGGATTGATATCAATGGTACAAATATAAAAGGTCTTAATGAAAGTATGCTTTTTATCAAGTTTAGTGAAATTCTGTTCAACAGTTTTGGTCAAATCTTTTAAAGGTTTTTCTTTGTAGTGGTGGCTATACATATATTACATGGCAAAATGGCATCACTTCCATAATTTATGACGTGATATTTTCTGTGAAATAAAATTCAATGACTATCATTATGGGGAAATCATTTCAAGGTTTTCTATTGTTAGTAATGGCTACAAAAAAAGATGGTGGAGAAGCACCATTTGTTAAAAAAAAAATAATTTAAAAGTCCTCTTGCCAGAATGGGTAAAATACTATTCAGCTGCTTTACAGAAGAAATTTAATGGTTTCTCTAATTGTTAATAACATTAATTTTTGTAATGGCAGGTTGAAAGGTTTTGTTACGATGTTTCCTGTCAAATTTTATAAAATTATGTTCAGTGTCTTTTTACAGAAGTAGTTTAAAATGTTTTATTATTTTTAGCAATGGTGGCTGTGTCTGATGGAAAAAATCTGAAAGCATTTTATGCCAGGATATTGTGTGACAAGTTAGGTCAAATTAACTAGTGGGTTCCAAGAAATTTACAACAGCTTTTGTTGATGCATGAATACTGATGGACCATTACATAAGCTTACTTGGCCATTTTGCCAGATTAGTTTTTAAAAAAATGATACCAGAAAGAACTTGGACAATCCTGCACAGAACCAAATTACTGCAGTTTTCTTTAGAACTTCTCAAGTACCTATACTCATTATTTTCATGCATTTTTAAAAATCCCCTATTGCAAACATAGATTAAAATTTGGTAAGATTATTTCAAACCAGCAATAAATCATTTTTTAAAATGGACAGACAAACCAAAAACCATGGTTGTAACCATGTGTTCATATTTGAATTATGTTAAACAAATTTATTTTCAAGTCATCAGAGCTAGAAATTTACTAACAACACTGCAGCCTGAATATACTGGTAGCTTTGGCATTTTTTATACATCCATGCAACATATTCCTATCATGGATGTATATACAACAGACAAATTTAATATACAGACATCTGTTTAGGTACTATTAATGTACCCCAACTTCCCTAGATTTGTACAACAGGTATTCATTCAAAATACATGTACATGTAAAACTAACAAAATTTAATCCATGCATTTAATTCATCTGATATAACAAACTTAATTGAAAAGAGTAAATTAATAATCTGGACAAATGATCCAATATATATATATATATATATATATATATATATATATATATATATATATATATATATATATTAACCTGCCTGATTCACATCTCTCTCCTAACCCCATAATCAAAACAAGTCTATAGTCCAACAAGAGTACCAAGGACATCACATTATATACCCACTACATGATTAATTATCCTCCATGTGGACACTAGAAAGGCATGGCTGACTCTGAAGATTATTGACCAGAGAGTCTCAATGACCTGGAGTTTGGTCAAGATATATGGTTTTAAACAAAATTTACTAAACAAAATCTATTATGTTCTTATTAGAATTTAATGACCATGACATCTGACCTTTACACAGTAGAATCTAAAGGTTTCTTTATTAGCTTAAGAAAAAGCCATCCACAAAACTTGGTCACAGAATTTACTTTAACAAAAATATTTTTCTGCAAAGCCCATTTAAACTTAACCTTTTCACTCCCAAAACTTTGGTCATAGTATGCAACTTAAATCTAATGGTTACTATGTACAACCATTTTTGTCTTTCAGTCAAAATGACTGACCTTAGATATTTTGACTCCTAACTCAATAAGCTTCTTTCTTATCCAATGTACACATCATCCACAAGCTTTAGTGAAAGTACCTGGTCATGATCTATAGTTTTTCTGTAGAAAACATTTTCTTCACTCACGGTAAACTTGGCCATCAAGCCAGAAATCAACAGGCATCTTCTTTAACTTTTGTACATATACAAATTGTATAACTCCTAAAAATATTGAGAGTACAATGATTGGTCAATATACAAATATTCGAATAATGGCCAGAATATGTACTATGTTTCACAACAATCCATTGAAAACTTCAATAAATTGCATTAAACATACTCTGTCATATTTCATAGAGGTGTTAGCCAAAAAGGGCAACAACTCATAAGTAAATTGCAGAAGCACAAAGATTAGTCAATATTTGTATCTTAGATGATGACCATAACAGGTACCAAATAAAAGAGAGATCTATAAATAGAATACCATGAGTAGTATGATTTACATCCATAACATGTTTAATACATGTAGTTCTGTATGTAGATAGTCAGTGACATTGACCTTTGATCTTCATCTTCCTTACCCCAGTGTAAGCTATCCACAAAGTTTACTCCAGGTCTGTGATGCTGAACCAATATGATTTTTTCTTTTCTTTCAGTCAATGACCATGACATTTAATCTTTTGACCCCAAAATCTAAAGGTTTCTGCTGTGCCCAGAGCAGATTACAGTTACAAAATTTGGTCTAGATATGTAATGTACAACTAATATTATTATGTAGTATGATGTAGAACAAATTTTATTCTGTAGAAAGATTGTGTGTGAAGATGGTGGAGAACAAAATTAATAACTTTCAGAATTTTTTTTTCATCTTTCAGACACAGTGACACTGGCATTTGACCTTTTGACCCCAAAAATATTAAGATTCTTCCTTGTCCCAATGCATGCAATCCACAAAGTTTGGTAGCTGTAAATGATGGAGAACACAGGTTATTGTGCTGAAACCATTTCTATTATTTTTGTTAAGGTAACTCTGGCCTTTGAGCTTTTCATCACAAAAGTGATCAAGCTCTTTGTTACCCCAAGTACAGGATATCAACAGATTTAGTTAGCTGTAGAAGGTAGGCAACTAGAAGCAACACTGGTAACAGATGGATGGGCATCAAAACATAATATGGTAGGTATTAAATAAAAGGTCTGTAATGTAGTGTAGAATTAAAACTACTGTGCATGGAACAATCTCCTTCTTTCAGACAATGACCTTGACTTTGACCAAAAAACTGAGAGGCTTTCTCCATACCAAAAATGTTCTAACCATAACCTTTAGCAAGTTTTGTGCCAATTCACTGAAACTGCTTACAAGATTTTGTTACACAATGCAGTCAAGTCCAAATAGAAACAACCTATAAAGTTGCTGGACCAAATATGTGAATTTTCAGGTGCTAAAACACTATTTTTAATAGGTTTTATGGCAACTCATAAAAAACTGGCGGACAAGTTACATTTGCAAGATTAAAACAGCATGAAGAATGATAGGCAAAAAGACAAGTGGACACCGATTCCTACATACCACCCTATTAATGTTGGTGTACATGTACAGTTATTATTTTCTGCCTTGTTTGTATTTATATGGATAAATCTGAAGCAACTTCTGGTACAGTACAGATCTCATGACTTTTGATTCCATATGCTTCATCCTGAAGGACCTAATCACCTTTACTTTATGATGCTACACAGTGGCAGGATAAATACATACAAATCACTAACATGCCTCAGCAGGCACGCCATTGACAACTTCACCATTGAAAGTCTGGTCAATATGATTGACATTTTTGAACATCCAATGAATGAAGAACACCCATGGAAAGATTGAGATATCACGAGTGATTTACAATTGCATACCATTTGATGAATTAGTCATTTCTATTTCAGTCATATAAAAATATAATTTTAAAAGCTGTGTATTTTCAGTACAAGTATAAAATTTATAATAAATTAATGCTTTTAGTTCAGTCAAAGAAATCTGAACAAACTTAATTTGTGCACTGACATAACAAAAGGCATACCTTTTTGAGCTTCTCTTGAACAGCATAAATTTATCCTCTTGTTACAAAGTAATCATAAGAGATATGAACATTTATATTCCAAATGATAACCACTTCTGTCTAGACAAAGACACCCCACCCACATCGGACTGAAAACACTGAATTTACACTGCAAAGTGAACCACATGCTAGAGTCCTTAAGTAGTAATGGTGCAGCCATGAATATACATAGCTTTGAACTAGTTAAATTTTTACTGTAAAGGGACTGACCATTTAAATTATGGGGCAAAAATGTTCTTTCTGATTGGGATATCTTTTTTCTTTCACTGCAAGATAAATTTGTTGCAAGTAAAAAAAGGAATGGAATAAGGTAATTTTTTTATACGACAAATCAGAGCAAGTCCATTGTTTTTAAGCACCCACTACTGGCATTAAATAGTCTGTCACTATTAAAGACTTAACTCCAGCAGGAGTTCTGCAGAAATCAAGGCAGTGACCATTATCAAGTCATAAAAATACTGACATGGGTTAGTAGCATGATGTCAATTTTATCTTGGGAAGGTGTGTTTTTATCACATCAAGCCATCTGATTTAGAGTATTGTATTTATATTCCCAAATTAGGGTCTTGCAATTAACAACATAAATTTGAAAATTATCTGTAATTGACCTAAACTCAATTACTTGCTAAAATGAACAATAAATGTATACCGTTTTCAAATCAAGAATATTCATTGAATTTCAAGCATGGATGAATTGTCTCCTGATGTATTCTATGCTCATTTTTTAAAGGAGAAAATATAAAATCTAAATTTTATATCATAATAAAAATAATAGTAAATCATCTGGAATTGATAGATCAATAAACTAATTACTATATAGACCAATTTTTTACAATTATTTTGATACAGATATTTAAGTATGCAGTTTCCAGTTTAATCACTGATAACTTAATGAAGTCCAATCCATCTGGGATTATTTTAACTGTCAATGAACCTTGCACAAACAGTTTATCTACAGTCAAGCGTAAATGATTACAACAACTAATGCTGTAGTGATTTGGATTCCATATTTTATGGGGGTGGGGGAAACTTTACTAAAACAGTAAATGATCCAGAAATGCTTCAAAGCAGGTTCATATATTTCTGTATTATGCATACATGTAGTATGCAATAGGAAAACAAACATATTGAGAGTAAGGTAAATATTTAAAGTTGACTTGGTGATATACTCACATAGGAATACAACTAATTTACAGTATATAAATACAACAAATGGAAAAAACTATGACAATATATAGGAGAATATGGACAAAACAAATTTTGCTAACTGTTGGTAAACACAATCAGTGACCATCAGCAACTGATCATATTATGTCTTTGCTTTTCAGACCCTATATTTTTTTAGAAAGGTCTGCACTGCAAAAATTGATACATTTTAATTTCATCAGTTACATGGAATTGCCAAACATTAATGTCTTAGTTGTAAGTCAAAACAGTTAAATGAAAAGAACACGACACCTTAATAATGCACCTTCTTTTTGACTTGTACCATATATACTTGCTTATAAGTCAACCTATTTTACTAAATAATTTATTAATGCATAGAAGAGGTTGTCTTATAAGCAAGGTATAAATAAAAATCTGACCCTACACTCCATGGTGATCACTGGATTTGACTCTGTGAGAAAGAATGGTGCATATAGCTATTCTGTCATAGACAGTGGCAACTCTGTCATGATGCAGGGAGAACTGGTATTTTTTCTTCTCTTTTCTTAATCCTCTCCACCTGAATTATGATGCATGTGGAATGAAAGAACAGTGCGAGCTGTACTGAACACTGTTTTATTTGGCAACACCTGTATTGCTCTGAATGATCACAAATTAGTACACCATTTGAGATAATCCAACAAAGATATGCTTTTTTTACACACATAAAGAGAAACATACACTTCTTAGCTAATATGGGTGTAATTGCCCACAATACACTTGATCTATGATTATTATATCCACAAATACACAACCATTTACATCATTTTTGCACTCAATGTATGTAATTAAATCAATTACAGTGTATGAAAAGTAACATAAGTACATGCATCTGCTGCTGTGAAGACCCAAATCTGCTTCATAAATGCACCAACATCAGGTTCTTACTTAAAATCATAAGCAGAGCAGCTGCAAAGACTTAATCTGTGAAATAATTTATATCTACTTTTCAGGTAAAGCAGGATACAGTACAAGCTGTCGAGAATTAGCAAATCAGAATTAACAAATGTTTCATTAAAATACAGATCTAAATGTACATTACCAAGAAGCTCCTTGAATATATTGATTTCTTGTATACTATTTAGAAGCTGCCCCAATCCATTCTCCATACTATATTAATGATAAATAGACATCACAAAAGATCCATTATACCAGCTTAATCCTTTATAAATATAAAGATGAATGGCATTTAACAGTAATGAGGGATTAATAAAATACATAAATTTAAACAAAGTTTACAACTTGTCTTATCTCTTAGGATAGCCAAGGTGTACACACACGCAATATGCACACAGATACATTGTATGTGTGTGTGTGTTTTGTTAACACTAACATAAATACTAACAGGGCAGTGTAAAAGTCAAGAGGCTGGATAAAAATATCACAATGTATCATACAATTTTAAATGGAGATAAGCAGAGAACAATTCAAAACATTCTCTGAAAATGTGGGTGACAATAATCAAAATAGTTACTGAAGTTTTCACAGATATTCTGTCAAATCCAGCTGACAACAAAGAAAACAAGAGGATAATACAATCCTGGTCAGATATAATATGTGTAAAATAAATATTGAAAAGCTATTTGCACATGTGAAAAAGTGACATAATAGCTGTTTTGTTTTGCAAATAAAGTATGCACTGCATGAGAACAACATGTGCAAGGGCAGTAAAGTATGTCCGACTTCAAAAGAAACAAAATCTGTAAAACTCGACATTAAGCACCTACCTGGATTATAATACTCAACTGTTGGGTAGCCGTGTTCTGGTATTTCCAATTTATAACTTTTATCAATTGGAAATGATGAGGTAGCATTGGCATGCTTCATCATTTTGCCCATTGCCAAAAGTAGTGAGAATTAAGGAATGCCAGTCTGGCATGACTTGTAATTTGTATAATGAAGACGAGGAACACACACATACACCCACTCACTGAGTCAAATAATGTAAATAGTGTTATAGATTGTTGCTGTTGTTGTTGTTGTTGTTGTGAGGTTTATTGCCATTTTTCAGCACATGGTGGCCAGTATAAATGGTGAAGGAAAAACCCAGCAAAACAATAGAAAGAACAACAAACCCACAAGAAGCTACTGGCAAGCTTTCTCACATGCCCACATTAGCTGAATCCAAGTCTCGAACCCACACAGACAAAAATGTGAGATGGCAGTGATCTGTAATGGTGAGCGCTTTAGACCTCTCAGGGTTCCCAGTGTTATTGAAATAACTTGGAAGCATAATAGCTGATAAGCAAAACATCCAAAAATTTCTTTGGTGAAACTGAATGTTACTGATCAAAATCACATGTGACATAATGAACATTATAATAATTGCAAATATATGAATCAATTTACTGAAATTCACACAAAATTTGCATACATCACGCAAAACATCTAGACTTTATTTACATCTGAAAAAGAAATGTCTATGATTTAAAATGAAGTTACAGAATATAACTGGATTGCCTGGAGGCCATCTTAACACATGGCAACAAAAGTAAAAACTTGTTTAAATGGCATAATGGCAACCACCTAGTTGGTAAAAATGGGAGTTAAACCATAAGAGTTGTTTCTTTTATCGAAACACACACGTCTTTCTGTCTTTCAAGGAGGGTTGGAATTAGAGGTAGAAAAGACAGTTTTCCTAATGTAATGTGTGTTCGGGAAATGTATTTACAAGAGAAACAGATGTCAATCTTTTCAACAACCGTATGTGAAAAAGAAAGTGTGTGTGTGTGATTTAGATTTTCAATTTAGCTTTAACAATTTTTCAGTCATATCACTACAATGTCTGCAGTGTGACAGTTTATAGTGATATCTAGCACTGGGGCATCATGCTGCAGACATGTGGCATAATGTTCCACCCAGTCACATTATCCTGACACCAGGCCAACCAGTCCTAACACTAACCACTTAATGCTGAGCACCAAGTGAGGCAGCACTTAGTACAGTTTTTAAAAGTCTTTGGTATGACTTGGCCAGGGTTCAAACCTTTGACCTCCTGCCTCCGAGGTGGATGCTATAACCACTAGGCCACTGGAGCTGTCTGAAAAAGAAAGGATAAAGTAGAAATATATTTTAAAGTTGGGAAAAGGTTGGGGAAGATTGTTACAGTGCATAAGGTAAAATAGGCTGAAATTTATTTAAATAAAAAAACCCCATTACTTTTTGTTCCTTTGTAAGCTTTAACAAAAGGATGCTCTTGCTCATTAGCTTTTAGTCCATGTTTCCTCTATTTCCTTAGACATATTTCTCTGACAAAAAATACTGAGAAGTCAAATACAAGTCTATCAAAATAAAGGTATCAGAAATACAATTTTTACTGTATGCTGACACATAATTAAAGAAAAATGGGGTAATATGATAAAAATGAAATAATAAGTAGGAAAAGCTAGGGCTGTTGGAAAGACTGACATTTCTATATCTGATAATCAGAAAACTGCAAGTTCATTCTACGTCTTTTTTTTATAGGTATATTAATAAATAATTTAAATGCCTCAAGACCACAAGTAACTTCTAGATCAGATATGATCAGAAATAATGTACAAATAAAAGCTAAAGACATATAGCAAGTATAGTTAACACAACTTTGATCCAAAAAGTAATGAGATTCTGAATATTCACAATCAAATGTGAATGTAAAGAAAACTAAAGCAAATGCAATGGCGTGATATTACACATCTCTGAGCTTTTCAATGGTTGTTTCAATCCCCCTTAAATCCCCGCAACCACCTGACAAAGAGTGACCCATAGGTCATAATTCAAAAGCAGTAAAATATATCATACATTGCCCTGCTATAAATGCATATATTTAGTTTGGACAGAATATATTTGAACATGTCAATGAAGCTGAAACTTGTGAACATTTGACCTCTGAACACCTGAGAATCTAGAGGCATCTGCCAAGGATGATATTTCTCTTGCACATGGTTACTAAAGAGGCAATGTAACTATGAAATTTACTCCTCATTTTAGGTTTGGTTTGATTTAGTTTGGTTTTAGCAATCGACAGCAAAGTAACTTAAGTCAGTTATTTAGTGTTAAGACAACTGGAGCAAATTGCTTTGCACATGGTGACCACTGCTGCTGATCTAGGCTAATTTGATAGTAGTATTCAAATATGCACACTTTACCATTACTGTCTCCACAGATCCAGTCTCAGTTAGTTGCTTCTTATGACATATGAAAAGGAACAGCAGGCTTATTCTACATACTCAACACCAGAAAAGAAGTCAGCAGTTTGGGAGATGATGGTAATAGACTGCTGGAGGGTATAAATATACCCAATGAGGTGGAGGGTATCAAAATACCCAATGCTTTTCTTTAAAGGCTTTGGGATAAATATTTGGTTTTTCTGAAAATTTTTTTTCTCTATTATCATGATGAGTCCACAAAAAAGATGTGAATGAATCGGGCTCTATCTGACTAAAGAAAATTAAATTAATAATCATATTTTTAATACACCTTTTGATCATTAATAGCTGATCCATGTGATGAGAACAGTGATAAAATAGTTGCTAAACTAAAAATATAAAAGAATCAAATATATATTAAAAATAAGAATCACAAATGGGTTTGAGATTAAGTGCAAGCTACTCCATAAAATTACAACATTGTGGTGATATTCTAATGGCTTTGACTGGAATTCCAAGGTGATTATGTTAAGGGTCTGTATGGTTTCCCATGGACTCGGAATCTGTACAGACATGTATACTCCAAGTTCCCATGGTTATTGAGGATCTGAAGTTCAACAAGTCTGAAATGTGGAGAATCTTTAATCTGAAAAAGGAAAATATTACAATCAGTAAAATTTAGCAATTATTTATATAGTTATTTAAGATAAAGCATGACAATACATATCTAAAATTATCTCTAATTTGAATGTTTGGTATTACTATTGTCTGATTATAAATGATCTCCAAGAGGATCTTTCCATTCAATGTGCAAAGGTACATATTTATAGAAAGTATAAAAAGCAACATATAAGAATATCAATCACTTAATCTGATAGTCAATGGAAATTCATAGACAAAAAAGTTGATGCACCCAACACCCAAATTAATATATGCATTTTTCATTTTTGAAAGCCATTTTTGAGAACACATGGTGCTCACAGTACAAACAAAAGCCCTTTCCCTGGGTGATAATTTTGAAAAACATGTACTTAAATAGCTTTATGCTATTCAAAATAGTTGTCATCCAATCAGTTTTTGAGATATTATACTTGCCTTGAACCGTGTCTACTGTTATAAGTAGCTAACTCTGCTTCCTAGCTGACTATTGGTATCTTACTGGCTACATATACCTCTCTCTAAATAACTCGCGCTCATCGGGGTCCAAAACATAGACCGCACTATAAGCAAGGGTGCGAGTTAAAGAGAGACCTCAAAAAATTGCTTGACATCCAGATAACTGTGGGATTAGGTAGTGGTGGTGGGAAAACTGGGCATTTAAATGACTGAATCCTCATTTTATAATCACATAGAGAACAGCTGTCAAAAAGCGTCTTTCTGATGTTGTTCCTTATTATGTATAAATTACATTTATTTTCAAAATGTCAAACATCTGAAAGATCAATAACATGATTCCAAATGGTTTCAACAACCAACACGGTATGCAAAAGCATTTGTGTATTATGTCATGGCTTTTCACTTTGTTGACTAGTCTGGTTCCTAGAGTTATGTAAAATACTATTTTGTGAAAGAAGGAGTGTACAAAGCAGGGTACCAGACTAATTGTTGATTCACTACCAAACAAGATTCCTTTCTATAAAAAAATCACAACATATCATGAGACAATCATCTATGTTGCAACTCAATTTTTAAATTGTTCAATTAGTAAAATATTGATGTCATGATTTCATTGCAAGTATAAGTGAAATTTCTTGTCATCCTTGAGGATATCTATGTGCAAATTCAGGAATTCTCTGAAACTCGTTTTCCTCACAATGGAAAACAAAGCTCTTTATTTTATGAAGAACTCATTTTGCTTATTTGACTTGTTATCTTTAACCAGTTATGATCGAGTAGGTTAATTTATAGGTAGTTTAATTAGATTACATACACAATCAAATTTATAAATATTCAATTGATCAACTGAAATGAATTACCTGACATAGGACCGTGGCTGCTGGTTCTTAAGCATGTACGATTTATATGCCTTATTTTAAATTTTTTGCTTATTCCACCTTCTTTAACATGATAATAGAAAAGGAGGCCCGCTTTTTCTTTAGTGAAATAATACAACAAATGCTTCTTCTAGTCTGATATCAAAACACAGTCAGTATATAATTAGATTCTCAGAGAAATGCTCATTGACAGAGTTGTTAGAGTAGATTGACACATTTTACATTTAATTACAAGAGAACATATTGCATTTATGATGATTACACTTAAAGGAAATAAAAGATAGAACTAGAACACAAATTTCAATTGATAAAAAAATTATTTAATTGGTATTTTTTTAAGAACTGCATCCACTAGGCATAAGTGACACTTTCATTGATCAAAATTTCCTTGAATACTGTTAATTATGGTGTACTAAGAATGTCATGTGGAAAGTAAATGTAACAAATTTATGACTTCATTTTAAAGTTGATATTTCCTAATGTTGATTAAAATTTCCAGGTTTTATCAACCATTTTTGATGATAAAACGAGTGATATATCAAAGTTTCTGTTTCCAATTTTGGTCGCAATTTTCATCAAGTTCAACAAATAGGGATCAATTTTTTGGTATTTTCTAGTTTAAAAAATGGGATCCACACCTAACCCCACATAATAAGTGGATTCACAAGTTATCAAGAGAGTGGTGTATTGTGCATGTACATGCCTAACTTCAGCTTCAAAAACAACACAAGGCGGAAAGATCAAATTCACCAGATGTCATAAAACTTCATAACATCTCTATCCTCCACCTCATGGTCGGTGTACAAAAATCAGAGACATTTAAAATCTTCTAGGTTTTCATTGTGACTCACTCCAAGTATATTTTAATGATCATTCCCAGAATTCAAGACTATGTGTAACTTTAACAAAGATAAATAAAATTATTCTCCAGCAAAAGGGACTTTAAAGAAATTCTATAGATACCTTTCTCAGTTGTATGCTGTTCCACAATAGTGACACTTAAAAAACCCTGTGTAAAATGAAGTCCCATTTCTATACTATAGATTTTACATGATCATATTGTACACAATTCTTTCCTCCTATTAATATAGAAAGTTCTAACCTGAGAAAAGAACCTGGCCCCAGTCTACTGCCGTGTCATAGCACACATACTTTTTTTGTTCACTTCTTCTTATTCCTTGACTAAGGACACTTAACAGTCTCTCCTCATAAAAAAGAAGTCAGCCACTACACCTTAAGGACAACTAAGATCTGCACATTTCCTACTGAACCAATCACATATGATTTTCTACATTGCAACATAAACCCTGCAAGTGTATTTCCTTAGTCAGGTGGCACCTTGTAACCTTGCTCAAACACTTGGTAGATAGTTTGCTTGAAGGTGGCAATTCTGTGGGTTGCTGTGAAAGAGACGTGCAGTGACAGCATATCCCTCCTCTATGGTAACCACCTGGGCACATTTACCAGAATGCTATTCACAAACACAGAGACCACATGGGAGCTACCAATATAAGCAGTTTCCCCTAATATAGTTGACACACTCCTTTAAAGCTAGAAACATTGTTCTCATTCCAAGTTGTGTATATGATGTGATGCTTCTTCCCAGGACCAATATCCCTATATAACTGTGCCTTCTGGCTCCATATATGCATTGCAACCCAAATCTGACAAACAGCATACAGAAAGAGGTGGGGTTAGGGCGTGTTGATTGTGACTCTGCTCAAAACTGGTCCTAATTAGCCACCAACTCAGTTGATACTGAAAATAATTCAGGGGGATCTGCACAGATATAGGAAAGTTTCATTTTTGTAAGGAGAAAAAATTTATGCTTCTGGTCAGATAGAGGATCCTTGTGGTGCCTCCAGTTCATCATGCCTGAAGCAGAGAATGGTGATGGCACAGGTAAAACCACCATAAGTCAATCATGGAATTTAGAATCTCCAGGAGGGAAAGGTAATAACAGACCAACAATGAGATCTTGCCTGGAAAAGATGTTATGAGAAACAAGATCTTGTTGATTCTTTCCTCACAGCTCACATGATCTATCAGAATCCCATGTGTTGTGGTGGTGGAATAAATCCCCTCCACTTTCATTTAGCAACAGGGGAATAAATACATAAAAATCACCACCATGCCTCAGCCAGCATGCTGATGGCATTTCCTCCATGGAAGGGGTTGTCAAATTTACTGACATTTGAACTGGCAATGAATGATGACCACACATGGAAGGACCGAGACATCATGAATGAATTACTGAAAATACATTAGAAACCATTAGCAAAAGCAATTTTCATCAGGTGATATAGCACGTTTGATCTTTTACAAGTGTAAGAAGAAGTAAACAGGATGTGGATTGTGATCCAGGTGTCAGACTGGAACCTGGATCTTTTCTCAGTTCTAGAATATTTCATACTTAGAGGATGAGGGAATCATGTATGAACATGCATAATCTTTAACTTGGACAAGGGACTTTGCATCTAGAGAGGTAAGCAATGCAACAGTGGTAGGCAGAGTATTATTGTTATTGAAAAGTAAAGTACATACACAGATGAGCATTCTGTAAACATCTTGGGATCAAATAGATTTCTAGGAGTAGAACTTGTTCATCCAAACTCCTCAGGGTACATAAAGAACATTTAGATAACTAGAGTTGGGTAAAAAGAGTAATATACAAAAGAAGCAAGCTTCAGACAGAACAATATTTTGAACAAATGAAGTTTTATTTAAATACAAATATATTAATGTACCTGAACTGGGAAGAACTGCATAGGTTTTCCATCTTGATTGTAGGAGAAATTACCAAGGTTTACACCCTCTTTTATTTCATCTTGTAAGCCCTGGAAAAAACAGATTATAAAAATAACCATCACTAAAATAAGAACATTATTTGCATCCCTAATGGTTTATGTCCACAATTGCAAAAACCTATTTATCCAAATATAATATGCTTTTTTTACATAAAAATATAGAAAATTAAAAAAACCCATAAGATGCCTAAGTGGGCCTGATCTCACTTGACTATCAGTTAATCATTATACTAAGTAAGCCTGTGCAGTATTATAGGAGCACAACCTGAGTAAACTATCTCACAAATTTTGTATTATGTTGATTTTATCAATTCCATTATATCCTAATAAAAGAATTATCTCAAGATGAAGCATAATGAGTACAGTCTCTTATTCTGTGTGTGAGTGTGATATGGATTTTTAATGTAGCTTTAACAGTTTTTTCATATCATATCGCTATGATGTCTGCAATGTGACACTTTATAGTGATGTCTAGCACTGGGGCATCATGCTGTAGACACATGGCATCATGTCCCACCCAGTCACATTGTCCTGACACCAGGCCGACCAGCCCTAATACTAACTCTTAATGCTTGGTGCCTAGTGATATAGCTGTTAGTATCATTTTTATAGGTCTCTTGTATGACTAGTCCGGTGTTTGAACATGTGACCTCCTGCATCCAAGGCAAAACTCTAACCACTCGGCCAACAGAGTGGTGCAGTCTCTTACTCATAACTGAACTCATACAAGATACTGAATACCATAGCGCAAGTTTGACAAGCTTGTTAATTTTAGAGTATTACAAGAGAAAAGCTTTAAACCTGTGTTTTGAAACAAGCTGGTTATTTTGAAGCTTAATACTGGCATTTAATCTTACTCCACATAAACTTTACACAGAAAAACAATTTTGCTTTTTCTGTTACAGTAAGAGCTTAGTCATAGCACTGGTTGACCTGGCGTCAGGACATGATTCTACATGTCTACAGCATGATGCCTCAGTGCTAGACATCACTATAAACTGCTATACTGCAAACATTGTAGTGATATGTCTGGAAAATTGTTTAGATGCCTTACTCTCAAATTGTTAGAAAGAGTGGCTATTCATATTTAAAAGAACTTTCCAAAAGTAATATGTATGCCTTGATTGAGAAGTCTTAAAAAAAAAGCACTGACATAAATGTAATTAACATAAACCCTTGTAGCTTACAAAAACTGTGAAATCCCTCGGAGCACTGTCAATATTTCCAGTAGGAGACAGAGATTTAGGAATATGTTCCAATGTGAAACCTGTTGGAACAATAGCTGTGGAGAGCTGTATCACAATGTAACCTTGGCTGCCTCGGAAAGCCCAACATTCTCCAGGATGAACCTCAGGCTATAACAGAAGGAATATAAAGAGTCCCAAATAGATCTTTATATGTATAAATGAATATAAATATGTGTACAGTGTGACCCCGCTGTAACATGGTGGTTGGAGTCTAGAGAACCTGATTATATTATAACCAACCAAATTAGTGAGCTGAAGAAAATGATCATTTACCTAAAATATGTGGTGTGTGTGCTAAAAGCTGGTACAAAAATATGTGCTTTTGATTACATAAAGTCAACTAGTCTGAAAAACACCTATTTATTGACAACGTACATTTGTGTAGTACAATCCACAATCCATTAAGTACATTACATCTATATAATAATAATATCCATGAATTTTAGTATACATCACATTACAAACTTCATGTATGACTAACATCAAAGTTTGAAAACAAAAATAACACATGTATATATAAAAATGGTTGTCCTCATTTATATCCGACTGTCACTAAATAATTCACTACAATGGTCACAAGTAGCATGTGGCTATAGTTGTTTACATGATACATGTACATTTACTTAAACTGGTAGAGACTTGGTCAGCTGGAGACATCTATTATTTTTTTGAGGCTATCAAATAGGGAAATGAAAACATATGAACAAATTTAAATATTTAATAAACATCTATGCAAGATACCCAATCTTGAATTAACTTGATAGCCAGATATCTATGGTTGCAAGAGAGTGGAAATTTAATCTTCATTGTATGCCAACGCTGGTAATGACCAGAAGCATAAATTGTTTTCTCCTTACAAAAATGAAACTTTCACTACACAATGAACATGTTCCAGTCACTTTGGAAAATGCAACAATCCATCAGATTCTATTGCTTTTATTTAAGTTTGGTGCTAAATTCCTCTGATGAAAGGTTCCTTGTTTTTATTGAAGATTGTAGATGGCATGTGTTATTAAAGTTACAGCAAAAGGTCAGCTTTGAAGGACCAAACAGATGTCTGTTTCTTATTGCGGCTGCATCATCAAATAATTGTAGAACTTTTTCATTTGCTTAGTATTTGTACAGAATGATCAGTGCCTCAACAGTAATCAGTTTTCTTGGCTGTTTCACCGAAACTATTTTTTGAGGTACATTTTAAAAGGAATTAGCTATCATCTGGTCGATTGTGGCAGCTATTGTTCCCATCTTCAAAAGTTGGTCACTTGCAGCTAGTCCTGGTAGCATGACAAGCGGATGGGCCAACAAGTAGATCTCTATTTTTGTTTGTTTTTGACATTTCTTTATAGCGGAGTGATGCTACTTTCCATGCATGCATCAGAAGTGTTTAAAAAAATACAGAAAATGTGACTGTTTTGAAGGATTTATTTCTATGACTGAAAAGAAGAATTTTACTTACCATGCACATAAAGGTTTATTCTAATTAAATAAATTATTAGGAAGAGGCCAATAGTTGGACACATTTTCATCCAAATGATCCATTATGAGAAGGTGCCATGCTAACAAAAATGTCAACTAAAAAAAAACAAAACAACCCACCCACATCAACAAAATGCAGAAATCTCACAACATACAGTATGCAGGCCAGCTGTCAGAATAAGCATATTATGAGATAACACTGCACTGTTAAGAAGGCTTGTCAATAGGAACAAAGAATTTGTTTATCTAACAGTAAATAAATTCTAATGCATCTAATAACAAGTTTACAGTTTCCTTTCATGGTACCCCAGAATTTCTTCACTCCAAACCCAAGGTCACATATATATTTAAACAGCCATCAATGTTGCCAAAATAAATTTGCCATATGGTATATTTTGTCACCAGTAAGAAAATAAATCACAATGTGCGACACTGGCAAAGCACAGCGTCATCCCTGAATAAACTTTTTACATGTTTTTTTCCATTCTTTTAAGAAGAAAATAACTTTTCGTGTATGAGAAAAACATGTATATGAAATTGCAGGAGCCAAACCATGATCATCTTATATTAGAATTCATGCATAATCTCTTCCCCAAAATCAAAATAAACTTTTTACATGTTACTTTTCGTACTTTTAAGAAAGAAAAAAGAAATTTGTATGTGAGAAAAATACATGTATAAATTTCAGAAGCCATGCCATAGTCATGTTAAATCTGAACATGTGTTATAACACCATGCTATAGTGGGGTCACACTGTATTAGGAAAGTGTTAATTTTTGTATCCATCAGCTATGAAAGGGGCAATGAAATTTTTAAAAAGCAAAATATCAGTTAAATAAAATGAACAAACAATTGATGAAACTGTCATCTAGTAAATCTTCATGGTGTAGTCATTGTAAATATCATTTGATTACCTTTCTATGGCATAATTGTCATATGCAGGTGCTTGTGTAGAGACTGAGCTTGGGCTTTGACCATAGTTTATTAAATCAATTAAAGGTGGCAACTGAATATGTGTTGATGTAAAGCAAAATCAAGTAACCATCCTCAATTACTTGCCATTGAGAATTATCACTCACGGCTCAACCTAAAGGCTGTCACATGGGAAAACAAGTTAACATTTACTGGAATAGGCAGAACTCAACTTGGCACTGAACAAGTACATGTATTACAGTTGTGGCTCCATCAAAAGTATTGCAAACTTTAAATCTAAGTGAGTGCTCCTTTTACAAGCTAAGGGTTTATGGATCCATGTGCATTTGTAGAAAACTTGTTGATGTTACTGTTCTAAGGTTTAATGCCATTTTTCAGCACAAGATAGGTTACACACAGGGGCAGTATAACTGGTGTAGGAAGAACCAGGGAAAACCCCAGAAAGAACCATCCACACACAAGAAGATATTAGCAAGCTTTCTCACATACCCACATTGGCTGAACCGGTGACTTGAACCCATGCAGTTAAAGGTGAGATAGAAGTGATCTATATTGGTGTACACTTTAGACCACTCGGCTAATCTCATCAATGCATGGTTTATAACTTGCACAGAGTGGAGAAAATTTTCATGTAAACAATTCTTTAGTGCAAGGAAAATGATTGAATGTATTTCTGACCTTTAAGAAGCTGGGTTCAAAATGGACATTATCACATGTCAGTGCCATAACAATATAGTTTGTCCCACATAGCATCATGAATTTGATCTTATCTATAACTTGGAAAATTATAAATATAGTTAAAACAAATTTGGTAATTGTGTTTCTATTATTGGTGTGAGTGTAAGCCTTCAACTGCAGCATGGCTAAATCATGTGACTTGCAATAATGGTATTTTTTTAATGAAATTGTTGATCTCTGTACCACAATTACATATATTTCAACACAAATGGAAAGAAAGAGAAATCCACCGAGGATTAAAATTTGTAACAGATGCAAAAGTGCTTTCATTTGTATTGTTTTTATCTTAATATCAAGTCTTGCAATCCATCAAAGAGATTAGCTGACTACTGTGTTTCTGCAGACTGTCATTGAACAAAGTTAGGAGGGATATGGGACTATAACTGTATGAATGGAATAAGTCTGCTTCTAACAGTATGAATGGAATAAGTTGGTTTTATACAGAATTTGATGGTGATACAGTTACCTTTAAAGACTTGAAACATATTTTATAGTTTATCGGTACATGAATATTGACAAATCTATCTTTTTCTGGTACAGAAGCAAATTTTATCTGTAACAACTGGCATATACTGGTGTAAAGGAACCTCAACGATCATAAAACAGAAAGTTAGTCACAAGTGTGAGAAAATCAATGCCTTGCTGAGGCTACCAAAGGGAAGAGGCTATTCACAGGGAAATAAAACCAACTTTAAAACACTGACATTGCATTAACATTTTGTTGTAAAAATGTGTGACTTGTTACTTAATCTCATTTAAAAGACCTTCAATCATCTTTATGCTGCAACCATGCATGATTGAATTATTATTTTTATTGTGCATTAGAAATGCCATTTGTTTTTAGAAACAAAACTCCTCAATTTTGGTAATTCAGATGCATAATCATTGTTCTGCAAAAAATTTATTAACTAAACTGTGATATCTCAGGATCTGGTTATGTTGACAATTACTGACACAGATACCCCCAATGTAACTGAGATAACTGGGTGTGACTGTATATGGTAAATGGGTACCCAGTGGTTCATTTTATTACCTGGGTTATCATCATGTGGCAGGCACCTGTTCACAGTTCTAACTCCAATTCAATGTGTAAATATTATTTTCAAAATTTATGAGATAATTACATAAGTATTAATCTGTCAAAACTGAATCATATATGGGGCAAAAACTCTTGTCATGATGCAAATGTTTCTGGAAGGTATCTCAAACATTTAAAACTATATTAAACAAGAGATGGATGGATTAAATGTGCAATTAAATGAAGATATTTTCTGCAAATGTAGTTAAAAAAAAAATAATGAAAAATTTACAAGCTAAACAAATGTTATCCTTGTATTTTTTTAAAGGAAGCCTTTCATTTATAAAAAAAACTGTTGACAATCTTAGCACACAATCTTCTCATGTATTTCACAATTAAAATGAAAACTTTTTTAATTCAGACAGACTTCAATTTTTGTATAAAAGACAATGCTTAATCATAATGCAAAAATATACTAGGTTTCAAGAAGATTTCTCAAAATGCTTACAAAATATTAATTAAATAAAAGTGTGAAGTATGGATGGACATGCAGACTCCAGTATTATAATAAAAAAATATCACATATCTGATTATATACCTGTATTACAGTTCTTGGAGAATTGGATGAATACCAGAGAGGAATTCCAAATACACTGATGAGGGCTGTCTTCTTGTAATAGGTCTCAGAACATCGTGTACTAATAACACTTCCCCCTGTTAAAAAAATCCAAGAAAATATTTCTGATTAAAATAGTATAGTTGCATCATACCAATATTTTTCTCAATAATTCATGCCTGATAGTCTAGGGATTGTCATCTATCTCTTTCATCTATCTAAGGGAAGCATCAACTAATCATCACTTGTATTACATGTCTATTCTAGAAATGAAATTTAGGTTGGAAACCCACTGCTTTCCATTCTCTGGACATTATTTTTAAAGGAATTTAACAATATCAAAATAGGGCTTGAAAAGATGTGTGATTTTTGCAATTTAGTTGATTTTTTTGGGTATAATTATCTACTTTGTTACATGGGTATAGCGATAATCAAGATCCTCTTGCCAAATTTAATGAATCTTTGTATAATATGTGTACACAAAATGGTAAAAACCTATATAGTTATGAACTAATGCAAAAACATAATTGAAACCAGTAAAATGTATGTGACTGACATTTTTTGTTTTAATAACTGAGGTGCCAGTAATTTTGGAGTTTGATGAATCTACAATGAAGGAAGCTTGAGAAAAAAAGTTAAAACAAACTTGTACCAAAGTCAATGATAATTTAAATAAAGGTTATAGTAACCTATTTTTATGATATGGGTCTAGTACTCATAAAAATGGATCTCCTTGCCAAGCTTCATGAATCTACACACAACTGTATATATACTGGGACAAAATACCTTATTGCAAAAACTGCAAAAATTTAACCTAAGCCAGATGAATGCAAAATGTGGGTCACAGTGACATTCATTTGTGGTACAGGTGTGATATGAAGAGAGTTGTATATGATTATCTAGTTTGATGACTTTATCATGATCAAAGCTTGAGAAATAAACCCAAGCTTGAGAAATAAACCCACAACATAAGTCAGCAAGGCCTGTCATCTCTCAAAAAAATAGAATGACATAATGATTAACATAATGATTGCAAACCACATTAATACCATATTTGCATAATGAACATAATTTTTTTTCTTTAATACTACATTATTGGAATTTACAAATGCACTCATGTCCCATTCTTTTCTCCCAGTTCACATAATATACATGTTTTTATTAATCATGTGAAAGTCAGTGATATTGTACTCACTGAAGTGAAAAGAACAATAAATGTTGAAGAAATTATTAACAAAATCGTGTTCATATACACATCTCTTTCATTTACCTATACTTGTTTTTTCTTTATCTATGCAAATCAGCATAATGTGCTCATCCAGTGCAGTATTCAAACACATCTGAGTAGCTACTGACAGCCAATAAATATGTGAGATTTTATACTTGACCTTTTTACCATTTAACTGCTGCTATTTAAACTGCCCAAAGGATAGTTTTACATCAGCTTCAATCAAGACTGTTTACCATTTATACTTGCTACATCTGCTTAGTATTTCAACAGGACAATCAGCATTTGAAAAAGTAATCAGTTTTCTTTGAAGTTTCATCAAAACTATTTTTTGGGGTACATTTTTCAAGAAAAAGACAAATCAGCTGTTGTTTGGTCAAGTGTGATGTTCCTTTTTCCCACCTTCTGAAGTTGGTCAATTGTAGCAGGAATTGTAGAATCATTATTTGAGTTTATTATGGCAATCAGTACTCAGACCAGATGTCAGCATAAGATATAACAATGCACTGTAAGATGGTTTGTCAATATAAACAGAGAATTTATTTAACATTAGATTGATTCTAGAGCATTTCTCATCCAAGTTTGTGGCTTCCTTCATGGTGCCTATGAATTTCTCCACTCCAACCCAAGACTGTATGCACAGGTGTAACAACATGTAATGCCAAAAATAAATCACAAGATGGTTAAATTTGTCACCAATAAGAGAAAAAAAAAATCACAATCTGTACTGAATAAACAAGACTTTTGAAATTATTCTTTTTCGTAGCTGATTCTTCAAATGGTATCTGGTTGTAAATGACTCTCGAGATCTGTCTTTCCATTACCAGTCTTCTTTCACTGGCAGTTCAAATGTTGATCAGTAATGTAGACCAGCCCCTCTATGGTGGAGTTGCCTTCAGTGCGTCTCGAAGGCACTCTGGATTTTTGTCCTTCCACCCACGGAGCCTTAATCTGGAGTGAAAGTGGAGGGGTTCAAGTCTCCCACCAATTAAGCATGTGGTTTTGATAAAATCATATGAGCTATACTGTATGACTATTGACATGCATGCACAAAGCTAGCCCCCTACCCTGGGAATAGATATGACACCCACTCCAATCAGTTACTTCAAATCTGGGAAGAATGGACAACAATCAGCAAAGGTGTGCAGATATATATGCTCTTATCTGTGTGGATACTGATGCTAGGGTGGGGTTTGGGTTTGGTAGAGTTGTGGTGGTAGTGTTGTACAAAAACTTAGGTTAGCTAACATGCAATATGATTCTTTGAATAACTAGAACAAAATGACAAAACAATTTTGAAACTCAAGGTAATTAAATCTGTTTTAGTTTCTTTTTATGAGTTGTGTACTAACACAGCACTTTCCAGTTTTCTCTGCTTTCACTATACCTGCTGATTCTAGTGCAAAGTCTGCCAGCCCCGTTTTATCAGCACTGTATTTTTGGAGGGCATCTTCGATGATAATCTTCACATACTGTAAATTCAAATTTGAAGAAAAAAGATCAAAATATTGAGAATGTTGATGGCTTGGAGGGTAAAGGAATACTATATACATTATACAGGATCAAAGGGATGAACATAAACTGTCAAATAGTGACAACATATTCCTTTGTGTGATCATAAGCAAATACAAATTAAAAAAAATAATATTGCTTTAAACAAAATCTGAATTTTATATTTTAAATGTTTTCTTCTCTTTATCTCTTGACAGAGAATTGATTACAAAGATGGAATTTATTTTCATATGGAAAAGGTGAAAGAATTACCCTTTGTGATCATTTTGTACTGAGGTGATTCTGCATACCTGTTAAACAATATCAACAAAAAAATTCAAGAAAATAATCATTTCCTCTTAGGATTACAAGAATCTATTTAAGGGACTGAAGATCTACTATTCAAAAGGAATTTCTTCATATCCAAGATAATAATGTTTCATTTTAACTATAGAGTAATGAAATCAACTCTGATAAATATTTTCAAACTGGCCGCACTGGCAGATGTATTGGATGAAGACTAGCACCATTTCAATTCCCGAGTCATTAGAAGTCTTCTGGTGAAAACCCTATGTCAATATGACTATCCTTTTAGCAGTAGCAATAATAAGATGTTCAAGATGGAAATCATATTATATATAAGATTGCACCATTTCATTTAAGACCAACTAGATATCACAAAAATATTTTTGGGGGTGAAAATTGCGTGTTGATGTGGTCAGTTATCAAAGAAGAGCAGCAATAACAGATGGTGACTTGACTGAATGTCAGGTTGGTATAATTTTCTTTTAGAACCAACTGGACATGTAATAATTTTAGTGAAGAAGGCTGCCATGGTGTTCATATTTAATGTCAGATCTGACCCATTTTCATATAGGAAAAACTAGTCATCATAATAAATCTTTGGTCCATATGACAATATATAAAGGAATTGACATAAATAGGTTTTCAAGCCAGTGGCTAAACTGGTGGCAGGACTGGAAACAATTTCTTTAAACCAATTAGGCATCAGAGAAGGTCTTGTAGTTCAAACCCATATTGATATAACTTCCATTTAGTTACTTTAAACATGGCAGTCATGATAGCCATACTGTATGTCAGATCTGTTCAATTTTCATTTAGGACCAACTGGACAACGAAAGAAGTCCTTTGGTGAAAATCCCACATCCATATCACCATCCATCAAAGAGAAGTAACAATAACAAGATTTTCCAGATGGCAGCCATATTGGATGTCCGATTGGCAATATTTTCATTTAGGACCAACTAATTATCATAAGAAATTTTTTTTGGTGAAAACCCTATATGACAATTCATCTTGGAGGAATAGAAACAACTAGATTTTCCAGCTGGCTGCAACAGTGGTGGATGGACTGGTACCAGTTTCGTTCATGACCAGTTATGCATCATAACAAGTCTTCAAGTTAAAACCACATATCAATATGACTTTCTGTTTAGGAGTACTGATAAGATTTTCAATATGACTGTCATGGCAACCATACTGAATATTGGATTAGTACAATTTGCATTAGGACCAACTAGATAGCTTAAAAAGTATTTTGGTGCAAACCACATCTCAATATTACCAATCATCCAGAAGGAGTAGCCATGACAAGATTTTCCAGATGGTTGTCATATTGGATGTCATTTAGAACCAACAATACATCATATGAAGTCCTTTAGAGAAAACTTCTTTTATATGACCATTCAATCCAGAGTACCAATAAGATTTTTGAAAATTGCTGCTCAAGTGGAACCATTTTCATTTAGGATGCACTAGACCTTGGGATGAATGTGCATGCAAAATTTTATGGCAACCATCCATGTTGCTTAGGAGGGGTAGCAATAGTGAACAGATAGACAATGGATGATTGACAAATGGTTATCCCTTAAGCTCTTTTGGCTTGTCATGAATAGAGCTAAAAATAGTTCCTATGATTAGCAATACAAATTATTCTTACTCACTGATAGATGATAACAAGACACATTCATGAGTAAAATCACTCCAAGCTTACAAGACTAAATTAGTCATGTGGTTATATTGTGTTGCTACAAAACTGTGTTACATTTTCTTTGTAAACAGAACTGCAAGTTAACAATTTATACATCATAATCATGACATAAATCATGTATTGCTCTCAGATATTTGCTGAATCTGACTTTGCAATTACTGCAATTCCATTACATTTGTTTACATAAATCCCCATTGCAATAAAGACCAATTGGTGGAAAAATGTGAACTGTTAGATGAAGCCAACTAGAGTAAAATTTGTTCATTATTTGAGGGAGAAGTTCTGACTTGTGACTTAGGCCCCATATCCACATTATTTCAAGTAATCAAAATAGAACATTATTACCTAATTGTGTATATGAAAGATACAGAAATTAATGTATATGAACATATCCTATATCATATGTTAACATAGAGAATAACTTATTAAACTATTTACATTTAGCAATGCAAAAAGTTCTTTCAGTTCAACAAGATTCCCATTGGGAAATCTGGCTATCATCTATATGTTGTGTACTGATAAATGTATTCTTAAACTGTTTTATATCTCTGATTCTTTATCTCATGGTATACTATCAACTGAATGTACAAAAGTCGACAATAATTTATTTTACCTGTTCACTGATTCCTGTATTATTGGAAGCAATGTAGACTTGAGTTTCCTCAGTTTTGGACTGTTTCATCACATCCATTATTTGGTCAGTCAGCTCATTAGCAAGAATTTTCAACCTTGCATCAAGTGCTTCACGGCTTACATAGTGAGCATGTAACCAAGCAGAAAAAGCATCTTGAACTTTTCCAGTGGTATGTCCCTCCATCATCTAGGAAGAAAAACACAACAAGAAATAAGTGACTCCACAGGCAGACTATTTAATATGTCTATAGCAAGATGTAGCAGAATTAACCAGCCAATATTACATATTTGTACTTCTGAAGTGAAGCTGCACTTCTTGAATGACATGTCAGTTATTCAATATATGGAACAATCAGATATACAGACTTGCCCTTGTTAGGTCATAGGCAGTTTAAGTACATGAGGTAATGCCAACCTGTGGGGTAAAGACCAATAATTTTGATCAGACCTCTATGACATTTACCGATAGAGAATATAACACATACTAATGTAACCAGTCTGACAGGATTCATCACACTAACCAGGTTGGTTAAAAATACTCATTTCACTCAAAAGTCTTTCAAAGTGCAACTTGAATCTATAGCTTAGTGCAAGGTGAGGTTTTCAAAAATTTGCCAATTATATCCTATAAAAGTACTAAATCCAAAATTATACATTTGTAACCAAGTCACATTTAATGTTCAAGTAAATAATTTTTCCAATATTTTCCACAACTCATTATTTTAATATTTGTTAAATCTTTATGAAACATTAAAAAAAAAAAATACATTGGCATATTTCCGGTAACTGAATGCTTGTTAAAAAGATTTTAAATAGGAATGAGCAATTCTTTGCAATGGTAAAAACATCGACTTGAGAATATCTGGTTGTTCCTTTTATTTATTTATTTATTTATTTATTTGCATACAGTGTAACTTGCATTATAAAATTTTTATTTTAAATTTGTAATCTGGTTCAAAATTAACCTAATATTGTCATCTGGTAAAAATGAAGTTGAAAGTGAATGCAGAATTCAATACATAGGCATCAAATGTACCTTTTTATTTCTTTCACTGCCAAATAAAATTAAATATTGATTAATTAATTAATAGCTGAACTTTAAATTATTCATTTATTAAATTTGTTTATAATTTCACCTTTAATTTCAAAACAGGCTTTATTTGGGAGAACTTTTGAAAATGTGACTAACTAATCCACTTGCCATAGTACTGTTTTTTAGCCACCATGTGAGTAATTGTACCAGATATTTAATAGCCTGATTATTGTGCTATCCCAAGGTTTCTCACAGTAACAAAAAAAATAACATCCTGTTTGAAAACTGAAAGGGTTACATCATATTCACTAATAATAAACTATTATCTTGTTTGTAATTCTGAAGTCACAAAGTCATAATGCGAAGTAGAAGAATATGAAATAAATAAAGAGGATACTTGAAATATTGTTATAGGCATTGACCAACCATACTGTAATTACTTTAGACTTACTGGGTAAACTAATAAAACTTATCCAATCTGACTGACAAATTTAGTGCGGACATGCAATATTTCATAACTTTTCTCAATAATTATCTATTTACTTGTGGTAGTGTGATCTTGGTCTTTTTTCCAAGTTCAAAAGTGTTGCAACTCTATAGTCAAAAACTGACTATCAGAAAGAAACAATACCAATAAGTGTTTTAAAACTTAACAAATTTAATTATCAAGTTATAAAAAAAAAATATAATAGGAATTTACAGTACTGTAAAGTGAACCCCAAATAATCCTAAAAGGTGTTATTCAAGACCAAAAATTCAACTGTTCTGAATGAATTTAAGATCCTCAAATGGACTGGACTGCCAACATTCATGATGTATCAAAATGGCCTTGTCCAGACCTTGGAATATTCACAATAGTCCCAAAATAATATTTTGGTTCAATAAGTACTTTGCTGTTCCAAGGAATAATCTAAACAAATGTTTTCTGTAAAATAATATCTAAACAAAAAATAAATACCTCTGAAGATTATCGTTACAAGAACATCATAAGAAAAAGAAGGACCAAATTGTCCAGCTCCAAATGCTTATACACAAGTATAAGGGTGACAATGCATTTAGATACCACTCACTATGTGATAATTTGCAAATATTCAACATTGTAAACGAACCCACCTATCCTAACCTATCCAAAAGGAAATAACATAAGTCTTCAAAGAATCCACCTGATCCCACCAGTCAATGAGAAATTAACCTCAAATTGTCAACAAGTTTTATTATTAATATTATTACTAATGATTTTGTAACCACCTATGTCCAGAATTATCTATAGATACTATGCAACTAACACTCTTAATGTCTAAAAATAGAATTTTATACCCATTGGCAAAAAATTAACTACCTAATATCTTGACTATAGATGATCATTACAATTTAATCATGAACAAAAATTAAACATAACAAAGTTATATACTAAGAGTTAAAAAAATATAAATATACATAACAGTTTGATGGTGAAGCAGATAAACAGTGAGATCAAGAAAGAGATTAGTTAATTTGCTGTATTAGCATAGCTTCTAATTTTACTAATTTTTAAGTCTCAAGGAGCATGAAGTCTGTTAACATTAATAAATAAATGCCAAAAAAATCTTGACATGTTTTCATTTCCTAGTTTTTACACATACAAGTCGAAAATGGTGATATTTCTGATACAAGTTACATTATATAAATTAAGTATTTCAAACATTATTTCATGTATGGAGGTTTTTTAAAAAACATTTTTTTAATTTTCTATATATAAAACCACTATTCTATGTTATTTTAAATTTCTGCTGCTTCATTTAAGAACAATTGCATTTAAACATATGACCCTCACAAAGTTGGCACAGGTGTTACCTGCCAAGATATGCATGTTGAAGTGACATATTACTAAAAATGTATGCACTAGGTTATGAAATTCTGTAGGAATTAGGAAAATGACAGACTAATGCTACACATATCAAGGCACCTTTCTTATTGAAAAGAATGATTTAAATACTGTGCATTCAAAAAGAGAAGAAAAAACTGCATATTTTCTAATTTGTACATCATGTAAGTCATAATAAGAAAATAAATACATCCCTATTTTTAATTCAGGTAATTAACAATAACTCTTTGGAATTAAATGGCAGCTCATTAAAATGATACATGGAAAATCCTATCCCCTGTAATTCCTTAAATCATAACAATATTTTGTCATGATCGTATTTCTAAATTTTCAGTATATCAAAGTAAAGTTAAATACAGATATGTTTTTGCACTTCAAATTTTATGCATTATACCAAAGGAGAGAGATGAGTTTTCAACATACTTATTTTCTATATTTCTCTCTCCTTTGATAATTGCCTAATTTATGTCCAGATCCTTTTATTTTTCTAATTGCTGGAAATATTTTTGGCAGACAAAAAAAAAAAAATCCAAATAAGTAGTAGGGCCACTCAGAAAGCCCTTTTTAATATTTTCATATTGTCATAGTATGATTAAGAGATCCCTATCTTTTTTCATCAAAAAAATTTAAAAATGGAAAACAATGATCGTTTTATGTTTTTTTCTCATAATTTGTAACAGTATACTGCATAAAATGCATCATTTTTACTTGAAATGACCATGCAATCAATACACATTTAACTTAGTGCTGGTTGGCTTGCTCTAGAATGTCACAAGTAATAGCAAACATGGCATTAGTCAAGGGAGGTAATATTGGACAATCTAATGCTGCATTACTTTAAATGGTAAATTTGGGAAAATCACTTTGAGTAAACTTTACAGGAGAAACAAATTTTTAATCAGAGGTTCTGCAAAATGCAAGAAAAACTTACATTTTGAAGATTTTCTCCCTAACTGACCCTGAAAAGAGAATTTTTGTTTTTGAAGCAATGTTCAGAAATAAACTGAACCTTGTGCTTCTCAATAATGAAATGATAATTAGTCTCAAACTTTTCACTGGACATATTAGTCTTAACCAAACAATATAACAATAATTTTAACTTCTTACCAATTTTTTTGGAGAGTTAATAATAATAATAATAATAATAATAACAACAACAATTTATTGCTAATGAAATGGAATAAATCAAATACATTTTTTTGTATCAAATTAATATATGTATATTTCTGCCGAAATGATTGGGCATAAGCTGTACAGATATACAGATGTCAAATAGAGAGAGCGCATGTTTTGATAAAATTAAAGCAAAAAACTTCAGAATCAGCTTGTATTTCAACATTGATACAGGGATTGGTGCCAAAATCCTGTGAAGAAGTTAGCTACTAACAGAGAGGCAAGCTCTCCATATGGATGAATTCATGTAGGGAGGCTGAATGAGTATTATGATTAGGTAAGTATTATTGAAGAAACATATTTTACATGAAAAAAACTGGTTTCTTCTTCAAATGGTTTTTGTTATTACTACAGAATCATAATACCTTATGAGGTAGAGGAGTTACATCCCCTTACCCTGAGGAGGTTATCTCTGGTCCCTTAAGGCAGTGGTCCCCAACCTTTTTATCGCCTCAGACTGGTCAACGTTTGATAATTTTACCGCAGCCCGCTGAGGGGGGAGGCATTGATCGTTTATATTTTAGATTTTTTTTATTTAATAATTTTAATTTAATTGCATTTAAACATGCCTTTAAAAGAAAATACAGTTACACCAAATGAATATAAAGTGATTTAGCATTTTAGCTCACTAGAAAGTTAAATCAATGAGAACTCTGAACTTGTTTCTTTGTAACAAGACTGTTTCATCTGGGGGTAATAGGAGACAATGTGTGTTACTTATGTTCAGTTTATTCCGTTATTTTATTTTGGTTGCTTTCACTGCAGCAAACCCTCTTCACACAGATAGGATGTTGGAAATGGCAATAGGGATTTAAGTGCTGTGGTGGCAATCTCAGGGTATTCCGCCATGCCTTTAATCCATAACACCAGCAGAGTTGTTGTCTTGAACGTAGTTTTAAGGCCGCCGTCATTTGCAATCTTCAGCAGTTGGTCTTCTTGCACAAACATGCTAGATTCGCCTGGTATGTTGTCAAATGGGTCACGGATCCTTTCCTTACTAGTTCATGGGTCTGTTGTGGTTGTGAAGTAGCACTTGAACTCTTTTAAAAGCAAAGACAGGCGATATTGCACCAACTGAGAGAATGAATACTCAGGCTCAGTCTCGCCTAAAATCTCTGGTAATGTCTGAAACATGTCCAAAATGCCTCTGTTCATGCGCTGTCCCCACAACACAAGTTTGGTTTTAAATGCAGCTACTTTGTCTGCCAACTGGAAAAAGGTTATTTTCCCCTGAAGGGACAGATTGAGTTCATTCAGCAGGCTGAATATGTCACACATGTAAGCTAGTTTTGCAATCCATACCTTGGCACTAAAATGTGCTGCCAAAGTTGACTTCTTTTCTGAGAGAAATCTTTGCAATGGCTCTCGTAATTCAAATACTCTGATTAGAGATTTTCCTCTGGATACCCATCTTATTTCTGTGTATAAGAGAAGGCATCTGTGCTCTGCATCCATCTCCTCACAAAGCTGCTTAAACAGGCGCAAGTTAATGACGTGTGATTTGATATGATTAATAACTTTAACAACATCTATATGCTTTTAATTCCGTGACATTTTCGGCTTGCCAGCATTTCCCTGTGAATGATACAATGCGTAGATTCATTCTCATGTGCAACTTTCTTAATCCGAGCAGTTAAACCAGACAGTCTTCCAGTCATGGCAGCAGCTCCGTCTGTGCATATGCTGACACAAAAGGACTATTTTAGTTGTCCTGATATAACCATCCAGTGATATGAACAGTTCTGCTCCTGTGGTGTTGGTTGGCAAAGATAGAACACATAACAAATCCTCATGCACATCCTCCTGCTATAGATATCGCATATAAACAAGTAGTATTGCCCTGTTGTCGATATCTGTAGATTTGTCAACCTAGAGTGCGTACCACGCTGATGTATTATTAATCCTCTCCAGCAATTGTGTCTCAATGTCTTCGGCTATTTCCTCAATGCGCCTCTTCGCAGTGCTAGCCGACAAAGGCACATGTGCTATCTTTTCCACAGTAACCTCTCATAGAAGTTCATGGCAAACGTCTTGAGTGGAGGGCAGGATCAATTCTTCACAGATAGTGAATGGCTTTGTAGCCTGAGCAATACGGTTAGCCACCAAATATGATGCTCTCAATGCTCTCAATTCCCTTTATTGGTGACCCTCAAATATTTCTTCTGTCCTTCGTGTTCCCGTATTTTTTTCTTTCAAAATAAGCCATGGGCTTGTGTTTTAATCCAGGGTGTTTGGCGTTCAAGTGACGAAGCAGTTTCGAAGGTTTCATTGCTTCATTAGAGCTGGTCGCCGCAAACTATGCAGAGCGGGGTTGATGTTTGGGAATCACCTGTTCTGATAAATCCATATTTCAAGTAGGACTCATGATATTGTCTGTTAAAAGTTTTGTTTCTTTGATGTTGAAGGCTCTTCTTCCGTCTCTCACTGGGCCTTTTCTTTTTCCCAAGGAAACTTTCTATCGACGTCTGTTTCGTACTCATTTTTGCTAATTTGTGGGTTAAATTTAAGCAAACACAATATGCACATACACCAAGCACTGTTAAACAAGTACAGGTGAATTAAGAGAAGAGTGATACAAACCTTCTCTCTACCAAAGCAGCTCATCTCCAGACATGACCTAAAACGGCCCTGATATGATATTTTGCGCATGCACAGTATTGGTGAGGCTTTAGTGACATCTCTCAGCTCCTGGTTAACCTCTCGTCCATGGCAAGTCGCACAAACCCAAGAGAAATACACCACAGTAAATAAAATGGATATAATTTAATGTTCCTTGGGCGGCCCGGTACCATTTGATCCACAGCCCAGTACCAGTCCACGGCCCGGGAGTTAGGAACCACTGCCTTAAGGTATCTGATGTAGTTTCTAGATAACCTGACTAAAGAACACACTCCTTAAGATGGAAAGCAGCTTCAAATGGGACAATTTTTCCCTCCCCCAAATCCAACTTAGTTGTGAAGCTGTGTCCTTAATAACCTGGGAAGGTAACTTGCTGCATTATGGCACTATGTCCAAAGAGCTCTGCCTTTTGGAATGAAAAATCTGAGATAAAAGTTGGAGAAAGTTGGTTCTTACCTCCATCCCATGGCATAGATAATGTCAGGTAACAGTTTCACTCAAATCAATGCTTGTGGTGAATACACTAACTTCCTGTGCTGAAATGCATAGCGAATTCATTGGATTTGGGATTATTTCAAGTTATGTGGAACGATTAATCCATTTTATCCAGGATGAAGATGTTTGTGCTGATGTCTTACTTTCTCTCTTAAAGGGGTCAGAAGAGGTGTGATCTCAGCTCGGTCCTTTTCAAGTACCAATTAAGGGCCTGTACTGGGTCCTGTAGATGACTTGAGATGAAGCATCAAGAGAAAACAGGTATTTCACAAATGTCTAATCTCTCATGAATGGAATTTGACCACGAAAGTGGGAGCTATCATGAGTTATACTGTCCCATCTCGTCAGAACTTCAAGTAGTTTAGATCATCTAACACCACATGTGTCATGCTAATTGTGTCTGATGTTGCTAGTGTGAGAAGGAAGCTGGTCTAATATGAGAGGTGAACCAATTAAGCCCTCAAAAGCAGTTCAAAACAGTTCAGCCAGGTTAGCACCTATGATAGAGCCACTTCTGGACACCAAGCCCATTCCTCTGGACATGTGAACTTGATAACTTGGATAGCTTTTGTTTGATATCCTCTCTTCCCTGATAACTTGGTGTGTTGGAGATCATGTAACAGTGCTAAATGTTTCTTGCCAAAGAGCCAAAGTAGAAAGTTAGCTACTGAGATAATGATGTGATTAATGGTGTAGTGTGTTCAGTCACATCACTGTGGGAAATTCTCATTTTCCCTCGTACATTAAAAATGGAGGGCTGTTTCACTTAAGCAATTTTCTCTACCACTTTATGAGAGAACCGTTTGTGATTGCTTGTTTAATATGATCAAGATGTGCAGGTTCAACAACTCTGGGTTGGGATGGAATGCCTACCATTGTGGTTGCTTCCGTATTATGAGGAAATATATCTTTCTCCTGAGAATTTGGCTGCTACATTTATGAGGTTATTGGTTGATCTGTGATATTTTCACACCTGTTTTGACAAAACAGTGCCATTTTATCTTTCAGGACATTATTTGTGTTGAGACAGGTTGGGGGGGGTATTTTTCTTTTGCCTTTTAGGGCTGAATCTGCATGACAGTAATAGTTGTCAGGAGGTATTATAACTGGGAAATGTATCTGAACAAGAAACATAGGAAAGACACTGATTATTAAAACTCTTTATAAAGCCAAGCTAATTTATATAGCAAAAATGAATTTAATGTACAAGAGTTTAGAATGTGTGTATGTGTGTGTACATGAAGCTGAAATAAGTCCTCCATATAGAAAGTTCTAAGTCAAACTGAGGCCATAATTCCATTACAATTGTGTGGGAGAATGGTCAATTAAACTTGACTCGGTCCAGGAAATCATTTAAATGTTATTTAGTCAAAAGAAATTCATGATGGATGTAATAAGATGTGATGTGACATCATATGAATGTCAGATAAGAGCAATACTAATACCTCCAACATGGGGCTTAAAAATATTTTTAAAATAAAAATGAAACTATGCATAGAATATAAACAGAACTGTAGACAAAAAGCCCTGTATTTATTGAGACTACATTTTATTTATCCAAGTAAAATATTTAAACAGTGAGGCTAATCTATGGTATAGACTTACACATGGATGCCAAAGTGATCACTGTCAAGCTTATATTAAAGTAGGGTTTAAATCAGAGTTACCTCATCTTCAGTATAATATATAAATATGAACTCTTGATATGGTTAAAGAATATTGGTATGGATGGTATGATATTCAAATTATACTGTTAAGAACAAGTTTAAATACAGTGTTCTCTGACTATTCTTCTGAAGTGACATACAGAAATCAATGTTTGTTAATAAAATAATTCATACAATAATTCTTTATACCTTAAACTCAAAGTGTCCATGTGGATCAGTTCAAATAGGCTGTAGTTTGAGTGAAATTGCATTGGTATATTTCATGCTGGTGACACTGGATAAATGATAAATATTTGAGTTACACATTAACTGTTCATGATTAACTGCAAAATGATTCCACCCTTAACTGTCATATACATGGGCAGATAATACCTTCTTAATGATATCAAACAAAGCCACACAATGAAATGAACACAGAGATTTTTATCATTAATTTTACCCCCCAAAAGAACCCTTACTCCAAAGATGAGCTACCAGTTTGGTTAACATGTCACTCACCATAACATAGTCATTCAAGGTGTAAGAAGAATAAGTGGTTATTAAATTGCAGGACTGGGAATTTGAAATTTGCCTTTATAAATCATATAAATTTTTACTGGATTGTACAGATGTCTTACCTGTGCCAGTATGGTATCAACCTGGTCATGAACTGTCTTGACATAGAAACTATCTTCATGACAGCAGTTCTTTACTGTCAAAAGAAGAGCCTGGTTTGATTTATCCAGCTGGCTCAAATCAAGTGTGAGTGCCTCTATTTTCTTCTCTAGGTCATTCACATGAGAAGCTATATCTGCTTTTAGGATTCCAGATTGACTGAAAATTAAAACATGGGCTTCAATGAACACTATGCCTTAAATGCATTCACAACAAAAACATCAGTTTCACTGGAAACTGTTTCAGATCTCTCATTCCAATGTATGTATGGTACAGTCTGCCCATGTGAGTAAGCTGTCTATCTTACATGAATGCACATGAAGATATCTTCATACTTCTGATGCCATAGAGGTATGCACTTATTTTAGACAGTTTTTAAAATTATGTGCACAAGTTTAATGTCATCAATTGACCTGCACAATTTTAGTGTTAATTATTTCAGCTAATTTTAATGAAATAAAAATGTTGGGAAAATGCATCATATTTATTTGTTCATACTAATAATCCACAAGCACATTTTTAACAACTATTTCAAGTACCATGAATAGCACATTATTTATTCCCCAATTATCAGTAGTCCTCTATACAGAAACTAGTAAGGGTGGTAGAGATTATGGATCTTAATAACTGGTAAATCAGGTCAAGTTATGTGGTCTTGAAATGTGTAGACACCACCGACCTCTGATCCCAAGATCCTAAAAGTAAAAAAGAGGTGTCTCATTATACTATGTGCAAGCCATCCACAAAGTTTGGTCAATGAACTTTTTTGGAAAACAATGATCATGACATAAAATCTTTGGACCCGCAAATCAACAGCCTTCTTTGCCTTAAGGTGCAAGCTTTCCACTATGTTTGATACAGGTTTAACAAATAGAATAGTATTGTGCAAAAAGGTAATTTTCTTCATTCAGTAACCTTGACCTTCTGACCCCATTATCGATAAGCTTATGACTTACCTAATGCCAAACTTTCCACAGGTCCAGATATGTAATACAGAACTAATGTTATTAGATCAGAAACCATTTTTCTTCTTTCAGAACAAGTTAATTTGACCTGTCTTCTGACCTCAAAATTTAAAGGCTTCTCCCTTACCCAATATGCAAGCTATCCACAAAGTTTCATTCAGACCTATGATGTAGACCTAATGTTATTGAGTGCAAACCATTTTTTTAAAGTAACAAAGACCTTGACTTTTGTGACCCCAAAATAGATTGGTCTTCTCCTTTATCCCAAGTGCAAGACATCCACAAAGCTTGGTAAATGGAATACTCAAGTTACTGTGTTGAAACCATTTTTCTTCTTGAAGTCACTGTGGCACTGATCGCTAAATCCCAAAATTTATACGAGTTCTTCTCACTCCAAGTAAACAGTATCCACAAAGTTTGGTAAAGGTACATGCTGTTTTTAAAATTATGTGCACAAGTAACTGAGTAATCATGCAAAACAGAAACATTAACAGAGAGATGGGTAGACAGGGTCATGGCATAATACACTCCACCAAAACATTGCATATATAATAAAAACTGTCCATCATATAAATTGGTGATCGATAGGAGAATTCCATCCTTGGTGTGAGAACAGACAGAAACTTGGAAAAGCTATATACCTGTCAAGTTCTAACATGGGATTTTCCCTATCCCAGAGCAATGCATATTATAAATTATATTAGTTTTACAAGCAATCACAGCTACAATTTACATTCAATGATTTTAGAAACTTTCAACAAAATCCTAACATGTCACACTGCTGTTACTGCCATGTCATCTGACAACTGCTGATTTAAGCGAGACAAATAATAAATACTAACCATAAAAATGTTCCCTACAAAAAATAATCAAGCATTTCATTCAGCTGTTTTCTTTCCATGACTGAAACAATGGGTTTTTTACTTGCTTTATAAATGTGCTTGAAGCAACAAACAAGAGAACCATGAGTAGCACACTATATGCCATTACCATTTTTAATAATTCTCTATGTAGAACTACCAGGGTATGGTTGACTTGGGTGATTACAGATTGATATATCTCAATGACGGGGACCTTTGGTCAAGGCATGTAGTCATCAATCAAAAGTTTTTGTGCAGAAACGATTATTTTCTTATCTGATTTACCTTTAGACCCCAGAATCTATACAATTCTTTATCACCCCAAGTTCCAACTTTCTACAAAATTTGAGCAAGCAACTTTCTTTAGAACAAAAGTTAATCTGCAAAAAACATTTTTCTTAGAGTCACAATGGCTTTGACCTTTTGACAACCAAATCAACAGGCCTCTTCCATACTTTATGTACAAGACTTTCACAAATTCTGTTTAAGGTACATGATCCAGGACTAAAGTTATTATGGAAAAAATTCTACATTCAGCCATGGACTTTGATCTGTGGAAATCATTTAACCATGTTTATGTCATAGTGACATGGACCTTTACCCTCCCAAAATTCTAGGGTTTTTCCTTACCCCAAGTGCAAGCCATCCACAAAATTTGGTAGTGACTGATGGCAGAAAACATAAATTACTGTGTAGATAAAAACAGTTTACAAACATGGACAAGACATCAAAAGAAGCTCCAACTTACAGTGTGCATATAACTAAAAACAAGTATACAATAGACTGACCTAGAAAAATATATTCAATTAAGTTTTAGAATACATTCAAATAAGTTTGTCATCGTTGGGCATCAAAATTAGCTTTTTTTAAAAAATTTAGATTTCTTGTATCTCTGTTCTAATCATCTATGCATAAATGCAAGTCATGTGTTAATTTACAGTAGTTATATACCCTAATTTTTATCTCAGACTTGAGAATGTGAGAAATGAAACAATATCTTCATGACAGTGTACATGTTGTCATCAAGTGTTATACATGTCACTCATGTGTTTTAAATTATGATGCCAACTAATTACATTATAATGTTCTTCAATGAACCAGATGTAATCATTTGTGTCAAAAATAATATTATTAATAAAGATCAAAATGAAACATGTTTTAAAAATAATTTCAATTATTTTCTAAAAAATACTGTTTAGAGATCTGGTAACAGGTGCTTATTATAAATTCAAGTGCAGTCAAACCTGTCCTATCGGTCACTAGGTCACAATGGCAATTCTGATTTACTAAAAGATGCTCCCAGGATTTTATCATAAGGGGAAATTTCCCTGCTTGTCACAAAACTAAAGAAGTGAATTAAAAAAAAAAGGGTAGTTGTGAAAATGGACATAGTTCAATATTTACCTAACACTTAAATATTTGCCTTTCTTGCTTAATGCTGCACAGTTAGGGTGGTATCAAAGTTAAAATATTCAAACAACAGTCTAACTTTAAAAGCCTTTATCTTTTTTTTTTAAAAACAGTGTAACAAACTCTGCATTTATGCATTTAACATGCTGTTGAAATAATCCTCACTACCTTTTTCCTTCTCCTGTTCTCTGTCCACCACTGACTTGATGTTCACTTTCTATATTCCCACCACTAACTTTACATTAAAAATAGCCAGTAATTTTACAACAAGCATTAGTTAATTTCACTTTCTAAAAATGGACCAATGCACATATGAAAGAAAATGATATTATTTGCAGAACACCTCTAGAACACACGTTTTGGTTATAAATAATTAGCAGAATTTCCAAATATTCTTTTGTATTAAGGTACATCTGCATACTTTGGAATGGAAGAGGTATGGTGATAAAAACAAATATCCTTACTTTTGAATTCATTTTTGGTTTTTTATTGGTTCAATTTATCATAACAAAAGTAAAATTTGTATACTACCATGCAAAGTACATTGTTATATGCCTGACTATGAATTTGTGCATCACTGTTTTCCAAGGGCGTGAATTCATTCTATGTTTTTTCAAGAAACACTTGATCACAAGCTCTGGGAGCATCTCTAGCTTCCTCCCAGCAAATTTTGAATATAAATACTCTGTACTTAACAGCAATCCTGCCTTAAGCAGCCACTGGAGTGTAATAGCAGTGACTGTTCCATGGAAAAGTGTATACAAAATAAACATCCATTTTTTTTATGGACACAGCAATATTAGATAAGGCATATCATGCCAATCAATGTTTAAGCATTTCATATCTTGACTGTAGTTACCATACCTCAGTCACAGTCAGCCAAATCCAAAGGTGTCAACATGCTGACCTCAATAGCAAGTCAGTTTTTATTGTTACACAAGATAAACAAAATAATTCATTTGCTGGATGGTAGGTTGTGTTCTCAAAGTAGAAATGGATGTCACCTTTTGTGCCAGTGTGATAGGTATAGTTATCTTCATCTGCCTGCCTGTGAATTAAAGCTATTTCTGAAGAAAACATGTTCATCTCTGCAAAGATATACAAGTATATCCCTTTTTATTGAGGTCAGGGGTAATGCTTTCTTTTGTTATGTTTTTTGTTCATCACAGGTTTCTTGCATTGGCTAACTTTTTTTTATCTTGGTGAGATGAGCAATTGACTAATCTTGATATTGTTTTCATAGTGTGAATAAACTAAGATCAATGTCTATTCTTTAAGTGGTGATGAATTTCAATGTTAGGATGGATTGAAGTGAGCAGGATACCACTATCTTGTATGGAACTTAAATTTGGTTGAGAACAACATACATCCGTAATTATGATTTGTTGTATAGTGCACATAAAACAATCTTGATAATGTAAGAATAAGAAGAAGAAGAAGAAGAAGAAGAAGAAGAAGAAGAAGAAGAAGAAGAAGAAGAAGAAGAAGAAGAAGAAGAAGAAGAAGAAGAAGAAGAAGAAGAAGAAGAAGAAGAAGAAGAAGAAGAAGAAGAAGAAGAAGAAGAAGAAGAAGAAGAAGAAGAAGAAGAAGAAGAAGAAGAAGAAGAAGAAGAAGAAGAAGAAGAAGAAGAAGAAGAAGAAGAAGAAGAAGAAGAAGAAGAAGAAGAAGAAGAAGAAGAAGAAGAAGAAGAAGAAGAAGAAGAAGAAGAAGAAGAAGAAGAAGAAGAAGAAGAAGAAGAAGAAGAAGAAGAAGAAGAAGAAGAAGAAGAAGAAGAAGAAGAAGAAGAAGAAGAAGAAGAAGAAGAAGAAGAAGAAGAAGAAGAAGAAGAAGAAGAAGAATGATGAATGAATGCATTTGTTAAAAAATTAATTTAAAAAAGCCAGCTTGTGTACAAAATTGACTGGTGTGCAATGGTCAGTTATGTCTTTTCCCAAGGGTAACCACTACTGACAGATTTGGCTACATAATAAACAGGAATTTGATGTGTACTCTCTGAAATTTTTGTTAGACAAGTTTTTATGTATCTAACTTGCAAATTCGCTGGCCACTCCCAAAACGATTTATCCATGTCTGAAATATCAGACACTATGTATGCAATAACCTATCATTATCCAATTTGGTTTCCAGATAATATAGTCTGTACACAAGAAATGCTAGGGGACATGCTGTTGGTTTGGATGAAAAGAAAATTTGGATAATTCCTATCAGTTTAAATGAGACCCCATAATAATTAATAACTATTAAACACCTGGACAGGACTTTACTAGACCATTGACATACAAGTTTTTATTTTGTTATTTTCCAATAACTGTGCTAAAGAGTCTAAAACCTTATGTGATACAAACCTCTGAATGTCATCCTTTTGCAAGTTCAAATTTATCTGGAGTTTCTGAAACAGAAAATTAGGTATTACAAGCTTGAAGTAGTTTGTGGTGGCAGCTGAACTTTTGAAGATGTTGTGGTAAATATCCAAAGAACAATGAGTCTTTCGCAAAAACAATTCATGAATTTATGTACTGATTATGCATTAAGGTAATTATTAATTTGCACAAATTTTATGACTCAAATTTTTTATTTACTAAAATTGCAAATAAGTAATGCTGCTAAAACATTGTAATCTACATAACATGCTCATTTATCAATCCACATTTTTATTCTCAAAGTTAGTTAGCCCAAAAAAATGTGACTGAAATTAGGAAGGCTAAAATTTTACAGTGAACATCAGAGACACAATACCCATTAAGCATAGTTCTAACCTTTATTTCTGCAGTTATATTCATAATTTGGCGCCTTATGCTATCAAAACTTCTTGACTGATCTCCTTCAAAATTCAACTGAAAGGGAAAATAAAGAGAATACTTTCATATAGGTTGTAAATTGCAATTAACATAGTGATTGCTAACAAATACATTTAAAACCATCTCTCATAAATTCTACAAAGTACTGTACAATCTCTACAGTAGTACAGATGATAAATGTGTTCATTAGAGTGTGCTCATGGGATTTTTATTTGATGTTATGGTTCTAGTATAGTTTATTATTTTTGGTATTTATGCCAAGTACAGATTTAAAAAAATATACAATGGCTTAACTTCAGTTGTAAATGTTCAAGTTTGCCTTAACCTTCAAGCTGGTCATTTGGACACCAGCTTATCTGGACACTGGCATGAACATGATGGGAGCACATCTATGCCTCCTTAACTGAGTAACAGTACATTGCCAGTTATACTCAAACTGATGCTGGCTGTCAGGTATGCATTTGTAGGTGTTGAAAAGTATTGTGTTTAAAGTCAACTGCAATATATAAGGGGTTTCCAGACTTTTTGAAACAAAGATTAACTAGTCTTTTTAAGTTTTTTCCCTTGGATGAAATCATTTTTTTCAAGGTTCAACAATGACCAATATTGAACAGAAGTGAAAAGCATTTCGGTTTATAAATCATGCATTGTTTTAATCAAAAGCTGTTTCTAGGTTGAGTCTCCCGTAATGTCAAACATAAGACCATATAGTAAACAAGAGGATGCATCACTAGTTTATTGGTGTGGTCCCTCTCAGAATTTTCATCATCTAGTTCCAAAAATTTAAATGTTTTTATATGTCATTGTTTCTTTTTAGGCGCGTGTGCTATTTGTAATATTTTTAAGAAATTTCATTTTTTATTCTTTTTTAATTTTGAATTAGGGTTTATACACCATTCCTATTCTAGTTTGAAAAAGACCCCTTATCCCAGGCTGGATCAGGAGTTTACTTAAATTCTGTGATCCTTGCCAAGGATCTATGTTGCCCAGTGTTTGCTATATGCTTCTGCTATTTATTTACGCTGCTTTGTGTTTTTGTAAGGCTGGCTGCATGGATCAAATTTTTAAAAGTTGTTCCTTAATTTTATTAGGGTTTTTTGATTTGGAAAACCGGTTGTGATATAAGATCAATACCGGTTTCCCGATCCTTGGAACCTCTTTGTATTTAGTGTGTGTTAGGAGAAGATAGTTAGATAGAAGAGTAGATTGTATGTGTATTAAAAACAATGTTAATGTTGAGTGCTACTTCGAGGTGGGGAAAACTGGTATGGTCCGTGCTACCCCACGTGTCACATAGCTTTGGCTCCGCACCTTGTTCTATCCCTTGTATATTCTAATTCTTTTCATATGTAGTTGTGGTCTATAAATTATTAGAACAGATCCCACAGGCGTAGTGTACCTATGAACATATAGTATAATAAAATTCTTCTTTTCTGTAAATTTGATAAAATATCTATTTTTATTCTCGTAGTGTTTTCATAATTTTGTTAATAAAACCCATTAATTCCTTATATATTTTGCTATCCATTATACCATTCGTATATAAAATTTGTGAAGTTTCATTATTCTCATATTTTGTATGAATTTGAGTTTTAATACTTGATCTTTTTAATTCATTTTTAAGGCATTCTAATATTAAGTGTTCTACGCATTTTCCAGTCTACAGTTTGGTAATTTTACAGTTAAATGTCTGTTAAAAGCTGTTTCACCTGTAAGCCATTTATCGTGGAGATAAACATATAACCTACTTTGTATGGCATCACTAGAAACAAGTATATTAATTGAAATTCATATAAATCTGCCTGTAATTCAATTTAATTTACAGAATAAATATGTAAACTTTGTTCTTCTAAGATGAAATTGTTTGTATTAAAAAAGGCTTTTACAAAAGGGTTGTTATAAACTGTGAGATGACACCATTAAAAATAGATACCTTTATTAGACAATGAATTCAGATACCATTTTATGCGACAAAATTATTATTTTAAATCTGTGTGCAATTTTTCAATGGAATTACATGCATTATGGATGAACTGCATGCCACGATAGCACAGTAGTAAATGGTATTGATACCCTATTCATGATATACATTAGACATGAATATATGTATATGTACCAATGTGTTGTTCTCTGAAACAAGTAAAATACTGCAAAACTCCACATTAATGTGACCCTGCTATTAATGTGATCCAATTTTTTGGACCCCAAATACTGCGTTATATTGGGGTTCCACTGTATTTACATATTTTAAGTGCTTTTCCTTGATGGGAACAAACCTATCCCTTCCCTAACACTTTGCCACTTTACAGGTATCAGGGAAACCTGTAAATGGAATCTAAACTGAAAAACTTCTAATCCTGCACCAACAAGGCAAACTAAAAGCCAGGTTGCCTCTTTGAGCTTTGAAATATTGATCCTAGAATCCACTGTTACTTTCATTTATAAAGTGCAAGGACAGAACTGTACCATAATGCCAAGTCCATAACTTCCCCCACCCCTGAGATGAAGTCAACAACCGAGTCCTAATTTTAAACAAGGAATAAAATATTTAATACATGACATGAAATTCATTTCAAAAACATTTTTAATTAATTAGAACATCTTTATTCTAATTTAACATATTTGCTGTTACTGATCATGATGACATTGGTAACAAAAATGATAATGACTAATGACTAATACCATCTTTGTCATCAACAACCAACACCATCATCAATTACTTCAATGGCAATATTTTACATTAATGATCATGCAGATAGTATGTCCCATGTTCCCCACCCCTATGGCATAACTCAGCTTACAACATGAAATATGCAAAGCCTAGAAGAAACAAGCACAGAATCAGTTATGTGTGTAAAGAATGACATTTTGTGTATACCTTGTGTTGGGAATTGGCTGAAATTTCATGAGTAACCATTGCTTACACCAACCATCTATGATCGATTATTAAATGATTAAATATGGATGCCACATGACAGAAATAATCAAAGTAGTGCATCATTTTAGCTATGGCATAACTAGTATATAATTAAAGTTTTTGAAATAGGAATTATTATTTAGAAATTTTGTCCAGAACTATTAGCCCCGCCCCCACAAGATGACGTCAACAACCAAATCCTAATTTTAAACAAGGAATAAGATATTTAATACATGATTTTGATATGTAATTACCCCCCTTTAATACATTTTATTACTCTCTTTAGCTCTACAATGGAAAAATGAAAGGGGGAAGTAACTATTATAAATATTTTGTTTGAGTTGTTTAATATACTTACAAGAAATGACAATAAAGAACTTCATATATACCTGTAATATTATGATGGCTGAATTTAGTTCATAAATTGGAAATTTAAATCAATGATCATGTATAGTATTAGTTACATACCTGTTCCTGTTTCTGTGTATACTGATATTCTGTCTGGCTTGCTTTTATCTTGTCTAGTTCTTTTTGTAGTGTTGTATTGATCATCATCTCAATATCTGACAGCTGCAAATGCTGCCGATTACTTTCTTGTAGCTGTAGAAGAATCCTCCTAACATCTTCACGAAGGCTGACATAACCAAGATTCTCTACCTGATTGATATATACATAAATACTGTAATCCACACTAACATGGTGTATAACTAACATTGGCACCACAGGAAACAAAACCCAAAACAAACAATTCCCCACCCCCATTAAGTGCAGAGTATACAAGAAAAAATGCAGTTGGGGAAAGAAATTTTTTATATGGTAAGCAGTATGCTTTGTTAGCACTTTGTCACTTTGTTGAAGGCAAAGATAATCTCTGTTCTATATTCCTTCAAGTGATGTTTCATGAAAGCAACAAGAAAACTATTTATAATGATGCTTCATGATTGATCAGCTAAGTTTGATTTATTGCTGGCCCTTTTAAAAATATCTGAGGGGCCCCACATGGCAGAGCAGTCTAAATAACTCACCTTTACTGAACACTGCCATTTTACATCTGTCCATATGGGTTCAAGTGTCATTCTTGACCAATGTGGGCATGTGAGAAAGCTTGCTAATAACTTCCCATGTGTCAGCAGTTCTTACCGGCTTTTCTCAGGTTCCTTCTCCACCAGTTATACTGGCTGCCATGTATAGCCTATCATGTGCTGAGAAATGTTGTTAAACCCAAAACAACACAACAAGAACAGCTGATGAAGACACGGTACACCCTTTATGAAGTAAAAAAACAAAACAAAATTTACTTCCAAAATGCAAATGTTCCTGGATGTTGCATAAGAGAGACCACTTATATACAATTAGCATTTGACACATTAACTCGCAGTCCACTATAAACTTTGAATGCTGAAACTATTTTCCAAAATATGAATGATGAAGCAAAAAAAATGCTTAAACATATCATTCAATTTTTTTATTCTGTTCTCATTTTCCAAAACTTTCAAGTATAATCAAAGACAGAGTCAACATTTGGTCACAATTCATGCATATTCATGCATATAAGAAATTTTACTCTAGTTGCCTTGGCATTTTGTATCCTACTCATGTTGCTGTGCCATAATATAATATATTAAACTATATACTACATTAAGCTACAAAACAAAAGTGGCAATAAAACAAATGATGGGTGCAAAATATTTTGTCAACATGCAGATATTCAGGCGATGGCAATAACTGGCCAAAACTAATTTACTGGAAATCCAAGGTATTAATGTTTCTTCAGTTTAAGTGCTTTATGGACAAAATTGATGTAGAATCAGCAACATTTTCATTTACATGAGCTGTGAGACCAAGTGACAAGGATCTTATTTGAACTCCCTGTGATCAAGCCTCGCTACTGATTGCAGCCTTTAATAGATTTCACAACTGTATGATCAAAGTGATACTTACTGAGCTCAAGCCCAGTCTCAACATAAACACCACATTTGACAGTGAAGATGAGGAAACAGAGCTGAATGATATTTACTATTACAGGACAATGATTTACAATGAATTGACTGAGGATGTCAAAACTTTATCAGTCAATGAGGATAAATTCTTGGACTTGGAACCAGATGACATTAGATAGTGACATTTATAGGATACTCTGAATTGCAAAAATGTGGATTTAACCTTCACAGTTTATTTTCAAGATCAGTGAAATTAACATATTATGTGATATTGTGAATCAGATCATTCTGAACTTAGTCTAGAATTTTATACAGTACTACTTGTTTATCTCTACATCCTTGAGCCAAGGGTAATATTGCTGACATAGCAGATGCCAAGATAAGTGTCTGTGGGTAGAGGAACAACAACAAAAAATGGATACAAGTGAAATTCATTTGTATGGGGTGACTTGTCATCAGCAAGCAGGATTTACTACGCTCTGAAAAACTAAACAATGGCAATTTTAATTAAATGAAAAAAACAAGTATAGAATACACTTGTATATTGACAACTAACATTTGTGTTACCTTTGTGTTATACAATCTATGATGCATTAAGTACAATACATGTACATAACAAATCATGAAGTCAGAGAAAATGTTAGAAAAATCCTATATTTGTCACATCTGGTTAGAAAACATATACACAGGGTTCCTGCAGACTTAACAAATTCCATGACTTTTCCAAACCTTTTCCAGGGCAATTTCATAAAACTCAAGGACTGCGCTATCTTGCATTGTCAAGTAAATGAACATAAAGAATGACATCTTTCAATCTAAGAAAAGAAATATGTTAACAACAAATATATTTAATATGTACATTTTAAATTTACATGGGCTAGCACTCTTTGACTTTATGTAGTAATTAATGTCATAATCCAATGATCAATGTAATTTGTATTCAAAAGAAAAAAAGAAACAATGCTATGAAGTCTTTGTATGTGTTCCTATTTACAATATTAACAAAACAAATTACTTTCCAGTTGCTTTCTTTTATTTAGTGAACTACACCGGAAATCATGTGATACTTCCATTAGGAGAACTTTCTCTTATTATAGGAATTGAAACCATTTAATGATTGTAATTTTATCATTTTATTTAATCGGTTCTCTATAAAATTTGAAGTAATCAATTTCTTTAACTCAATTGTCAAAAATTCCATGACTTTTCCAAAACTTTGCAAGGTTTTGACAAATTCCATAACTTTTCAAGGCCCTTGAAATTTATTTTTTAAATTCCAAAACTTTTCCAGGATTCCATGACCTGCAGGAACCCTGTATACAGATATCTATTTAAAAAAACACCAGTCCTTGTTTATCTACATTCCATTGTCGACCAACACATGCCAATAACAGTTAACTATGTTATTAATTTTCGCCAGTAGCACAGGACTGTTAGTTGTTTATATGCTACATATACTTAAACTGGCCTAGATTTTGGTCTGCTTGTAAACTTCTTACTGAGGCTAATAAGGGGATGAAGTTATTCATAGGGAAATGAATACCTGTCAACAAGTTATGAATTAAGCACAAGTTGAATTTGTACTTTTTGTAAAACATTCACAAATTCCAGAACATGCAAGCAGAGTAATACATATAATTAAGATTATCTACAGCATATTCAATACATTTAATCCAAAAGTGATTTTAATTAAAATTAAAATTAAATATTTCATCAAAATTGGGCAGCAGTAAAGGCTAGTTCTGAATTTTATATAAGACAGTTATTCTCTCTGGATAAGATGCTGCAACTTTTCCAAATGACAAAGTGCTTCTGCTGATATTGCCAGTGAGCTTGATTGTGAACTAAATTTGGTCAAACCATTACACAAAGCAAGGCCTCTCTGCATCAACAAATGGCAAAGGCATTTTTCAGATCCATCAGATGTATCAATATCATATATGCTGTCTTCCATGCCAACCACTGAAATTATATTTATTTTAACATAAGCAATAACAAAAGCAGGAGCTGCTCAACATTGTTGTTGTTGTTGGGCTTAACACCATTTTTCAGCACACAATATTCATGGCGGCCAGTATTAATGGTGGAGGAAGAAACCAGGAAATCAGCCGGAAAGAACCACCGACCCACAAGAAGCTACTGGCAAGCTTTCTCACATATCCACATTTGCTGAATCCTAGACTCAAACCCTCGCAGACAGAGGTGAGATGGCAGTGGCCACTTGGGGCCCCCTGCTCAACATTGTTCCTTGGCATCTCTTTCATCAGCCATCTGAATGAATACCTCATTTTTAAGAAAGAAGGCGTGCATAAGGAATCTGCTATGTGGGTTTTTTCACTGAACCATTTTGCTGTGGCCTGCTCCACATCTTCAAATTTACCAATCTTCTGCTTTTTCCTTTGGGGAGTACAGTTACCTTCAATGTAGTCTTTCTTTATAGACTTGGCAGCTTTCAGCCATCTTGACAGAATTTTTAAGTTACATTTTTTCAACATCTTTGCAAGATATCCCACCTTTAGTTTCCTTAATAGCCATATATTTAATTTCAAGAGTAGTCATTATAAACATTTTTTCATACAAAAAAGGAAACTTGGATGGCACAATAAGTGTTTTCCAATCACCAATAGCTTTGAAAAATGCAACAAGCAATCAGATTTCATTGATTATATTCAACTTTGCTGTTGACTTCTTTTGATGAAGGGTACATTGTTTTTAAAATAGGATTTCAGCTTAAGGGTGCAAGTGCTATTGTAGTTGCCACAAAAGCTAATTTTTGAGGACCAAACATATGTCAATGTTAATGTGATGGCAACATTAAGGCCTGAAGGCCACAACAAATAACTATAAAGAATGATTCAGAACTTGCTGCTTGTTGACATAATGATAAGAAAACAAAGGATTTGTTCAAACTGGGATAAAGGGCTTCTCTCAAGATATACATTTACTTTTTATCTTGACGATGACATAAGCATGACAAATAAGGTAAAACAAAAGATCATGTGCTCAGGCCTTTGAATTTTTGTCAACAAAGGTGGCTTGTCAACAGAAGTGATGTCAATACAAGTCGCTGAGGCTGTACTAGTATGTGACCTATAATTGAATTCATTGATTTATCATATAACAGATTTAAAATGTCAAACATTATGGATTATAAAGGATTTATTTAGGCCATATTGCAAGTTGTCAATTTATTTGTGATATATTCTGCTCAATAATATAATTGTATTTTACACTGATTTTGTCTTTATTTCTCCTATCTATTGATCCATCCTGTTTGCCTTATTTGTTTTCCCAAAATGCAACTCTGGCTCACTGACAAATCAACCCTTCAGCTGGATCTGGCTTGCAAAATGTACCTCAACTTATATCAGCAGTGGGGATTTTTAAATCAGTCAACTTATAATCAAGTAGTATATATAGTAGGGTCTTTTGGTCTACAACAAGTAGAGGCAACAACAATTAACAAAGGTTTTTTGCTGGACCACAATGCATAATTACCATAAAAGCTCACTTAAATTTTGCACTCTGTTATCTTTAATACTAATATCATTGTTCTTCTATGTCTTGTTACAAAGATCTCACTGATCATATACTTACATTTTCTACAGATAAAGACTCTGATTTACTTTCACTTGTAAAGAATACTGGAATTGCAAACACTCGCTGAACTGGTCCAAAACCTGCAAGAAGAAAACAATATTCTGAGAGATGCAAAGATAAATGTGTATTATAAAATTTTAAAACAAGTTTATTAGGCAAATCTTATTCTGCCGGAAAAAAAACCTTTTTACACGCTTTATTTATTTTCCATGCCTTACTAATTATTAGGGAGTATAAAAAAAATTTCTGCCTTTTTTAAACATGTGGATTAACTCTACTCTGCTGTATACCTAGAAGCATTACCAATCAAATGAGCTGACTGTAATCTTTAACAACAAGCATTAAAAAATCAAGTACAGCCTATGGATTAAAAGGGTACTGGCATTGGACCAGTGACAGCCAATTTTTACCAATATGAAATCTATTTCTTACAACAAACCTGACCATATTATGAACCTACAAACATGATAAAAAGATTAAATCATACTATAATATTAACTATCAAAATTGGCTCTCGCTATCAGACTTGGGACCAGCCAACACTATATCTGCTGAATAAATTCAAACATATAAAATTCTAGCAAAATTGGGTAAATAAGAGTGTCATGAAATTTCTCACTTGATATTATACACTAAAATATATTGTAAAAGTGCATGTAATAGTGTTCAATCTGCAGCATATACAATTCTCTTTCAAAATAGTGCAAAAAGGCTATTGCTCATGCACTTATGACCATGACATAGTTTGCATAAGAGTGTCTATTGGGGGTAATTAAGTGTTAGTGCGAGCAATGATACAAAATCCTGTAAATGATCATTCCCATCCTTTGGTAACACTAATTTTAAAAAAATTCAGTTTTAAGTCATATAATCTCTGATGGGACCTTTTAGGAATCAATCAGCTGAGTGATAGTTCTAAATTTGCATTTATACAAGAATAATAAATAATTACAGTCAAAGAATAAAATGAATTATAATTAAGTATTACTAACATTGATTATGTTTGAGTTTTGCATATTTGTATTGTTATATATATATATATATATATATATATATATATATATATATATATATATAAAATATATAAAAAATGTATTGTTTATTAGTTTTTTAAAAAATTTAAAACAGTAAACTGGTCCAGGGCTTGAACTTGTCCAAAATAAAGTTTATTTTCTACTTGACCTGAATTATTTTTTTTATTCATTAATTTCATTCTGTAAACCAACTAATACATAGCTAAATATCCTCTGTGTATGGGTATATTATCAGATCATTATTAATAGAATATGTTTATTTGAGTCTGGATCTAGGTTATTGGTATTCCCCTACAATTTACTTGATATACTTACCTGACACTGTCCAGGTTTTATATTATAATTTTAGTAACAGATTTTATAATAATAAGGAACATTTTATTTTGAAAACATTAAGATTTTTTTTAGTTAGTTTCCATTAAGTAATTTTTCTTTTTTGTATAGAAAATGTTAATTGTGACCTGAGGTCAAGTAGAGGACTATATAATCACCTGAAAATCATGCATGCTTAAGATCTTGCAAATTAATTTGTATTAATCTTCTGTTCAGGATTCATTTGGGATGGATTTTACTTCAAATTATTTAATTCAGTGATTAATTACATTCTCTGGATATAGAGAGTGCTCATAAAAAAAAAATATTCTTGGACAGAGACATTCAGTAGGAATTATATTGAATAAAGGTGTCAACAGGTATCTAGGTACCTACCCATTCACAATTACTTGGGATATAAAATTAGCTATAGGGTACCAGTTTAGTTCATGTAAAAAAACCCCCACAAACAAACATCAGAATAACAAGTTTCCAAATTCAATTCAAAGACTGTATCTGGCAACATCAGGGTGAGTGAGACAGAGAACAATGAATACAGTTTGAGGCTCATGTCAAGTGATATTTATCCATCACATACCTCTGTCTACTGCTCTTATATTTTCAAATTTTGCAACAATCTGGCTATGTATGTTGAATAGTTTCCTTATTTTCAATTAATATTAACTGAAAATGACACATTTCCAAGAAAACAGATGGGTTTCTTGAATTTAAAACCACATGTCATCGATTCATTATCCATTGGTACACACTTACACAGCAGATCCGTCTATAGTGAATACAACATGCACTAAATATTAAGTGAAATGGGTTTTATTGCTGAGACTTGCTGATGTTATATGACTAAAAGATGTTAGGGGTAAGGTATTTAGTTAAACTGAAGAACATTGTTGCCTCAGGAAAAGTACAAATTAACAGCACTTTAAAATTTTTGAAAGAGGAATTCTATAGTGATGTAATACAAGAATTCAGAATTTGTGGACTTGACTTTGCGACCTTTCAGCAAAAGATGTGTATAAATAATTTTGCATTTTGTTTTGTGTCTGTATTATCATACTTATGCACATGGATTTAGCCAATATGTGACAAAAATTTTAACTAACTCTGATCCCAGTAAGTAGCAACATGTCTAAGGTACCATATATAGTGTGACCCCACTATAACATGGAAGTAGGGAGCCACAGAACCTGTGTTAAAGACCGAAGAAAATGATGCATGTACCCAACAAAATTTGCAGTGGGGGGAGGTAATAAATGTGGGCACAAAAATACATGCTTCATTGGCACAGTTACCATCTTAAATCGATTCATATTAAATAAGAAATACACCTGAAGGGGCAAACAGAGAAGGCAAATATAATATTTTACTTTATTCAGAGAACCATTTGTATACTGTTTATATATACATGTCTAGCATGAATGAGTATCAACACTATTTAACCCCACAAATTTCATTACATGCACTGAATCCATAATACAAGTAATTCCATTGAAAATGCACACACACATACACTCACACACATTAAAAATATCCAATAATTTTGTCACAGGTCATATAGGTCTAAATTTGGTGAGAAAAAATAGCAAACTGAAATAATGAATGAGTATATCCCAAGTCAGTAAAATTTAGTTTGCATTTGAAGCCGCAGTTGGTAGCGTTCATGAGCATAAACTTTTTTCCTGCAAAAAGGAAACTTTCACAGCAAAGTAAATATGTTCCAGTAAAATAAAACAATCAGATTCTATTGACTGACTTCCTTTGAAGAAATGTTCTTTGTTTTTATTGAAGACTGTAGATGACTTTCTTTGATGAAGGGTGCATGCATTATTGAAGTCACCACTAAAGGGCAGCTTTGGAGAACCCAATCAATGCCAGTTTCTTATTGTGGCAGCAACATCAATTAATTGTATTGCATGATTGAGACTGGGTTTTCTTTTATATTTGCTTAGTACATTTTCATAAAAATTGCTGATTTGTTTATTTTTTAAATGTCAGCAAAACTATTTTATCCTGGTACATTTTGAAAAAAAGGAATTGAACATTGTTTAGTTTATTGTAATTACTGTTCTTTCCTGCCTAATGAATAGAACAAAAAGATCTTGAGTTCTTTTGTGGTTTTTTTTTGGCGTTACATCTGTGATGATGCATTTCACACATGCATCAGAAATTTAAAAAAGGGGTCAACAGATAATTGTGATGCTGATGTTCTGGTCTGATGATAGGGATTACAATTAAGAAAATGTGTGTGTTCTGAAGGATTTCATTCTGAGTGAAAAGTTGTTGTTGTGGGATTTAACACCATTTTTCGGCACAAGATAGGCTATATATGGCGGCCAGTATTAATGGGAAGAAACCGGGAAATCACCAGAAAGAACAACTGACCCACGAGAAGCTACTGGCAAGCTTTCTCACATATCCACATTCGACGAATCCTAGACTCAAACCCACGAAGAGGTGAGATGGCAGTGATCCGTAATGGACAGTGCTTTAGACCACTAGGCCACTCTGGGCACCCTGAGTGAAAAGAAGAGGAATTTTACTTTACATTTACATACAAATGTCAGTCAATGTAAATATATTACTAGCGAGCGACCGAAAAGCTGATGAAAGATAGATTGTGAGGTGATGTCTCATCTGGTTGATCTCCACTACAAGACATCTTCAAAAAAATACAAACCATAAAAATGGATATCTAACATACAGTACTCTTGCCAGATGTCAACTTAAGTGGATTATTATATAACAATTCACTGTTAGCATGGTTTGTCAAAATGGACAAAGATTTTGTTTATGTAACAATGTACAAATTTCAGTGCATTTTATGTTAAGTTTGCAGCTTCCTTTCATGGGGCCTCTGAATTTCTCCACTCCAAACCAATGTCTGTACATACATATTTAAACAGCAAACAATGTCGTCAATAAAAAAAATTGCCAGATGGTATATTTTGCTGCCAATAAATAAGCAAAATTGCAATTTGTGATATTGGTGAAGCTCTGAGCAATTCCTGAATAAACATTTTACACGATATTTTTGTACTTTTAAGAAGAAAAGACTATTTTTTATACACGAGAAAAATACATATAAAATTTCAGAACCCACGCCACATTTGTCTTGTATTATTCATATGCAATCTCTTTCCCAAAATGAATATAAACTTTTTACGTGTTTTTTTTTTACTTTTAAAAATGAAATTTTCTTTTCGTGTATGAAAAAAATACATGTAGATGAAATAATGGTAGCCACACCATGACCATGTTATATCCAAAATTCATGTTATAACAGAGTGTGCTATAGTGGGGTCACAATGTACTACAATTGTCACATTCTATCTAGTGAATATCTTCATCTTTCACGTCTGCTAGTAGTGGTTCCTCTTGATTACAGCTTCTGTGCACTTTTTCTTCATGTTTTACCTAAACTCCTGTGTCTTTCTCTTTCTTTCTTTTAATTTTGATTTCTGTGAGTTTTTTCCTTTTTTTCTTCTCTCTTTTCTCTTTTATTATCTCAACTACCATCTTTATCTTTTTCTCCTCTTTATCCTTCTCCTCAAACTTCTAATAATACTCATCTGATTTTATCATCTTGGCTTCTGTAACAAGGGTTCTTTTGGCTGCCTCGGGTAATGGTGGTACTGGAGGAAATGTGTCAGAGAATGATGGTGGAATCAGACCATATGTCACTAGAAGGTTACCACCAAGGAAAGAACTCATGTAGCACATGTTGTTATTGTATCCACAACCTTGAAATGAGTTTCCTTTGTGGCTGAAGTGCAAGGTACATTGTCAGCTGTTGACTTGTAGTGATTGTATCAGCTGTGTTTTGTCAACAGCATCTGTGTACACTAGGTACATTCCTGTTTTTCTAAATGCTTTGTTAATTTGAGCTGATGAACAGAATTGATCAATTTCATGACTTAAAACTGCAGGAAATTTGGATTTATTCTAGATTTGATTATTGTAAATAATTAGTTATTAATTAATAAGGTGAGTTGTTAATGTGCTAAATTTATGTTTTCAGTGAACCATTAATGCCAACATCATGTGACTTTAGGATGTGTCTTGTATGGGGTGGTAGACCAAGCAGTTCAAAATTATTTTCGCATGCAACTTTTACCAACTGCACAGGGAGTCTGATACTGATTTATTTGAATTCTCTTTAACAGACAAGGAACAGGTAAAATATCTGTGATCCATTTTTCTCAATGACCCTGTTTTTTCATCTGGAAGGGGCTCTTGGCCCCACTTCTCCATTTCTTGAATGAACACTGCATATTAGTTATTAAGAACCTTTGTACATGACATTGCTTACATTTTGATTATTAATTATATAAGGACTAATTCTGTACATAAGACAATCAGTGTAAGGGAAATTGAAAAGTAGAGATACAGGTTAAACTTACCTATAATAAAGAAGAGAGGTATTAAAAGCAACAAAGGAAGCAGCATGCAACACCACCTGGCTCCACCTCTGAAATAAAATTATAAAATTGTGTAACTTTTGATTGGAAATTTTTAAAGTGGGATATACTGTTGTTTAAATAAACATTTCAACATAATAATCCCGACAGAGTATGAAAATATTAAAAAGTAGTTCTAAAGCTACTGACTGTATCTGCATACAATTTTTCAGCTTTGGATGCATTCCTAGCATAACATATGTATGCAAATTTTGAACTTTTTTACTGGAGTAAAATTACCTGTTCTTCAATAAGACTTTTTAATCTAAGTCTTTTATTTGGAAAGTTATATAACTTCAGGCCTGGCTAAATTACATTTAACACAACTACTTTGCACTTCCATAGGCCTGTGTTCAGTTCTGACACATGCCAAGGTAAGTGGTTGCTAACCTAGGTCCTTATTGTCTGGGTTCTGTGGTCTCATTCACTTCAGAGACAACACTATGATAACATATCAGCCAGCACATTGCCTAGTATTTAATATAAGATGTACATTCAGCTGCACTTGGAAGATTACAGTCTTGATTTGAGAATTTACTGTTGGTTTTACCAAATGGAGCTTTTACTGGTTACGAGCCACTGAAATTGATAATGAATCAGTAAAACCACCATTTATATCCTAAACTCCTCAAAGACTGTTATTTCCATTTTTACAGTTTTGAAAAAGTAAATATTAAACATGGATGCCTCAAAATGTTGTGTCTAACCATTTTTACTGTCAATTTCTTCTATTCAATTCAATATGCAAAGTTTCAATCAAATCATATAACAGACAATATCGGACGAGTCTGTTAATTACAGTGATTTGACAGGAAGTGAAAATGATTTTTCTGGATTCAGTTCTGACAAAATACGAGATTTTATAAATAATGATGCCTTTATTGATGAAGGATCTGAAATTCTGTTGCCAGATATTGATATTGAAATGACATCAGACTCAAGTGATACTGATGATGATCAGCCAAATTGGTTTGCATATGTGCAAGATATTGACAGAAATCAAATTACTTAACAGTCAGGACCATCACATAATTTGCAGGAGACAGCACCAGAACTGGACCATTTCCAATTTTATTTTCCAGTTGGACTATTTGAAAGCATTGTAAGTGAAACAAATTTGCAGCTAAACAACATGTTGACCATGAAATCAGTGATGCAAAATGGACAGAGACCAGTGTGCCTGAGATGTCTGCCTTTCTTGGCATGTTGATCTTCATGGGGATAATCAAAGCTACTGACTATAGTTTTTATTGGCCAAATGACAAGCTCCTTTCCAATGAAGGAATAAAAATGCAATGCCATGCAGGTTTGAAAAACTCCTCCAGTAACTACAACTAAATGATGACAACACAAATTTTCATGCTGATCACCCTAACCATGACAAACTTCTCAAAATACATCCAATACTGGATGAAGTTAGGGCCAACATTGAGAAGAGATACAAATCTCGCCAACATCAAACCATTGATGAAGGTTTTTATACATTTCTACATTCATTACAAATAATGTATTTCTTTCCAACAGTAATTTGCAGAGCAGACACACTCTCACATATAGAGATCATAAAAAAAATACACACACATACATGCATACATGTTTTATTGCATTTCATCTTTACATTAATGTGATAATTTTAAAAATAAAAATTAAACCAAACCCCCATAATATATGCATGATTTAAATTGTATGTCCAATATGAAACAATCATGTGTGCATATTATATACACACAAAAACATGTATTAGATATCTATTACCACACAGCTCCAATCTATCACATCTTCATACATAAATATAAGACTCATGAATATCTAAGATAAAAATATAAAAATTAACTTTTCATTCACTGATCCTGTTTGGATTAAAATTTCATATGATACTTCATAAAATGATCTATCAAGAAGGTACTGCACTTTACAGGTATGATTGCATTCAAGGAGCCACACAAAGTCAAACAGTACCTTCCTTCAAAGCCAATCAAGTGGAGCCTGAAAGTATGGATGCACTGTGATAGTCTGGTTTCTGTCACCATTTTGAGTTTTACCAGGGGAAGGAAGATACAGATGAAGTGAATGAGAGCATGAATGGTTGGATATAGAGTTGTGCAAAAGCTTGCTATACCTTTGAGAGGAAAATTTTATTATGCATATTTTGATAACATATTTTACATCCATTCTACTGGTACGAAGTTTACTGAGACATGGTATATATATATATATATATATATATATATATATATATATATATATATATATATATATATATATATATATATATATATATATATATATATATTCCTGTAGCACAATGAGGAAAAACCGTATAGGCTTCCCAGTGGAATTTAAAATTACACCATATATGGAACAAGATCATTTAATCAAATAAGATGGAAACCAGATAGCCACACTGTAAAAGGACAAGAAACCAGTCATAGTCCTATCTACAGTAGCAGATCCAACCATCATTGATATTGCTAACAGGAAAGAGAAAAATGGGACAGTGAGACAGGTCAACTGTCCAAGGACAGTCACAAATTACCAACAAAATTACCAACTCAGGGCCAAATATCCAGTTGGACGATCATGAAAGAAATGGTGGCGATATATGTTTCATTTCATTATAAATATATGTATAATCAATGGTTTCATAACAATGGATGAGAGTCATCCTACGAGTCAAGAAAGAAGAAAATGATTCAGACTGTTATATTTTCGAATTAATTTGGCAAAGAGCTCATTGGAAGTTTCAAGTGCAGGAAGATTGCCATGCATCCAAAATCTGTAGCCCCAGTGACACAGAGCAATATTGAGACACACAAACTGCAGACACTTAAATGGAAAAAATCCACCTGCATATACTATAACAAGCATGGAGAAAAGAGACATAAAGAAACCATATTTGGCTGTGTCATTTGTAACATCCATCTATGCTGCATAGAATGTCACAGCCTGTTTTATCAAAGCATGTTCTTTGTAGAGGAGTATCTGTCATGCGCTCCAATACAATTGTAATTAATTTTTTTTACTGTCATGTTTGTTGTTTGTTTTTTTGTTCCTGAACATAAACGTCTGAGAACAAGGGATTTGCTAAGTAGTTGATATTTATATTCAAGATAAGTTCTTCAATGAAGTGAAACATCATTAGGTAAGATACTTTTTTTTCTCTTATATACACATATATAGGTCTGCTAGATAGATTTACATATCCTTAACCACATCACTAATGACAAATAAGATCTCACAATGAAATATTTTTAATAACCTTTAATAAGCCCATCTATGGAAGGCAAGGCAAATGAATGAATAACTTGATAAAATATGCTTTTGTAAAGGTGATTGTGGTTGAAAAATCTAGAATATTAGTAACCCATAAACTACCAATAATTTCAAGCTACAAATATATAATAACCTAAAAAATTTAATGCTTTTTATCACTGCTGCCAATAAAACAGTACCCAAGTTTTTCATTGACGATTAAATGAATCATTAAAGTCTATCCAATGCGTGAAAAAGTCCTATTTCCAAATGAATCACACTACGGCCCGTAATAAAATGGCACCTCGCATGCCATGTGGGTGCATCTATTTTTAAAAAAACGGATTTTCTTAATATGACCACACACTTTTTAATTATGTTTAAAGAAATATATTTAAAATTATAGGCAAATAATTATTATTGACTGGTAATATTTATGTTTTATTTGTTAGATATGATTTGCATGACTATGTTATAATGTTATTATCACTAAATGAGTGATATAAAAAAACAGCCTTGACCTTATAACCGCAGATTTATCCAACATCACATTGTGTAATATATTTCTTATTGTTATTTTTTTAAATAGCTGAATATTTAGTCACCGAATGTTTATATCATGTTTCTTACAAATTTTATATGTTCCTTAATGCATCTGCCAGACAAATTACACTTTCAGCCTGTTTAATGAACATTACTGCCTGGATACTGGGATGTCCGCCATTATTACGTTTCTGCCCCTTGTCAGGTTCACATGTGACTTCAAAATGATATTTTAAAGATTATAATGCAAACACGACACTGAAAAATTTTAGTTAAATATTTTCAAAACTAATGTCACCAAGTTTTCAGATTAAATATATATTGGTATTTACAGTGATGTTTGAAGTTTTGAAGCACAAGTTGATGTGTTTAAAACAAAGCAACTTGTGCATAGGTGGTTGTTTTTATCACGAAATAATGACAAATAATAACTTACAGTCATCTGGCATTGATAACAAACACTAACTTGCAGTGGTAATGATTATGTTATATTGAGGCTATTCCAGCAATGTGAGAATATAATTCTTTTTAAGATGACGTTGCCTTACAGTTTAGGTGTGTTTTTTTATGGGAAGCAAGAGTATGACATCTTGAAAGTCATATGGGAGGCACAGGTAATAGGGTTAAATCTTTATATGGGAAGCAAAGTGTTCATACAGGCACACATCACATAGCACCACCTTGCGACCTTGTAACTTTGTTGTGTGCTCAACATTATTTTTTTTAAAAATGCTCATTTTGTCTACTACAAATTTAAATTTAGAGTCATAATTTGAATGAATGTGCACTGAAGAATTTTTTCTGGTAGTTACAGTACAAATTTGGTGTGTATTAGGTTTTCCAAGACATGGGTTATGTCATTCAGATTTGCAGAACTAAAAAAGTTCATTTTCAGGAAACTCAAGATGCATAAATTTAAGTATATTTTTACCATTCATGTTTTTGTCCTGTCACTTGCATGCTCTTTGTTGGAGGGACCCAATCACCCCACTTAAGTACATGACCTAACTTCCATCACTAGCCTAACTTTATATCATATAAAAAGGTTAAATAGGGGAAAACTGTAATGCAGCTGTTGTGTAACCAGCAGAAATAATATTTCTTCATCATCTTGGTTTATTGACTATGTCTCTTTCATCCAAAACCTTCTGTTACAATTTTTCTTAAATTTAGTAGTTTTACTCACTTGAAAAATTTTATGTGACTGATAAATATGTGATAGTCCTTGGCATTAATATGCTTTTCTATATTGTTATAGATTCTAGAGAGTACTGGTCAGTCTGACACTTTTTATTTGTGAAAAGTTGCAAACATTTCATCTAAATAACTGCTTAAATGACCAGAATAGTATTTTCTATACCGTATCTCTCATGTTTTGTTTTGAACACTGAGAATAACATGTTTATTCATTGGTTTGTTTGAAAATTTCATTTGTGATTCAGTGAACCAGTCCAACTGTTAACTTTACAACCTCTACTTTCAAATGGATGAAACAGCCAATATAGTTTATTTACAAACAAATGTAATAAACTGAAAGCTAAAGTTAGTTTCTGCTAAATGAGGGTACACTGTTTATAATCAAAGTAGTTCTTAGACTACAATACTACTTTAAGACATGTCATGCAATATGAATCCATGTGATATGGAAAAATGCTTCACGATTCTGACAATATAAAGTTAAAGGAGAAAAAAATGAGCGTAGGACATGTTACATTGATTATGAGCAGACAATAATTGAGCATATTCACCAACAGCACAGGAAATACAAATAAAAAACACATCTATCCATCAGAAACTTGTCAAATTATTACAAAATACTGAACACATTGCTCTGAATTTCACACCATGGTCATTTTATCAATATTATCTGATACATATGGAGCAATAAGAAACAAAAGGGGGGCAGATGATGTATTGCTGATAATAGAAAACAAAGCCTTCAAAAAGAACATATTTATAATTGGGCTGGATCTGAAGACTTAAGTGTAGGGTCTATTCAAGAAGTAAAAATTTAGGGTGGAATTTCCCCTCTCTATTTGGAAAAATGGACATTTTCTAAATATGAGAGATTTAATAATAAACTGAGGTATTGCTAGCAAACATGATGCAAAATGTTTGTGCATTCAGCAGAGACTTTGATGCAATTTGTGAAAAATCAGCATAAATCTTGTAGTTGGGCATCCTAGTCTCTGCAACAGATCCACTTATCCAATGGTAATGTTCATCACAGAATTCAATTTATAAACAAGGCCTGGAAACAAAAGTGATGTATGTCATTTATTTGGGCATAAACCCAAGGTTTTGAGTTGACCTCTATTGCTCAACAAATGATCCACTTAACCCTTTACCTCATACAAGAACTTTTGGCCCTCTACCGATGTACCATACAGGTGCCTTTTGGCACTTTACCCGATGCCCATATAAGCACCTTTTGGCAACTCTGTAAACAGCAGCCATTTTGAGTAGGTTTTCATATCACCACCTTTGGGGAAAACCCCCTATTAGATACTACATTCATTGTTGAGAATAATCATTATGTCAGATCATGTGGTCACTGTTGATGCTCTGGTCGAAATCAGCTATTTAAAGTACATAGGTCGTACATGTCTCGTATTCTCCATTCAACAAAATGGCGGTATCTGAAATTGTTCAGTATTTGCTAGAGTAGAATCACAACTATCAAAGCTTCAATAACTTAGGTAAAGGCTCTGAAACTGATGTAGGAAGCTATTAGTCTTTATAAATTATCAAATTCAACTGATTTAGTGATGTAGACGCAAAGAACTTCTGAGTATGAAAAACTGCCGCTACAGTTGATCACGCGGCTTTATTGATTTGATAGTGAACGAGTTCACTCAAGATTTTAGAGCGCATACAAAATTTTATTGTTAAAAATAATTATACAGCTATAACGACCATATTTTACTCTTTAAATCTTTCCATACGTATATATGTGTACCAAAAATGTAAAATGGTTAAAACTGCTATTAAACGTAACATATACTTCACTGCTTAACAAGCCTATGCATAGCGGACTGTACTGGGTAACATTGTTACTGGCGTATCGAAGGGCTAAAAAGCCATACACTCTATGAGGGAAAGGGTTAACCACTGGAGATAACATTTAACAAAGCAAAATGAATATTTGTTTATGTGGCTGCATATTGAGCACAGTTTGTTAATTTTATGCTTAAAGAACTGAAGATCATTAATATGTCCATGTACTTACCTTTTCAAAAGCCAAACATCAAGACCCACAACCACAAGTATTCTTTTCACCACCTTTTCCCAAACTGGCTGTCCAATTGTCCTCCAAAATGGGTCTGTAACTGGCTTTGTAATTCTGGTTATTGTCTCTAAAAAAAAAAGAAATCAAGGTTAATACTTTTAGACAGATGGGGGTGGGGAAAATCTCCCTCAACTAAAAGAATTAATGATATAATAAATATATGAAGGTTATCCAGAAAAAAAAAATAATATATATCCTGAATTCATGATGTAAAAAACAAAACAATATGAAAGATAAATTAATAATTTTCCCTTCCATAATTACAAAGTATCCTGATAGTACTCCTTTCAAAACAATACAACAAAAATAAAGAGCAATAAACAAAATACATGATTTTTTTTATATAGTTCATTTAGTCCTAACTGACCATCTGCAGCATGTAATAAAAGTCCTTTTTTCTCCAAATAGTAGTCGATGATTCTTGGTAATGTGTATGGGAAAGAAAATTGGACCTTTTCATACCATTGTTCATCTGTAAACATGCAGTCTTTGTTTGGATACAACTAATTTTAATGTATTTTTTACTATTTACCTGTTATATTATTATATTGCTAAACTGTTCCGATCCATGGTGAATACCTCTAGAACAATAACAAATGCAGTCTGATACATAAGTCACTTCTGACACATGGAATACTGATGCTACTGAAAGGTCATTACAGCAAAAAGGGGGAATGGAATTTGATACAAATAACTTGTATGTGTTTCATAATGAAAAGTAAATTTTAATCTCAACTGCAATTTAATAGTATTAATGCATCACATGCTATTACACTATCAACTTTTCCAGCCTGTAGGGAAGCTGGATGGCTCTAAGCTACCATACCATCTGAAAGTAAAGTGCTCTACAGCAGAGTGAAGGATGGCCTCACTACTTGCTACACCTGATGTTTTGATGCCATTACTCAGGTGTGATACAGAACAAAAAAAAAAAAAAAAAGGTGGACATCTGAATATCATCTTTCAGAGAAGAATGATTAATAATGGCCCAAGAGGCAGCAAGTAGCAACAACTTCATGGGCTTTGATTCTCATGAAATGAAAACCTTTCAGTGAAAGTGATAAGTACTTTTCACAGCATAATCAATTTTGAGAGAGTATCAGAGGTTCATTTGAGAGAGATAAAAGTCCCTTTTGATGTAGCCAAACAGAAATGGAAACTAACTGGGCAAAGTACTTATCTTGATCATCCCTAGCATTGATGTGATTAGACAATATATTCATTTGGTTGTGAGACTACTAAAGGTAGCTAATTCTTTATCAGAAAGCCTGGCTGGCAAAGAAAGGTGACTGAACTGTAGCTGCCACTGAAACAAAGGCAATGCATCATCACATACAATGCACAAATTTCAATCCTTTTCCTCACTGAAACTAGCAAAAGAAGGAAGACTATCTTTTAGCTGAGGTTCTCAAATAAGCCAGACTCAAAGGTTTATAAGTTGTTAAGATCATAACTGAAGAACACATGAAGGATTCTTCTGAGGCATTTCTGAAATCTGAGGGACCAACCAAATGGTAGAGACACAAAAGAAATTATGGGAACTGGAGAGGACCGCTCTATAGATCTTAATGGTGCAGTCATTTTTGTCAAAAATAAAAATAAATGGAGCACAGATTGACCAATGTGTTGCCTTCTGCACAGAGTACAGAAGGCTCTCCACCTGGCATCAAAAACATGGGAGGTCCATTGCCTTCTAGCCTTGGCAATACAATCTGTAACCCTCCTTAAAAGCTGATCTAGGTCAATTGTTCAATATAAGCCAGGGTTGAAGGAGGAGAATCTGAGTTTCCGTGCAAGAGGGACTGTGAAACTAGAGCCCTCCTCAGTGTTAACTCCCTTGGGATGTCTACCAACAGATCAGGGAGATCATTTAATCAAAACAGTAGGGGCCACAATGGAATATCTGGATGAAACATGTGAAAGTTCTGACTCTGTCAAGATGTGGAGAACTTGATGGACCATTTTTTGAAAGTAGTAAGGTGCACTCTGGTCCAGAATTGATGAGACGTAAAGTGGAAGCCTGCTCAATGCTGTTTCAAAACAAGTCTACCATTAACAGTCTTGGGCTGGGCAGGCTGACAGTTTCGGTGTTTCTCTTGCCTGGAATGTGGTGGACATAGTCAGCTATCCCCAAAGAAACTGCCCTCTGAAAGAGGTTCCAGGTTGCCAAGCAATGAGAGAGGGCACAAGTGGTCTTCTCCTCATCTCAAGTAAGCCATGAACAACTCGTTCTCCATAGGAACTGAAACACAATGGTATCTTATGAAGTTGATGCAATCTATAGTATTAGGAAAATGGCCTGCACTTCTAGGTTGTTGATGTGAAAAGAAGATGACTCTCGAGACCAAAGGCCCCAAAGGATTCTAGGTCAGCACCCCAACCTGAGTCCCAGGCATCACTATACAGGAGAGCGAACGGTTCTGGAGCATGTAGATGAACTACAGCTAGACATTCATTTAGTCATTAACTCAGGAAGTGACAGATTTTGGATCCTAATGGAATCAGAGCTGAATGTGAATCCAAGCAAGATTTCAGTTTTCTAGCAGAAGAAACTGAAGCAGCCTTATATGAAGTCTTCATATGGGAACTAGATCCACTGCCACATTCAAGGTCCCCAGGAGCAGGTAGAGGAGAGCAGACAATGAAGTCTTTTCAAACACTCTTGTTATGAGGAACAGTATATTTATGATTCTGTCTGGGTGAATACAAACTGTCCCTTTTATATGTAATGAAATTCATAACACATAAGTTATATTATGAGGAGTTAGATTGGACTTTTAGTTGGGAAATAAACCTAGACAAATCACTGTCTGTCAATAAGGTAACAGATCTATTAATAAAGCTCATCTAAGAAAATCAAACAGTTTTAAGGGCAATGGTTCACAAAGAAAGCTTTATTCAGAAAGTAGTTTTGACAAAGCCTACAATATACACAAGAGATTCCATTTAGGCAAATTTGAGTGAGATAATGGTCTCAAAATAGTTTACAGTATTACAAAGATGAGGGTTGGAACCGATGGTAGGAGACTAAAAATGTGTAGAACATGGGTACTCAATAGCCCTTAATAGTAGAAACCAAGCATTCTATGATCACAAGTCTCTAAGAACTATCTCTTCTGAGTGTCCCAACCTGAATCTGTTGCATCTATGAACAGAGAGGAGTGGAGCTGGGGGCATGCATTAGGTCACTGACCAGAAACCGTTTCCGACTGGTACAACTCTAGCACAATCAGAGTAGACAGGAGATCCTTGTGCATCTTTTATTTCTCAAGAAGGAGAAACTCAAGAGAGCGCAAGCAGTTTTTTTGGGAGATCAGGTCCACTATAGATTTCAAGATCCCAATGAGGGATAGATATTAAGTGAGCCATGAGGTCTTGGCTTGAAAAGCTGCCAAAAGTGCCAGAATTTGGTTTATCCTATCCAGTGGTGCATGAACTTACCCAAGGTTAGTGACGAAATTCATCCACACATAAACAAAATCCTGTGAAGGGATTAGCTCTGCTTTTTCTAAGTTTTTAATAAGTCATAGCCAGATTACTGTGGGTCAGCAGTATGACAGATCCTGTAAGAGGGACTTTCTAAAAACCTTAGTACATCCAAAAATTGTCAATTTACTAGTGAACAGGGATCCCCAGTATCCTCTAGTGCGTAGCAACTACTTCCATCATGCTGGCAAAAACTCAGGTACTAGAGACTATGCTGAATGGCAGAGATAGGAAAGTCTCTGGCAATCACAAAACTGAGGCATTTCCTGTAGGAAGGAAAAATTGGGATGTGCAGACAAGCATCCTGAATGCTGATGGAGACTGCCTAGTCATCAGGTCTTATGGTGTTTCTGAATGAGGCTGAAGTTTCCATCTTAAATGGTTCCTCGTAAAGAAACCTTTTTTTGATGGAAGATTGATAATAAGCTGAAACTTTCTGCCTTTTTCTGGAGACCTGCTAATCCAAAATTGAAAGCCAGATGCCAGTTGTTTGCCACTCCCTCTACTGCTCCCTTCAACAGAAGGGTTTGCATCTCTTTCCTTAATTGAGCCAGCTTTGGCTGGTGGGAAAAAAGGTGTTTGTAGCAAGAGGATGCTCCTGAAAATGAGATCATCTTCCTCCTTTATCATAGAAAGGACTAATATATCTTTCATTATGCCTGACAACACCTTTGAAAAGATAGCTAGCCAAGAGCACACAGGGATCCTTTGAAGAGGGATGCACTGCAGAAGACGGTACAAGTCCCTAGGGCCTCGCCATCACCCCCAAGTTCAGTTGGGAAAGGTGGAGTGGTCCACAAGCTAACTCTTTTGGCCCTTCCAGCCCCTTTGTCCAGCTAAAGATGGGTGATAGGGGGACTTGAACTGGTGTTGTTGCTTGGACTGTTGATCCAACATCCTTTTAAAGATGCTTCATGACAAGATTCAATTTTTCATATCGTCATGCTACACATGGTGGCCAGTATAATTGGCGGAGGAAGAGACAAGAAAACCTCTGTAAATACCAGCAACCCACAGGAAGCTACTGGCAAGCATAATGGCTGAACCCAAGACTTAAATACATGCAGATAGTGGTGAGTCTAGCAATTAAGGAATACTGATGATGCTTCATGACCAGATTCAATGGGCCAGGACTGGCTGCAAGTGACCAGTTCTGGTTGTCCCTAATTTAATGATTAGTAAATGTGAGCACTTTATACCACTCTGCCACCCAGCTTGGAGGAGAAAGCAGAAGAGTTTAAGGTGAAAGTTGTAGCTGGACACTGAAACAGCTGTCACAGCTTAGAGGCTAAAACAGACCACTATTTACACTGCATGGCGATTTCATGCCTCTCAAAAAACGTTGAGAAAGATTCCTTACCAACAAGGTTCTCATATGTTAACCTATCTACACCATAATGGATTGATCATATATTTCAGTGCTTTGGGCCTGTGAATTTCACTGAATGTGGCAGCAAGAAAGACTTATCACAAATTCCTGCAAAGAAAATAAATATAAACGAGTATAGCTGAAATAGTTCTACTCAGTAAATGAAAATCCAGAACTACCACTTACCCTAACATGTAAGGAAAAAAGAAGAATGGTGAAACACACTAATGGATAACAGTTCTCTACGCTATTATGAGAGTTAATTTTGCAACTTAATTAAGCAAGGACTTTTAAACACTCAATTAAAATGGAAAATCTGAAGAACATGCCCAGAAAGGAATCTGAACTCAGAAATGAAGCCAATTTCCTGTGGGTGAATTGCAAAAATCTTTGCAATACAAGTGTTTGAGAGTAAAAAGGAGGAGGAATCAATAAACTTTGTGTCCAAGCCCTTATGGCTGCTTCTTTTACCAAAAAGAAGGCAAGAGTTAACAAGGTCTAGAAGTTCTGCTGGGACCCCTGTTCAAAATATGTTAGGTGGAGGTGCCAATAAAATGCTCTGGCTGAGGACACCAGCCAGTTTAGCCAGGTCTGGGTCTACAACCAACAATCATTGTTGTTGATCCGTGAGATTTTGGAAGGCCACTGTTGAGATTAAACTGAAAGATAAGGACTCTACACCAAGTGGAATTAACCTAAACAGATCTATGCTGTTTTTCAGCAAAACCTTTGCATGTTTAATATAGAATTTCTATGGAGGTGAAGTTCTATACTGCGACATCAAGACAGTTCTGACTGTCTTGGCAAAGAGCCTCCAGAAGTTTCTGCAAGGCTGCCACCTTAAAATGTCGATTCATGTCCCTGTCAATATTCCCATCTGGGATGCTCTTGAATCTCTAAAGTATGAGGCTGGAGTGGCCAGTTTGGCAAATGTGAAGTCCTGACAAACTCCTCTGATGCTGGCATACCTCTTTACCTTGTGTTAACTTCATGCTATGCTATGCTCATCACCAAAAACTGTGTGAGGAATCAGCAGAAGGACTGATTTAGAGAAAGAGAATGAATTCATGTAATTGGGTCCACCATGAAATCATCTGCTTCCTGTCTCTCATGATGGGTTGAGACAGAACTATCCCTTTCCATCTCTCCTCTTGGAGATGGGGACAAGCAATACTAGCTTGGTGCAGAATAAGAGCAGTGGCAGCACATCACCCCCACCCTTTTTTCAATACTGAAGGAGGAAATGGGAGGGGTCTATGGCCTGTTGTTTGTGTAGGGTTTAACACCATTTTTAAGCACAAGATAGGCATACATGGTTGCCAGTATAAATGTTGGATGAAGAACCCTGGAAAGAACCACAAACTCCAGAGAATCTAATGGCAAACCCAAAAAGACAGATGAGATGAAAGTGATTTGTAAAGTGAGCGCTTTAGACCACTCAGCCCCCCCCCCACGGCCTGTAGGAAATTTATCCATGGTGCCTTGGAAACGGAATGGCAGTAGTTGGTGCCATTGACGTAAGCTTGTATATAGAGGGAGCAGATTGCCCTGATGCTCTGCCCAGTGATTGATACCAAATTACCAGAGAATATAATCCAGTACTGGTTGGATTTTTAGAAACTGGTGACATGCACAGTGACTGTTATTTGTCACCCTTTTGAGCCCACTGACAACACCAGACTAAGATCAATTTCTGCAAAAATACTAGACTTTACCAGATTAAGAACAAATATATTCTTATTCCATATTTGCCCCCATTTCCAAGCAGAATGGAAACCCTACAAAGGACCTTGAAAAAAAAAAATACTTTACACATATTTGGTATAATAGGTCCAGAAGTGTGTTTTTTTGAAACATATGAGAAAAGAACATGTTGACAGGCTGGATGGCAGATAGTTGACAGGCTGGATGGCAGATAATGCAAAATACAAGAAAAAGTGTGCCAGTTGTTGCGTCCCAGGACTTTTCAAGGATAAAACCAACTTTATTGAGATTTAATGAGTTTTCAAAGTAACCCATCAAATTCACTAATTTTTCATGGTTGTGCAAAACCATGGTGTGAACAACACATGATAAACACAAGTTCAGATAACCAAGAAGCAAAGTTTAATGACGACTTTAATTGAAAATGATCAATGCCTAAAAACATAAGTTTAGCAGGTATAATGGAAAACTTGATATGGCACAGATTATCTTTACAGTTATCCTTGTGCTACCCATCTTTATGCCTTTCAGAAACAGATGAAGTTGTACTTACCAATCACAGTTGTAATAACTGTTTTGGTTGCAACAGTCTCAGCTGAGCCAGAACGACTAATTCCTCTTGATTTTTTTTCTGATGAACTGCTATCTATAAAATAAATTTTAAATTTATAGAATTGTTTTAAGAAAGTAAATATTTAGTAAATTATGTTTTTCCAAGAATACTTAACCAATAGCATTAGCATTAGGAGTATAAGCCCTGCTACCTCTTCAATCCAGCCCTCCCAAAAATAAAAATGCATCCTTCTGTCTATAACATATATATATATATATATATATATATATATATATATATATATATATATATATATACACACACACACACACACACACACAAAGGTCAACAACTCTTGCAAATTACCTCCCCTTGCTACCTACAGGTAGCAATAATTTAAAGCTGAGCAGAACATGTTAAAAGATGCTCACACTGCAGGCAGATTGGGAAGATATTAATAAAATGTGATTGGTTAAGTATTCAACGAAAAACAATTTATTACAATATTTCCTTTCTTCATCTAAAATGCTCCCCAATCATATTAAAGTTAGGAGAATAACTAATATGCAGAGGGAATACTGAGCATCCCCCCTAACACAGGTAACCATTGAGAGGAGAATACTTAATTCCTCATCTTAAGGTTAACCTACTCTCCTAACTGCAGCAAAACCAGAGATAACATGAATTATGTCTGGAAAAAGAGAAATAATTTTATCTTCTTACTGTATAAAAGTTGCAGGCAAATCCAGTGAAAGTTGTGAATGGTGTTTGACTAGAGGTTGTGCTGATGTCAACTAGGTCTGGTAGCCACTTGTGCAAGTGTGCGTGAGCATGTGATTTGGATGTTTAACATAGCATTAACAATTTGTCACTTCAATGTCTGCAGTGTGGCTGTTTATAGTGGTGTCTTGCACTGAGCATCATGCTCCAGACATGTGGCATTATGTCTCACCCAGTCACATTACCATCACACCATTGTGATTAGACCTAACACTAACCTCTTAATACTTAGCAGCAAGTGATGCAGCTGTTGGTACCATTTTATAAGTATTTTGGTATGACTTGGTCAGGGTTTGATCCAGCGACCTCCTGCACCCAAGGCAGATGCCCTAACCACTCAGTCCACTAAAGCGGTCTTGTGCAATTTAGACTGCACCTACCATATCAAGAGTGTGTCATTGCATAGCCAAGAATCAAAGATAAAAACTCAAGAATGTTAACTGCATGCCAAGCAAATGTCTTGAGAAATTCTTTGATAGAAACATTACAGTCATTGGCACAGCTTGAAGAGACTGCTCTAATTTCATGAGATGGATTTTCATGAGATAACTCTATTCTGGCTATAAATCAGACATCATACATATTACCCATATCAGCCATGATGAAATGGATTGAGAGGTTATGATACCTTTCACAGGTTTAACTGGAAGTAAGCAGCAATTTTGGGAGGCAATAGGTCTTATGTTCCCAACATTATTGTGATCTGGTAAGTATTCTAAAAGAAACATAATTTACAAAAATATTTGCTTTCTTAACTCTGACTGCCACCCGTTAAAATATCAAGTTTTTTGTACCACATGATGAAATATATCCAGCATTAATGTAGGAAAAGAAAATTTATTTTGGTAAATTATTTTGCTTAACCCAAAATTTATTCAGTTATTAATATTATTGTCAGTGATCATAAATGGTGCTAAATTATATTTTTTCTATCAAAATCTATTTACCATGCTAATAGAAAATAATAGCTAAGCTTTATAAAGTAGACAAGAGGCCCAAGTGGGCTTGTTATTGCTCATATGGCTTACATAACAATCAAATGTTTCATCAAGCAGGTTCATAAATCATTGTAAGAAAAGCTAAGTAAACTATATCCCAAAGTAATGATCATGTTGGTTTTACCATTTTACTATATCCTGATAAAAATCATTCAAAAGATGAAGTCTAAATTGAAATGCACAGTCCCTAATCAAAGTAATCTATGATGTTGATGATAATATACTCAATCAGATGCAAGGTCACCTCTTTTTTTACATTAATATGCATAGAGCTTGCTTATTACTGAAACAGTTGAATATACTGATATTAGATGAAAATATTCTTGATCAAAACCAGATCACAAATATAACTTTCAGAGTGATAACAATCTCTACAATTCTGATTCATTAGAATCAGTCTTGAAAGACCACACCTTCTGTCAAAAAATTAGTCTCTCAAGAGAGATGGTCTGTTATGACAGGCCATAACACTACATAATCAATAAATCTGTACATGTAAAAATCTGGTATATCAAGACAAACTGACTTTCATAGCAGTCACAGATACAAGTTTACATAACAAATATACATAGATTTTTCTAATTTTCAAAACTCATCTGAGATCTTGATGATGTAAGCATGTACTTTCAGTTTAATTAAGACTGAATGAAAAAATCAGACCTTCAGAATTGTAACAAGGTCAACTAAATGGATAAAAGATTACCTTATTAATAAGCATGTTTTTCACGTATTACAGAACACATCCAATATTTAAGTCTGAAAAATATTGGATCAGAACTATGGAATCCAATCTGGTAACAAGCTATGACAATCAGATGCAAATTTACCTCATTAATATGAATGGATGTTCCTTCATTACTAAACCCATTCAAAAGCTTAATGATATAGGCATATATTCCAAGTCTGAAGTCAGTTGAAAAATATGGCCTTCATGCTCAACAAATTGGATGCAAACATATCTCATTACTACGCATAGCGTATGAACCCAAACTACAAATCTGATCAAAATGGATAAGAAATATGGTTTCTGGAGAGTCAACAAGCTTAGCCAATCAGATGCAAGATCACCTAATTAGTATGCATACATCTTGCTCAATAGTGAACTCATCCAAGATCTTACTGACAAAAACATATATTCCTTATCTTATAAAATTAAATTAGAAATATGGCCTCCCTAGTCGTATAAAGCTCAGCCTATCACATGCAAGATCAGTTGGATTTCATTTATTATCTAACTTTCCCCAAGATCTTAATGGTACAACTATATATTCCAAGTCTGATAAAATTCTGATCAGAAACACAGCCTCCTGAGTGGTTTCAAGCTTTTCATCACAAGCAAGATCAGTTAATTAATATGTATGGAGTTTTCTCATTCATAAAGGTCACCCAAGATCTAAACTGTAAGTATATAATCAGCGTTTAATCAAAATCAGACCAGTAATATGGAGTCCAGAATGGTAACAAGTTAATCATTCAGGTTCAAAACCGCTTCATTAATATGCATGAATCTTGCTCATTATTGAACTCATTGAAGATTTTGATCATATAAACTCAAATTTCAATGTTTGAAATCCATCAGCAATATGGACACAAAATGGACACAGGACTATACCATTAACTCCCTGGTCTTAAGGCCAGTGAACTAAAAACTAGTATTAGCCAAGAGTGAAAGATTAGTATCATACAAACACAATCTCAAAATCTACCATATAACTATGGTGAAATCTCAAATGAAAATTGCAGCATTACACTTTTAGTAAGATGATGGAGCATTTTCCCACCTCAAACTGCCTTAGTCAACTAAATTGAATTCTCATATCTTGATCATTAGAGGATGACCAAGGTACATAAAATGTCCAAATGACATCCTTAGCTAGGTGTAACACTAAAGTGTAAAAATGACTGTTGAAAAAAATATTTAAAATTCTAGTAGATGTATTATGAGACAGGTCTGAGCAGACAATTCATTAAATTTTACTACTGTAACTTGATCATAATGTTAACATTTTTCAACAGTACTTAAAGATATTTTGTGTAAAGAAGAAATATTTCCAGTGACTGAATATCAGAGACAGGTAATTTACCAAAGAAGTATTTTTATGTTATGCATGACATTTAATTTCAACAAAAGATCAACCATTAATAGTGAAGTTGAATATATATTATGAAAACTGTATACATAGATCAGGGCTTATTCTAGAAAACATATGTGTGGAATTCATGCCATTTTCTAAAAAAATTGGGCAAAGAAAATCAATTGAATGCTTGAAAAATGAAAAATTGCTTTGTATGCTCTACCTTTATTTCATCATCAAATCTCTCCTATGTTTAGAAACTTTCCCCAGGGGGCGAATTTTATCCCTATATTTTCAGTTCTACAATAGACTATAACTGACAGTTTTTAATAATAGGTGGTTACACCTCTCACCTCTATGTACTGAACTTACCTGAAAATTCTCCTTCAGAATCCAGACCTGAAACAAAAACATAAAAAATGAGCATTTTTTTCTCGAGTAAATGAATGATTTACAAGTAAGTGTACAGAACATTCTCAAATGGTACTTTTATTTCCCATCATTTAAAATACTTGCCTGTTTCTCACTAATCTTAATGTGCACTCACAGAAATTGGAAGTTATCTACTTTGTATACTAGTCTAGTTTTTTCTTTCCTGTTTGTATGTGCGATAATAACTTGCTGCTGAAAATAAGTTATGAGAATTTTAAAGGCCTGAATTGATCTTACCCTTGATCCTGATGATACAAGTTTACTTGTTTTTTTTCTTCTTAAAATTGGATAATGAATACATCCGTCAAGATCATTTAAGCAAATAAAATGCCAGATTATATAGTGAATAAGTGCAGATGGCACTTGTAATTAGACTAATCAAGAAGTTTGATGACAATAATGTTCCCAGTTACAGTTTTACTTGTCATGTGCCAAAAAAAAAGCTCATTTGTCTTTCAGCTATGCAAGCTCATAAGGTAGTGTTTGGGAGGTAAAGCTAATTTTAGTTAAGTAATACAAACATACTCATTACTATCTCTGTCCAAGATGGCAGTCCCCATTCCTAGCTTAACATTCCCTCCTCCAATCAGTAACTGGAGGACCTGAATAAAGAACAGTCCCTTGAGGGGACTGATACTCTTACCGTTTAAAATGAAATTCCAGGAATTCCAGGTAAGTCCATTCTCTCATTTAAACTGATGAGTGTTGAAATCATCTCAGATATTCCTGGGTGACAACATTTCTAAATCAGTCAATATGACAGCCATATTGTATAAAAGATTGGGAAAATGTTCATTTAGGACAAACTAGTGTCAATTAAAAGACTTTGGTGATAACCCCAAGATAATATGACCATTCATCATGGAGAATTAGTGGCAAGATTTTCAGTATGTTCATTGTGGCTAACATATTTTAGTTCAGGCTGGCATCATTTCATTTAGGACCAATTACTCTTCAGACGAAAACCTAGCTTGATATGCTTTTATATTTGTGAGGTGGAGTAACAACAAGAACTTCAAGATGGCTTCCATGGGTAACAACAAAAACTTCAAGATGGCTTCCATGGTGGCCATACTGGCTGTCAGATTGGCACTAATTTCATTAGTACCAAGTAGACATCATAATAAGTCTTCTAGTGAAAACCTAATTTATATATGATTGTCCATCTAGGAGTAGTGGCATGATTTTCAAGATGACTGATGTTGTGTGGGAGGTCTGATTAAGCCTCTAAAAACAGCTAGTCAGAGCTACATGGACACTGCGAAGAGGGAGACTTTGAATGAGAGGGTGCAGCTCCTAAGCCTGACTTCTTTCTTCCTCATGATCAGGTTGGGCACTTTTTGGTCAGTTTTGATAGGTCTGGAGTTACAGCCAGAGACTGATGTTGTTTAGCTCTCAAATACTGTAATGACAAGAAGGGGAAAAAAATGAGAGCTCCAAAGAGCATCTCTGTATTAAGGCATGGTAGCCCTCAAAACATCTGTGCTTTGATCCAGAAAAATCTGAAGTCTCTAAAGTAACATTTCGAAGAAGATGGTGAAACTACAAAGTGAGTGCAATGGACATCAAAAGTGCACACTGTGAGATATTAGCAACAGCCTCCAACAGGCTGTAAAACTGCATAGGAAAAAGATTTCTCCCTTCAACAAATTGAATTCAAATGTCCACAGCTACCAAAGGTTTTGGACAGATCTGGAGAAATGGGGTGGTAGATCTCATTTACCACTGTATCTAAAGTCAATACTGAACTATCTTGCTGTCACCTGACCCACAAGAGGGGAAGAAGGGGACCAAAGAGAATGAGGAGTTTATGATACAACCTGTTCTTTTGGAAACCAGAATAGAAAATGCACTAGGATACACTGACATAGTTTTTGATCTAGCTATCACTTATTATCTCCATTGTTGGAGAAGGTGATGTGCATTTGTCATCCCATCTTTGCTCACTGGGTTGTGTTTATGTGTGTGTGTGTGTGTGTGTGTGTGTGTCTGTGTGTATGTGTGCATATACATGTGGTGGTTATGGAACTAGCCCTTCAATCTGCCTTCCTTTGAAAATATGATCTCTGGTGTAAGAATGGTAGCCCATCTACTTTTAGGTGAGGCAAGAGGAGATGTGGAAGGTTAATGGCCTGCTCCATCTGATGAACCATGGAACTAAGGAAGAGACACCCATGATGTCATTTGAAGAAAGACTTGTTAACAGGTAGCGGAAGTCCCCAAATCACAGTGGGATAAAAAAAAGAACACAGATAGCTAAATATACTGACTTCTATCTCTTCTGAGATTAAATGGTAATGTAGAGAAATGGTGGTATTGATCTGACCCCTCTCCTAGGAAGGCCAATGGCCAAGACCTGGCATCAGGTGCTCAAGAATATTTCCTGGCATCCAGTACTTGGTGCCTGGTAATTTTTAAAGATACCAGAAGACCAGTCTAATGATGATGATATGAGAGAAGAATCTGGTGAGTTTTAGTCTGATGAATGTGACATGTTATCATCAGGTCTGTTCAAGCTAGAGCAGTGCTCTTTCAAACCTTCAGGAAGGAATGACTCTGTTTACATGCAAAGTAGGCCCCTGCCCTTGAGAAGCACTAAGGACTAATGCGAACTGAGAGTTCTGGATTGAGTGTCAGTGTTCTTGGTGCAGACCTGCCAACCCTATCAAGACCATCTTAGTAAGATAGTTATTTTTGTTCGCAAGTTTGACCAGTTTTCAGTAAGGTGTAACAAAATATGGACAGTTATTATAAAGTTGGAATATACAGTTCAGTATTAAAAACTGATGCAGCAATTGTAATGATGATGTACAACTGAAAAATTAGTTAATTCAAACCAGTTTACACTTTCACAGCTCCATCAATAGTCCAAAAGCAGGTTGTCAGAAGTTTTAAATAGATGACGGTATTATAGTTATAAAGCTTAACTAACAGTTCAACAATCACAAAATCTTCAGCCAGAAATATAAGTATTATCTTTAATGACAAAATACATCAGTTAACTATTTCTTCTACCAAGAAAAAAAAATAACCTTTTCATAAAACCAATATTACTCTATATATCTTAATTGACTACCAGTATGACTCCACAAAGTTTGTCATTCAATGTAATGTTTTCTAATGTTATACAATAAAATAATTTTTATAGCATTAACAATTCCAAACTAACAATATTTTGTTCTATTTGACTTTCATCATATATAACAAACACTAAATCTTATATTTTGCATGTCAAGAAAAACTTTTACACATATAAGAATTACTTATAACTAGGCCTACATTGAAGTGTTACTTAAAACAACTGTAATAAGCCCCTTTAAGTCTTTACAAACTTTCAATATTATACTGTTTGCTAGATGTCCAGGTTTAGATTTCAGTACAAATATGAGTTCCAATGTTTAATCTTTAAGGCAACTACTTTGATCAGCTCTGTTCTTTCTAACTGTTGAGAACACTTTCAAAATGAGCACTAATGTGAAATATTGTGATAATCCACAACATAACCTTGGCCAGTAGATTAAATAATAAATCAGTCATCATTTTTCAACTTTCCAAATTTAATCTATGTTTCATCTCTCCTGTTCCTCTGTATTTGGTAGGATTCAAACTGCTCAAATAACCTACCTTTGGACACACCTGCACTCATCAAAGCACAGAAACTGGTCCAAAAGGTAGGCCAAACACAATACTTCAGAATGCAGTTGAACAGTCATGACTTCTGCATGCATCAGGACTGGCTCATTCAAAAACAATTTTGCATTTATGAGATCACAAGCTGACAGAAAGTATGTTACTACATCAATATAAAACTCTTCAATACATGAATCTTTAAAACATTTCATACCTGCTGCAATTTTGAAATATGGAAACATTTTCTTTCAATGCATGTTAATGAATCGGATGCTGTCAATGGCAAGTTTAACTGTGCCAAAAGCTCACTTAAGCATGGGTAATGTGCATTTCCTCAATGTCCGACTATGATGCTTTATGGAATGAGGTCAGAGACATATTTATTGCTTTTATTTCAAACATGTCTTGTTATATCACTTCTACCACCATATGTGACAGAAAAATTAGATTCACATACACCACAGTGAGCATAATGAACTCTTTTTGAAATAACAGTATAAATCTTTAGAAACTTCTGGCTAGCAAGACTTTTTAACTTCAATTTTCTTGTTACACAAAGCTGGTCCACCATTTTCAAAAACCACAGATTGCTCTGTTTGATGCCTGCAGTTGTTTAAAAGGTTGCATGAGAACCATAAGAACTTGTTTTACATTCATCAAATCATTTTTTAAATGAAAAGAAATTTTAGACCAGGAACAAAATGTTAAGACATAATCTTTTTCCGATTTGGCTGTTTTCCAGTCTTGCCTGAACAATCTGTAGTAATTTTTAGGCTTCATCCATACAAAATATAGACAATCAGCAGGGATAAACAGGTCCTTAAAGTACATGTACACCTTATTTACTTTCAGTATAGTTGTACAAAAAACTCTAGTTCCAAACCCTACACAGCTCAATGTCTTGTTGCCATATTCTCTCAACTGACATACTCTTGACTGCTCTAACTTTGTGCCTGTCCTTGGTTTGTGCACCATGTTTCTCACAATCTCACCTGCTTTTTTTAAAATCATGCTGTTAACTGGGTCAATACCTTTCATTGACAGCAACAGTAAGGACTAATTAAAAAATATTCGATGAAATAAAATTTAACTATGTTTTACAATTCAAATAAAAGAAAGCACAACAAAAACGTTCAATTTAATGCCATTTTTGCTTCATGTTTGTTGCCCTAGTGCGCGTGTTAGCTGTTTAAGTCAGAGTCGCTGTTTACGTGTTGGCTTATTGGACCTTATTATTAGTGGGAAACCTAACAGACATTTTTGTGACTGCTAAGGCAATGCAAAAGCATGGTTACTATAACATGCACTTCTTATACCAAGTTTGGAAAAATTAATGTCAATTTTACAGAATGAAAATATGCACAAAAATATTTAATTATAAGGGGAAATATCGTTGTTATATACAACATTGAAAGAAAAAAATCCACAAAACCAGTGTGTAAATAGGATAGTTTTATTTAAACGTTGACAGAAAAAAAAAATGTATTTTAATTTATTCTTTGGCATCATGTTTTAAATTGAGGTTCATATGAGTGTAAAAGAATTGAAATACATTACAGATACTAATATTAATGATACAGAACAAAAAATTTAAATAAACAATTGAATTTTAAACATATTGGCCTAAATGTCATAACAATTTTATGTCATGTGGCATATATTTCTGGGCCTCAAACTCTGGAGTAATTCCAGAAATAGATAAGTCTTGACACATTCATAAAACGGTAGTTGGCAAAGAGTTTGGAGAGTTGACAAACATTTTTCAATTATGAATAAATCAAGCAGATCTAGTTAACTCTTTATATGGCACGTTTAATGGTTTCACACAATATTAAAATATAAGCATTACAATTTACATTAAGGGCACAAACTATGGCACATCAAGGGTAATTCTTGGAATTCTTATTTAACTCCATATGATAAACGTGATATCTCCTGCTACAAGACCAACTTAAATTGACATGTGATGTCCAATAAACCTTAATTGTGTCCTTTCTTTTTATTCACATGAACCTGATTATTCCTCTTTATTATACTGTACTAATTATTATCACTTTAAAAAGATTATTCTTCCTTTCATCTTAAACATATTTCACTTGCTGGACACCATTTTATAAAATTTGTAGAATCAACAATTTAATCATAAAGATCCTTTGCATGAAAAATGTGTGCAGTTTAAAGCATCAGAGGTACTACTATAAAGATAGTATGGTTCCCTGATTAACTCCACTAAATCTTATATGAAACCCACATCTAAATCAGACATGGATGAACCATTATCCTGATTTTACTGCAACAATTGAATTTCCAAGTTTTTACTTTTATTCCTAAGTCTCTATTTTAAGGGACATTTTCTTAACGTTTGTCAAATTCGTAAGGGTTGACAGGCTTACGGGTGCAGACAATTCCAAACAAAAGAATGATCTCCAGATCCCTTCCTCAAAGGAGGTGGAATCTTCCCTACAACAGGGAATGTCCTAAACCACTCCTGGGAATAGAGGAAATCTTCCTGAGATGAAGAAGAGGTAGCATGACCTTTCTTCCTCTATCAAAATGGCAACTTTGTGACAAGTGTCACACTGTGCTGTCCTAAGGATGACAAATCTAATAACTGTCACTTATGTATACACTTGGTGCAGGTGCAGTTAGGTAGGCATATAGTCTGAAAGAAAACAATATGACCTGGAATTGAAAATGGGTAGGATAGACTAAGACAAGAGATAAAATTAAACAAGGAGAATGTATCCTTGTTGTTAGCTCACTGCATGCTTGTCACAAGGTTGTGGCAAGCTTGCATCATCAAAATAAGCTTGTTAATTAATCTTGGTTAGTTTATGCCAGCTTGCACATGCATGATACCATTTTTGCAAATTTTCTTACCAGCATTTGCAAGCTTGTGCTCCTTGCAGGATTGCACAATTCACAGTTTATGAAAGGTACATGCTTGCACATATTTGTATTATAAATTTCCAGTATTATAAATTTCAATATTATTATCAGTTTGTTGTTTTATATTTTTTATTAAATGGAAGAAATAAAATCACTCATTCTTTATAAAATTCAACTCTTCTGAATCTTTTCTTCTGATTCTTATTATAAGACACATTATACCTGCCACCTCATTATTACTGTAAGTGTTGTTGTTGAGAACAGTGTGAAATATTATTATCATTATTATTATTATTATTATTATTATTATTATTATTATTATTATTATTATTATTATTATTAATATTATTATTATTAATATTATTATTATTATTATTATCTGCAGCCAAATGGAAGAAAAATACTGGCAATATTTTTATACTGCATAAAAATAAAAAATATATATATCCTGAAACAGTAATTGTTTTCTTTTAAGACAGGTGAGATAGACCCACCTCATTCCACTAGCATTCTGTAAATATTTGTGCTACCATTTTTGTTTTTTTAAAAAAATAAATAATAAAATTACTTAAGATAAAATGTGGTTTTTTGCAATAAAGACCAATTCTGTATCGATATGGTACCAGCACTTATTTCCCTTGTTTACAGCCATGAAAAGTGGTTTACTGACAGCAAATTATGAATAATTTATTTGGGGTACTTAGACACAAGACTACCACATCAGCCTCATTTTTAAACTTACTTCATTTCTATGTTTGAACAGTCAGAAGATTGTTAATTTGGAAATTTTAATGCAAGTAATACCAATACACACATGCAGTAACTAATTATAAAACCATGGAGGTAACTGTTGCAAATGCAAATCATGGAGTTATGTTGGTCAGTAAAATCAAGGCTGTACTGCATCTTACCAGTTATGCAACTGCAGTTTGTTGGGCACTTTATCTTTTACTGTGTTGCTGCTGCAGTTTTGCCTACAAGATTTAATACATAAAATGAGATGACTTTATAATCTTGTTCCACATAATCATTGAGGGTTGAATATTTCTTACATTTTAACAGATGTTCACCTGTTTATACTTTCCCACCTATACTTGCCCACCTGTTTATACTTGCTCACATACATGTACAGTATCTATTGCTAGAAACATGATTTAGAAAAAAATTCATTATTTAGGCTACTGCATTTGGTTTTCAATCATGTATGCTGAATTTGATTCACCAGAGCAACAAGAAAATAATATGAAGGAGTTTTTTTTTTTATCCCGATTCAGGTCAGTTTTAAAATCCTGAATGGATATGTTACTTATAATTTCAATCAGTACTGCGGCCCACATGCAGCCTGCCAAGAGTATATTATGCAGCCCGAAGGCACACACACGTTGCTATCCTATGTTGATGTTAATTTTGTTCAATTATAATTTTCACTATATTTTTTAAATTTTATTCTGAGAATTTGATTTGAATCTAGGGATATTAAATTGGTTTTCATGGATCCAGAATTGATTAGTCACTAATCGTCAACATCCCTATTCGAAACTGTGTTTCCACTCAACTGGAAATGGCTTGAATAGCCATTGATTTAACCATGAGTGCTACCAAAACAAGAAAGATTGAGGACAAATGTCGTGTTTTTAATGACGAATGGACTGTGAAGTACTGCTTCAACAACAATGGAAGCAAAGCAGTCTGCTCACTGTGCTGTGTGTGAAAGTCTTTAAGGAGTAAAATTTAAAAAGACACCACCAAACAAAACATTCGGATTTTGGGCACAATTTAATGATCGTAGACTGAGAAAGGAAATTCCAGGAGTTGGTTAACAATTTAAAGAAGCAGTAAATTGTTTTCACCAAACAGTCTTTAATATAAGATGCTGCAACCAAAGCCAGTTTGGTGTGTCTCATAAGATTGTAAAACAGAACAAGCCATTTTCTGACGGCAAGTTCATCAAAAAATGCTTGTCAGATGCAACAAACATTATGTGTCTAGAACAGAAAACAAAATTTGACAGCATTTCTTTATCAAGGAGAACTGTCAGCCATGCTGGAAAGATAAGTGACAATTTTGATGAACCAACTTTGAGATGCAAACAAGGAATTTTTGTGGCACTCTCTTGCATTGGACGAAAGTACCGATGTACAAGACACAGCACAATTGTTGGTATTTATACAGGGAATAAACACCCGTTTCGAGCTTACCAAGGAATTATTTAGTGTTGAGTCATTCAAAGACACAACCACAGGCCAGATTTATTCACTGCTGTTGTGAACTGTGTAGAAAGAACCGGCTTGGAGTGGAATAAGATAGCAAGTGTAACAATCGATGGAATGTGTGCTTTGACTGGGAAAAACGTAGGTCTGGTGAAGTTGATGAATAATAAAATTAAAGAACACCCTGACAACACACTCTTACCTCCTCACTGTGTCATCCATCAGAAAAGTCTCTGTAAAGCTGCGTTGAATATCAGGCATGTTATTGACCATGTAGTCAGTGTGATAAATCTCATCAGAGCCAGGGAACTTAACTACAGACAGTTCAAGGCAATGCTTGAAGATTTGGAAACTGAACATTCTGATATTTTTTACCACAGCAGTGTCTGCTGGCTGAGCCTGGGCAAGATATTGAAGCAAATGTAGGATCTCAAGGAAGAAATAGTTATGTTCCTAGAGATGAAGGGTATTGATTGTGACTTTGTTACTAACATTGTTAATGAAGAGTTGAAGTTAGACTTCATGTTTGCCATTGACTTTATGGAAAAGTTGAATGAACTGAATGTCAAACTTCAGGGTATTAGCTTGTTTGCACATGAAATGTATGTGCATGTTAAATCATTTCAGGCAAAATTCTCCCTGTTCTCCAGGCAAGCAGGTGAAAGCAGGTTTTGCCATTTCCATTTGCTGAAACAGAAAACCCTTTCTGGTGAAATGGCTGACAGGTACAAGGCTCAATTGGATGCCTTGGTTGTGAAATTGAAAGGAGGTTCCAAGACTTCAAGAACTTGGAACCACTCTTCAATATCCTCAGTTCGCCATTTAGTGCAGGAGGATATACAGTTGGAGCTGCTTGACCTACAAGCAGATCATGACCCAAAGGAGAAGTTCAAGCCAGTTCGTCATCTGGAGTTTTATGGATTTTTGATAGCAGCAGCATTTCCACACTTAAAAAACTTTGCTGCCAAACTTTTGTCACTATTTGGGTCCACATACATCTGTGAGCAAGCTTTTACTTGTCTGAAAATCAACAAGTCTAAGAACAGATTGATGGTGACTGCAATTTGAATGCAGTCATGCGAATCACAACCAGTAAATTGGTTCCACAGTTCAAGAACATTATCCAAAATTGTGAACAGTTACATACTTCTCATTAATTATAATTGTATTCTGTGGTCTGATTGTATATAAATTAAGTTCCTTCTTCTTCACAAAAAAACAATTTTTTGAAATGATTATAAATAGTAAAATCTTATTACCGAATTAGATATATATATATATATATATATATATATATATATATATATATATATATATATATATATATATATATATATATATATATATATGCCCCCCCCCAATAACAATAAAGTTTTCAATGTGGCCCTGTGTAGAAACTGTTTGCCCACCCCTGGCCTGTGGGAATGTTTGGAAAAGGGATGCAGAATAAGAGATGGTTTGTTTTCCTATGGCTGTCATGCGTCCTTTGGTAGGAAAGGAAGGTGGGTTTGAGAACTTCAATGGGGGTGTGCTGCATCTTTTCCTGTGTACCATGAACCTGCCCAATAATGAAGTCTAGTTTCAGGCTGTGTATTGAACTGAGGTTGTATCTATGTATCTATTTGAAAAATTTGGCAGATGGTCTTCAAAGGGGATTTGCATTTCCACTTACAAATTGATTGCTATGATCCTGGAGTGGTTGTGAAAGATGAATGTTGATGATCATGCAAGCCTTGAGAAGCCACTGTAGGGATCTGTTCACTTAAAAGAGTTACAATTTTAAAATGGAGCAGCCGTTAGAAGGCCTTTACCATGGTTAAGCAATACTTTTTGACAAGTTCAATGCAACATGACTGTAGATATGAAGAAATTGCCACAGAAAGCCCATGTCTGAATGTCTTGGCCATAGCTTCCAGAAAGCATTTTAAGGTGGTTGGATTCAAGGAGGACTCTCAGTATACCAAACAATGAAACTAAGATGATATCAGCATGTAAAACTATGGTGACAAGTAACCTGGCTTTCTGCTCCATGGCTTTAATTGTTTTGATGGGAAAACATGCCCAGGCTCCTGTATAAACACCCACTCTGAATGAAACATCCAATTTGAGAGGTTAAATAGGCCACTTCTGGGAATGTATCCTGTAATATTAAGGAAGAGCTGGACCAGCTTCAGTGTCGCTGAGCAACCTTTTAGCCTGCTGCAAAACTATTTGACAATTCCTGAAATAAGGTAGAATAAGGAAGAAGTAAATAGGTCTGGGTGAGGATGCACCCCCAAAATCTTTTTCAAAATGGAAAGCCTCTTCTTAAACTGTGTGCCGATTGTTTCAGGAGATTGGTTGGACAGCGCAGTCTGTGCCATATCCCATAATAGACATTGATGAGAAGGGGGATGGATGACAGGATCATCTGTCTGCCCTGGATGATGCGACATCTCTAGCCTTACAATTTCATGACACATGGTCAGGAGGTGATGATGACACAAGCTGCATCATCAACTCTACTGTAGCCCATGGATTCATACAAGACAAATGACACTGAGGTGGAAGCCCCACATCCCATAAGGATTAGCTGACATGACAGGGGAGGAGCAGATACTGATCCATTCCTCTTCCCTTGTCTGAGCCCAATGGGCTGATTCTCAATCCTGCATGGAAAGGATGGAAAATGGGAGTGAACAGTCTGTACCCAATCCCCATACTGTGAAGCCACTGAGTGATGAACTGTAAACACATCAGCCTCAATCAGTCAATAGGGTGCAGTACTGATCCTTCCCATCTGTGGTGTGTGATATGCTATCCTAAACATGTTAGGAGCAGTTCACCAACTCATGTGTGGGAAGTGACAACATATTTCCTTGGACGCAAGATGTGCAGTGCACAACCTCCATAAATCAACACACTGTGGTGGTAAATTATTAATAATAATAATAATAATAATAATAATAATAATAATAATAATAATAATAATAATAATAATAATAATAATAATAATAATAATAATAAAATAATAACAACATTAACTCTATTTAAAGAAGCTCATTTATGATTCATGAGGTGCACTACCTCCCTAACTGGAGGGAGTAACATGCTTGTGTGGTGTTCCATCTCTATCGCAAGGTAGCAATATGCTTGTGTGGTGCTCCACCTCCATAACAGGAGGGAGCAACAAGCTACACAAGGTAGTGAGCAGTGCATCACCTCTATCTTGGGAGGGAGCAACATACTGCCCTGAATATGAAGTGCTCAACATCTTCCTTATTGGGGGAGGCAATTGACTTCTTGAATGTTTAGTCCCTCTTTCCAGAGGGCCCTCACATGCCACAGAAGTCTGTCATATAAACACGTTGGGGTGGAGGAGGGGTGGGGTCAGTAAAAAAATTCTGATGAGAAATAGAGAGAACAACAGCTGGCTTCCAGGTTTCATAAGTCCATAATCTGTAAGGATTTTTTTTCAAGTGTACTTTAAGCAAAAGATGCAGTCTTGTTGTGGCCACAATGCTCTACAGACTATCCTGACATTATTCTGAAAAAGGGAAATAATGACTGTATATATTAATTGTACTGCATACATTCACCTGGTTGCATGCAATACATACTATGTACATGAGATAAACAAATGAAGACCCATTTTACTGCTCTTTTGCCATTGTTTAATAAAGATGTTTACTGCTTTTTCCTGTGCAGGCCACTCCCAGTTTCAGTTTAAGACATGGCAAAATACTGAAAACAAGAACCAATCAATGTATAGAAGTCTAGGGAGATTTTGAGATGAATAGATGTACTTGAAAGTGATAAAACCCCAAGACTTAAAGTTTTATAGTGAAACATATTTCATGAAATTAATTCTCATGTCTTCCTAGCCCTTAGATTTATTAATGGCTGGGCTAGAAACCAATCTACAACAAATTATAAATATATCCCTAACCAATATAAGAGCAAAAAACTGCAACAGATAACTTGTTATAGGCAACTTAGTAGACTTACCATACATGTGTTTAATTTGGCTACTCGACTTCATAGCAGATCTCTCTTTGTTTGCACTGGTTTCAAGTGATCCCTTCTCAACTTCCTCCTCTTCAATATCTTCTCGACTAGATGTTCTTCTAACTGATGAGCTTTCTTGAACATTATCAACTGTATTACTATTATCAGCCCCATCAAAGTCTCCGATAAGTGTTTTTCGGACAGAACGTTGAGATCTACTGCTGACAGAAGTCCTTGACGATTGATTCGATTTTGAATGAGATTCTGAAGCAGTCAAGTCTTTCTTACTAGCAGAATTATTGATATTACTATTATAATTACTATCAGCAATATTACTGTTGAAATTTCGATTACTAATTAACATAGCATTTGTACTGGTAATAGTATTGGAGGCAACGGAATCATGCTCTGCCACGTGACCTTCCAAAACTGACCGAACAGATTTCAATCTACTACCAGATCTCAATACCATCCCCCTGTCTGGTACTGAAAAGAAAAGGAAACAAATTATTTACATTTTGATTGAAATATCATACTTCAACAAATATGTGTTACAAATGTTAGGAGTTATAAATAAAACAATTTCTACTGTCTCTTAGAATCCACTTTGCAGGTTTGTGTGATTTTATTTATATCTGTAAGTATTTTGTTTATAGTGTGCTTTTCTTTTTTTCTTATTATCTATTGTCTAATTTGGTCACAGCACACATGTACAAACTTAATGCTTCACAAATTGAATAAAAGGAAAATCGAATGAGCGAACATTACTGCAATAACATTTGTGACAACCTTAGGATTCATTCGAATAGTTCATGATAAACTTGAAATAATAGGGATTTACAACCTGTGAATCCAAAACCTCTTCCACAACCAGTACTGAGTAAACAAAGTTCTACAAGGGATTCCTGTTTAAAGTCAAGAAAAATAAGAAGCCACATTTAATAACAATTAGTGCAGAGATTGATTTTATAGTCTGGGAAACATGAGGTTTAGCCATTTCTGCAACATTCAAGGTATTAATGATAGATATAATGTGTTTAGTGTACATGTTAAATAAGGAGGAAACAAAGTTATGCACTAGAAGAAATTCCACTTAAAAAATATAGGAGTACAAAACTGAAGGATATTTAAAATACAGTAAATACAATCACTTTTACCGTAGACACATTTCACAACAAAGTTTGCATAATACTAGGCATTTCAGTTGAAATGCCAAAGATGATATGATGTACATGTATGCACTGAAAAAACTAACTGTCACTGCAGTTATTGCTGTGCAGATTAACAGAATTTTATGTACCCAACTTTTAATTACATTAACTGAAAATAATACAAGCTTGTCTCCTACTGAGGGACCTGGATGGCCAAGTAGTCTTGAATGCTTGCCTTTCCTGACATCTCACCTTTGTCCACATTAGTTCGAGTCTTGGGCTTGGCCATTATGGGTAGGTGAAAAAGCTTTCAGTAAATTCCAGAATGTCAGTGATTCTTACCAGGGTTTTCCTGGGTTCTTCCTCCACCATTTATACTGGCTGTAATGTATAGCCTATCTTGCACTGAGAAAAGGCATGAATCTCCAAAACAACAACAATCTCCTACTGAAAATATTTAAGTGATATTACATTTTTTTATCACTCTCACCCATCCATTTTGTAACAATACATGTAAATTCATCAGATGACCGAACCAGCAATTTTAATATATTTATTAAGCTGTTGGTTATAAAATGCAGCATCACATGCTTGTAAAGCCTGCATAAAAACAGTAAATCAATAGTACAAGTAAATATGTGTCTAGTTCCTGAAAAAATGTGTTAAACTGACATGTATATTTAGGTTACAGGTTGTTGTTGTTGTTGTTCTGGGGCTTAACGCCATTTTTCAGCACATGATAGGCTATACATGGCGGCCAGTATTAATGGTGGAGGAAGAAACCGGGGAATTCGCGGAAAGAACCACCAACCCACGAGAAGCTACTGGCAAGCTTTCCCACATATCCACATTCGCTGAATCTGAGACTTGAACCAACACAGACAGAGGAGATGATGGCAGTGATCCGTAATGGAGAGTGCTTTAGACCACTCGGCCACTTGGCGTTACAGGCACAGTGGTTGCCCTCTTGAATGTTCCCCCCTTCCTTACCAGTGGCCACCTGCTTCTTATGGCCAGAATCCCTTGGCACCAACAAATTTGTGTTCAAAAGTACCCCTCAAGAATTGCCACTCCTCTAATGTGACAGTGGCCAGCATATTAGTACAAAAAATGTAAAATGTTCCCCTCATAAGCAGACACTTTTTATTTCAAATGTGTCCAGAACCAATAATTAATTCATACTTCATGATGTAACATAATTAATCAGATTATCTCTATGGTCAATACCTGTCTCCCAATGTCATGTTTCTGATACTGAAAGAAGTATTGACTAAAGTACATGAAACATTAAGATTAATATTATATCATTATCTATAAAAGCTGACTTTTACAGGAAAATGGGTTCAACAATGTTATGATAGTGTTTTGGGCTTCACACATCTGTCAAAGGCTTCTCATTTGAAGATTACAACCGGACATAATTGTCACTATCACAATATGGTCAGCAGAGGCTAAATATAGATTTTGAGGAATTAACACATACAGAGAAATTAACCTTTAACAAAACAGGGTACCAGACAAAGACCAAAAAATCACATGACAATACATCTATCTCTTCCTTTACAATGAAGGCATTGTGTCCATTCTATAAAAGTTTTTCTGCATAATTAAATTGCATGCAGTTAGCAACATCCAAATAAATTATTACCAAATATTAACAAGTCATCACATAAATGGAGATGTATTACTTTATTAGAAAGTCAGTTACTTTACTCGACGACATCGGGTGGGGTTTGAAGGAAAGACTTGCGGAACAATTTTATGTAGAAAGACTAGAATAAAACAATTTTATGCTGAAAAGACTTGAATAAAACAACATTGTAAATGATAAGGAGGTTATTTAGCAGCAGTGGGAAAATGGCGCAAATGGAAAGAATTATGTATGTACCAAGATTTAAATGACATTTTTGAATGATTTTGCAATATGCACAAGAACAATATCCGCTCGCATATCACATGTCAAGAATAAGAACTACTAATGTATTATTCAACTGAAATAAGTCTATTTTTAAGACATGGAGAACATTTTAATAATTAACATTACTTTTAAACATAGATATTAAAAAAAGATAAGAAGGGGCACCACTGTACTAAACAGGCTGACATAAGAGTAGCTGCATACTGGATAGTGCTGTGTACATTACATTCTATGGAAACATTTTAATCAAACATTTTAAAAGTCACTGGCAGAATGAAACTGCTAATACTAATGTTTGACTTCTTTTTCCTTTTGTGTGTGTGGGGATGGGGTAAAAGAAGGATCTCTTCTTCTCATTAAAATTACTATAATTAACCTTTGTATATTTTGTGAACCACTGAAGTAGTCTCAGTATTATTTGCTCAAAAATCTTTAATGTCTCTACACATATGTGATTGCGTTTTAGTGGGCAAGTTTTTGAAGATTAAACAGCTTTGTGTACAACTTAAAAAGATCAATCAACACTGCAGTTTAGCCAACAGGTAAGTTCCAAGTGCTGTAGTAGATGTCCATGATTATATAATTATTGCTGTTACTTCTAGATGGATAAATAAAATTTATCCATCCACTACAAGCCCATGATACACAGTGTGAAAAGGATTAAAGGAGACCAGAAATCAAAATAAATATAGATTAATAACAAAAGTACTATAGAGTTAAACCTTGTTCTGAAGTATGATCTGCATCCATAATGCCAATATATAAATATTGGCATATCTTCAAGGCACTGAATTTCCATGACCTCGTATGCAAAATTTCCATGCCTATTCAGTTATTTTCGTGATGTTACATCATAGTAGCAACTTGGCATCTTGACTGGCAGTTGCCAGTGTAAAAGATATTTTAAATCGTGGGGAAAAGTGTTAAACATGTGAGTTAGGGATATAGGCAGAAGGCCGAGTAAGTGAACACAAAATACAACAATCAATTCACATATCTTTTATCTACACCAGCAGTAGCAGTGATACAAAAAATTCTATTAACCCAACAACCGAGGTTCCTTTAATTTTATTTCAGGCCCATCCTGTATTCAAAGTGAGGTGCCCATCGGGCTTGTGGGGTAAAAAAATGTTTGCCTGAGGAAATGAGTAAATGTATTTCAGGATATTGACATACATGCCATAACATGGCACAATTTAAATCAAATCATTGCAGCCCTAGTTGAAACTGAGATCTGATTTTAATGAAATGGGAGCTCTGCTAAAAATTAAGATTCTAAACCCCTTGCATGGTCATGTTTCGAGACAACTCAATTTTCAGTAATCTTAACAACTAAAATTTAAAAAAAAAACAACAAAAAAGAATTTTTCAGTCTATGCCAGTTATATGCAGTATGTATAAACGGTAATCTACAGTGAATGAAACTGATATAAAACTTTCTCTTGAGCAGTTTCAGTAGCAGCGTTTAAAATAAAAGAGGTCTGGTATAAAATCAAAGTTTCACATTAACTGGCTGACAATAGAAATTGGGTGAGGTGACTATTGACCCCCACACCTTGCCCCAATGTGCGAGTGCTCAAGGAACATCCATTTCTCTCTGCTATACACCATATAATCCCTCGGGACAAGCACCGTTTTCATATTCTGGTCAGCTGTGGCTAAACTACAAAAGAGCTGAAGTTTTTATACAAGTACACAAGCAATCTTTATCCTTATATTTATATTGTGAAAAAGACTGCCGTTTGAACTATGTTCGACAGTGCATGTATGTAAGCACCAGCAATTTAATTGATAAATAAACGATTCCCTATTTTGTTATAACTTACCACATTAATAGGTTTAAGTCTTAAGGCTTGTAACACTTGCTTACCGAATGAAATATATTCTGAATTAGTTTTTTGGGGGGGGGCACATATCCTGCATGGTATTAAAGTTTTATTCCTTTTTTAATTCAATAATGGGAATAAAACTTTACATATACAGTAGAGAAATGTCAGGTGTTAACTAACCAAGTTTTTATGGCGGAAATGGAGATGCAAATTTGTTCGTAGAGAAAATAGCATTCACAGTGATCATTCTCGGGATTTATTAAGGTAATGAGTGACAATTTTATTTTTTAATTTTTTTTTTGCTATAGTACTGTTGTAGTGGTTTTAGAAACACTGAAATTTATGTGATTAATGATTAATCTTAACATTCTATTTACGGAAGAAAAGAAATGTTTGACATTAATTATTTTGTCCAGTGCCGGATTTAAACAGCAGGGACCTAAGCTATGGGAAGTTGTAGAGGCCATATTTGGTATAAAATAAATTTGAGAGACCTTTCTTTAAGAATTTGGAGATATTACTAGATCAGAAGGTAGGTGTGGAAATACCCCCCAAATTGGGAGGTTGACAGGTATGAGCTGTCCAGTCTTGTGGGATTTCAGTCAAGGATTGTGAGTTCATTCAAGTCACCAGCCCTGGGCCTGTGCCTAAAAAATTACTTTGAGCACTTTTAGTACAGTACATAAACTATTATACCAGACATGAATACATTATCAGATTTGTCAATAAGCTAACTGTAGCCTGCATGTAAAATACACTGTAATTGAATCATAAGGAGGAAGCTTCTTGATGTTTAAATTATTTACTTACAATTTCTGCTTTGCAGATTTATTTGTGAGTTGTTGATTTTGAAAAAACCAATGCTTAAGTTAACACCAATGAAAACCTTTCTCAATGCCTTTTTACACCTCCCCAGTATTCACTAGTGTTTTAGTGATGGATGAATATTTTCAAAATATTAGTCCTTAAATGGTGTGTTGAGGATAGGTAATGAATATGTCATTTGCATATACTACACTTGCATCTCATCCTTCTTAAATAAATTTATTGCATTGTGACAAATTTAAATTTTCACATTGGGCACCATCACTTAATCCTTATCATAATTTTGCACAGCACACAATGTATAAGTATTTATGTTAAAATTACATTACTTTTCTTTAAATTCTTAACAGACAGTTCAACAGATATAAGTTACAAGCAGCTCTCAAAAACAGATTCATCTTTTTAATGTGCAACCCAAATCTGATTTCCCTGTATCGCTTGCTTTTTTCTATTTTATGACTGGCTAGTATTGCGTCACGGGACATGATTTGTCATCTTATAAAAAAAACTGCAATTTACGGAATCGTGGTATTTTCCGTGCAATATAATCACTTTCCGCCTATGATATGCAATTTATAAACATTACAGTCAAATTATAATTTGTAGAAAATTACATACATAAAAGGAAAATTTATTTCTGGTCTCCCTTTAAGGTCCACCATGGAAATGTATATTTTCTATAAAACACAATGCATATAAAAGAGCCAGTTTCACTTGAGATAAAGTGATGGTTCATTTGCCTCAACAAAGAGACTTCTAAAGTGGAGGTTCTACATGCTGTTGGACAAATCTCAAGTCCCTGATTGTGTACTGGATCAAGCATCTGCAGCAAAGATTTACAAGGTGATTCATACATAATCAAACAATAATCAAAATTAGTTATTATTAGGCCCTGTACAGTCAAAGAAAGATCTTCCAGTCTGCTCACCTATTCATTTGCCACAACTTTTATTAGGCCCAGGGTTTTGTGACATTTAGGTATTTAACATGTTACAAAATTTAATTTATGGTAAATAATAAGGCCTAAAAATTTGGTGTCCTTTAAAACAATAATAAATGAACCATCAATATAGGATTTAAACAATAAGTAATCCTACCAGCTTTGTAAGTATAGTAGTCATAACTCCCTTCATCACTGGAGTCGGACATTTCTACAAATCGCTCATCTTCCTCTTTGTCTGTGTAACTGGAGGTATTTAATACATGGATTCTTCGCCGAGACATGTTTGGCTTGACGTATTTCCTGCCAAGGAATCTAGGGCTATAACTTCCACTGCAACAAGAGAATATCATTTGTACCAATATTTAATGTTATTCCAAACATGTAATATACATGTGCAGCCTTCTCATTATGTTCAGGCAGCCAGCTTAAAAAAAACCCCTACTTTGAAACATATTAGCACTGAGGCTATCTAACACTAACATGTTTTGTTACACTGCTACACTGTTTTGCTTTAGCAAAGATATGTTTCAAATGACATTCTTCACTTTTAGCATTATGAAAAATGTAATTTGATTGGTGAAACAAAAGGCCATCAGAACATGACCTCATATTGGTGCTTCTTTAATGGTTTATATGTAGATCCTGATTTTAATCAGACTGCTTTAAAGAGTAAATTAAAAAATGATGGCCACCATGGTTGTCATATTAGAAATTGGATTAGCATGTAGGTTTTTTTAGGGGTGGGATGGTAAATTAATTTTAATGATGCAATACTTATCTTGCTGCTATTGCACAGCTGAATTTATGAGTTATTGATGCTCTAGAAAAACTGATCAAAAATTGAGTTGCACTCACCATAAAGGGAGATGTCCATCTATAGAAGGTTGATGTCTCTGCATTCCATATTTTGTCATAACAATGGGCCCCAGAGAGAAACACAAATATGAGATGTGTAGTAGTGCTCTACCTCCCAAATGAAAGGATACAATACATGACTTCCAACTCCACATGTCACAATGTTCTACCTCCCTAAGAAAAGGGTGCAACCAGCTGTTGCCATCCATAACCTACCTAATGGGAGGATGTAACCCACTAACCAGAAATGGCCAGTGTCAATATTCAAGTCATGAATCTCACTTCCTTGTCTTGCAGAAGGAAAATTCACTAAGTGGTTCACATGGGGCTCGGTTAATGACCATAAGAAACAACATTCCATCTGGGTGCAAGAAAGCAGGAGACAGGTCTCTGGAATCTGAAACACTATACAAGACCATCAAAGTGATGAAACCTCAATAACCTTTGAGAGTGGATACTGAACATCTATTGGTCTTAAAATGGAACAAAAGGAAATCAGGGATGAAGTTAAGGGAGGGGGCAAAGAGGATCAATGTGTTCCTACTGCACCAAATGCAAAAGGTTCTCCACCAGGCATCATCAACCTTGGAAGAAGATCTCTTGGTCTGAATAATACAACTGGCAATTCAGCCAAAAAACCTGTTCTGGCAGAAAGAATGCTAGTGATAAGCCAATCAAGATGGTGGAGAATGTGTGGGCTGTTGTGGAGGCCTCCCAGTTGTAGCAGCACAGATCCATCTTGCGAGGTTGCAACCTGGGTCGTTCGATCAATGAACTATGATTGCTGACAATGAGATTGATCCGAGCAGAGAAGTTCTGACTCATTGCAAAACTTGTGATAGCAGTCAGAAGGGTGGGAAGGCATATGCAAATCAGCAATCCTACTGGAAGCTAAGTGTATCAACTGCCTGTGCTCTCTGATCCAGGACAGACATGTAAAAGGGAAGTTGCTGAGTTTGTAGAAAACAAGTTCTCTAGAGGTCTTCCCAAGAGGGAAAAACCGAGATTGAATTACTGAGTGTTGTAGAGACTGTTCAATTGAGGAAGGCTCAGTCTGTTCTGGAGATGCTATCCACTAAGATGTTACCTTTGACTGGAATGTGGCGAACTCTGATTGTAACATTTTCTGTGGCTGCCAAAATGTGACACATCAGCGAACAGATAGAACTTGGGGTCCTATGTGTGCATGTGGACACTCATCAGGAATCAAATTCATCCACCAAAGTAAATGGTGAAAAACTGGTCCTAGACAAATCGGGGTTGATAGAGAATCTCTGAGGTTTCCACCTTGGAAGAAGGAGGAACTGTAGAGGTTGCATGTAGAGACAATTCCTAAAGGAACCAAATCAGTAGAGACATACATCATTCTGGGTAGGGGAAGATAAAGGTGAGCAGATAATACAGTTTCCACTCATAGTGTCTCTAGCTGAGCCAGATTTGACATACCCACTGGTATGTGTGAAGGGGATGTACAGCAGGAGAGGGGCAATTGCTAGGTCTGCCACCTGCCTTTTCCTCCCAGTAAGATTTGTGCACTGTGGACCTGATGAGGAATTGGTCTAGCAGGTGTTGTGGACTGGACTGGGCTTGTACCTGTCTGAAAAATTGCAAATGGCCTTTGAGGGTACTTTGTCTAATTTCATATCCTGGTTGATTGCTCTGAACCAGGAGTGGAGATAAAGATCAATGTTAATGATCCAGTAAAGCTGTAGAAGCCAGAGTAGAAAAGATACCCCCAGGAGTGTCTTGGGTTCTAAAGGAGCAGCCATTAGAAGGTCTTTACTATGGTTAAACAAGACTTCAGGTGGATATGCAAAAGTCCACCAATAATGCCATGGCACCTAAATGCCTAACATCAGCATCCTGCACACATAGTAATGTGGCTGGATTCAAAGTGGCCTCTCTCAGCATACTAGAGGTAAGCAGCTGAGAATGGGGTGAAATGCAAAGCTCGAGTTGTAAGGAACCAGTTTCCCGCTCCAAAGCACCAACTGTTTTGATGGGCAGGCATGCTCAGGCTTCCACAGAAATACCCAGTTTGGCTGCATTTGCGTACCAAGAAGGGGTTTGATAAGCCACCTTGGGGAAAGTACCTAGTAGCTGGAAGAAGAAATATGGGATCTCAACACTGAGGGAGGAACAAACCATCCTCTATGTTGTTGACCTTGTGAATACCTCCATGATATTACCTCAAGCGTGGATGAATGTGGGAGAAGAGGTCTGGTTGAGCTGGTACCCCGGCTATCTTTCCCAAAATGGAAAGGATCCTCATGGACTGTCTGTCAGGTGGGGCACAAGTTTGTGAGTAACAGATGATAAATCTCATCAACCAGATTATAAAAGGACCAAACCTCTTCTTCCTTATCCATCTGAGCTGATGCAGTGGGTTTGAGGTGTCATTGCCACAGCCTGTCAAACACTTGTTGGATTCAAGAAAGAGTGTATCATCATCATAATCAAGGGCACTGAGTTGGAGTGTCTGGGCATCACCATACCCTTCCATGGTCCAAGGTTCATCATGAGTTACAGAGGTAGGACAAGAACGTCTGTCTACTCTAGATGATGTATCCCCTTCAGGCCTTTCAAAAGGAAGCCAGCTGGTGATGAGGTGAAGTGGGACACAAGCCGCAACATCACTTCAGCAGTAAGGTGCACAAGCCTATGGGTGCACAATGGACCAAGGGCCATGAGGTGGCAGGCCCTGCATCCCATAAAGGTTTATAATTGGGGATGGGGGAACACTGATGTGGTCCCTGTCCCTAGCCGAAGTCCTATATATACATTGTTAATCCTACAAAGGGTGGATTGTTAAAAAGGAGGAGAATGAGGGAAGCTTGGTCCTTATCCTGCCTCCCTACTGAGAGGCTGATGAGTGACAGATTAGGAAGACCTTATCTTCTACTGATATATCACTGTGCATGGGTGCAGTGATTTGCCTCCCAAACAACAGTGGGCGGGTGGGGGGCTACTGCCAAAATCATGATATATATTACAGTGCACTACCTATTTAATGGGAGGCAGCAGCCTGCTGATGGGGTTCTCAACCTCCCTAAAGAGAGGGTGCAACCATATGGTTGCAATGCTCCTTCTCCTTCAAGGAAGGGTTCAACCTGCTATCACAGTGCTCTTCCTCCTTAATGGGAAGGCAAAAAATACTATCACAGTGTTCATCTTCCATATGGAAGGGTGCAATCCACTATCACTGTGTTCTACCTCAATAAAAGGAGATCACATACTGCTATTGTGGTGCTCAGCCTCCCTAATGAGAGAAAGCAGTCCACAACCTAAGGTGTGCACAATGCTAGAGACATGAGAAGTGTTCATCATTCCCCTACATGAATATGATTGACTTCTCAAACATCTAGAACCTCTTTTGGGAGGGGCTTCACCAGATGCCAATGATGTTTATCCTTAAATGTGAGACCTGGAAGAAATTCTTTTTTGAAAAATTCTGAAGAAAAACTGGGCAGGAAGATTCAACCTGACCTTGATATATGATCAATTTGCAAAGAAGTATAACGATTTATTTTTTTTTTTTTTTGCATTTTGAGCACTAATGCAATCTGAGTTTGGTGGCCACAGTTCTGCCAACCAGTCTGTTCTGATATTATCCTGCAACAAAGAAATAATGAAATCACTTCTTTTCTTGAAACTCACCTGGTTGTATGAAATGTCATACTGCCTGCTTTTTTGTATGTGCTAAGAGCATTGTAAGATGTTGTCCTGAAATTCACCTGATTGTATTGCAGGGCCATACCATTTACACAACTGTGTATGTACTAGGAACACTGTATACATGAAGTAAACATTCCTGTTGACCTCATGAAAAATTATTGGTAACTATCCCAATTGAACAAATAATTCAACTGTGAATCTGTTTATTAATACAACATTCAAATACATCAGTGATGTCAACGTGTAGCACAAACAAAAAGAATTCAATATGATTTTGAAGATTGAGGAAAAATGTCCATATGAAAAGCAGGCCATTTTTCATTTTAACACAATCTGTACCACAGTGTTTTAAATACACAAGGAAAATTATGTCCTCAACTTGAGGCAGGTCCTGTCATTTTCAATGAGCAAAAGGCTTACCTGTACCACAGTGATTTGTATATTTGTAAGGAACATTTGTCCCCTGATTTTAAAGATGAAACATGAGGTAGACTCCAAAGCCCTAAAAGGACTAAAGGTCTTAAGTTAAGGGAAAAAGGATATATTGTGGATTACACAGTTGTAACACCAAGAGTAAATAATAACTGCAGGAGATGACTACTATTGCAGTATGTGCTACAATTTCTCTGGTGTCACTTTTGGCAGACATCTACACAGTATGTCATCTGTGGACAAAATGACCTTATGCAGAGAAACATGTGACAATAAGAGTGGTGTGCAAAATATATAAGTGGAATGCAAAAGGTCATTCTGACTTTTTCTCCACTTTGAAGGATGTATTTACATTGAAAAGATGGTTAGTTTTCAGCACAAAAATAAGTAGCTGTGCAATAGCAGCAGGATATGTACTTGTTGCTATTAAGGCCATTTTCACTTATGACCAACTAGACATTGTAGGATTCGTCTTTTAGTGAAAACCTCATTCTGATATGAGAATTCATTCAAAAGTAATTGTTAAAACAAGATTTTCAAGAGAGCCACTGTAGCAAGCATATTGAATGGCTCAATGGCACTTTTAAAACCAACTAGAAATTATAAGTTGTTTTGTAAAACAACCCATGTTGATATGACCAAATATTTGGGAGAAGTGTAGAGATAATATTTTCAAGATGGCTAATGTTGTGGCCATATTAGACATCAATATTAGACTAATCTAATTCTGGACTATGGGATGTACAAGTCTGCAAAGTTTCATGGTACTGGTAATTCTCAAATTAGTTTATAAGGAGTAGCAATAATGAACTTGTACTTTCTTTACGGGTGCTGGATATTAGACCATCCCATAAGTTCTTCTGATCATGGACCAGTACAGCTGACAAGAGTCCCTTCAAACTCCCTTGAAGTGATTGACATTCTACCGCCAAAATAGGAATTCAAACTATGTCTTCAGCATTTGAGCAGGGCCTGTTATTGTCTTAGAACATAGAGACTTATTTAACACAGTCTGTTTATGTATTTATGTCTACCACAAATGGAAAAACACAAGGTAGGCTTGGAATTCCTGCAAAAAATGGAGTTCTAAAGGGTGAAAAAAAGGCCACAGTATGGTTCTTTTAGAATGAGCAGATAGTTGTAACACTGAGAATATTAACAACATAGAAAAAGACCAATAAATTGTGGATATCTTAGGTTGCTGATGGGCAAAATTTTTCTGGTGACTCTGCAAAAGTTTGCACACTACTGTATGATGAAAAAGAATGACACAGGTATATCTCTACCTTCTGTGTTTTTTCATGCAACAGAGTGGTGTGCAAAAGGTCATACAGACTTTTCTCCAGTGTGTGAGAGAATGTATTCACATTAAATGGATGGTGTATTTTGGCAGATAAACAGATTAGCTAAACAATAGCAACAGGATAAGTAATAACTACTATTAAAATGATATATTTTACCATACACTGTCTGATAAGATACACATAAACTTGATGGACTTTCCATCTTTAGAAGGTCATTTATTTGGGAGGTGCTATTCTGAGTTGACATCTTGATTCTATTCTAGTATGCAGATTACAGAATTACTTCTAAACAGACTATCTGTTAGTTGTACGTGATTTTAATTCAACATTTTAGATCATTACAGACTGCTCCATTTGATCAGATGCAGGTATCATTATATAAGGTTATAACACCCTTTGTTTTTTACTTGATGAATGCTTTACAGGGGTCAAGCTAGACTTGAATTTTAGGGAGAAGTGACTTCTTTTGGACAGAACAGGGAGCAGTGAGAGCTCAACAGGGAGAAGTGGACACGAATTATGCCCTCTATTTCCCAGTAGTCATATTTGCATTTAACATTGGATTTAAGCAATACTTTACTGTCTAGTAGAAAATTTTCTTAGTTTGGCCATATGAGAATAATAGAAAATGCACTGTAGCAAAATTTAACAAAGCAACTAGATTCCCTTATTGTAATTGCAAGTGAGCAAAATGCTTAATCACCTACCCTTAACCAATTTTGTTTATATTTTTTGTATTTATGGTTTTCATATTTACTTTTTAAAAGTTCATAATAATGGCACTTTCAAAGATTTATAAACACAGCCCTTGTACCACGTACATGATGACAAATGCACAAGTGTCCTCTTTCTTTGTTGCAGATAAAACTTTCCTGTAGCTATTCATATATAACACACTAAAATGCATACAAATACAGACATGGCTCATTTAAAGTTGGTAAATGAACTAAACCCTTTTTTACAACCAAATCAACACAGACACGAGTGCATCTACTTTTAGAATGAGGGATTTTCATAATGTAATCACTCACTTTATATAGCTTCATTACAACCGTCCACTATAGGATTGCAAATTTGTGGTTTATTTACTTGTCTACGTACTTGTATTAATTTTAGGCACTGATTAAATATTTTTCTTGTTGTTCTTGCTGTTTCTGTTCTTGTATTTCTGTTTTTTTCTGGTTGGTTTCTCCCTGGTGTAATTGTTGAATTTGCTTGGCCTAATTAGATGTTGTTGATGTTTCTTTGGATTGCTGTTTTGGATATTGTATTTGTTGTTGCTGTTGTTCTCTAGTCTCTTCTGGTTCTCTGCACAGTGGTTTTCTGTGTTTTTAGGACATTTACTCATCTGTCCTTTCTTCCCACATTTGCTGCATATTCTATCATATATGCACCCCATGTACAACAATTTGGTTAGAAATCCAAATAGATAAAATGCTCACTTCACTTCTCTCAATTTGATTTTTTTTTTAAATTTTGAAAATTCTTATTCCAATGTATATCTTTGTCAATGGGAGAGTTGCTAATTTTGATGATATAACTTTAAGGCTGAACGTCTCTTCAAATTTTTCTACTGCTGCTCGAAAATGTACTTCCTGTGGGATATCAGATAGATGTAACTCTCCTGTTTGCTTCTTTATTTTCTGCATGATTGGTGTCGGTTCTTTTACTGTAACTGGTTATCCTTTAATTGTCATTTCCCCATAAGGTAATATTGGTTTCGTCCCACTTTGTCTTAGTATGTACCCTTTGTATCCATTGGGTTGATAGAGTATATTTGTTTTACATAGTCGGGGTTTAGAACCTTGATTGTTATCCTGACATCTGCCATTCATAGTACCAATTTCCTTGGTATCTTTGATGTATCCAATTCCTGCTTCCCTTCTCTATATAAACATTCTAGATATGATCCTTCGGTTGTCTCTATTCTTCTTGTCTTGAAAAATTTCTCCATTAGTCTAACTCCCCTGTTAGCTTTAAGGACAGTCATTTCTCCTATGCACCTCGTTCTTGTGAGTTGGTTTCATCATTAATTTTACCTGTAGAAATCTGTAATTATTTCAGTAGTACTTGTTTTATCTTTAAGTTTGTTTTTGTCTTGTAGTTTCTTCTGAAAAACATATCTAGAGCTATAAAATACTTTCAGCAGATGGGGGGCCCCAAGTGGCCAAGTGGTTTAAAGCACTCTCTGTTATGGATCATGGACTTCTCACCTCTGTCCGCATGGGTTCAAGTCTAAGATTCAGTGAATGTGGATATGTGAGAAAGCTTGCCAGTATATTCTCGTGGGTCAGTGGTTCTTTCCGTGGACTTCTCGGTTTCTTCATCTACTGGCTGTCATATATAGCCTATCATGTGCTGAAAAATGGCATGAAGCAGAACAACAACAACTTTCAGCAGATGTAGTGCAAGCATTCATACAGGAGTTTTCTCTACCTATGATTAAGCTAAATTTTCAAAAATTTTATCATTGAAAGATAACAAGGGTAAATCAGGTAGTGATAGGGGCCTAGTTGCCAACTGGGGAAATGGTTAAGGTCAATCAGCTATCAAAACACATGCCTGTGAATATGCAGGAGTTTGTCAGTGTATTTGATACCAAACTAGACCCTGCCACTGATGGCTTGAAGAATACCTTTAGCTTCAACACAATACTATAATAAACCTACCTAAGGCAAGCAGGCATCTCAAAATGTATTTGTCACTGTGCCTCTAAAACAATATCACAGGGCAAAGTTGTTTTTGCTTTCCTAACAGAAGAAGGTGAAGTTTACATTTTAGGCTGCCTAATCACCTACTTTGCCTTGTACTGTGACCCCTGCTTTAAAAACATCTTTTTTCATGTCATCACTTAAATTTGAAAGACATTAAGGTGTTGTATTAAAAACAGACAAAATATTGAAATTTCCTCATGCAAGGAAAATCTTGTCTAGAATAAATCTGTGGGAGCTTCAAAACTGCCATGGCCACTATACACATGTTTCGGTCACTGAAAAGGAAATTAAACACTTATTCCCATTCTACAAGTTAAGGTAAGGTGGTTATAACATGTGTAGATTGGAATCTGCTCCCACATCAATTATGTGAAAATGTTTGTTTTATCCCATCATGTTCTGTCATTGATTTTATATATCAACATTAAATGAGATATTTTAAAAATGTTTCCAGTGAATGATCTAAATACTGGTACTTTAAAGAGCATTTAAGACCCACTTTGTGTGAATGTATCATTAGGATTATATTTGCCTATGCACAAAGTACTTCACAACTGGTTAAGGTCCATGGCTGGACCCATGGCCTTGAGATGGGCTAGGTTTAAGTAGTGAGATTGGTGCCTGCACTACTTAAGTTTTGACATATGACCTGTGACCTTTGTGAGAAGCATATCTGCTGCTCTTTATATATTTGGACCAACTTCTGATGCAATGATTCCAATGTCACATGGCAAATAAGCAACAGTTCTGATTGGTGATTATTATTTAACTCTGTATTCAAACAGACAAGGACTACCAATCAGAACAAAATGTAAAATATTTCACTGCATGACACAACAGAAGTGTAGCTTTCAAATTCAATCCAAGCTGACAAGATACATAGCAATCAAGAAACTTCAAAAAAAAAGTGGTAATTAAATGATAAGTATTTCAATTATATATGAGGATCAAGTCTGGAATATATGGTTTACATTGATATATGTTGTCAGTGTTTGAGACAGTGGTTGAGAATGTTGGTGGTTAAAATAATTGGCAATGAATTGGCAGGGTGGGAGCAAATTTCAAATCAAGCAAGTCAACTAGCATGTGTTAATTTGCAGCAGGTGTTGTCAATATGTTTTGTTTTTTTATTCCTAACAAATGAGTGCATATACCTATGACAGCTGAAATGAACTCTTAATTTAAAGTATAAAAAGGAAAACAAATAATAATTATGCCATTCATCATGGTTGAAGTAACTTGTAAAGCACAAGCATATTTTTTTACCAATTCTTCACCTCTTGTATCATATGGAAATAGTACTTGTGAAGTGTCAAATTTTGAAACTTGTTGAAACCCATGGTTGAATAAACTGTGCTTTCAAGTTAACATAATTGAAATAGAAAGGTCTAGTGGAAGTTCAATGTTATTTCCTTATTTCATCTCTAAACATGAAAGGAATTATTTTAAACCCCAGTTGAATCTGTAATTTCTTTTGGTACAAGGGGCACATATCAAATAATAGAGTTTTCAAAGGACGCTAATTGTGAAATATTTTAGGCCAGTGGAACAGACGACAGAGACTAGACATTGGATTTTGAGGAAAAATTCTAGGAACAAGTTATTTCTGATTGCCTAGGAGAACTTAAGGGCGTAGACCTTGAGAAACAATTTAAGAACTATCTCTTGAAAAATCCATTATCTAGATTTGTTTTGAGAGAAGATAAAGTCAAACTCCGGGATGCATTGTAGTGGTCTCATGAAATCACAACTGAGCCAGATAGTTGTCTTAGAGAGAGGAAAGACTAGGCTAGAACTGTTTGAAAGCAACGGCATCAAGATACGGCATCAAGATACGCAATTTTAGATTCAATTCTAATATGCTATTTCATTTGTTTGTTTGCAGATATGATATATTATGATTCATGCATGTATTCGTGTATTCATTTGTAGGAAAAGTGATATGTTAGTTCTACCAGTTAATTCTTTGATTTTTTAAATTATCAATTCATTGAGAGAATTGACGATTTGCATGTAATTAAATATTCTATATGTAGAGTTATGTAGGGATTTCAAGAATTCACCATAGTATACGAATATGTCACATTTCTTAGGATATATAAATTAAATCTCTGTAGGATGATATTTACTCTTGTGTGAAATGACGAGTATACTTATATATATGTGAGTTCGCAATATTTAATTGTTCATGCAAGCTATGATTTAGCAGATATTATGCATAAATATTTGAGCGTAAACTGCATTGAATAGACAAATGTAAATGAGTTGTGTTGTAATGCATGCTGGCATATACGGCCATATTTGTCTGTAGAGGCAGTGGGAATTAAGGACTCTCAGTAATTCTGACTGATATCAGTAAGGTCACATGAGATTAGAATTATACAGTATTATCTACCTAATTCTGAGCACAGAAATATAGTTTATATTTCCACTAAATGTGTAGTAGCATTTGTTTAGAGTGAGACATACTCCTTATTTAAGGAGACAGCTTCGTATTTCGAGATCAACCTTCATAGTTTGTACTCCGAACGAGAGAAAGGAAAAGGATTCGGAGGGAACTCAATGAGCAAAAGGGGAAAGCTGCATCTTCGGGATGTCAGGACAGTTAGCATTAAAGAAGATCAAGCATGTAGTTAGACATGGAAGACAAATTGGTGAAGACTAGTGTCAGGTGATGCTGTCAAAGGCATAAGATTGGACTCAAAATCATGAGGACATGATGAAATTTATATGCTGTATTGAATTCTGTCATTGACCATCAGCTGAATAGAAAATGAATTTTGCTAGGCTTTAACTGAATACGTAATTTAGTAAATCGGTTGTAGGGAAATTGATTGTTTCTTTGATTAAATGTTATTTGATTAAAATTTTATATTTTATTCATTGAAGGGGGCTCATTGTTTTATTTATTTCGATACTTTGCTCAACTATCTGGAAAGTTCCATTTATCCGTCCACACTGGGTAATTACATTGAGAGAGATCATTCCCAAGAAACAATGCTAAATTGAAAGGAGGAGAGTTTAATGTTTTAAATGCCCCTTTCCTTATCACATTAGTAATATACATGTAATTGTTCACCCCTACTGAAAAGCATAGTGACTAACAGCTGGGCTTTCTGTTCAAAAGCTTGCATTTTTTTTCAATAAAAGATGTGACCAGATTACTCTAGGGAGATTTATTAGACTACTTAGGGGATTGTACTTGGTAGTTCACAGCAAACACTAAGTTTCAACCTAGAAGGCAATGTGTTGGCATGAAGCAAACCTCTGAGAGATCTGTCATGGCTGAATGAGATAGGTGCTGTAACCAGTGGCAATTTTGACATAAAATATAAGTGTATCCCAACCCCTGGGGGAGGGATCAGTCTGGTAACCTATGTGGTTCCATAATGAACAATATTCTGATAGTGGGGGGAGGAGGAGGAGGAGGAGGAAAAGAGTTGTGTTAATGGCAGGTACAAGGAATAAATCTAACATGGAGATATTAAATATTATTGAATGAAAGACCACAATTCAGTATATGACTATCAATAGTCAATTATTCTCTGGGCAAAATTTGCTGCAATGTGATAAATCACAATTTTCAAGCAATGCAAATTGGTAAAAATACAGAGCAGCATTTATTATACTCTCTAAATACAACATTTATTGCTTTCAGTACAATACAAATAAAATTTAATTTAAGGGTGGAAGTTTGGGACAAAATTTAGAAATCTCTTACCTTTTAGCATATGTGTACTCAGTCTTTGGCTTTCTGCAAAATGAAGAGGAAGAATGCTGTAAGGTTTAGGCTACTTAAGTTTATTAAGCAATATACCAGTTATCTCACAAAAATGATTCCCTTTCTCTTGAATGACACAATATTTAAAAAATATATACAAATAATAAAATAATAATGTTAAGAAACAGAGGGCATCCATTCTGATGAATCAGGCCATGATATGAAGTGTTGATGAGTACTTGCTCAAAATAACTGATATACACAATGAACAAGGCTCCATTATTTGTTTACTTATCTGTATCAATTCAACATACTGTACAGTATATTTAATCTTGGACCAACAGCCACATTAGGAAAAAAATTTAAAAAGAACTTGCAAAGTCAGATGTCAAAAACAAAAAACAAAACTAAAGGCATACAATGTAAATTAAAACCCATTTTAGTAGATACCTTTACAAAACAATAATTCTCATAAAAGACAATGTTTATAAATTCATTTTCAAAAGGTTTCTAACATATTTTACTGCACATACAAAACATGTTTATGTACTGGAAAAATGTTGAGGAACTTTGAGTTTCCTTTACAGAACGTTTCATTAAACTAACAGATCTTTGCTATTATAGCAGTTGAATCTGTCTTAAAGATCACCTCTATTGTGCAATAACCTGTCCTAAAAAGGAACATTCCTGAGGTTCCTAAAAATCAACTTCAAGTACTTTTAGTACTATGGACATGTATTCAGTATCAATTTGTCTTAAAAGGTTAATATAGACCAATATAAATCCTTCCATCCCTTTCCAAAATACTAGGAAACAGTTATGTTATGAAATATCTTAATGATCACAACCTACTTCATGAAAATCAATCTGGATTTTGAAAAGATCATTTGTAAAACTGCACTTAGCTCTGTGACTGACAAGCCTTAGATGAAGTGAAATTAGTTGGAATGATAAAATTTCAAAGGCTTTTTGACCTAGCAGATCACAAAATTCTTCTTGAAAAGTTAAAATGTTTTCAAGGTAGTGAAGATAAATGTACTCTTAAGTTGTTCACATCCTACTGTACTTGGACAATTAGGTCTCGATAGGAAATATTAAATGGACTCCCATCTAAAACTAAAATGGTAAGTTGTGGAATGCCACAAGGCTCTATCTTGGGGCCATTGTTATTAGTTCTCTTCATAAATAACCTAACCATAAAAGCAGGAGATGCAGTCTCATCAACTGACATGTCTACAGATGACACTACTTTCATTATATTTGATTCTCAAAGCAACCAAGCTTAAGTTGGAAATAAAACAACCTTCAAAAATGCTTTCAACAGACTTAAAAAATATGCAAAGAATATGGAATGATCCTCAATACAGACAAAAGTCTTGTTGATAACTAAAGAGCAGGACTGCAAACTGATATGCTGCATGTTCTCTATGATAATACTGATCTAAAAATGACATGACTGTTTGGATACAATTCTTAGAATATTTGTACATAATAACTTATCTTTAGAAAATCAAGGCCTTCATTCTATTACAGCGTAAAATTTTACAAAAGTTATATTTGATCTCATCCTGACTACTGTAATATACATTAGACATGTAATTTGGGGGAATACAACTTCTACAAAAAAAGAGACAAATGTCCAGACTCCAGGAAAGGGCATGTAAAATAGTTACCAAATTAACAAACAGAAATTATTCAAACTGCAATGCTTACATTCAAAGTATTACCAAAACATGAAAAAATATTTTTGTGAAAATAATATACAAAGTTTTTACAAAATCTGCTGGCACTTACCTATACACCATTTTTCAGGAGAGAATCTACTGATACTCCAAATCTAAGATCATTAAACGGGCAAAATTTCAAAATACCGGAGCAAAAGAAAAATAGCTTTAAATTTTAAGGTGTTTTTATTTGGAATAACATTCCACATGATATAAAATCAGCTCCAAGCATCTCTTCCTTCCACAACAGATGTATTACATAGATGAAATAATCTTAAAAAATGGCATACACTGCATATATGCAGGTACCTGTACACATGCACAATAAATAATAGTAAAAAAAAAAAATCTAAGACAAAGTTATTTCTTGCCTAATTCTGTGACAGGATCATGCTGGGCTTGGCCAGTGTCTTAAATTGCAATATTTTTCCTTATTGGAGAAAAATATACCATCTGGCAAATTTTGTTTTCTGATATTGTTGGCAGTTAAAATTTGTATATAGTCTTCAGTTTGGAATGGAGAAATTCAAAGGCATCATGAAAAGCCACAAACTTGATATAAAATTCAATGGAATGTATCTATTTTTACATACACAAATTCTCTGTTCATACTGACAAACCATCTTAACAGTGCATTGTTATATCATAATCTGCTTATGCTAACATCTGTCTGCTGTGATAAATTCTAACAGTTATGCTACATGATCAGCTCAAATTGACCAAGTGACCTAATTCCTTTTACTCAAAAAAATGTACCCAGAAAAAAATACTTTTGTTGAAACTTTAAAGAAAACCAATTACCTCTGATGCACTGATCGTTCTGTATCAATACTAAGGCAAATGAAAAAAAAAATCGTTTCAATCAATGTTCTACAATTATTTGATGTTGCCACCACAATAAGAAACAGGCATTTGTTGGGTCCTTCATAGCTGTCCTTTAAGTGGTGACTTCAATACCACATGCACCCTTATCAAACTACAATCTTCAAAGAAAGCTGACTATACAATCTTCAAAAAAAAAACAAAGAACCTTTCATCAAAGGAAGTCAGCACCAAAATTCAATAAATGCAATGGAATCTGATGGATTGTTGTATTTTCCAAAGTGACTGAACATGTTTATTGTGCCATGATTCTGAATATTTTCATTTTGCAGGAAAATAGTATATACTTATGAATGTTATCAACAATGACATAAAATGCTAATTAAATTTCCAATCGTTTGAAATCACAGGTATCTGACCGTCAAGTGGATTGAAGAAAGGGTATCTTGAAAAGATGTTTGGTAAACCTTTAAATTTGTTTGTATTTTCATTTCCTTATAGACAGCTGCATCTCCTGGGTATTCTTGGCAAGATGATAGCTGTCTACACAAATTTTAAAATCTGTGATCAATATTCAAATTCATGGATTTTCATATACATGCATAGTACTTAAGGAATTGTAAATACATAAGCGTATTTGCTCTTTCTATTATGTACCTCATATCTCACTATCTCTCACCCAATTCATCTATATATACATAACATACCATTATCCAAATCCCTTACCTACACAGACCATACAATAATAAATAATCACGACCCAGCATTTTACAATATGACCAAGTTTCTCAGATTTGTGATGATGCTGACCAGCATTTAATAAAATGACCAAGTTACCCAGATTTGTCACTGCCTTCCTCTCCACTTGTTGCTAGGCAGAAACCTGATATCTTATGTATCTTTAACTTGTTCATAACATATCAAACTTCAAACTGGTATCTTTTAATTTTCCAAATAGATGAGATGGATGAACATATGGCCATAACATAATTAGCTCTACTTATGGCAGTTATTTGAATATCAGGTTTGTTCCTTCATACATGTATTAGTAATTATGCACAATTTTTAAACAAGTCCTGCATATCTGGCAAAATTTTCAACTTGTAATAGGCTGCTAGATTAGGGATTTTCCAGAGAGGCTGCTAATTAGGGATTTTCCACCCACCTACCCTACTCTAGCATCAGTTTAATTACTACCATACATGTACCTACTAAATATAGGTTGTTGATGGTTGGTTTCTAATGGCACCTTCAGTTCTTAATTTGGAATTACATCAGAACTTGTCATGAAAGACCACCTCTTCTGCCAAAAAAACAATGGTCTCTAAAGTCAGGTGGTCTCACACAACTGGTCAAAACACTTTATAACCAATAAATCTGTGTGAGGAGAACCTGGTCTCTCAAGACAGGTGGACTTTCATAGCAGTGGTCTCCCAAAACATGTTTTACTGTCTCTATATTATGGTAATGAAATGGGAGCAAAATATGTCTCAAGGGCAAATTGTAGCAGTAAACTGACACAGATTTAGTCTAATAAATTAGCCCCTAGTGCACTATACTGGTTTGATAACCTGACTACTGGTGATTTAGCATGTATATTCTAATCACAGCATAAAAAGTTGTGAGGAAACAACCTACCTGCTCCATCAATGATGTTCTCAATTAATTCACATTACTAAATCCATTGAATTTTAAACCTATCAATTTGTATCCTGAATCCACATAAACATTCAGACAATCAGCCAATGAATTTAAAGCTGTATAAAATAGAGCAAAACCAATTTGTGCTGCAAAATTTATGGCCACTAATAACCACTACCTTTAACTCATACAGGCTGGGCATTTCTGCAGGGTCCATTCTTTTCACTAACAACAAATTCATACTTACATTATTTATCACTGATTTGTTTCTCCATGTACACAAACACATGGGTCAACTGCTACTCCATACAAACTGTGGCTCTGAATACATTACAGTGTAGGTAAACCTTGTTTAGTTTATAGGCACAACAGTAATAGTTCAGGCCTGATAGAGAATTTAGAATATTCACAAATACTGTTACTTAAAGGAAATATAAGCCATGTATTTCCCCAAGCTGCAGATTCTAATGCAGGCACATAAAATTACATGTACATGGGAAAACATAATGAAGCACTCTAACTAGCCTTAGCACAGGTGAATGTATTTTCTGACTTAATAGCTGCCTTACCACAGATCCTCACATGTAAATACTCTTAAGCCAGTGGTTATAAATACATTACACGCCTCTGTGCACATCTTGTCCTCAGAAGTGTACAGACACAAAACTACATATTGAAACTAAAAACTAATCAAGGAAAGAAGAAAAAAAAACAGCAAACATGTATCATATGTTTGAAAATATAGACTTTGAACAGCTTAAGGATTGATGCATCAATCTTCTTCACAATGTTAAATAAGAAAGGATAAAAATGCTTATATTGTTCTTCATTTAGGAAATATTTTATTCAATTAGCATATCCATCTATTTAATTGTATTTTAATACATCACCTGGCATATAACAGTATTATAAGTCACTGAAAGACATTTGGTTCTTGAATACAAGACTAGCTGGCATTTTTAGTACCCTTTTTAGTTTATAAAGTAATCACTGCCCACAAGTTCAATTTCAATAACTTCTAAAATGCACCAAACAATTACAACTAGTAGTCTTGTTCTGTTAAATACAGATAGATCTAATTCAAGACACTTATTTTTTATCAATTCAGTATCACTCTCCTCAGAGGATTAAAGTCAGAAGAGCATGAATTGAATTGAAAATATTTTTATATTCCTGTGTGACATGTTTCAATTTCCATTTTAAAAAGCCACACAAATGCTCAGTCATTTTTCATTTACAAAAGGTTCAGTGCATATGAGCATGCTGTACAGATATTATGAACTTAAGGTGAAGTTGTTTGCATTTGCAACATGCACAATGGAGTGAATTATTATATTCTGTATATGGAGGCTTGTGTTGTTTTATATATCTGCTCAGATATCCATTTATTACATCTTTAGATTTCATTTTTTATTTACTCAATCTGGGCAATAAAATCATGGTCAGTCATCATCTATATAATGATGACTACAATCACCAAATAGCTAACAGTAACATAGTAGATTCTTTTGATTCATATCTTAAGTTATGTTTCAGGACATGCTTGAGTTTTCTTGTGGCCAACAATACAACCAATTTCAATGAGAGAAGTAATGGTTTTCTTTCATAAATGTGCACGCAGAGTATGATTACTTGCTTTATGTTAAGATCTGAATATCATGTGTTGGTTTGGCTTTGATGTTTTTTGTTTGTTGGTTCGATTTCAAAGTCTGAAGCTGACTTCAAATTACTGTTTAGCTATTTAAAAAAGCTGTTTTAATTTCTATCAACTTGAAAGCCATATATGATCTATGCTTATATGTTTTTATTAAAACTATGTTGTGTAGATTTTGAAATGTAATTTAAAGGCTTTTCTTCTTTTTGTAACAGCAGCCATAGTTTACTGGTGGATCAGAAAGAATCATTTGACCAAACCTGAGAGACTTTAATTCGAGAATGCTTTCAATCAAACTTACTGGTAGTCAACTTCTCTTCAGCAGTTTTTGAAAAGCTTTTCTGCCTGTAATAAAGGCAATTATTTTTAATGCTAGACCAGCATCATTTGAACAAAAGAAGCCATAAATGACAAATAACACTATTCACAACAAAAGATACTACAAAGTTACTTAGCTGTGTGGCCAAGAGAATTAAAAATATACATGATCAGTGGAGTATCAAAAGGTAAGTAAACCATAGTCAGCCTTTCATCCCTGCATACACCTACACAAACGTATCCAATTGTAACCACAAGGCCATTAAGTAAAACTAGTAATGTGCATACATGTAATAGAAAAAACAGGTCAGGTCAGGACATAACAGAAGCATTAAAAAATTTGGTGAAGAGTATTTACCTCAAAAGATGGGAGTATTTTTATCGGCCCAACATTTAGTATTTGAATGGACAAAAATTACAACCATTGAACAAATTTACAATTTTTTAATATGAAAATATGCACATCATATTGTCAGTCCTTTCATAGAAACCTATTGCAATATATACACTCCTTGTACCACAAGCATTTAAAGCATTTCTTAGATAACTGCTGGATTATATAAGATGGAAGTTCTCATCATTGTTTATCTTAACACATAGGAGATGATGTACTGATACAGGATCCATGTTTCCTCTCAAATAAACATGAATCTTCCTCAAAAAAAGAAAATGTCCTTTATCATGTCATATTGGAATGTGATAATTTCATTACAACTCTAATTATTCCATCAAAAAGTTGAAATAATTTCCAGCCTGCAGGAAGATTAGACTGCTGACAGTATGCCAGGACTGCTCAGAACTGGTACTGTCTGGATCTACTTCTAATACTGTTTTAACGTCAGTAAGATATAAAGCACAAATACATATATTATACCATCAGACCATTATGACTTTTAGCCTAATTTGCAGACAACTTTGTTATTATCATTATCACCACTCTTTAATAATAACAATCAAATCAAGAAAACAATTATTACTTAATAGCATTATACACTTAGAAAGAAAAAAAAACATCCATCCCAGTTATTATTGATTAAAATGGCAGTTAGTGACAAGTACTTTACCTTCAAATATTTACAATGAATTAAATCACCTTCATGGGTGTTTATATCAGTTGTTGCAATGCAGTCATTAAATAGTGGCGTTGAATGCATATTCTGCATAAAAATTATAACTGCTAGTCACATAATCTAGATGGTCACTTACATGAAATTACGTCTGGCTATAAAGATGGCAAATAGTATTTAACATCTAACATTATCCACATCTGATGCAGATTCCACTAACATGGATTTCAGCGATGGTATATGTTATCATGGTGAATAAGCTTTTGAGATGGGAATTCTGCTTTATGTGGGGTTTTTTATACAATCCCTCTAAATGTACATGTGTATAAATGTCTTCACACCATAGATTTCATTTATTCAAACCACAGTGGTCACTGATGTTATGGATGATTATATTAACCTCAACTTTGCAACCACATGTTATGGGGAATAATTCAAAACAAAATAATGGATCTTTTGAACTTGTTAACATTTTATGAAGTTTAGAAAGCTAAAAGAAAAAAAATGCTTACTCTAGTGGCAGATGATTAACTCGTAATACCTATTTCTAATTACAACAGTGTAATCTATGTACCCATGGATTAGAATAAATTACAATGTATAGTTTCTGCTGATCTCATTGAAGTCATATAGCCAATATACATGGGGTAATGACCTAAAAGGGCACATAATCCATAATATGCAGATGTAGGTTCTGCTTTTCTCATTAATTCATTGGGGGGTTTGAAGGTGGTACAAGTTTTATAAGCATTAATCTTCACACTTATCCAGTGTTGCACACAGATCCTATGGGCAGGGGACCGCTTCGGTGGCCTAGTGGATAGAGTACCCACCTTGGATGCAGGAGGTTGCGGATTTGAACCCCAGCCAAGTCACACCAAAGACTTATAATATATGTATTAACAACTGCCTCAATAGGCACACAGCATTAAAAGGTTAATGCTAGGACTTAGATCAACATGGTGCCAGAATAACTGACTGGGTTGAACATCATGCTACATGTGCTAGACATCACTATAAAATGCCACACTGCAGACATCATCCAATCCATAACACACATACCCATGAACAGGAGACCATATGTTCTCCAACCCTTCACCTTTAGGTGACATGTGACATTTCACTGGGACAAAGAAAAATAGTGGAACATATTGGTAATGTACTAGTAGCACAAAAATGTGATAACCTTTTCTGCTATTTAGAGGAATATTATGGCTCATAAAATGATAGTGAAAATATTACTTCAGATATTCCATCATTCATCTCAAAACCATACAAACTTAATAATTATCTCAAAATCAGTGGCTTAGGCAAAATGCTCTCAAAATTTGCTGCCTGAACATCCATTATCTTCTTCCAAAACTAGACACAATCAAATTGCTTCTTTCAAGAAATAATTCAGTATTTTATATTTTTTGCATTTAGTGAAACCTTACATGAACTATTTGCATAATGATGAACTTAAAATTCCTTATTACAGTTTTCCAAGAAAAAAAAAAGACTTTTCCAAAAGAGTGATGGACTTCTTGTTTACATTAAGGATGGCATTCCTTTCAAATGCAATGTGAGAAAATTGGTATGGAAATAATCTGACAAGAAATTATACACTGTACATAATGTCCAAGAAGCATTTGTATTATGCTGTGTATATAGACCACAGAACAGTCAACCCTTGGTGTACTATATTTCAAAATAAGCTTGAAACTTTGTATATGCAAAGTAAAGAAGTCTGTTTAGTGGGCAACTTCAATTACAATTTGCCTTATGACAAGAATTAAATACTGGATTAAAATCATGAATTCCCTGAATTGTCAACAGCTAGTTCATGAACCCACTGGGTTAATAGAGGTCACCTGAAACACTATTTGATCACATCTATACTAACAATGCTGACTGTGACTGACAATATTATAGAAGTTGCAGTTCCCCAATATTTCATATTGATCATTATCCTATATGCTGTAAACAAAAATTAAGTCAAGAAAGTAAAACTTATCATCACAAATATGTCAGCTATTGAATAATGAACGAAAGAGTCAAGTCAATGATTCAAAAGGCATGGAAAACATACTATTCCACTGAAACATCTAATAATATTACAATAAAGAACCCTAGAAAATGGAAAACCTTCAATAACCTGAGGGGCGAATCTGTCAAAAACCTGACACACACACACACACACACACACACACACACACACACACACACACACACACACAACTCCTGGTATGTAATTTTATTTAATTTTTGTAAATTTTATTCACTGTTGTAAATTATACAAATTATTTTTAAATTTTACCTATGTGAATCTGACTCTTAAAAGCCTACAAATTACACAGGATCTATAAATAGATACTAATGTATGTGTTGATAATTACTAATAATAATCCTAGTAATAAGACTTAATGGTGCCTTTTGATTAATTTCTCATTGGTGGATGGGGTTTGGACTGATCTAGAAGAATTCAGTACCTTTTCATTGGTCAGGCTAGGTTTGATGAATAGGCAATTTTGAGTCAAAATTAGTAGTAAGATTCATCATGTACAGTATGTTGAGAAATATAGTTGCAATAGAAAGTGGATATAAGGAAAACTGAGCAGTCAGATTCATTCCAATTTTTGGAGTCATCCTCGTTTCTTGTGTTCCTGTTGTAAGTCTGCAGATGTGTTTGATGTTGTACTTAGATATTATTCAGTAGGAAAAACATCTTTTGACTTTTAATTGGAATCTGAAAGTGCTCATTATGTGGACTATAATATTATTCTGGAACATTAGTTAATTGATTGACAGAGATCTGGACAATGCCATCTTGACAACGTCACAATCCTGGTCAGACCAGTACATTTCCGGTTTTGAATGTATCTGGAACTGTTCCTTCTTTTGGAATTTCATAGAACTTTGTCAGGATTATTTTTAGATTCACTTCATAATACTTTAAGTTCCTCTTGTGTTTTCATTTATAATTTTTATAATTAAAATATTTGTTGGATTCTATAAAACCTGTTGGTTTGGCTTCATTCTGTTACATTGTTTATGACCATAGACTTGTAACCATGTATTATTGATGAAAATGGTGATGTTTAGCAAGAACCTCTTGAAATTGCAAATGCACTCAATGATTACTTTGTGAATATAAACAAAAAACTAAAAGATTTCACAGCTCAAAAAAGATTCTCCATTCGTTAATTAAATCAGCATATTTCCTCAAAACTTAGTGGAGATGAGTACTTCAAAATACTTAAAACGAGTCCTGAATTCATTTTAAATGAATTAGCCAAACTTAAGTCAGAACAGCTATAAGTATAGATAATAAAAGTGCTAAATTCCTATAACTCTCATCTCAATTAAATGCACCTTCACTTATTTATATCTGCAATCCAAGAATTTCTACAGGTATTTTTTCCATTAAACCGACCAAAGTAATTTCAATACAGATATGAATAACTACAGACCTATGTCAGTTTTATCATCACTTTCAATTATATAATATTAGAAAGACATGTTTGTAATGAATTTAGAAACTACAGTACCTGGAATTTTTTAATTTACTACATTCATGGCAATCTGGCTTCAATGAAGGACATTCATGCCATGCCAAGCTACAATAACTAGAATGGTGGATGACTGGTTAACAGCAATAGATCAAGATAAACTTGAAGACACTACTTCTTGACCTTACCATGGCTTTTGACCTTGTAAGTCACAATATCCTGATTGGACCATTACTCTTTCTGTTGTACATCAATGATGTACAGCTCTGTAGCGTTAAGGTCATGTGCGACACAATAAAGTGGGTGGTATTATAGAAAGGTAGACAGATGTAGCTTTACGATGATACCAAATAATATGGATGTTCTAGTTGCACTACAAAATACAGAGGGAAAAACTTCACTTTTTGGACCCGAGTTTTTTCCAGCCTCAATTCGCCCGAAGCCTTGATCCGGTTTTGTGTCCAGATTTTGGACTTTTTGGCCTCAGATCTAAGACAGACCAGTATGAATTGCACACAGACATGTGAACCTTTGCAAAAAGTAGGATAAGAGGGGCATTTAGAATGAAGAGTGCTCGCGACATGAAAATGATGGGTCTGTTAAGCAAACAAGAAAGTCCAATTTTTACTTTTCTGCTCATACTCAGGCGAAAGAGCCAATGAAAATCTATGTTTCTAACACAAATAGGCATTATATTTACCAAAAATGTCTTCCAAGTCGATGTATTATAATGTATTCAGAAATATCTCCCAAAATCGATGTCCTACTCGCATTTCAGGCGAAAACAACAAAAACCTCCCAGGGTTAATGGGTTAAAGAAGTTAACTCACTGCTTTATCTCGTAAACAGAATAAAATCTTATCTCTGTCAAGAACAGTGTGTGTGTGTGTGTGTGATTTGGATTTTTAATGCAGCTTTAACAAGAACAGAAAAACATTCTAAAATGCACATAACATACCACACCTAAAATGTTGTTCTATGTGGAGTAATAGTGGTAAAGAAAATCAGGATCACTGGAACTTCAAAAAAGAGCAGCAAGAGTTATTTTTGATGCTAACTAGATACACCATCAGCAAATTGTTTTAAAATCCCTAAGTGGCTTCCACTTGCACAGAAAACTCAGTTTCAAAAGGATTTACAAATCTATAAATCCTTAAATGGATTGGCTCCTGACTTTCTAGTTTGGTAAATGTGCATGGTATATAACATTAGTTATTGTACAGAAACCACTGTTCTTTGTTTAGAAAGTGACCTTGACCTTTGAACTATTGAGACTGAAATCAACAGAGATCCTCCTTACCTCAAATATCCCATGTGCAAGCCATCCACAAAGTTTGGTAACAGTGGAGTAAAGTCAATGAGCAAAAATGAAACTGGTAACAGATCTCTCTCTCTCTCACTCTCTCTCACTCTCACACACACATACACACACCCAAGTTACTGCTCAAAAATACAATATTCTTTTAATACAGCATCATTGATACAATATTCATTTTTTATATAAAATTCAAAAGTAGGCTGCCACATACATTAGCATGCTTTTTGACAACTTGGCCTCAAGTGACTGACATGCACCATGAAACAAACTGCTGGTTTGCAATACAAATACTGTATGCAACTTGCTTTTGAATAAATAAGAGCTGAAAGAAAGATCTCTGCAGTATCATATCAATTTTAATTTTTGATGAACAAATAAGAGTAAACACATTTAACTTGCTTTCCAGAAGTAACCTATAATCCAATTTCAATGAAATGTAAATGACATATTGGGAATCCAAAAGTCAGATTATTTTAAAATATGACATTACTACCATCAGCATACAAACTTATCAAAAATCACACATATAATGATAAAGTAGGTTTTCAAAAAATGAAAGTGGAATAATGCTTCATGTACAATAAAAAAAAATCTTACATGTCAAATTCTTCGTCTTCTAAAAATGAATCTGATGAACTGCTGAAACTGAGAGACCTGGACACAAAACTTGTTTGCACTGTCTTTCTTTCTCTGCAATAGAAAGCAATCAACAGTAATTAGTAAATATTAAGTTGACTATAAAACATCCTACTCACCCTCTATCTTTGTTGGGTACTTCAAGCGAGCCAACTCCTGGTGCTAAATAAAAAGAACTAAGTCATTTAATTCCTGTACTTTGTTGTCAATGAAAGTCATCTAGACAGGTATAAGTACATAGTACAATGACAAACATGATTTTAAAAAATCACATAAAAGTTCAATTATCAAACCTTGCAAAAATCTTCATTTTTTTCTACATGAGTCAATCTTTTAATTTCTTGTAATTTCCCAGCAAATATTCAGAATTGTTTTCCTCAAGAGACAAGAGATAACACTGAATTTTTCAAACAACTTTATTCCATTTTTAAATACATATAGTTATGAATATTATAGAATTTATCTTGACATCACAAATGTACCTGAAAAATACAGACCTAAACTGTCTAACATGCTTTCCAAGTTTTAAATAGTGTTAATGTTTGCAACTGCAGTAGCAATGAACAATGGATAAAATGACAATCATCTCTCAAGAGAAGGATGTCCAGATTCAGATAACTTGTACACTTAAAGCCCTGGTGCAAAATCACTTAACAGAACAAACCACTCTGTATTCACAGCCTTCTACTTTATCAAGAACCCACCAAACTAGAACATCTACCTTTTTGGTCAATTTAAGAAAGAAATGTCAGCTCTAATTTTTTGCCACTGAGAACTAATTTCTTAACTAATTTTGTTTACACTGCAAAATATAGCAGGAGGAGGAAAAAAATAATAATAATAATAATAATAATAATAATAATAATAATAATAATAATAATAATAATAATAATAATAACGAGGACTTTATACAGCACCTAATCTTTAGAAGCTCTAAGCGCTTTACAACATTTGACAATGCTTGTAAAGAATAAAAAAATATCTAATGAAATGATTGTAAAAATAAAAACAAACACCACAAAAATTAGAAACAGAAAAAAGATGCTGTAAATTTTTATCTCTATCTTACTTGACCAAGTAGGACTTGAACCATAGTAAGGCCATATATCATAAATGCCAAATATATGCTGGAGAAGGTGAAGTAATATATCATGGTCTATAGTGTATAAATCACAACCATAACAATAGTCTGCTATGCATGTTGCAACATATGTGGTGCATTCCAATGAAATTCAAAAAGTTCATATGTATTTCAACTACATCTTAGGCTATTTCTCAAATTAACAGAAATGGCCAAGCAATGTTCTGATTAGATGCCACTTGCATTAACAGGTCAAATTTCTTTGTCAACTTTGAACTAGTACACTGAAAATTTTACTATCCATGCTGAATCTTTACTGGTCAATCCAATAAATGCTGAATGGCAGAAACTAGCCATCAAAATACTGAAAGAAAAACACTAGTCTAGCAGGAAATTTACTAGATTTGGTACAGTGGATTATGGCAAATTTTGAGCTCTGAACTGAGACTTTTAGAACCTGAGGGAATATTCTGCCCATTATTTTTTACTTATATTACTACTTTGCCCAGAAGAGGAAAAAATTAGAAAAGAAATAAAGACAGAAAGGATAAAATAATCAAAGAAATACAAACAAGCTGTTCTCAAACCAATACACCAAGTGGGAATGGAACTAATCTAAGCTGGCCAAGACAATATAGTTTGTTTTAGTTCCCAAATCCTTAGACATGGTTATGTGACAGTGCTACAAAAAGGCAATCAAATCACAATGGGAGAAATATCTAAACAGATATTATATAAGAACTGAAACCATGAATGTCTAGAGCAATCATCAGAGAAATTCACAGCTGCCTGAAGGATTCTGAAAATGAAATGAGGATGCATTGCTCATAGATGTAACACCAAAATTTTAATAATTATGTATACTGAACTTTGAAAATCTGGGACAGCAAACGTTCAAAGATCTTTAAGCATGCAATACTAATATCCAAATGTATGATTTTAGACTGCAGTAATTAGACAAGCAAACCTTAGCATCATCATCTTCGAAAATAATATAAGCGACTCCACAAATATAATTAAACTTATCTGTGTTGCAAAAACTCTAAAAGTACTTAACTTTTAAGTTCACTGTTGGTTACTGTAATGTATATTTAATTTGCAATTGTTAAGTTTTTTCTTCACGATTGTAAGTTATAACTGAATTTTTGTACTTGATATTATCCAGAAACAAGTGCATGTTGTACCTGACCAGTAAATTTTTATTTTTGTAAACAAATAATACATAGCTAAATATTTTCTCTATGAATGTTGGTTAAATATTAGGATCATCTATCTACATGTATGGAAGTAAACATATTTTTTCAGGTCTGGTTACTGGAATTCAGCTATAAAAATACCAAGCCTGCCTGAAATTTACCACATTCTATATTATAATTTTAGTGACAAAATCTTCTACAATAAAAGTTTCCATTAAGTAGATTTTTTAAAAATAGAAATCACTAATTGTGACCGAGGTCAAGTAGAGGGATTTATAATCGTTTATTCATTACTGCTTAAATATCTTTAGGCACAATTAGTCTTTTTGTTGTGTTAGTATTTGATCTTAGAAATATTTATTTAAATTAATATTTTCTGGAATTACAAAGAGCTAAATAATTCTTGGACAGAGAAATTAACTTGGAATATAGTCAATTCAAACAAGGATAACCAAGATTATATTTTTGTGATATGTCAAAAGACTGTTGTCAAGCCACTGGTACATTAGTACATTATAGACTACAGGCACATCAAATCCTTCGGCACTCTATCTTACTTGGAATACCACTAGAATTTAATCAGAACTTTATTCATTAGGACTGGTGATAAAACTGCTTCACTATTGGGATTTAATTCGCATTTCTTTTAAGTTCATTTAAATTTTCACTTTGTATTCTACAAAAAAAAATTATTTGTTAAATTTAACAAAACTTGTTGGTTTTGGCTCCTATCTATTACTTTGTCTAAGATCAAACAGTCATAATAGTTACTTAAAATTTTCAAATTTGCACCTAAGTTTAATTTCCAGAAGCCTACATTTTATACAAATTTAGCAATGCTTGTATATTTGTAAAATTTAGATGTATACAAACAAGTCTCAAATTATGCTTATTGACAATAAACAAATTGCAAAAATCTGCAAACTGATGCAATCCAATAAATCAGCCAGAAACTACCTATTTTTACCTTAACTGTAAAAAGACACTGCTTAGTTTGTTTTTCATGAATACATGTAGTTTATTTTTAAATAAAATCTCTTTGCTCTATTTCAAGTAAAATGTTTCTTTTTGGAGTCACAATTAACCACTCTATTACAATTAACTACACTAATCGGTCTTCAGAATACCACAAAGAATCATAACTGACATTGATAACATGTGATTTATGCATGATTTAGATTTTTAACATTGCTTTAAAAATTTTAATCATCGCTAGGATGTCTGCAGTGTGTCAGGTTTTAGTGATGTTTAGCACTTGTGCATCAAGCCACAGACATGCTGCATGATGTCCCACCCAGCCATATTATCATGAACCAGGCTGACCAGTCCTAACACTAACTTCTTAATGCTGAGAGCCAATCATGGCAACCGCTAGTACCATTTTTTACAAGCCTTTGGTATGAGTTAGCTGGGTTTTGAACCCATAGCCTACTGCATCCGAGACAGGTGCTCTAACCACATTCCTATATATCCTTACATATATGTAAGTACACTGCTTGTGTGTTAGTTTTAAATTTGATTTTTTTTATTTCATTATATTTTATTGAAGTGATAATTTTCATTGGATTTAAATTTTGTTTAAGACAATCCACTTAACTTAATTAGAATGTCATAGTTACTACATCATTATTTTTAGCTGACCTTGGTTTGCAAATTTGTAAACACTAAGTGGAAATGATTGGCTATTTCCAAGGTCAGGTCCAGCCCATGTGTAAACAGCTTTTCTAATATTCATTTCTAGCCTGAAAATCTGATTTTTTTAGATAGGGCTATTTAAAGCTATGTGACAAATGACATTCTTTTTTCTTGCGATCTTCAAGTTGGAAATCACATAGCCTGTCATGTGAAATATCATCGGTGTTATTTATGTGCTCAATTTTTCAGTATGCTTTTAAAAGTTGTAAACAATGTCTTATTTTCAAGTTGAAAAATGTTATATGTTTATTATCAACACATTTTGTATGTGTATAAAAATTATTTTATTCATACCCATTCTATTCATAGTTGTAGTATATGTGTGTTTTGAGTGAGGTAAATGCTGTGTGTTTTGGCCATATGACTTGAAAAGCACAGCAGAAGCTATTCATTGTAATTAATCTTAACTGACAGCAGTAACAATATTAGAGTCTTGTAACTGCAAGTTGGTAAAAATGCTTAATAAACTACTACTTAAGTATTTAGTTTTCTACATGTTTTATGTAAAATTGCTGCCAACAAGATTTCTATTTTTCTTTGAAACAACCCCTAATACATTTACTTAGGAAGAAATGCACTAGTAATTTCAAACCATACTTTTTGTCTTATTTCCATGTTCATGTTGAAACAAATATTGTATTTTTAATAGACAACATAGAGAATTACTAAAGTAGAGAAATATATTTTAAATGTGGAGGTTCATGTTATATTTTGTATCTTGGCTCTGATTTATGTTATTCCATCCATTTAATTTCACATTTTATTTTATTGTTCGCTTGATTCAGGCAATAACACTATGATCAATCATCTCCTAAACAGTGGCATCGCTAGGGTTGGTGTCACCCAGTGCTGTAAACTCACGGTATCACCCCTCGAAATTTCAACCACAGATTCATTCTTATTTATTCAGCATGTAATAAGTCAACAGTATCAAAATGACAAGAACAAAAAACAAGTTACCTGAAGGTCAGTGTGCACAAGCATTAAAGAACTATAACAACATTAAGTTATAGATATAATACATTCTTTAAAATGCCTGCACTGTAAAATTTGCAATTTTTCATTTGGTGTCACCCCTCTGAGATGGTGTCAACCAGTGCGGTCCGAACCCCTCGCACCCGATTAGCTACGACACTGCTCCTAAATAATAACAAAAGCGTAGCATGTTTTTGATCATGTTATTTCACCCCAAGCCCTGACAGACCAGTCAAGTGACGTAGCTGTCACTTTTGAAACCTACAATTTTTAGGTGCAGCAAAGATCATCCCTCTAAGGAAGATGTGACACACTACCCTGAGATAAGCAATCTACTTCCTTCCTAACAGAAGGCAACATCAAACTACTGAGAAAGTTAAGAGTGTTTGACTTTTTCTTCCCTTTTGGGTGGAGAGATAGTCCTTGAATATTCACACCCTCTTACTGGAGGACCTTATCCATTTCCAGAGGGCCTACAGAGCAGGGTTCAAGCTAGATTTAAGAAAGAAGCCAATTCTCCTTTAGGGCTGTGTATGGAGAAGCAAAAGCTAACAAGGAGAAGTGGAATTCAAGCAGAGCAAGAAATACACATATTTTAATTTATTTGACTTTATGTCCTCTGTTTCTCAGTATGTATTTAACATTGTTTTTCAGCAATATTTATTTTAAAGTTGAAAAATTTGTGTTGTATGTATAAGCATATTTTGCATGTATATGAAAATATTAAATTCATACCCATTATAGTCATATTTTAAAGTGTGTATGTGTATTTTGGCCATAAAACTTTACAAAAAAGCAGTTTCTACTTAGACCAACAAAAAGGTCTCCGCTTTTTTCTTCTTCTAACAGCTGTCATATAAAAAAAAATGGAGACCATACTTGTTGGTCTAAGTATAAACTATACATTGTAATTAATTTTTATTTACAGGAGTAACTTAAATTTATATACAAATCATGTATCTAATAAAAAGTATTGCTCCTGTGGTGAAATTTAGAATGCAAAACACTTTCTTCTAGGCTGTTCCAAAAATCTGAATCTTTGAGATCAAATCCTAAACACAGCCCTTTTCACTCTTATGGCATCAAGCTCTTTGATGTTATATTTTCTTTCTTCTGTTGGGGAGATGGTACAAACATGCTGATGCTTTCTACTGAATCCTACAAGTTAGATGTTTGTAATAGCATTTGACAAAGTCTCTTAAATATTTTATGGCTTAAACTGATACCAACTTGCAGTCTTGTAATTACAAGTAGGTAAAATTGCTTAATCACTAATGCTGAAAGTTCACTATAAAATGGCATTTGAAATAATTCCTAAACTGTTTTACAACAAACCAGTGACTTCATATCATAATGTTCATCCTATTATCATTGTTCTCAACAAAATATCACTGTAAGTATTCATAGACAACATAGTGAAGCATTAAAGTTGATATATGAATGAAGCTAGACCCTTCTTTCCAACTGACTTGACTCAACAAAGAACATGTATGACACCTTGCATAATTCAAGTGCATCTGTTTTTAGAATAAGTAATTTTCTTATACAAAAACCACTTACTTTCCAGCTTCATTACAACAATCCACAGACAGGATTGCAAATTTATAGTGTAACATTTGTCTATGTACATGTTGTATCCAGGTAATGAATTATTTAAATAATAATTTGCTTCACATTTTTTTTTTTATTTTCACAAAAATGAATCATGTCATAAACAATCTTGACCTAAGAAGTTACAGGGCTTTTCAAATTCCACAATATAGCATTGTTTGATGACCATATAGATTATGGCCCCCTAATGTTTACATGCACACTCATTATCATTGCTCTTTGTGTCCATTTTCAGATTTGTTATTTCAATGTCAGATAATGATAGCTCTGATGACAAAACTGTATGTTTCTCTCCAGCAATTAAGCCTTCACCTAAGTACTTGCAATACCTGCAAACTGGGCAAGGGTCACATCATCATCATCAGTCATCATCGACATCACCCATGTCATCCTCAACATCATGTATACTTTCTTTGAAATAAGCGGAAGAGATGTTTTCATCAGAAATTTCAGTATGTTGCCCTTATTGAATCAGTGTGGGAGGGGAGGCAAGGGTCACATCATCATCTTCGGTTTCATCATCAACATCACCCATGTCATCATCAACATCATGTACACTTTGTTTGAAATGAGTGGAAGGGGTGTTTTCATCAGAAATGTCAATAAGTGACCTTTATTGTATCAGTGTGTGTGTGTGTGTGTGTGTGTGTGTGTGTGTGTGTGTGTGAACTGTGGTATTTTTTTTATGCCGGTTTGTAGTAGTGAGGTATTTTCATTGTCGACTGTAGTAGCCTAGATTGAAAAGTACTATAATAGATTGTGGTGAACTAGTTTCTAAATAATCACCAACTTTCTTTATGCTCTATCCACGTTACTCTTTATAAATGTGCCTAATGCCATACCGTAGAAATGAAGAGTTTATATCCAACCAGTGGCTACTAATCATATGAATAATGTGCAATAAATTATTTCAGTCCTTAAAGCATCGTTTGTAAACTTACTTTATCGTCGTACCAGGGGACCGATATCTATTGTAAACAAAGCCTACTTCCGATGCTTTACGGAACATGGCATCTACGAAGGAAATCCTTCCACTTTAAAACTGTAGTTCAGAAACTGGCCTATTGAGCACTTGTAACTCCAATTGGCAATAGCGCAGTCATTACAGTATACATTAATGTATTCACGAATCCGGCACATTCAACAACATAGGCTATTTTGAACTAGGTCTAATCAAGGTAAGACCGTGTAGCGGCGTCTCTGATTGGTGGTTTTTTTTTTTTTTTTTTTTTTTTTTTTTTTTGTGTGGAGATTCATGGTTCAGTTATTTGCGCTCAATACAATCAACATTACCAGTGGAATACGTCGTCGTTAAATGCCTGGAGAGGGGTATTTAAAGCCATTACATTGTGTAACTATATATATATATATATATATATATATATATATATATATATATATATATATATATATATATATATATATATATATAGTATGTATGTACGTATGTATGTATGTATGTATGTATGTATGTATGTATGTATGTATGTATATATATATATATATATATATATATATATATATATATATATATATATATATATATATATATATATATATATAATGGGTAAACAATATATTTTTAGTTTATGCTCAGTTGATTCATCCATATGTTAGAAACTCCTAGCATGAAAAAACTTTTAAAAAACTGACAAAATTAAAAAAATTAAAAAATAAATACTCAAACTAATCAATTCTGTTTATTTTTTTTATTGTATTTTACATTGTATACCATTTAAAGAAAGCTATTAACAAATACATTTGTTTTCCAAAATACCTATTCAAAATATTATATAACAGCTAGGAATTGCAGCACAGACAAAAAAGAATAAAATGAAACAGAAAAAGAAACTAAAATGTAAATTAAAAAAAATGAAAATCATTGTAGTTCCATTTTACATACAAATTTAAAGACAAAAACAAAACTCTAAATATTGGAAATAACCACATCAGAATTTTATTATAACCCTTTATTTAACTCAAGTAGGGTGGTCCAATATCTTCAACACTGCAAGCCACAAATAAATGAGCAGCAGACCACATCTGGCCCACAGGATTATAGTTGGACCACTCCCAACTAAGATGAAAATTCAGATCTTCATAATTATGGTAATTATTGAGTTTAAAATCAGCTATATATTTTTCCATGTCTTAAAAGAACCAGTTTCGGTTATTTCAATGGTACCTTTAATCCAGAGTTTACATCAGACATTAATTTATGTTTATTATTTTTTTTATTATTATTATGACTTTATTTAAAGAGGATAACTCAATTAGCTAAGAACTAATCTACCATGAGGCCCTTATTTAAAGGAATTTACTTTTTTTTTTTTTGCTGCATCTCTGAAGCCACTGTATATACTAGGTTTGGAAAAAGGAAATAGAGAAGGCATTTCTAATCTCAACTGGAGTACTATTCCAGAGCAAAGTTCCAGAGTAATGAAAACTTTTTTTTAAAATAATTCCTTATTTGGTTTTGGAATTTTGTAATGTTTGGTAGACACTGATCGCAGGTGGGGAGTATTTCCGGGCAGCCTATACTTGAATAGTGATTGTAAATATTCAGGAGCACTATTATTGGCTATCCTGTACATTAATTTGGCTTTTCTTAAACAGATTCGATCTTTAATAGGTAATTTTTTTAACTTACCAGCTAAATTTTCCTTGCTTTCTTTCTGGATTGATATTAACTCAAAAGTTTTTTTTTGGAGATGTGCCAGCTTTGCTAAGTTTTTATCATTTGAATTACCCCATACTATATAACATTAGTCTAAATAGGATTGTATGTAACTGTTATAAAATAGTTTTCTGTGCTTATCCGGGAGAAAGAGTTTTATCCTACTGAGAAGCCATAAACTTGAATTGACTTTTTTACTGATATGTTTGATATGTTCAGTCCATGATAGGTTATTATCTACCAAAACACCAAGAAGGCTATCATGACAGACCATTTGCAACCTTTTATCCTTCCATGTCAGACATAGTTAATCACTATCAAGTTTTGTTCTTTTGTTCCATGTTGAGATAAGTAATATTTTAGTTTTACCAGTATTAACCACCTAGCCATTGCATGTGCACCAGTTGTCCAGTTTCTTTACGGCATTCTGTAGAGAAATTGAGTTCTTGCTTTGTGTTTAGGCTGTCTGACAATGTTGTGTCATCTGCATAGAGATCTGTAGATGATACTAAGTCCTATAGTACAAGTGATAGGTCATTAATAAAAAAAAAAAAAAACAGTAACAGACTCAGAATTGAGCCTTGTGGTACTCCAAATCTAATTGTTCCAGGTTCGGACAGAACATTATTTATATAAACATATTGTGTTCTCTCACTTAAGTTTGAAGCAAACCATCTAACTGTGCTTTTATCACATTGGTAGATTTTTCAGTTTCTTCAAAAGGATTTCATGATCCACCATGTCAAAAGTTTTCCTGATATCTACAAATACAGAACCTATTATTGTACCTTGGTCAAGTGCTTGAAGCCATTTATCTGTAAGGGAGATCAAGGTAGTCTCACATGAATGTTTCTGTCTAAAGCGTGATTGATTAGGGTGTAACAGAAAATGTTTGGTTAAATATGATATGATTGAATCTTGGACATGCTTTTCAATCAATTTTGACAAGTTTGGTAGTATTGAGATTGGCCGGTAGTTATCAGCATCATCCTTAGGACCAGATTTGTGAATATGGGTTACTTTTGCAGTTTTCCATATTTTTGGGACAGATGAGGATGCAATACTTAAATTGATTATGAATGTTATGCTATCTACAATAGCAGAGGCAGAAGATTTAATGAGTTATGGACCAATCTGATCAAAAACTGTAGCTTTCTTAGTATCAAGTTCACTGAGACATTTCTAAACAAAGTTTTTTATACTGGTGGGATAGAGAAACATGCCTCCTTAGAGATTTTGCTGCCGCAGAACTTTTTCAGTTCATTAAAGTTGTTTTCAATCACTGGTTCTTTTAGCTTTATGGTAATGTTGATGAAAAAAAAAATCACTAAAAACATTTGCAATGTCATTGTCATCAGTGACTATGGTGTTATTCACCAGAAGTGAGTGAATTTTATTTATCTGATTTTTGTGTTCCTCCAGTGAGTTCATTGAAGACTTTCCAAATGCAGCTTTTGTCGCTCTTTTTGTTTTCAAGCAATGATTAATAATAATTTTGTTTAGCTTTTTTAATCATACTTGTTATTTTATTTCTCCATACTTTATATTGAGTATGGTTTTCCATAGCCTTGAATTGGTCTCTTGTTTTCATGGCATCAAGGATTTCAGTTGTAAGCCAATTAGGTTGGATTTCATTCTTTACTCGATGTACATTCAGTAGTGCATGCTTAGAGACTACATCCATAAATAAGTCAGTCCACACCCTCAGAGCTTCATCTATGTCATCCAACTTTTGGATCATACTGCATGGAACTTTATATAGGTCATTGTGAAATTGTTCTTTATTAAAAATTTTAAATGATCTGTAAGTGTTAGTTTTGTGTATATTTTTCTGATTTCTCTTGGATTTAACTTTTCTTGTCAAAAAAGTAGGAAAAAAGTATATATATATATATATATATATATATATATATATATATATATATATATATATATATATATATATATATATATATATATATATGAACTATTAAACTACTCAAGCAGCTACCTTTTACAACCAATTTTAAACCATTAAATATTATATTTTGAATATATATCATTCTTGTAGCCTAATACAAGTCCATTCTCCCTGTCTATGCAAATGATTGCTAACAGACTCATGATGGTACTTTCCTTTAGCAGTTACATGTGTGGACTAAAGCTGTACATCCTTGAAAACTACCTTTGATTGTGCTACAAGTATATTTTCTTAAAATAAGAAACAGAAAAGATTGAAAGACAACCAGCTTTGTAAAATTCAACAACTACTTTATTTCCTTAGAATACAAAGTGAAAATGAGAAAAAAAAAGATTTTACAGTATTGTCAATTAAATCCCCAAATAATACAAAATTATATCAGACAAAAGCCCTAGTGTTGATGTGCCAACAGTCTTTTGTTGGATCACAGAAATGTAATTCCAGGTTTGAATACACTGTAAATTCAAGTGTATGTCTCTATCCAATTTTATTATCTGAGTTCTTTTATATTTCCAGACATAATATCACTGGAATTTGATAATTTCAGCAAAAAAAGATTCCAGTCAAAAACTACTGGTCGCAACATATAATATACAACTTGAAAGTGCTAGATGTTAAAACACAAATAACCAAGTACTGTTAGTTGAAAGATTATACAATTCATAACTTCACCTCAGGTCATAATTAGCATTTTCTATAAAAAAAAAAGAAACAACATAACCTAATGGAAAATAAATTTATACAATGATCCTGATGTTTACAAAACAATAACCTGGATTATGTATTATTCAATTAGGAAATTGCAAAACCTTTACCCAAATAAACATATTTACCTCTTCTATTAATATTACTGATTTTAAGCTAATACATACAGATATTAATTTAGCTATATATTAGTTGTTTGGAATGAATAAAATGAAAAAAAGTCAATCTGAGTCAAGCAAGAATGAACTCATTTTTGGACTAGGTCAAGTCCAACATACAATGTTACATTACAATAGCATGTAATAAACTTATATGTGAATTAACACACAATTAAACTAAATATATGTAACAACTGGACAAATTTGTTAACGAAAATATCAGTATTAACAACCTTTATGTTTGCAGAACACAGATGTCACATAATCTAATAATACATATGTCAAGATCAATCAGGCCTAAAATATGTTGGGTGTTTTGTCTGTTTTGTTTATTATGGGTATCGTTTTCTCAAGCATTATATTGAGTCATAAAGCCAATATGACATAAAGTGTTATCTGTTGCTTATGTGTACTGTACAGTATATCGGGAATATGGATGGGTGGAGATTTAAGATTTAAAAATCCTGGGAATGTGATTCAAAATAAAAAAAAAATTTATTACTTCAATAACTTAAAGGAAACGGAATAATTTTGTTTATTACAAAAAAATCCAAAAGTAACATATTTTATGCTATTATGAGAAAAGCACTGTTATGAGAAATAGAGCACTGGTCAATTGTTGGAGCAATAATTTTTGAGTGGTTTTGAAAAACATTAAAGAGGAAAACAATAAAAACTTGCCAGAATCAAATGGAAAATCTTCCTAATTAATACACTTCATTTCTTGCATTCTACCATCTTTATCTTCTTTTCAGAGCGGATCTTCGTTTTGGATATCAAATGCAGACGAATGTTTACTTCGTTTTGAAAGTGCTTCCGAACGCATGACGTCAACAAAACGTGTGCACACTTTCACCCTCCGTCTATTAGTCTGGTTCCCAGCACATAGGTGGCATTCACCAGTTATTATGTACTTTTGAGAGAGTGATGTACGAAAGGTGAAGTTGTTTGCATTTCAAACATGCACAGTGTATAGAACGTTGACATACCTATATACCATTTTCATGTAACGTGGCCGAAATTTCTTTGGATATTGTACTTTTGGAAATTTTAAATGGTCTTAACTAAATGATGCTAACTAAAATGACTGCTCCCTTGTGTTCCAAAAATCAACCTGAATTTGTCTAAAGTACACTATCCTTGGCAGCTATTAAAATAGTGGAAATGAATTTTGCCAAACTAGATAATACCAGCTTCTAAAAGTGCAATGACTGAACTACCAACTACATAAAATGTAAAAAAAAAAAAAAGTTATCGGCTCTTTTTTTTTTTTTTTTTTTTATAATTTACCTCTGCAGTTCAGTGAAACTGAAAGTGAAACTGTGCAAGTAGAGCTAGCACTTTTTTTTAAAAATGCACATCTGGAGTAAGGTCAAACTGTATACACTTTAACCCATATTACACCCATCAATCATGCACCAAAATAAAGGGAATCAAAGGTTCTTTGAACAATACCTAATATATATTTATATACAAAATCTTTTTTAAATAGCCAGTATATCTTGTGAGGAAACCCGGGGAAATTCCGGTTCAGTACCCAATGTAGTCCCAGTCTATTTTTCATATCTTTTTTTTTTCTCCCATCTGTCTCCGTTTGGTGGTAATACTATAGTTAGATTTTGGCATTCTTGGTAAAGATTTAAAGGCAATTGCTTATTCGTTAGAATGTGAGCTTATGGTGTGGTTGTCTGCGTGTATTTCAGTGACAGTGCATAGTGAGTAATAAGGCCATGGTTGATGATTCGGAAGTAAAATATATGTTCCGTTGCATGGTGTTTTGTTTACAATTTAGCCTCTCCAAAAAAATGCAGGTCAACTCTTGACAAGAACTTCACCGTAAAGTCAAGTTTGAAGGTATTTTGGATTAACAAATGACTTATATTGATTGTCACACAGTGGAAAGTTCAGTACTGAGAAACAAATGTAGCGACTATATAGTAAAATGATTTGTGTTCTATGGCCAACTGAATAATTCTCGAGCCCAACTGTTCCATGTAGTTTCCAATCCCATAAGACATAAATAAACATGAAAGAATAATAATAATAATAATAATAATAATAATAATAATAATAATAATAATAATAATAATAATAATAATAATAATATAAACTACGAAGATTGCATGTTGTTAAGCTCTTCAATTTCGGAAGAATAACAAAATGTTTTATGTAGATCGCAGTCTCTTAAAGTCGTAATAAAAATTATCGGTTTTGAGAAAACACGGGAAATTGTGAAGCTTAATTTACTCACAGAGTGGCACTCTAAAGTATCGAATTTTGCATAGCTTTTTAAGATTTATAGAAAAGACTTTTCCAAGTTTTCATAACTGGTTATACTGACTAATTAAAACATATTTTGTTCAAAACGTTTGAAAGCATTTATTTTGGTGTATGATTGATGGATATTGGGCATTTTGAATATACAGATTGGCCTTACTTCAGATGTGCATCTATAAAAAAAAATGCTAGCTCCGCTTGTTTTTTTTTTCATCAGGATTTCAGAGGTTGTTGTTCCTATTAATGGGTTTAGCGCCATTTTTCAGCACAAGATAGGCTATACATGGCGGCAAGAATAAATGGTGGCGGAAGAACCCAGGTGTCTCATAGATCTTGCGAGAAGTACATCTCTTTTTTATTATTCCCATTTCAATAAAATTACAAGAGAAAGTGAAGAAAAAAAAATTCGGAGACCACACACTCTTCCCGATTTGTGCAGAATGGATTATAAACCATATCGACGGCACTTGGAGCGAAGATGACTTTCAGCGTTTCGAGAACTACAATCGATAAGCTACATAAATCTTTCAATTTTTCGAGATACCATGGGCAATTTCTTCTGAACAAGGCAACGAGTGCCCCAAAGTCACCATGAACGGAGCTAAAGTCATCTACATCAAAAAAGAGCGGCTCGTATCGTTGCTTACAATTTACCTATCATACATATACTACTGTTGTACATGTATGATAGGTAAATTGTAAGCAACGATACGAGCCCCTGTGCATGAAAGTTGGACAGGAACAATTTAAAATTTAATTGGTTAGGCCTTTTAGTAGAATACCTAAATGTTAATAGTGACAGAAATTACCAAAGGTTATTTCCACAAGTTTTCTATACCTAAGCAAATCAACACACACACACACACACACACACACACACACACACACACACACACACACACACACAAAGCCAACAAGCTTTGTATATTTTAACAAAACAATTTATTTCCCTAGACAACAATGTAAAATTGGTAAGTAGGGCTTACAGTTTGTGAATATAATCCAAAATTCGATCCTAAGAATGAAAACAATTCCTATCACTAAATAGTCCTATTAAAATCCATATTCTTTACACATAGTGATCACGCAAGGAAAGTATGCCCCTCATACTGACCAATCATTTTAACTTCCTTTTAACGCTTGCCAGCCCAAGACGAACTAGGTTAACAAAAATTAAATCTCCCGTAATACTTTTTCGTCTTAAATAAACAGCATTTATTACAAGAAAATATGTCATTACTGAAAAAGAATGCCGAATCCGAGAAAAATATTTATTGCAATGAAACAAAAACGAACTAAAAATAATTTTAAATCTTGCACGCAAGCAAAGTAATTTAATCACACACACACACACACACACACACACACATTCATATTCATATTCGTATAGGCTAGTTCAAAAGTAAAAAAAAAAGAGCAAAGAGTGAAGACAACAAGCTTTGTAAATTTTAACAAAATGATTTATTTCCCTGATAAAGGTAAAAATGTGAAAAAAAGACTTACAATTTGTGAAAATAATCGAAAAATCAATCCTAGAATTGAAAAATATAAGTCCTTACAATAAACAGTTCTAATTGAATCCAGGTTAACATCTCGATGATGTTCCAATATGGAAGAAGATGACGTCAGGTGATGGCAACAGCTCCTCGTTGAATTTTGTTAATCAAGAATAATATTCCGGCTTTATAATTCAAAATGATTTCTCCTTAATGTCTTTGTTACATAAAATTTATACAGAAAATCACTTGTTTTCCAGAGAATATAAATTATTAATTCAAAAAGAAAAAAAAATGCTCCGGTGCCCTAGTGGTTTGAGCGTCTGCCTTGGATGCGGGAGGTCGCGGGTTCGATCCCCGGCCGAGTCATAACAAAGACTTACTAAAATTGTACTAATATGTGCCTTGCTGGGCGCGCAGCATTAAAAGGATATTGTTAGGACTTGTCGGCCTGGTGTCAGGATGATGTGGTTGGGTGGGACATGATGATGCTACATGTTTGAGGCATGATGCCGCAGTGCTAGACATCACTATATAAACTGACTCACTGCAGACATCGTAGCGATATGACTGAGAAATGTTTAAATCTACGTTAAACATCTAAATCACATACACACACAAATCCCCCAAAACACTTCAAAACAAACTGACATCAACAAATTAAAAAAAAAATACATCTTGAGCTCTAACGGTGTAAAAATACGTTTGAAAAATCTTCTAGAAAATGTCTGCTTTAACCCACGATTTTAGATCACACGGTGGCTCACGTGACGGGGCTACGTGATCACTAATTTGAGCAGTGCAACAAAAAAAAATGCCATTAATCATGCAGCCTAGAATAACATTGCTAGATAGTGACGTATGTAAGGTGAAGTTATTTGCATTTAAAACATGCACAGTGTTGGTATACCTCTGTGCTGCTTTGATGTAATGTGGCTGACATTTCTTTCGATATTGTACTTTTGGAAATTGTAAAATGATCTTAGCACACTGCTCACTATAATGACTTTACAATTTACCTCTGAATTTCAGGAAGTGACAATAATCAATGGAGCTTGCACTTTTTTAAAAGGTGCACATCCAGAGGCGTAGCTATGATATTTTGCGCCCGGGGACGAACTATAAAATTGGCGCCCCAGCCCGCTCCCCGTTTAATCACATTTTTCTATTTTACTTATTATAATGTAACGTTGTAAGCCTCATTTTGGCGCCCTGTATATTGGCGCCCGGGGACATATGTACCCCTCTGCCCCACCCTAGCTACGCCTCTGTGCACATCTGGAGTAAGGTCAAGCTGCATACTCTATAACCCATATTACACCCATCAATCATACATCAAAATAAAGGTAATTAAAGACTCTCTGAACAATACCTAAAAATACAAGGTCTTTTTTAAATAGCAAGTATAACTAGTTAGGAGACCTGGGGGAATTCTTTTTCTTTAAAATTTTAACCCTCCATATGTAAAATACGAAACTGTAGAGCTCCACCCTAAGAAACAGATTCTTACGCTAGAAATAAATTAAAAAAAGAAAGACTGTTTACAACTTGGATAAAACGTGGGCCGAACATGACCTTGGTAATAGCCAATAATTTTCGCTTAGTGTTTACAAAACGTCTCAACCAAAGTGAGCTGAAAATAGTGATAAAGTAACATTTTGGGTTCTGATCAGGTGAAGACAAAAGACAAATTCTTTTTTTTTTTTTAAATAATATCAATTCTCACGAAAATAATTATTACAATAAAATTTAATGACACAAAAATGAAATAAAAAAGAATTAAAAACTAACACACAGGCAATTTACTTATATATTCGTATGTATGTATGTATGTATGTATGTATGTATGTATGTATGTATGTATGTATGTATGTATGTATGTATGTATGTATATATATATATATATAGAGAGAGAGAGAGAGAGAGAGAGAGAGAGAGAGAGAGAGAGAGAGAGAGAGAGAGAGAGAGAGAGAGAGAGAGAGAGAGAGAGAGAGAGAGATCGCACTATTATCCAAACAGTTAGGAATTCCTTGCTCGAATTATACGTACGCGGATGACACTCAAACTTCTTATGCCTATTTCCTCATCAATATAAAGCCTACCACTCCAACTTATATGAGAATACGTACCAATCTGTTTCACGACGGTTGCCAAGAAAGAAGGCATGTAATTTACATATCCCTTTTGGCGTCTTTCAACAAAAATTTATAAAGAACTTCTTACACATCTTTTCTTTCAAACAGTAACCGCCATGACCTCCTTTCAGTCTCATGTTCCAGGCAAATTAATTTGTGAACAGTATGGCATAAGTTGCGAAAAATATGTACATGTCCGTACCCATTCGTTAGAAACCATTTTCAAAGAAGTTTTACGATGGTTTTCTTTGTACAGCACGTCACTTATTTGAAGGCATTATTCACATCCCTCATCAAACCGAACGCTCCTTTTTGGGGGAAAACATATAATGGCATTGTCAAAACTCTCAGATCGAAGAACAGATAGTCAAACCAAAACCCAAATCATTTTTAAATCTGATGGCAGTGGTTCTCTAGGAGGTGTCATCATTCGTTCCTTTTTAAAAAGGGATCATAATTCCGAAGTGATGGCTCCTTTCTAGGAAGAGTCATGAATAAAGGAGGCAGAAAAACAAAGATAAAAAGGGACAATTTTCTGGAAAGGCATCATATATGTACCTTTGAATCTGATAGAAGGACGAGATCTCACTTTAGTTTTATACAAATGATGGATGGAACTCCATCGTTGATACGAACAACAGACACCTCATTAACCTCCGAAGACTAATCTTACCGAGATGTCACAGTTACTACAGGAATTAGAATTGTTGATAGATCAAACCGATTTATCATTAACGGAAAAATCGCAGTGGTACGGCCAAGTATTGCAACGTTTTCAACTCGATCGCTAGAAGGCATTAGACGAAACGATTAAATCTAACATGAGAGATTTAAAGAAGATCATAAAAAGCGAATCAAAAATCACCAAAAACCGACGAGTCACAAGGATGCAAGAAGCAGACTGAAGTGCAAAGGACATCAAGGATAAGTAATCACTGCACAGTAACCGGCTCCTGTTCCTGTGGCTCTACGGACTTGTCAAGCCTCCTCCAAACCAAAGGCGTAGCTATGATATTTTGCGCCCGGAGACGAACTATAGAATTGGCGCCCCAGCCCCCTACCCGTTTAATCACATTTTTCTATTTTACTTATTATAATGTAACGTTGTAAGCCTCATTTTGGCGCCCGGGGACAAATGTACCCCCCCCCCTGCCCCACCCTAGCTACGCCTCTGCTCAAAACCGCACGAATGTAAGAGCATTAGCCATGAACGGTGGTTAACTCGTTGAGAAGCAGCCTTGGAGACCCTTCTATGCCGAGTTCAATTTATGGCTGTATATTGTTATCACCTATAGGTGCATTTCTTTTATTTCAGAATCATTAAAACATTCTTTACAGTCATTAGATAATCGAGATAAGTAATTTTATTGGACGGTATCTGAGTGTACTTTAGTAAATTTCATGGCATTTTAGTATCTAGGTACGACGTCGTAACCTCAACGTCCACGAGGTTGGCGTACTAACATTAGAACGATTTAGTAACTAGATGTGCAATTTCTTTTTATTAATTGCTATTATCCCAAAATAATTATATTGTGCTGATGATTATTGTTTAAACCATTTTTGTAAAATACAAATTTATTGGATTTATCTGTCTTATACTTTCAAATCAGTTAAAAGTGTCTATAATTTTTTTGTATTAATTCTATCTATATCTTACTGGCTTGTATGAAGGAAATGTTATTTAAACATGTATTTCACGACATATAGTTTTTGCTGTCTTTTAATAAATGTAATGTAAATTTTAAGAGTTTAAAAGAAAACGTGCTCTCACCTTGAAGTTTTGTACTGAAATATAAATCACGTGGACAAATGCATTCTACATAAAGCGTTTGAGATCGGTATATTGATTACAATTCGTCATATGATAGATTTCCGCAAATTGCACCATATCAAAGATCAGTTTGAATCAATTATCATTTTGAGGTCTGATTAATTCAAATGATTTTTCTTTTAGTTTTAGTTTTGCGTTCTTATCTAGTTGTATGTAACTACAGCAGAAATGTTCAAAAGGAAATAAATCATTGTATCTGCCATCTCGATCGACCATTGAAGATAATCTGTGGTATGTCATTTTTTGTATGTTAAAACCAGAGAAAACGATATTTTTTTAATAAGACAGAATTGCAATAACTAGATCTTACATAAGATTGAAAACTTTACACACTCACATACGCACGCACACATACACATAGGTAGTTAAATGTCAGACTGGATCCTCACGCAAAACATAAATATACTGCAGTTCTACGATGATTTATAATAAATGAATCATTATGAATGATTTAAGGGAGAGCTACAACTATACTGAACGACATGTCAGTAACCATCCACTTTAAAACATTAAAGTTCAGCATTGCAAAAACCAAGAAAATGAAATTAAGGAAAATATTACAGAATAAAGACACATTAAATTTAATGGCCAAAATCACTTACCTGTCAATTCATTAAAATTGCTTTTGTTTTTTGTCCACTTCTGTCTTTTTTTTGTCCATTTTGTCCATTTAAAAAAAATATTTTTGATTTTCCACGGGGGGGGGGGATTCACACCAACTCTCTTCCTGGCCGATTGTTATGGACCAGAAGCAGTTTTGAAAGATATATTCTGTTGATCCTTCAGATCTTTGGAAGCTACAGTATGAATGAGTTGTCCAAAGAAGGTCCAGGCTTCCAAATGAGTGGCCCTTATAAGGTATTTAATATGGTAAAGAAAAGCGTTCGAAGAGTCCACAGCAGGATTACGGCAGATGTGCAGAAGTTGTGCTAATAACGCCATTGAGACAGAAAGCGTATGTTGGAGGTTTAAAACACCGTTTCCAGCATACATTGTCATGGGGCTGAATCTATTAAGGCCCATTTAGCTTACTGGGCGAAACAGCTAAGAAGATGTCAGTACGAGAAGCTATGATGACTAACAAACAGGCTTTCTGTTCAATAGCTTTAGATGCCTTTATGGTAAGGCGTGTTCAGGCTCCATTTTGGATACCCAATTGGGACGATCCAGCATCTAACAAGGGAGTTTTGCAATGCCACTTCGGGGAATGTATACATTAATTACAGTGACCGTAGGTCTCCGAGATGAGGAAGGAACCGAAAACCTAGAGATATCCTGTCCTGCAGAATACCTCTGTAAAGTTTCCTGAAACGTGGAAGAATGTTAAGGAAACAGGAGTCTGATTAAATTTGAGCATCTAAGATATTTCCAAAATGGAAATAAACTTCTAGGACTACGAGCCACATGTTTTTGGCCACAAATTTGCGAGCAAGAGGAGTAGACGATGTGGTCTTTTGATAAGGCATAAACGAATGCTACCATTTTATCAAAGGACCAGATCTTCATCTCAGAAAGGGACCGCTCTGGTGACCTAGTGATTAGAACGTCCTTCTCGGACGAGGGATGTCACGGGTTCGAACCTAGCCGAGTCATACCAAATACTTATAAAAATGATACTAACAGCTGCCTCGCTAGGCGCTCAGAATTTTGAGGTTAGTGTTAGGACTGGTCGGCCTGGTGTCAAGATAATATGACTGGGTGGGACATCAAGCTGTATGTGTGATGGACGATGCCGCATTGCTAGACATCATTATAAACTGGATCAGCTTCTTCATCGAACTCATTAGAGTGGACGAGGGTAGAAAGGGCATCATCATCGTCTAGTGCACACCAAACAGAACAGTGGCAGGGCATTATTATATCCCTCGAGGGTGGGGTTAACATAGGAACACTCTGCTCTGCTGTTTGTATCACACTGTGGTGAGTATGGACTCTGTGCTAGAAATGCCACTCGGATCTCGAGGTTGCTTGGTTTTAAAAGATGATGCGATGCCTCTAACCTGCCTTGTTGATGCCACCGAATGAGAAGGGGATGGGGTACACGGACCGCAGCATCATTTTTACTCTGATTCCTAGTTCAGTAGTCCACCTTGGCATAAAGGACAAATTATCCTGATGTGGAATGACACACATACCGTTAGGATTAATAGGTATCATTGGGAGGGGGGATCCTTTTGATCCGGTACCCTATCCTAGTCTAAACTCGATGCACTGACTCCCATTTCTTATGCAGCAAATGACCGTAGAGTGGGGAAAGGTGGGACCAGGGACAGTCGGGTCCCTATCATCGTATTACTTGCCGTGAGGTTTCTGAGTTATAAGTAAATAATCGTCAATCGATACGAGATTACCGGTGACTGGTGCGATCGGGACTAATTGATCAGTCACAAGTCACCAGACATTAACAGGTGACATGACCAATCACTGGTCAGCGACAGGTCATTTGGCAAAGAATGTCAAATGTATCACTAAGAAGGGCACAGTGCTTAATCTCCCACGTGTGAAGACGCGACTAGCTACCCTGGAGGTTTAAGTTTTATCCAGCACATCGTTCCCGTGAGGGTGCAAAAAGGTAGTCAGGTGGAGATAAGTACGCTGCATATTATTTCTTGCGGGAGGAAGCAAGATACTGCTCTGAAACTGAGATGAATTGGCCTTTTTTACAGTGGGTTGCGATCTACTTCTCGAACGTCCAGTCTCTCCTTCTGGCGGGGTCTCATCTGTTTCCGAAGAGATTGCTCCGATAATCTCCTGGGAGTTCTCTTCCGACCTATAGAGTTATAACCTTGCAGTGGGTCCAAACCCCCTCAATATGTGTTTGGAATAAATTATATTCAGAGTTCAGTAGACCATAATTTACATTTATGCACAAGGATTTTTCGTGTTATGATCTAGAGTGTTTGGGACAGTATGCATGATAAGCTTTAAAGGATCATCGTGGACCCAGCATTTCAGTCATTCAAACTATTTCGCCGTGCCCAGCAAAACCAACTGAAACTAAAGCTGACAAGACCGATTGCAGATCTGTTAGATTTTTTTTCTGTTGTGCGAGTCTTTTAACAAAAAGATAAAGCCACATTACAGCGACAATGTAAATATGATATAAACGAATACGGATTCATTGCTACTGCATGTGACTACTAGCAATGTCTACACCAACATGGGTGGAGCATCACTGGTAAATGAGTCTGATACCGGCGAGTATACAAAATATCATTCACTGTTGGGTAATGAATATAAAAATCTTGTAGAGACGTTCAAAGATGACTTCTTAGAGAGGTTCAAAAATGAGTTCTCAGGTAAACTTATCGAGGAATAAGATGATTAATGATTACGGCTCCATAATCAAGAAGGAAAAATGTGACCCACACGTTATTGTGTAAACGAATATTCTCATTGATATGTAAGTAGAATGCAGCAACAAAGCTAATTCGCACTCACAGCAGATATAATCTTTGCAAACATTGGGTGAGTGTGTATGGTTGCACTAAAGTAAGTTTGTCCCGCTTGATTCCAAGCAATGGATATTTTCAGAAGACATCACTACCTACGTGAATGGGTATGTTCGCATCCCAAATTAAACCTCGGCGTTTTTTTTTATGTCTGCGGGAACAACTTGGTGGACTTTTGCCCCAACCTCATAAAAAATGGTACCATGTTGGTTGCCTCAGAGTATCAATCTGGTCCGAAACTGTCAACATTGATGGACCATACTGGGTCAGTAGTATGAGGTTGCCTGCCTTCTAATTCCCCCGGTGCATAATGATTCAGAATTAATTTTTTTCCCTTTAGGTCGAGCGGTGATGTTTGTAAAATCATTTTAAGATAAAAATGACAACCTTCTGTTGAATCGCATCAGTTTAAGACAATTGTGCATGTGGTTTCATTATTCAGTGGTTATATGACTGATGGAAGTCGTATTACCCACTTCTGAGATCGCTCTGCAATATGATACCTCATCAATAATTTCTGAACATACTGGTGTCCGAATAATCATTCCACAAAAGTACATTAAATCTTTCCATAGCTTCCCATTGGTTGGTCTGAGTCACATGAATTGGGAAATTCGAGGCAAAATGAGTAGTAAAATCCGTCATCTGGGGATAAAAGGACAGAACTGAGTAATCAATTCATTCCTATTTTTGGAGTCATTCTCATTACCTGTGTTCCTGTATATTTGTTTGGACTATTAATTGGAAACAGAAAATACTCATTATTTGGATTATAATATCATTTTGGAACTGTTGTGAATTATTCGGAGTTCTGGGCGATGCCTTCTTGACAGCATCACGATTCCTGGCGGACCAGTCCATTTCCGGTTTGGCGGACCAGTCCATTTTTTGGTTTGCTTCTTTCTGTTACTTCGTTTATGATCAGATCCTCATACAGTTAGTGGTAAATGTGTATATACGTTTATACGTAACTGCGACACTTTCTAAATCTTTGGACATAAAAGGCTCAGCATTCTTGTATCTGCTAGCCACATCTACAACTGTTATTGCCTACCTGTATGCATGTCTGTGTACCTGATCATGTGGAAGAAACAAAGATTTGCTTGATGAACCTTAAATGGGAAATATTTCTTGGCATGGGAAGGTAATTTGCCACAATGCTTGTTTCTCCAACAATGCTCAAGCATCCTCATGGGTGACCATTGCATGCTTACTAACTTGTCAATGGCTGCTTCACTCATCCAATAACCATGCAGACTGTAGTAGATTGCGGCTCGTTTCATTACATCAATATGCTTAACCTCCACATGCAATCTTATACTTCATATCTCTTTTGAGGATCCATCTGGCAATTCATTCTCATGGTTTTAAATTGATCACATTTAAGTCATTGATGACATCTGTATTAGGATGATATTGTTTGATGTTTGATACATGAGATCATGTCGGTAATACACAGCATTTACACGGTTTATAGGTTCTTCTCAACGCTTCTGTCAATTTTTTAGATTCAAGTGTTGTATATCCAACTATATCTCAAGCCCACAATAATTGTATCTAAGTCCTGGTAGGGGCCAGACATATTTTAACCGGAGTAGTTGCCACACAGTGTTCCTGGTAGCTTCATTATGGCTTGCCATTATAATTATGTGTCTGTTCAGAACTTCTCATGGTGGCACAAAGCAAATTGCACTCAGTGGCTTTCAAGGATAAAATAATTAGCATGGCAGAGTTAGAGACCACATTGGCATAAATGGAGAACCACCTACAGCTCCAAGGAACACTGATTTACAAGCAGTGATTATTGAGTTAATGTTTGCCACTTTATAGAAGCTACACTCAAAAGGTTTCAGAATTTGTAACCATAATCATCACTTGTATGATTTTGCCATTGAGTTAATGACAATAGTAATATGATAATGGTTTAGTTATTGATATAAGCTGGAATCTTCCAGTTCACATGACTTTCCTCTGGCATGTGAGCCTCACAGTAACTTTCACATATGGGTTTGCATGTGTGTGTATGTGGTGTGATGACAAAGTTGTGGGTGATGGAGAAGGCTTTTATCAGTAACAAAGTCTAAAACCTCCATTACCATACTACTTATATTTGTGAATGCGTAATGAACATTAATGACATTTGCATTACCTTCAAACCCTCTAATTAACTAATGAAAGCGACAACTACTGCATCAAATAAAGAACATATTTTGTTATTCAATTGATTTTAAAGAAAGAAACTTGATATATATAATATTTATATATAATATCAATGTGGTTGTATTTATTGAGTTATTGAGTATTTGTACATGATTATAGTTATAGCATTGATATTAGACAATACTAAGTCCTGGTGGTACCTTACTGCACTAGTTTGATGAAACGTAAAACTCTAATCTGTTTCACTAGATCAATGGTACGAACACCCTATTAAAATCATATGATGAATGTGAAACGATGCATATTGGGCCTACACAGCATGTGATGTCTATTGGCAAATATTTACATAAACGTTTCAGAAAATAAACATTGTAAAGTGGGACACATTTTTCCTGACCATTCATCTATTTATAACTTTTACTCTCTGTTCAAAATTTATGGACTGGTTTGTTGTACAAGACATCAGTAAAAAAAAAACTTTCTTAATTTCTATTTGAGCTAGGTTGGGATAATTTAGGAAAAACTTTCTTTCTTGGTATAAATTCTGAAGGACTTTTTGACTTCGCACTTGCTATTAATGTTTAAAACAGTCATGAACAAGTGTAAAAACATGAAAAAACAACCTGTATCATTCTGGAATACAGTTAAGTGTTCATGAGGTAAACTAAAGAGTGCTTACTATTTCTAAATTTATTAGATATCAAAATACTATATACAATAAAACAGACAATTCATAACAATTCATGTCTGAACACAAGATATTAAATGAAACTAGCTTTGATTAATGGATTCATCTCCAAATATAGCATTATCAAAAGACTAATTATGAAATGAATGATTTATGTGTTTTAAGCATCTCTATAAGAGATACTGCAAACAAATTCTGCAAGCATTTTTTCATTAAACCATGAATAAATTTGTAAGTTTCAATAAATATTTAGTGTACTGAACAGATGTATTTAACAATTTTCAATGCTGAAGACAATACTCAAAATCAAGAGGTTCATAATGGGGCAAACCAGTTTTCTAATGATTGTAAAAATTACCAAGTATTAATGGAAAGTTAAATATATCCAGAATAAATGTCACTTTTCATGGGTTAGTATTTTAATCATATTTTGAATGTCTGCAATTTTTTCTCTGGGTTTCCCAAACTTTTCTCCCATCTGAATCTCATGTTCATCAATTTTTTTCCAGTCGGAAAATGAAACTGTTTTGACACCTGGAATAAATCAAGGAAGTTATTAAATATGAAACTAAATGCATCTTTCTCTCTTTCATTCAGACATACTAATAACATGACATTGAGATCACCTCATTAAAGTACTGTTAAATCAGTAAATTTTACTTTCAAATAATAATAATAAAAATAAAAATAAAAATAAAAATAATAATAATACTAATAATAATGAGTTCCTATAAGGGACTGATGCTCAACTGTATAAAAGGAATTTCCAAGAATTCAAGATAATACCATTTCTACTTTTTCACTGCTGAGTGTTAAAACCATCTCTGATGTTCTTGAGCAATAACATTTTGAAATGGCCACACTATGACAGCACAATGGATAGAAGTTCAGCACCATTTTAATTTAGGACAAACTAGACAACATTGGAAGACTTTTGGTGAAAATCTCATGCTGATATAGCCATCCTAGGAGAATCTGTGGCCAGATTTTTATGATGGCAACCATATTTAGCATCAGATTGTTCCCATTTTCATTCAGGACCAATTATACATAATCATTAGTCTTATGGTAAAAACATTGTGATGATATGACAGCCCATTAACAAGAGCTTCATGATGGCTGCCATGGTGGGCATACTGCATGTCTGATTGTTGCCACTATCATTTAGTATTAATCAAACATTGTAAGAAATCTAATGATAAACCAATGTTGACATGAATTCAATCTAGGAGTCATGAAACAGTTTAATTTTAAAGATGTCTGCTCTGGTGGCCATAATGGGTATCAGTGTGGTACAATTTTTTGTTATATACAGGGTGAAAAATGCCTTGTTGGTCATGAGTTAAATTCAAAAACATAAGTAAGTAAATTGCCAAATATAGGTCAGTGACCTTCCTTTGAGGTCATAGAGTGGTACTGATCAGTTTGATAACTCTTTAATGAACAAAAGCTGAAACATAAACTTAAACAACAACAAATTTGACTAGCAATCTGCTTAACTGCCTGCTCATGTTCTGGAATGAAGTTTACCTTGCTGATAAAAATGCCAAAACTGATATTTGCAGTAACTAAAATTGTCTTTGTAAAATCGATAATCTCCACTACAGATAAATAAATAATTCCATGAGGAAGAAAAAACTTAATTTAAATCTCCCAAAAATCTTGCCAGGTCATCTGATAAATGTACTTACCAAACTTATTCCCAGATCACATAATTTCTGGATGCACAGGATGATAATTACTTGACATTAATAGAGTAACAAAAAAGACCCAGCACAATGTTCTGTAAAGGTAAAATCATTACTATTCCATTTCAATAAAGAGTCTATTATAGAAAAGTTATTGGAAGTATCACTCAGATACCATCTGGAAGCAATGTTACATAAAAACCATTAAAAGTAAATCATGGTTGTTGTTGTTGTTGTTGGGCTTAACGCCATTTTTCAGCACATGATAGGCTATTCATGGCGGCGAGTATTAATGGTGGAGGAAGAAACCGGGAACCCACCGGAAAGAACCACCAACCCACGAGAAGCTACTGGCAAGCTTTCTCACATATCTACATTAGCCGAATCTTAGACTCGAACACACCTAGACAGAGGTGAGATGGCAGTGATCCGTAATGGACAGCGCTTTAGACCACTCGGCCACTCGGGGCCCCTCATTGAAAGTAAATCATGGTAACCCAGTTTCTGGTGTGCAACACATCTTAATCCTAAGATGCATCTACACAGCAACTTGTGTCTCAAAAGGTGTTTTGCAATGTGAACTACAGTCTAAAAAAGGAGAAAAGGCAGACAGAATGATAAAATCCTATACAGATTGTCAATAATAATAATAATAATAATAATAATAATAATAATAATAATAATGATAATAATAATTTTATTTTAAAAGGGATACTTGCAAATGTTTGTGCCATGTATGAGAAATGTCTGTTTTCAACATACCTCTTTCTTCAAGGATCTTCATAGCCCCTTGGAGGCCAGGTCTGCAATGCTGAGGTATGTGACCCTCTGCCAGATCCTTCAAGATGATCTTTCCAACATCAAACCCATCTGTCATGGTGCTCAGGATCACGCCCACTGGACCTCGCCCCACCCAGCCACTGCAGTACAGACCTGGGTGGTACATGAATGAATGTGTATGATTTAGATTTTTAATGTAGCTTTCACAATTTTAGTCATAATGCTAAGATATCTGCAGTGTGGCTGTTAAAAGTAATATCTAGCACTGGGGTATCAAACTGTAGACATGCAGCATCATGCCACAACCTGTCATATTATTTTGTCACCAGGCTGACCAGTCCTAACACTAACCTCTTAATGTTGAGCATCAAGTAAGGTAGCTGCAAGAAACACTTGCATAAATCGTGGTATGACTCGGCCAGGGTTGGTACCCACAACCTCCAGTATTTGAGGTGGACACTAACCACTTAGGCCACCCAAGTCGTCCAAATAAAAGTGTTTATACACATTACAAGTTTTTTTTAAACAACAGCAAATATATGCATCTCTGTCCAAAATATTTTTCTTACATGATCATGCCATAATAAATATTTTGATGCATGCAATTTCATGACATCAGCTCTATTCCAACATCAGAACAGCGTGTGCTGTTTGAGTATTAGACATTTTCATACTTAAATGAAGTCTTATGTATTGTATATGCAAGTCAAGTCATACTGCAAACAACACAGATCAAGATCTGCCATAGCATAATGTACCAGCAAGTCAGGGACTATGATGTTCATTCTAATGAGTAATTCTAACAAGCTGCTGTGACCCAGATCTTCCAACACATTATGCTGTGGCAGATCTGGGTGCTATGACTCTATGATCTTAAACTAACTAACAAACAAAGCAAAACCAACAAGTTTCATAAAATTCAATAAATAATCTGATTCTCCAAGTTACAATAATTAAATTTAAGAGGAACTTAATGTACTGTAATTAAATCTCAAATAATCCTAGCAGTTATATCACAAGTCCAAACATATTCTAAATTAATTCTATTATTAAATTTGCTTTTAAAAGCAATGAACCAATGACTTATCTGCAACCTATACCTGTATTTGATGAACCATTTAATAGCAGACTGTGTTGGTCCCTTACCTAAGACCTAGTCAGGCAACCATTACTTGTTGACCATAATGTTTGTCCAGAAGATTTCCTTTGAGGAATATTAAAACTAAAACAATAGTATAAACTTTGATATAATTTTTTTCACACTTTTTGGCCTTCCCAAATCTGTCTAATCTGATCAAGGGTAAAATTTTATTTGAGAATTTTCCAGCAAGATAAGCATGAATTAGGCAACCAACAGGTTAAATATTCAGCCTACCACCCTGAAAGCTAAGTAACCAAGTAAAACTAACTGGAGTTTACCATGTATTCTAGTGTCAACACCAGATAAATACTTTCCATAAGTGTACTGACTACTGACAAATGTCACCAAAACTGATTCATTTCCAATATCAAGAATTGTTGATTACATTGACAAATTGGAAAAAAAAAATATATCACCAATTTTGTCCTTTTGAAAGGATTCTGGAAAATCCCAATCTTTGAATAAACAAATGTTTGGCATTTGCAACTCCAGATAGACTTATCAATATAAAGTGATGCCAATGTCTAATGAACATGATTCCATCTGGTCTAGATAACTGTGATGCTTACATCATAAGAGCATTTGGAATGTCTTTATTATGTTGCTTATATTCAACCAGAAGCAATCCAAAAAAACAGGTCTTTTCCCTTTACAATAGGTGCATGTAGGAAAAGAGGAGGATTTCTGATCAGTCTTGTCACATTAAAACTTGTATTTGTATGTAAAAGGGAAGAATGCTTTCCACATGCTGGTTCTAAGTCTTTTAATCTAAATTGCATTTTTTTTTTCATTTCTCTCTCTCTATGTGCCTCCTTCCTTTTATTTTCCTCTCTTTGAATTTGCATCTGCTTGCCCTATTTGTATCTGCATTTACTCCATCTGCATTTCTCTCTTCTATTTTTCTTTGATTATGGATTTTCACAATTTCCTTCTTAAGTTCAAGCTTTCGTAATTCTATTTCTATCTGGTTTTTTAAATGCAATACTTTCAATTTCCTATCCAAACCAGATACAGAATTAATAATCAAACCCAAAGCACTTTTGCCCAAATAAGTCTTTACCACCAACTACTGGACCAAAATAATTTTTATTTCTTGTTTAACTGAAAATGCTTTTATATTGAATAAAAGCACAATGTCTGGCAAGCTCAAGAAACTTGTCATTTTTGAAAGACTCTAGCCTTTCCTGGGTAGGATTTAAAACAAAGTTCATTACATTTTTATTAATCTCAATTATTTTAAAGAAATTCAGATCTATGTCTCTGTGGTATTAACCTAAACAATAGAAAAAAGCTAAAGGCAGCAAGTTTGGTAAAATTTAATATATTAATCAATTTAATACTAAGTTAAAAAGTCAAAATTTAATAAGAACATAGAGAATTGTGAATTTAATTATAAAGATCCTAAAAGTTTTATCACAAATCCAAAAGCATATAGTGTTCAGAATGAATTGCAGTATTGAATGTGCTGATTTGCCAGTAGCCTTACTTCATCTTAATGACAAGTAATATCTGGACATAAACAAAAATAATGTGATGTAAGATGACATATTTTAATTTTAAGGGTATGGAAAACAGTCATTAAAATATCTGGTGTTCTACTTCCTCTTCAAATATTTAATTAAAATAAGAATTTATACCTTATCCACTTCAAACACTATTTCATATTCAGAATGATTACATAAAGCAAATATGGAAAAAGGACAGTTTTATAAATGTTTTTACCCTTATTCGTTTTGCATTACTTGTTTTGACTTACTATTTGTATTGGTTATTTATGTAGGAATGCATTAATTATGAATAGGTGTGCATAACAAACTAAAATCACTTGATGATTACTTATAATTGCAACAGTTGATGATATCTACTTACACAGAGAAAAGCTATACTTTTACATCAGAAACAATCTTCTTTCTTCTTCTGACAAAAGAAGCACATTAATGCAACCAGATGTCAGAAAATTATTTAAATAGTTCAAACATGCTATCCAAAAATGTAATCATATTTCAACAAAATCATTAACATATCAAAACCCAATTGATTACCCTAAATTCAGAACAGGAAATATTGGCTGAAACATCCCTGAGCAAACTGGAATTAATGAAAAATGACAAAAGGTGAACCAGATTTAGACCTAATTGACCTATTCAGCTAAAAGCTCTTAATACTTGGATTCTGATTCCTTCATATTATGCTGACTTAGCAACTTCAACTCAAATTAATTGGGTGACAATTATGTAGCAATAAATGCTTGAATAGATAATTTAAAAAACAAACCAGTCTATACAATACAATCTATTCAACATAGTTTATCTTACAAGCTCTCATATATACTGTATTCTCAAATGAATAGACATTGTAGCCATTTCCAAAAATAAGAATATGTGAAACAAAGAATGTTTTCAGGTAGGTATCTTTGAAATTTCAAAATCTAATAAAAGGACACCTTGTCCCAGAAATATTACCAATTTAATTTTCTTGCATCACCTTTCATGATTGTTTATTACATTTTAATATTAATTAAATGTTACAATATAACCTCAATATAAATGTACATATCAAGTTTCAAGACAACCCTTGCAATGGCTTAGAAGTACCAGTAACATCCAAATGTCTAATGGATGGATAAAGAACAATGAACCATTTCATAAGATCTCCTGGTCTTTGGTCATTCAAGCTAAAAGTACAGTAATAATCTGCACATGTACTGACAGAATGGATTATATTAACCCATTTTTAAAAAGTAAAAATATGCATATACATTGCATCACTATGCACACATTTTAATTCATGGATAATCCTGATTTCTTTTAAAGCTAACAAAATACATTAAGAGTAAAATCTGTGCATAATGATCACTCAGGTGAGCAGTAGTCTATATATATATATATATATATATATATATATATATATATATATATATATATATACATACACACACATACATACAAGTATAAATTAATCAATGGACTTGTAAAACTTGGACTTTATGTAGTCTTTATTTGCAGGTGGTCACTATAGTATGTTTGACAATATTTTCAGGATATATGTATGACATCTATTAAAAATATGGGTGTCTAGTCTTCTAAATTTTTTTGAAAATTGGTGTGTGGGTAGGGTAGACATGTCACAGGATTGTTTTCTTAAATAATATTTTATGGGTGGGACTATCGTCAAGTATGGACTTATCATGATGAATTTACATATTCATCTTACCTGGAACACCAATGACTCTTCCTTTCTCATTAGGTATAACTCCATGTTTCTTGTCAAATGGGATGGCAGGATCAATTTGGAGACTGCGATAACCAATACTTCTGAAGATTAACCCACAGGGCAAATCAACATGTTCATCTGTGATCACTGCTTTCTGGTTTTCAAAGCTCGACCCCTACAATGCAGAAGACAGTTTATGCAAATATATGTGATAAAAAACTATAAAATTAATGAAATGATGGATTTGAACATGATTGTCAGATAAAGATTTGATCTTAAATAACACCCCTTAAATCATCGCTCACGTCATACCAAAGTGATGGCCTAACAAAATAAAAAATAAAATGATATTACAATATCTAGTGAAACTTCCCATAACTGGCCTTAAGCTGTATAGCTCAAATGGGAGAGTGCTAGACATGTGATCTAAGGAATGCATATAAAACACCCACCCAGGCCAGCTGCCTCATTGTGTAAAAGGGATAGGCACTCACCTCCCATTTCTCAGCATGATAGAGCCAAATATGTGACAAAAATAGTTTAAAAAAATTTAATAACTTCTCTGCAGCAAAGTCATATATTGTGGTAAATAAAGGTAAATTCTAATACAAATCAAATCGTATACTGGCAAATTCTATTCTGTTGGTTCATAACAGGGTCCAATTTATTGAAGTTCACAGTATATAATAAAGTAAGGCTGCATAATCCTAACAGGATATGATTCATAAAGATTGTGTAAATTTTTTATGTCATTCTAATGATCATATAATGATCACTAAACATTGTCTGACCTGCCAGTTTTGTTTGTGATCTTAATAAAAATGGCTGAAATAACGTTTGCACTAGACAATTGCTGCCAACTTTTTAAATAGTCTCATCTTGATAATATATATGAATGTTGCTGATCAGATAAGAAAAGTTGGACATTTCACTTTATCCTGCCTTTGAAAGCAACTGATTAAGTCTAAAAATTAATAATAAAAAAAATGGTTCATGTTTAATATATTTATTACATCTAGTTTGTTGACAGCGCATCTGAGCCCAGTTACTCGGCCTGCAGAAGACAAAACTTCCACTGGACTAAGTCGAAATTTCAGCTCCCATTCTTTGTTTGCTTCATTCCATAGCTTGACATCAGCAGCAGTGGGTTCAAAACAAGTTTTATGCATTAGTTCTGTTAATCTCTTCCTTGGTCTTGGGAGATCTGAAATAGTAGGTATGCATGGAGAAAAATGTTATTATCAGGATTAATAAATATATCTGAATGTATAATACAGCTTTATTACTGTAATGCAAACATATGCCATTAAAAGTCCTATCAATGTACATGTCAATAATTTTGGTGTGCATGTGTATTTGTCAGGTTTAATGGCACTTTCATACTGAAGAAATTGAAACTAAGTGCCTTTCCCAAGGATACATTGAAGCATCTGACTTAAACTGGCCTTACAGGAGTTGCTGTAAGTTCTAAAATTCACTCCCATAAATGCACAAGAAAGAAGTCTGAGACATGGATACATGACAAATGAAAGTAAAAAAAATATTAGATAATACTATGATATATATGATCCTTCTTTAAAATACTGCTCACATCAGTGATATAAGTGACCTGTTGTATCATAGTACTGCATAAAAAGTTGAAAGGGGGCCTGAGTGCACCTATCAGAATGACATATGCCTAACAGCCAGCTGCCGAGATGTTGGCCAAGACATCTGTGCATGTAGGATGCTTTCTGTATGAATTTATTTCAAAGCTGTTGATCAAACATGTTCAGAAAAGTATTTGTTTCAATATATTATTATTTATTGTATCTATATCCATATTTGATGGCATTTCCACATCATCTGTCCAACAATGAAAAGCCTCAATGTCAGGAAGCCTTCTATCAAAGTTGACTGCTTAGTGGCTTTTTAAGTTCTCTCAATGTTTTTCTATTCTGAGTAATGGTAACATTATTTAATGATGGACTATCATTACTTGAACAAATCTGAAAGCAGTTTATGGAAGAGAGCTTTACTGTAGGGTTTAACACAATTATTCAGCACAAAATAGGCGATACAAATAAAGCCAATGTAACTGGTGGAGTAAGAACCACCGACTTACAAGAAGCTACTCGCAAGCTTTCTCATGTGCCCATGTTAGCCGATCCTAATACTTGAATCCACACAGACAGAGGTGAGATGGCAGTGATCAAAAATGCTGAGCACTTTAGACCATTTGGCCACTCGTAATCCCCGTTAGAGAGCTTTGTTAGACTGGGTGAAAATCTGTTGAGTACTTATTTGAAAAAAAAAAGAACTGTTGCATGGCTTTTCTATTTTTTGCAACATATTTTATGGCAAATTGGCACCATGCATATAACACAGAAAGCTCTTAATGCAAGGATACTGCTTGCCAAATTTGGTCCAGTTCTGTTCTGCGATATATGATAAAGGTTTTATAATTTTTTTAAAAAGTCAGAATGATTGGGTCAAAATTTGGTTAAATTCTGATGAGCAATTTATAAATAAGTTGTTTTTTTTTTAAAATGTGGCCATATTTGATGCCAGGTTGACATTATTTGCATAAACTTGAAAGCACTTCATGCAAGAATTCCATCTTTTACATTTGGTCAGATTCTGTTTTTTTTAGTAACAGCAGCCATATTTGGTTGTTGAGCAACATTTGTATAAATATGGAAGTCTCTAATACCCTCATGCTTTTAGTCAAATTCTTTCAGCAGCTTTTATTACATAGAAAAAGTAACTGTTAGGTTACCAAGCTTTATTAATTGCAGCCACATTTGATGTCAGACTGGCATCATTTGTAAAAAATCTAAAACACCTTTACTGAACGCTTCCTGTTATTTTTATCTTATTCTGTTTAGTGGTTTATAAGATGAATTTATTAAAAATTTCTTTATGTTTAGTAATGGTGGACATTTCTGATGGTAAACTGACATTATTTTGAACAAATCTGAAAGATGTTTATGCCTCAATACTTTCTGTAAAATTCTTGTTTAGTGGTTTTTGGAAACCGTTTAAAGGTTTTCTATTTTTAGCAATGGTGGCTTATTGGTGCTATGACATGGTGAGTTAAAAAATGCACAACAAGCTTCACTCATAAGAATGTCATATATAGTGAACTACATAAAGCTGAAAAGGGAAATGACTCAAATTTCTTTTTATATTTGTAGTTTGATGTATCAAAATTAAATAAAAAACGGTCAATCCGATTCATTATCACATGGATCTTAAACATTATCAAAGATGTCTTACTTCTTTGTGATATAAAAATATATTCAAAGTCTGATAAAAAAAAATAAAGCTTCAAGGAAGAGGATGCAAGATCACCTCATTAATATATGTGGATTTCACTCACCAAATTCATTTGGGATCTTGATGAGAAATGCCTGACAAAAGCTAGATCAGAATTACAGCTTTTGGACTGATTACAAGCTTAGCCAAACAGATTCAAGATCACCTCATTAATATGTGCCAAGTCTCACATATCTGCAAAATTAACAGAGAGATTGATGATATCTACCAATATCTCATGTTTGACTAGTTGACCAGCCCTGAAAAGGAACTTGATCATATTTTGTTTATCTGAATTTACATTATCAAACTACCAATCCTGTGTCTAAAATGACAACTAAATGTAACTTTTAACTTGGGAATTTTGTTTATTGATTACTCCTAAAACAAATGCTGAATGCAACTACAATTATGATTGGTTTGATTCCTTATTCTTGCAATATTCTTTTAGCTAAAGTTAGCCAACAGAAATAACTCTCACATGCTCTACAGCAAGTGCCCATTTTTTCATTAAACCAATAAGAAACCATAATACTAGATTGGTCGGCTGAGTCAGAGATGAAAGTTAGTGCTACCAAATGTTGGTGTATTGACAAAAGCTGAACATTTGCAAGACTTGTTTCTTAAAAAGTTTATCCTGAAGGGCTTGTAACATGGATTTTGATTTTTAAATCAGAAAATGAGTAGCTGAATATATGAATTAGTGTAACTTCTTACTAACAGAAATCAACCATCACTTGCCAGAGAAACAATTTAAGGATCAAATATGTTTGTCACTGGAAAACACATAAAATACCATATTTATTTTAACACGATTGTTTTTCAAAAATATTTTTTGGTTATACAATTGTGAAAAATGGTAGAACAGCATTAACAAAGCTGCTCCTAGGATTTTATCATAAGGGGTGATTTCCCCTTTATCACAGAAATAAGGAAGGAAACAGCCATAGTTCAATATTAACATAACACTTCACTATCCATCTCTCTTTCTTCCTGATCCACTCTGTATGACCCCTTTTGAAATCAAAATCTTGAAACGATGTTGCCTCTAGTCATATTAGCATGAATCTGTTCATTGTTTCTCAGCTTAATCTCTTTCTTATCTTGTATGAATTTTGTTCTATACTGAGAATCACCATTTACAACAGGTACTGTGTTTTAGATAATTCTGCCCCAAAATAAGATTTTTCACTAACATAAGCTCTGCCAAAGTCTAACTTTCTTGAATTAGCACTCTACTGACTTCTGTGCCAGATTTACAATTCCATAATGCTGTATTTGGATTTTAAGTCCATCAATGGTTTAGTCTACTTGTTCAAATAAGGTATTTATATCAAATCAATATCTTCACTTTTTATTTTCATTTCCTATTCTTATTTATTAGACTTATCATAACCTTTCTGCTTGGGCTATATTTTATAGTAGTAAAGGATTCCACAGGGCTAAACTGTAAGAGAAGAAACAAAAAGTGCACTCTGATTTTAAAATGTCTGTATTTTAAGCTGGCCTGCTTGTCTCACTTTTCTTCATTTAATTTTGAAATACAGTAGTCCCCCTTCTTAAATGGTCCTTCTCACCAGCGGCCACCCGCTCCCTACGGCCAGAATCAGAAGGCACCGACGAATTTGTGTTCAAAAATACCCCTCACGAAAGGCCACCTGGCTAACGTGACCAGCATATTTTTGCAAAAATATAAAATTTACCCCTCACAAGCGGCCGCGTTTTATTTTGTAATATGTATCCAGAACTATTTTTTTCCTAATTGTGTTAAGTAATCTGATTTCTGTTTCCCGATGTCAGGTTTTCGTTCTTCAAAAAAGTGTTGTACATGTACATGAACCACTAAGGTTAATATTATATCATTTACACCTCACGAGAAGCCACATTTATTCCATAAAGCCGAGAAAGACTCGAATTTTAATCCATACAAAAAGTTAAGTACACATAATCTGTATATCCTTACTGCGTGTTATCATAAGATGTCTGGTTTAGCCACAGATAATTGTTAAGATTACACTTATTAACTAGTAGTAACAGCTGAGAAGTGGCAGTATTAATATAGAATACAAAAGTCTGCGGGAAAATGGTTTGATGGCCTTAATGGCTTCCCTTTGCAAGATATTGAGCTTGTTAAAAATGAAGGTTTCTTACTACGTACATATACTTCTCACAAAAATGTAGTCCCCCTCTAGAAAGACCACCCACCTTTTAAGGCCACTTTCCTGGTGCAGAAGGGGTGGCCGTATCAGAGGGGGACTACTGTACCACTGAAATGAGGTGTTGACAGTATGATGTTTATGTCCATTCAGCATGTACATCATAACTGCATTTAACGCCATTTTGGGGTTTTAAAATCACACACTGGTATATCCATTAACAATTGCCTGGCTCATATAATCTAATATACTTCCTAACTTTGACAATAATTTGCCTTCATTACTATCATCAGCCATTACTCGCTGAACTAAATTGTCATCTAAAGATAAACAACGATAGTAATCAGCCATTTTGGGTCTTCCAGATACACCATATTATAAATCATGCATTTGTAAAACTTCCATGATGCAAGGTTCAAACTTTGACAGCACTTGTTGAAAGTCCCAATCAATTTTAATTTAATAACCATTCCTGTCAAGCTGAAGAAACCAAATGTGTAAACAGTAACAACAACATACAAGTCACAACAAGCACTAAAGAATTTTTCTGGGCTGAAATTATGGTATCAAAGCTAACATGTACAACATCATAGGCCTAATCATGTTAGCAGATTCATACTGGCTTTGGTGTCAGGCCTGATGTGCTGGTGTATTTCAAGGTATATGGTTATGGAACCAAACAGAAGTCAGTGAAAACTCTGAGGTCTTCACAAAATCAATTGTGCATTATTTGCTAAGTAATTCAATAGGCAGAAAAATGTTAGAAATAAGTCTAACAAACGAACCATTTTCACATGTGTAATATTTGGTAAAAAAAAAAAAAACAGCCATAAGAAAAATCACATAAACTGCTGATTCTGCCAGCAGCTAGGTTTTAGAGTAAGCATCACCATGGCTAATAAGGTCTGGGTTTATTCCGGTTTCTATTTACACACAAACCTCACTAGGGATAAATTATTATCCATTGCTGGGACTCACAAGGCAATCAAGATCAATTGCTGACTAAAGTAGCATGAGATAGTTTTGTAAACTGGTTATTGTAAAATTTCTTAACATAAGGTTACGATGTAACATTTTCAGCTATTATTATTTAATAATTAAAGATATGGATATATTTTGTACATTAGGTGTTTTGGGCTTGTGTTGTTCTTGAAATTGATGTGAGGCATGTATACCTTCCATATTAACTTTGTAGTATTTAGACTGTGAGATACCAAGCTAGTATGCCGAGCTAGCCATCCATAGAAGTAGACATACTGTGTTTCAAGGCAAGCAGAATGGCCTGGATGGCAATTATTTTGAACTGCTTTATAGTTCACAATATTTTAGCAAAATTATCATGTACAGACAGGTTTGCATTGTTATGTTATCCAATAGCTATTCAAAAATATGGACTTTTTGACTGCATTTTACACAAATTTTTATTAGACAGGTTGATGAAGCAGCAAATTTGCACACAATCCTCCTTGCATCCTTATGGACAACCATTCCATTAATATTTTCTGTTTCCCTGTATGCATGTATATAATTATAGTGCATTAACTTCATCGTAGTACCTTCGTTTGTCTTTTTCCCCATACCACTCTCTGCTCTATGCAAATGTTGACATCGTTGGATCATTCTTACTTAATACCAACTGCTTGAGACAAAATTGTACTTACTCTGCCTTTCACAATTGAAGGCAAGGACACATGTCTAGTCTTGAATGGAATTCAGTCACAAAAAAAACATTTTCACATGAATGGGCTTGAAACACTAATTAAGTTATAAAGTTTCCCAAAGTTAACAATACCATGTTTCCTCAGAAAGTGTTATGTTTACATGGAGTGTTAAAAGTGCGCAAGTATTGTTTTTGTTTTTTTAAATTCATTTTGCAGGTTTAAGTTTGCATTTATATAAGAAGATAATTATTCTAACAATGCAGGAATTAATTATGAAGTTACTAGAAAATAATTCCAGACTTTGAGTGGATCATTTAAAATTGTTAAATACTTTTCCAATGATTAAGTCAACAACTGTTGTTCAAGTTTAACAAAATCACAAACTATTGCAGTCTGACCTAACAGTACAAATGTCCTCCTTGGATCATATGATGTTCTTTTGACCTCCATTCATGTCATCAATGGCCTATCTTGACCAAGTGATGACATATACTTTTGAACTTGGCACTTTGATCTTATTTCACGAATAAAAATAATACCATGTATTTTACATGTTTTTCTTATAGTACACAACATAACACAACATACATTTGATCTTAGAAATAAAAATGTCATCAATTAAATGAATCTAATAAAAACTATATTACAGAAATAATATATATGATACTGATACATGTAACACTATGCATCCTAAGCTGAATGTTTGGTGCAGTGACCAGAAACTGGATGCACTGTGTATGTGTGCACCAATGTATTTCAAACCCTGAAACCAATCCTGCAGTTGGTGCATTTCAAGATAAAATCTTAATTCAGCCTGGGTTATGTCCCATATACCTGGAGAAATCTTTTCAAGATCTTTAAAATCCTCTTTGTGAAAAACTGGCCGACACTCTGGCAGCTTGATCATTTCACGTAGTTCTTTGATAGTGAAAGCCACCTGGAGGGGACCCCTCCTGCCAACCAAGACCACTCGCTTCAAACTGCTTTTTCTTAATGCTTCAAGAGCATAGTCCGATATATCTGTTTTCTGAAAATAAAGTCATACATATTAGTAACTGCAATTATCACAAGCAGGGATTGTCGGCAGACTATTTAAAAATATACAGTATTACCCACAACTCCAAAATCAAGGTAAATTACCTCCCGAATTCTTTCTTAAATCTCCCGCCAAATTCCTCAATTTAATTGATTGATTGATTGATTGAATTTTAACGGCGCACCAGCACTTTTAGGCTATTTAGCACCATACAGTTGGTCATATTTGTAAAAAGGTTCAATATTGACCAGCGATATAGTAAAAAATCCATAGTAGATAAATATAAAATGGTAAATGTTGGTAACAGTTAAAGATATTGGTTCCCGATCAACGGGAGATGTAAATGATGTATCTTGATGAAAAGATGTAAATAATAGTTGGTATTTGTATTAGTTAAAAATTAGTTTGGGTAAGGTCATAAAAAGTTACAGTTTAAAATAAAGATTTACTTCCTTTAGGAAATCTAAAATACTAGTGATTTGAATAGTATCAAAAAGTTCCTGCATGTCATGTCCTCAATTTAAGGACTCTTGTTTATCTTGCCAAAAGATAAAGGGAACAAAGTAAGTCTTTAATCCTCTATTTCAAAATTTTATGAAGACAACGATATATAAAGAATGATTAGAGTTATGGTGATGGCCCAATAAAGATTGTAAAGAAAGATATTATAACTGGTTCTGTCTTGGCAAAACCAGCAATTCAAAGCAGGTGGATCTCAAAAGGAACCATTATGTAGGATCTAAAATTATGATAATTGCAATGGATTCTTTGAAAGATCTGTTAAAAGTTGCAATTGAATTCATTAACCCCATGTGCCACATTTATGTGTCATGAGGTTATACTTGACCTCTGAGCTCTGTACTGACATCATTTATGATATGCCAAAGACAGTGGTATTAAAAACAAATAGACTGAGGTAGTTCTACAATGATACCAAATAATGTTGACTTTCTACTCACATTATAAAATAAAGCAGTAAAAACCTAATTTGAGATACCATTTTTTTTAAGATCAAAAGGTTTGGAATGAGAATTTATGTTGGGATTTTAGACTTTTTGGCCTCTGAACTAAAGCAGACAAGCCCAAACTGCACATGGACAGGTGAACCTTTGCAGATCTGGAGTAAAAAGTGACCAGGACACAAAAATCATGGGTCCAATGTGCAAAAATAAAATTCCAATGCACATATGCAGCCAAAAAAACCCAATGAAAAATATCTTTTAAACAACTAGGCATCTTAGCAAACAAAATCTCTCTGATGCAGATATATTTAGATGCATTCAGAAGCAACCCCAAATGTATTTCCTACACCCATCTTAGGTTATGTAAAGAATCTAGTAAACATGGAGGATATGTCCACTGCATGGAGAGTTAATCTTTAGTTCATCTGTGAGAGTTACTTCCCTTTCATTATATTACTTACAGATATTTTTCGTCTTTTTAGAGAGAACTGGATCATGAGGCAGAAATTGTTATTCGATAATTTAAATGTGATCCATTCTCAGTCACTATGACTTGGCTTCTTAAACTCAAACATTGATAGGGTTCATCTTACTCTAAATACAAACCATCCACAAAGTTTGGTAACTGTGGAGGATAACTCAAGTCATCATGCAAAAATGATATTGGTAACAGAGATGAACATAAAGATGGACATAAAAAGAACATATTACACTACACCTTTTGGACAGGGCATACAAATTAAAAAAGACAAAATTAATAAATTAAAGCTGTTTGTTAACATTATACCAATATTTATTGTGCAGCTCACAATGATGTGATAATGACATTATCACCATAGCAATGTCACTTGTTACATCAGTCATTGATGGCACTATGAACTTCATAAAAGACTGAGAGAGTGAGATTGTGACTTGTCTTTAATTGAATAATGCAAAGCAAAAATGTTAATACAGCATGACCCCTCTTTAGCACGCTCCATTATAACTCGAATTCAGATATAACATAGTTATGGTGTGGCTCCCAAAATTTTATATACATGTATTTTTCTTGTACATGAAAAAAAAAAGACCCTGAAAATATAAAAAAAATGGTTATTATCATTTTAGGGAAGAGATTCTACAATAATACAAGATGATCCTGGCGTGGCTCCTGAAATTTTATATGCATTTTTCTCATACAAGAAAAAATAGTGTTTTCTTCTTAAAAGTACAAAAAAGGTGTAAAACGTTTATTCAGGAATTATGCAGGGCTTTACCAATGTTGCTAATTGCAAGTGTTTTCTTTATTGGCACCAAAATACACCATCTGGCAATTATTTTTTAATGGCAACATTGTTGGCTGTTTAAACTCGTATATACAACCATTTGTTCGGAGCGGAGAAATTCAGAGGTTCCATGAAAGAAAGTTTTATAGTTGATATAAAATGCAGTGAAATTTATCTATTGTTACATAAACAAATCCTTTGTTTATATTGACAAACCATCTTAACAGTGCATTGTTATGTCAATATCTGCTTATATTTATATCTAGCATGAGCACAGTATGTTGTGAGATATTTGCTTTTTTCAAATTTACATTTCTGGTAGCAGAGATCAACTGGACAAGGCATCATCCCATAATCTATTTTTCATCAGATTTTCGGTTGCTTGCTAGTAATTAATATATTTACATAGACTAACATTTGTATGTGGATCATAAGTAAAATTCGTTTTCTTTTCACTCAGAATTAAATCCTTCAGAACCTCCACATTTTCTGTGGCAATCCCTGTCATCAGACCAGAACACCTGCATCTTTATTATTGATTTACCCTTTCTTTAAATTTCTGATGCACACATGGAAGGCAGCATCACTCCACTACCACACAATTATTAAAAAAAAAAAAGCTCTCACTTGTCTATTCAGTAGGCAGCGAGGAACAATAATTACAACTGACCATATGACAGCCAATTCACTTGTTAAACAAATGTACCCCGATAAAATAGCAGCTGAAATTTCAAAGAAAACATTACTTTTGAAGCACCAATTGTGATGAAAACATACTCAGCAAATGGGAAGAAAACCAGCCTTAATCATCCAATACAATTTTTTTTATTTTGCCGCCACAATAAGAAATGGGCATTTGTTTGGTTCTCCAAAGCTGTTCTTTAGCTGTGACTTCAATAATGCATGCACCCTTCATCAACGAAAGCTGACTACAATCTTCAATAAAAACAAAAAACCTTTCTTCAAGGGCAAAGAAGACAGTACCGAACTGAAATAAAAGCAATGTAATCTGATGGATTGTTTCATTTTCCAATGTGACTGGAACACTTTTACTGTCCCATGAAGGTTTCCTTTTTACAGTGAAAAAATTTATGTTTACAAACTGGACCAATGGCGCTTAAAACGCAAACTTTTACCAACTTGGGACATACTAAAACGTAAATGTGTTTCACCAGTCATTACATGATTGTGCTATTTTTTTCACTGAATTAAGACCTATATGACCTGTGACAAAATTAATGAATATTTTAAATCTGTGTGTGTGCACATTTTTGATTGAATTCCTTGTATTGTGACTTCAATGTATGTGACATGATTCGTGGGTGAGTACATGGTGTTGATACTTTATTAATTGCTATACATCAGACATCTAAACAGTATACATATATACCAATGCATGGTTCTCTGAATAAAGTAAAATATTATATATGCCTTCTCTGTTTTCACTACAGGTGTATTTTTCATTTAATTTGCATCACTTTAAGATGACAACTGTGCCAATGAAACACATATTTTTGCACCAACATTTTATTACCTACCGCCCCTTCCCCACCACCCTGAATATTTCTTCGGGTACATGAATCATTTTCTTCAGCTATCTGACCTGGTTGCTTAGAACACAGTCTATAACATGGTTGGGTTCTATGGCTTCCATCTACAGTGTTATAGTGGGGTCACACTGTATAACAAAATCAAATAACAACTCTGTGACAGAAAATGATGCAGGCAATGTAAAAGTACTAACACATCAGAAGGTAAAAAGAATATGATCTACAGTAAATAAGTTTACATGCTAGCTGCTTCAGAATTCTTACAGAAGTCTCATTAGGATTTTAAAGATAGGGGTCCAGGACTCCAAATTTGGTATCAATAGGAGTCCCACCAGCAAAAGTTGCAGTCCCCTCCCAGAAAATGTTGAACTTTGCAGAATAAAAGAATTGCTGGTCATTATTGAGTTTAATTTCCAAATTTTATAAAACACTGGCACATACAATCGTATTGGCCTATTCTGTGTGTTGGGCATTTTTGCAATATCATGAGTCATGAAGACAAAGTGATGGTGTCCAGTTTGTCCAAAATTAGTATTATTTTGAACAGAATATTCTGGTCACAATTGCCACTTTAGCCAGACTGCAGTATAACTCGTTTGTCCTCAGGGTGAAACTGAATTTTGTCAATCCAAGGAATGGTCTTATTCCAAACACTAAGCCAGGCATCACACTCTTTCTTACACTTGGCTACTGTCCCATCCAAACTATCAGTTCTAGCAACTTTAGCACTCTTTTGAATCTCATTAAAATCTTCATCAGTTTGCCATTTAACCCCAAAATAGTTATCCAAATTTCCAATGTTTTGTCCAAGTCTTGATGTGTCTTGATTTCAAGGTAGCATGAATTATTTATTTGGTTACAATCAGAAATGAGTACAACAATGGAAACATTTATAAAAACCACATGTACATCTCGGGGTCTCTCTGCCTGTCAATTCAGTCATTGTAAATATCTATGAGGTGACATAATGAACAGAAATTAAAAATTTGCAGTTGAAAATTCGCTGTTGTATGTCGAGAAATCAGATATCATGTGCTAGATTAAATTGCATGACCTTTAAGTTCCATTATCTAGATTGAGAGTTTAGATTTTATATGTTAAATTATACAGTGGTGGTTTAAAAGTTCTATTTCATATGCAGACTTTTTTACAGTGTATATTTTAAATTTCACAGTGGTGGTTGAAATTTCAATATCATGTCAAGAATCCCTTATTCGCACGTTGAATGTAACTTCTATTTCATGTGGTGAGTATTTAGATTTCATCTGTTGAATTTCACAGCAACAAAAAGCAGCCTCATTGTTTAAAAATAATGTGATCCATTCATGAGAGCGACATCTAGTGAAGAAATTCATAGTAATTTTCGACCTGTGAATGGTAACTTTCAAAGTGTAAATGCATGATATGTAATGGTGCCTCATAATTGAATACACAAATGACATATCTTAATACTCGATATTATTGTGAAATGTTAAAGTGGACATTTACTTTTAACACCAGCACATCATTTCATCACATAAAAATAGCAACAATGAAAAGCACAATAAAATATACAACCACCACTATGTAATTCAAAAGAAACAATCTTAAAACTCAACATATGAAATGGAACTTTCAGCACAATCAATGTGATTCAACATCTTAAACAGAAACTCTCACCATATGACATTAAAATTTCAACAACCGCCATGTAATTCAGATGATGCAATCTAAAAACTCAACTCTGGACATAAAATTTTCAACCAGTGCTGTGCATTTCAAAGATGAAATCTAAATTTTCTACAAATCAAATGGAACTTTCAATATAAACTCTTTGAACCAATATGTAAATTGAAAATTCTCGACATATGACATTGAAATTTCAACAACTGCTGTTTAATTCAAACGATACAATGTAAAACCTCAAAACAGAAAATATAACTTTCAACCACTACTGTTTAATTCAACAGATACAATCTAAAATCATGAGCTAGAAAACGGAACTTTAAGGTAAAGCATTTTTGATACAGCACGTGAAATTGGAATTCTGGTCATATTACATTATAATTTAAATGGCAACATGTCAATTGGACCAGCTTTTGTCTTTGAATTTGCCAACCAGGACTCCTGCATGGGTGATTTTCTGGGTCCCAGAAAAAAAATTTGCATCCAGATACGCATAATTAAGCATTTAAGGCAGATTTGTTGCAGAAATACTCACAGCAAGAATATGAACTGGTGTCAAAAGAATTCTGGCCACATCAAGGGCAACATTTCCATGTCCTACAATAACGGCTGTCTCTGTGTCCAGATTGACCTTCAGCTAAAAGAAAACACACCAAAAAAAAAAAAGAACAAGAAATCAGAGAAATGTAGACATTCAAATGGAAATACATTGTTATTAACGTTCATAACCCCATGAACTTTATAAATCAAAGATATGTTTAATAACATCTCATTATAGTTCATATGACATAATGATGTCATACAACGCAAAGGTGTAATGTATGATACATCTAGATGTACCTAAAAGTAATTTCACTGCTATGTTTCATTTAATAAATTTAAACACTTTTCATCCTGAGATAAATTAAATCTTACATTTATAGTCATTTGAAACAAAAATCATTCAATTCATTCAATAACTTTAATAGTTTTGCTTAAATTAAGAATTATTGAACTTGATAAACTAAAAAATTTTTTAAAAGTCATTCAGACCCAGCAGAAAGTCAATAAGTTTTTAAAATGTGTAGAAATAAACAAATTAAAGGCCTGAAAATCTAACTAAATGGTACCTCTCAATCTCAAGTCATTTTTTTTTAAATGTGTTACAAAGTGTTCAAAAAGTTTTGGCAAAAATATCTATTAAAGTTCCAAAACTTCAAAAACATGAAAGAAATGGAAAAATTGATAATTGCCTGAACATTAAGTCTGTTCATCTAGATATGAAATACAAAAGGAAGCTGCAAAATTAATGAACCTATAAAATTTCACTTGTCTACCTCAAGAGGTTCTTTATTCATAGTTCTAACAAGGTTTTTGTCTAAAAAAAATGTCATCAAAAGGTTTGAAAAAAGTGCAAAATATTAAAACCCATTTTATATGACCTAAAGATCTAACTGCGTTATTTACACATCCAAATATTGTCGCCAAATTTCATTTCCATCACTATAATCCATTTATTTATAACATCATTCCTGTTATAAGGCAGGCATGGTCCTGAATACAATTTTATTTTATATAACATTAAATCTTCATTGTGATCTGAACTTTGCCTACAGTGATTGTACAAGGGAGATAAATTTCTGATGTTTGATTGTTGTTGTTGTTATAGGGTTTAACGCCATTTTTCAGCACAAGATAGGCTATACATGGCGGCGAGTATTAATGGCGGAGGAAGAACCCTGGAAAATCCTAAGGAAGAACCACTGATCCACGAGAAGCTACTGGCAGGCTTTCTCACTTACCCACGTTAGCCGAGTCTGGACTCGAACTCACACAGACAGAGGTGAGATGGCAGTGATCCGTAATGGACAGTGCTTTTGACCACTTGGCCACTCTGACCCCTTCTGATGTTTGAGGTCTTGAATGAAGAAAAGCAAATGTGTGGCAATGACTTCCATCTCTAGTTGCATCATACTGAGAAAATTAGATGAAAAGTCTTAATATTAAATATTACACCAATAGAGAATTTATCCAATGTTATGCAAACATTAGATCAGTTGATTAATAATTTCAGCTTTTGTTACCGAAAAAGCTTCATAAATGTAATGTTTAATGAATATATGTTTTCAATTAACTATCACATAAATACACAGACTTTACTGGCTGAACTTTCATACTCAGAGTGGCAAAGATGACTGGTAATGCATGCATGTAAAATCAGTATTATAATCTATGCATCTAGGCTTATAAGCATTGAGTCATAGTTAGACATGTAAAATCAGCATTATACCCCAAGCATCTAGGCTTATAAGCAATAAGCCATGGTTAAACATGTAAAATCAGTATTATACCCCATGCATCTAGGCTTATAAGCACTAAGCCATGGTTAAACATGTAAACTCAGCATTATACCCCAAGCATCTAGGCTTATAAGCACTAAGCCATGGTTAAACATGTAAAATCAGTATTATACCCCATGCATCTAGGCTTATAAGCACTGAGTCATAGTTAGACATGTAAAATCAGCATTATACCCCAAGCATCTAAGCTTATAAGCACTGAATCATGGTTGGACATGTAAAATCAGCATTATACCCCAAGCATCTAGGCTTATAAGCACTGAATCATGGTTAGACATGTAAAATCAGCATTATACCCCATGCATCTAGGCTTATAAGCACTAAGCCATGGTTAAACATGTAAAATCAGTATTATACCCCATGCATCTAGGATTATAAGCACCGAATCATGGTTAGACATGTGAGAGGTCTTATGCCCACTGGACTGCCAAACTCTGAGAGGAAAATCTCCCATTAACTCCAAGCTGAATTAAACAGTTGTGATAAATAAATGGATTAGTCCTGGGTTTGAGTTCTTGAATGCACAAAAATTAATAATAGTAGCTCATGTTATTGAACAAGCTTCATAAATCTGATCTGAATGAATGCAACTTTCCCACTCACAAAATTTAACAGATTTCACAAAGCGGTTCAAGAAACTAAAGTACTGCTAGCAATATATGAAAATGGCACCAAAATCTATTAAAATTAATATTAGAATTTAAAAAAAAATTAAATATAGAAATAAACTTATAAACATGCTGAAAAAAAAACATCATTAAATAAACAAATATATAACAAAATAATTATTCTGAGAAGAAAAATGTAAAACTAATTCAAAGCAAGTGAAAATGCACAAGAATTTTAGAAAACATTTTATAAAATTTAAATGTTTCTTTTACAATTGTACCTTCTGAAAAAAAAAGAAAATGAAAGTGCAAATGAATTAGGATAGAGGTGCTCGACGTTTTGGCACATGGTTGATTACAGTATAATTGATATAAGATAACGGTTTCAGAAAATATTATCTATGAGAAGAATGAGTTTATAGCATCCCAAAAATTGTCAGAACAGCATCTGTAATATGCAATTTTATATTGCATGCCAGTTCTCAAAATACAGCATCAACCTATTTATGCTGCGGAGTAAATTAGTTAAGGTGCAATCATGACCTTTATGGTTTTATTTTTTTTAAGGTTCTTTTATTGTATTCATTAAATTTCTGCTAAAACCTCTTCAGTCTTTTATCAGAGCTTGAAACACGCATGGCTGCATTTAACATCAGATACATTTTGATACCAATTTAAAATGTCGGGTCATTAGTTCTGTTAAACAGGCTGATGATTCATGGTGACTTGAAAAGAAAGCTCAAGACTTAAAAGGATAATTCTTTCAAGAGAAAATTATGCAACAAAAAACAGTTTATATCAATACATTTACAGGTCTATGATATATGAATTTTCATCCAGCAAAAATATCCAGAGTTGACTTAAGAACTATTCACTCATGAATACTAATTCCTTGAATACTTTCTAAAGTAAACTAATTTAAAATGAACATGGTTTCAAAATCTGCCTCACAAGGCTATAATAATCCAAGTTTCTACATATAGCATTTAAATTTCAAGACAAAAAAGGGCTGTACCACATTCTCCAACTGTCCCCTATTCTAATACATTAAAACCTGTCTTGAGGGACCTATTCCATGCACTCCATCCCCTGTTCTAACAGCAAAACCTGTCTTGAGGGACCTGTTTTATGCACTTCAACTGTCCCCTGTTCTAACACAGCAAAACCTGTCTTGAGGGACTTGTTACATACACTCCAACTGTCCCTTGTTCTAACACAGCAAAACCTGTCTTGAGGGACTTGTTACATGCACTCCAACTGTCCCCTGTTCTAACACAGCAAAACCTGTCTTGAGGGACTTGTTACATGCACTCCAACTGTCCCCTGTTCTAACACAGCAAAACCTGTCTTGAGGGACTTGTTACATGCACTCCAACTGTTCCCTATTCTAACACAGCAAAACCTGTCTTGAGGGACTTGTTACATGCACTCCAACTGTCCCCTGTTCTAACACAGCAAAACCTGTCTTGAGGGACTTGTTACATGCACTCCAACTGTCCCCTGTTCTAACACAGCAAAACCTGTCTTGAGGGACTTGTTACATGCACTCCAACTGTCCCCTGTTCTAACACAGCAAAACCTGTCTTGAGTGACTTGTTACATGCACTCCAACTGTCCACTGTTCTAATGCAGTAAACCTGTCTTGAGGGACCTGTTCCATGAGTGACCAACTATCATTTACAATCATAACTGTAATGCATGAATCAATTTTATTATATAAATGGACAGTTGTGAGTGACCAAATGCAGAACATTGCAAGCAACCATGATCTTTGGTAACATACATTTCAACACTGCTATGATCGACTGCATCACATAAAAAAATCAATACTAAGAACTCTGATATACACAATTTTTAACCATGACTAATTAAAAACTAAAAAAGTCTGCCAGCAAACTGTAGATTCTTTTGATGAAAGTGTTAGGAATGTCTGCATCTTATAGGAATGTCTGAAAATTCGGTACCATTCCATTTTCATCTTCAGTGATGATGTTTAATCTGTCTGTTGTTTTTTTAGCAAACATAAATAATAACCCCTGTAGTCATTATTCTTGTTACTAATTTTACTGAGGAAAATAAAACAATCTCAGTTTCACAAATCCTCTGTATTCATTCAAGAGATATCTTTTCAAAATTCTGAAAATTAAATCGAAAAATGCTAGCATAGTAGCTAGTCTGTGAACTGTGTAATTGTAGCTCAAATTGACAAGAACTTTTAGAGTTATGTTTTAAACATTCAACATCTATACTTTTCTTTAATGTCATTATTAGCAGGCATTCAATCTCTAAGTTTATTCATGTACATTTTAAGGTTGGAAAAACCATCAGTTATTAAAACGTTTTGTTCCATTCTTGTAATTTAAGTAATAAAATATGTATAATAGTTCATTTGAAATAAAATAACCTAGGACAAAATACATTCTCTACAATAACAAAATCAATAAACTTCCTCTAGTATCAATAGGATAGTCGTGACAGATTTCTTTATCAGTTGAATTTTCCGTGATAATACAGCTTTTCGTTTTTGTGAGAAGAATATATGCAACAATGAGCTAGAACATTTTCTTAAAATTTGTATCCTTTACTTAAACAAGTACAGACCTTCCATTTGCTGTAAGCTTGTCAAAAGTCTCTCTCAGTTTCCTTCTGCCAAAAATATTTTATTTCTAGGTCTGTAATGCTTTATATTTCTGTTTTAGTTATTTTCTTCTCCGCTCCATACTTCATTATAGCTAATGTTCAAAGGGTAACTATCAAATTAAACTGCTCATCACTCAATTCATGTTTGCTTACGTATTGTGCTACTCACCATATCATTGACACTCTGTAATTTCCTGAAAGTAGAGGTCACTATCTCACTGTATTTAAACTTTATTAGAAATTAAATTTCCTTCAAATTTTTGCAATGAAGTTCAGTAACTTTGCCCCAAACCTGCAACAGCCAAAGTCCCTGTTGCTTTGCTCCACAATTTTTAAACTTATTGACACTGCTGGATTGTTCAATATCTTTAGTCAATTCATTTTGTCCTCACTGATTTTCTGCAGCATACAATTAACACAATTGTCAGTTGTAAGTGTAATATGCAAAGTTGGTGAACTTATTTTCTCTACCATTTATATGTATATATGCAGCTTAGATGCAACAGATTCATCAAGCCAAATCTTTTAGCATTTGTTTATTTTTAATAATTTATATAATTTCCTTTTTAATATTAAAATGTAGTTATCCTTTAGTCATCTAGTATTTATTTAATTACTGAAATACTCTGTTATTTTTCTGCATGATATCAAATAGTAATTGGTCCTGGCTTAAAAATTCAAACAACAACCTTATAATTACTTGAGCATCCATCCATGTTAAATACATGGATCTACTGCTATTTCAAAACTATAAAGTAAAAAGCTGTAATGGCTTAGTTTAATATTGCACTGTAAATAATGTTAATTGTGTCGTTCTGTCACATTTGATATTTATTCCTGTAAAATCTCACATCACTTGTATAGGATTTGTTCTGTAGGCACAGAAATTTTATTACTAGCTATTCATTAACAGGATAGAGAATGAGTTCAGTTTTATTATACACTGATGCAACAATAAAAGAATTATCCAACCAATATTTTGTCTTAAATCCAAGTGTTCCATTGAAAATTTGGTAAAGTGTCATGAAGTTGTGTTGGAAAATCTGCCAACCAGTGTCAATGTTTTGATGCCAGTCCATATACGACCACAGAATGTGATATCCATGTGCAATGTGATTGGTTTGAAAGTCAAGCAAAATTCCTTCCGAGTGTTCCTGATGATCATCTAATCGCAATAAAACTTAAGTCACTTTAAGTTTTCAAATATCATCTTACTCTGTGCTTGGTCATTGTCTCGATTTGTATTTTGAAATGCCTCAAAAACATGTATTGGTGCAATAAGACTATCCTGAGTACTTATTGCCAGGTAAGTTGTCCCACGATATTACTTCTTTGGTGTGCATATATGGTTATGTGAGAGAATGACAATGTTGAAGCAGTTAAAGGTTGCACAAACAGAAGACATGATTCTGTGGTCAGTGAAAAGGATAACACAGTCATCGACAATGTTAATGCTTCTAACACAACCTTTCCATTAGTGACAGCTGAACCAATACCAAATTGTTGGAGTTCTACTTGTGGGTTAATGTGACTATATTAGGCCTGAAAAATAACTTTACAAACATTTCTGCAACACCCCAAAATGTGACTGAGAGGAATTGTATATGAAAATCATAATGAGGCTCCATGAAGATGTTCTTGATGCTGAGCACATGCACAAATAAAAGTTGCATTAAGGCATACAACTACAGGCTGCAGATCTGCATCAGCTTATGTGCATGATTTTGAGGTGAATCTCAGCTTATTTAACCAATCCAGAGAAACACTTCTGATCCTATCAACGACTTGCATTACAACTTGTTTAGTGACTGGTGCAGTGCATTAAGAAAATCCAACATGCACCTTTGAACTATCCATGAACAACTTCACATATCTCAGTTTATTAAATATCAGGTTCATCTCTAATGTACAGTTGTATCATCCCCAAGCAGATCTATAATGAGCCCATCTTGATCCACAAGAGTAAAATGAATATGTGTCAACTGATTATTATGACATGGAAAATACAAGGGTGCTGCAGACATAAATAATGATGATCAGTCGATGATGCAATCATATTTAATTGATCTATTTCAGCCATAATAAAATCAGATTCAACAAGTGCCAAGTTTTTCTGATACAATGTGACCAATGATCAGTGCACAAATGAAGTTTTGAAATATGATTCCATAACCATGATTTCATCATTTAGGCATTGCTTCTGCGGAGAAGTCGATTAATGAAAACATTTTTGAAAACATCTGCAAACTTCTTTTTTTTGTGATGCCACTGAACAATACAGTATACAATAAAATCACAACTTCATATTGTGTATAATGCCAGACAAAAACTCATACTGAATTGTGTTTAATGTAGCACAAAGAAATTTGCATTCATTTAAAAAAAGTTTGCAGTGATATCAGCTGCATTAACAAAGTTACCTGGAACACCATGAAGTAAATATCCCAATGAAAAACACATTCCTAGTGGCCACTGTACACAGGTGAATACATGACTCAATCCTAACCAATCAAAGCCTGATGAGGCACCTGTGAATTGTGTAGTCTGTTACAAACATGACTTTGCATATAAAACATCAAACACTATCTATTCAGGTCAATGTACCAATGTCAATCTTATCCATGACTTGAATGTGATTGAAGAACCAGGTGTTGGAGAACAAATTGCAAGATTGGTCATCAAAGTATGTATGAAAGCCAAGATTGCACTCAGTGGCTCTCATCAAAACTAAATTATTCTGATATAAACAATAAAAAAAACACAGAACATTATAAAAAATATTCTACAGTCAGAGCAGTTATAGGAGAGGTGAAGTTGGCAAGTGCCACAAAGGAAACTCATAGGGTTGTTCAAACATGGTTGGCCAAACAAGTGCAGCATCAAATTTACCCACTAGTACCAAAAAAAATTTCACATGAATTGTTTCATGTCCAAATAACAAATGATGTTTATGAGGATTTATTGTTTTTTTCCCACAGGATCATGTCTATGACTGACCATGTCAATTGCGCACCAAAAAAGCATTAACATTTTCAATGCCTGCAATACAAAGAAGTTGAGCCAATGACATCAAAGGATTCTGCAAGTGCCACAGATGCACTCAAACACATTTATAAAAGTTCACCAAAAATATGGCTGCCTTTGTTACAAGTGGATACTGGTAAAGAATTTATTGGATCCGTTGCTGCACTGTTGACCAAACACCATGTGTGTGTTCGTGTTGGGCATATCAATAAGCTATTGCGGATTGATTCTATTGCAAACTCATGCTCAAGAATTGTTAATGAGACCTTGAACTGCAGAGTGGTCTCAGATCGCAGAGGAATCACACAATGGGTAGCACGACTTCCATTAGCAATAGCATCACTAAAGAATGAGGTAACATGCATGCTCTGGATTAAAATCAGCTAATGCAATTTGATAAAAGACTTTTATTTTTACTCAGAAAATGATCTCACAGCTAGCACTGTTATAACCACTCAGAGACAAGTTTGTTTGGTATCTACATGCACTAGGTGAGTTAGAAGGTGGACAGCATCATGCAACTGACCCAGCATGGTCCATCAATGTGTTTACGATTTCAGAATGGATTGATACTACAATAAAGTCAACATAATGATGTCGATCTCAAAGCATCACAAGTATATTTTTGTGCTTGGGATTCTTTTGCAAAAAAGCCCATGAAACTCTTGTGCTCTCTTTTTATTTTCAGATGTATGTAGTCTGACTACAACCAAATACATTTTAGGTCGCAGGCCAACATACACTTTGACAGATTTACCTGAGCAATCATCTTTTAACTTAACGACAAGGTTGACTTGGATTTCCGATGATTATTCAAATATGTTGGCTCTACAAATATTACTTTGTATTCATAATACATGCTGCCATGTGATCTCTTTTCCTGAAGCATGGTCTGCATGCTTGTATGAGAGAAACTTGGAAAGTCCATCATTAACTTGCTTTAATTTTTGTACTTGACTAAGATCACAAGCTGTAACTTCTTCAACCTTAGCTTTATTGTCTTGTTTATTTCTTTGTTTCTGTGTGCAATAATATTCACAAGTGGATCCACATAAAAAGTAAAGTTGATAATGTGATTTGACTATGATGCCATATTTAAACATGGCTGAGCATCTGTGAAAGTATTTAACACCAGCAGATGTGTTTTACAATATTTATAATATGTTCTTTTGTTTAGTTAAACTTTTCCAAGGCATACAACTCTGCATTTGTTGCATCTTAATGCCATTCAACTTTTTAAAAGTTGACCTCAAAGGATTCAAACACAAGAGGTCTTTATCTTGTTAAAAGCCTTTGCCAATAGTAACATGATTTTGTAAATCAACCTCTATTAAAATAATTAAGTGCACCTATTTCAGGGTCCTCATTGCAAAATTTCCTTGCGACATTAAACAAAATATCTCTCAGGATGGAGTCAGTGCAAACTACCTCAAATGATCCATCACTGTGTATGACAGCAACATAAATTTTGCCAGACTGATGAACATACCCAATAATGTCAAACATACTGAAAATTTCATCAATATTTTGTGAGTTTTATGTCTGAAAACATAACTTTATAATTTCCTCAAGTGCTCCCACTGCTTCACCTCTGCATTGTTGTATTTTAATTCATTATATAAATGCCACAGTATTTGTTTAATTCATCTGTTCTTTGATTATTGCTTGAATCATCACTCATATCATTTATGATTAATGTGTGTAACTGTTCAGATGTTTCAAATGAAGTAGGTGATTTACATCAGACACTTGTTTTCTTGCACAATATTAATATTTTTTATCTTTTTTCTGCTAATAAGCTTGACCAAGCATGCATCCTTGCTGTTCTAAAATTTTTGCAAAGTTAATCAATTTATCAGTATGATCTAGATAAGTGTCCTAAAATGCATATAACATCTTTTGATAAATCTGTATGATGCATTCAAATGTAAGTGATTTAAGTTTTTCTGAGACCATTATAAATTTCCATAAAATATTATTAGCATTGATCTGAGAATATTTTGCTGTTATAAAATATCCTCTGCAAGCACAATTCTATGCAAGTACAACTTTCCTGGTATAATATTTTTTTAAATGCCATAACTATTTTCTTTTGTATAGTTGCCATTAATAATATAGGCCTGACTAAACACTTAACCAAGATTATTAATCATAATAAACAATGTCAATGATGTGTCTGTTGTCAAAGGCATTTTTGCCAGTTTGGTTAGTTACTACTCTGCATCTATATATAACTATGGCTATCTGTTTGTCCACTTCACTGTAGTGGATTATCAACGCTAGTAATCAACAAGTTACATGATGTAAGCTTGCTAAAAATGAGCAAAAAGTCATGGAAGATATAGTCTATGATCTATAAAAGGTAGCAAAACTCTACAAAGTGATAACCTCTTCATTGCAAAATACATTTTTTTTAAAACAAATGCTTGCAATATTTTAACAAGAACTAAAGAATACAGTACATGTATATGTACAGCGATTGTAGATATTTTGGCTTCTTAAACAGTGCTGAATTCAAACTTGGAAATTGGTCCTTTTATACCAACCTGTAAAAAGATATAACCTGTCTTGAGAGACCATTTTTAGTTGACTGAGGGTTTGTCACAAGACAGGTGTTACTGTAAGGTGCAATGCTATGTCTAACACATGCACAAACATAATATGCAATCAAGCTGGTCAAATGCGTGCAAAATGTTTGGAGGCACCAAGATCAATGATATACTTGTCAAAAAAAGAAATACTTTTAGGTAGTGAACAAATGGACAGTTTGTGTAATTTCTTGCTTATTTTGGGAAAATATTACATTTATACTTGCAGATTCAATATGCAAAATCCTTCCATCTATGCTTTTAAGCAGAGAGTTGTAATGTATAAGAACGTTGAAAAATATGCTGCTAAGATAAACAAAAAAGAGGACCAATTTCTTAAGAAATGGACCTCAATAGATCAATAGGTAACTTGTATCTTATCGGATGGTAAACAGGAACAAAACACTATTTTCTAAAGCTTATGTCACCTACATTGTGCCATATGCATGTCTGCATGAGTGTATGCATGTTTGTGTTGTCTTTTATTTTTTCTTTCTTTGAATATAGATTATATTTACTATTCCTAGTTTATTTGGAAACAAGAAATTTTGATTGTAAGGTGACCTTGGGATGGTTTCCCGACCCAATGGTCAACCTATTACGGGAATAATAAAATTTTGAATTTAAAAAAAAAAAAGATCAATGATATACTTACAGAAATGTTAGCACCCTGCTGACATCATATTTTTCTAAGTGAATGCTATAAAAATGACTTTTTTTGCAGAATTTCAGCATAAAATAGTTTGATCTCTTAGAATGAAGATAGCAATTTTCTTTGGTGGCATTTACTGATAGAAATATATTTTTTCAGGTTCACTAATATCATATTAAAACTGCAATGACATAACTACCATTAATATCATCAGTTCCTTAAAGTACAAGACTATTATCTCCAACTCTGAATGCTAAAAGTGGCCCAAAATTGTAACAAATGCCATCTAGCCTAACAGTATAAAATGCCAGACCTGCAAACCCTGACGAGTCCGTCTCAATAACGCAATTGATTTTTATCCGTAAGATTGACCACTTTTCAGTAAGGTGTAATAAAATATCAATAACTGTTACTGTAAAGCTGAAAACCTAAGTAAAAGTTCGATGCAGCAATGATAAACATTATGTTCAACTGAAAAGTTTGTAAAGTACACTAGTACAGTTGCACAAACTTTAGTTCAATACCCTATGCAACTCAATGGTTTGTTGCTATCTCTCAACTTGATGTAATTCTTTTTCTGTTGTATATAATGACAATAATCGTACCTCCTGCCAAGAGACATACTCAAATTGGCATGCAATGTCCAAAAAATGTAACTATGCCGTTTCCAGTTTTATTCACAAGAATCTGAATAATCCTTTTTATTCTTCTGTGTTGTTTGCATTAATTTCTGGATGCAATTTTTTCAAAAGAAATTATATAATCAATAGTTTGATCATGCAGACACATTGCATGAACAAATAGGTTCAGTTTAAAGCATCTGGGGTGCTGTTGTAAAGTTAATCTGGTTCCTTTATTAATTTTGCTAATTCTAATGTGATACCTGGATCAATATCAAAGATGGGTGAACAAATTATCTGGATTTGTTTGATAATGATCATTTTTCCATAGTTTTTGCTTTTATGCCGTAATTTCGTATTTTAAGGGTAATTTTCGTAAACTTACGGTCAAATTGTAAGAGATGTTCATAGGTCTGCAATGCTGTCATTAGATGTTTGTACAAGTTGTTCATTACTGTGTACTTGCAAGTACCACTTTAAACCACTAGCACATGAATTCCAATTAACTTATTTGTGAATATTATTTTCATCACCTTTATCACAGTTATACATCAAACAATTCAGCAAGTCCTGACATTATTTTACTTAACATATCTTTGATATGAATACTTACATCTTTATCTTCAGGTAGACCATTATACCAGCCAACAAAAGTTCTGGCAGGTAGGATGTTTGGTAAATTCTGAAGAAAAAAAAACATGAACAGTGGTAGACTCTGTTAATTGTACATGCATACATTTTGCAACTTTGGTGGCTTACTCAATTTTTGTGTGACCTTGTGTGTGACCTTGACCCCAAGGTCACATAAGTTATCAATCATATCACTGAATGAATTATCTTTAGCTTCAAAATGATTCATGCCAATTACAATGAAAATCTATCAAGTGGTTTAAGAAATATATGCAAATTAAAAGCTTTAACCAAACTTTAACTGTTGACTTATAAATTCATACCTCACCAGGAATTCCCAATAACTTGTCAGCTGCAGCGCCATAAGCCTGGAAGTAAAAATAAGAATATTGTAAATTGCCCATTATATGTTTGCACTGTGTCGATACACAGGCTTTAGCAGAGAATGATTGATTATGAAAACTACTGACCAACAGGTCAATGACCTGGGCCACTGGTCCAGGTATGTGGTCTTGAACTAAACAGTTTAAACTGGTCTCAAACTAAATTTTGTGTGCAGGAACCACTATTTTCTTATTAGACTTACCTTGACCTTTGACCTTTAGAACCCAAATCTCTTTTGCCATAAATGCAAGTCATCTGCAAAATAATTTATTTTTGACAAATTATTTTGCACAACCCTATTTTTCTTTAGCCACAATGATACTACCCTTAGACCTTTTAATGCCAAGCATCAATATGACTCTTCCATACTTTAAGTGCAAGCATTGGTCAAGGTAATTGATCTAGAACTAAAGTTATTATGCAAAACAAATATTTCTTCTTTAAGTCAGTAATCTTGACATATGACACTAAAATCAAAAAGGCATTTTTCTTACCCAAAATGTATGGCATCAAACACATTTGTGCTGAAAGTATTTTTCATTTTTCCATCCTTGATCATTGGACCAAAAAAATCAATACTGTATTTTGGTGTTTAGAATGTCAACCTTTACACCAATTAATCTTATTTTCTGGAAGGGGTATGCATATTACTGAAGAACAAAAAATAGCACACATCACAGGCGTATTATATGGTTTTAAATTGCAGTGCAAATTAAACACTCTTAAATATGACAGTCTTCTACCTTAATCCAAGTAAAAGCCATCCACAAAGTTTGGTCCAGGTCTATGAACTAATGTTATTGTGCAGAAATCATTTTTCTTATGACAGTTCAACATTTGATCCCAAAGTCCACAGGATTTTTTCATATCCCTTGTGCAAATCATTCACAAAGTCTGGATCAGGTATGAGACCTCAACCTTTGACCATTTGACTCAAAAGTTGATACGCTTCTTCCTATGCCAAACTTTGGTCCAGGTCTGTAATGTAGAACTAATGGCGTTGTGCAGAAACCATCTGCTTTTTTCTGTCACAGTGACTTTGACCTCTGACCTTTTCACTACAAAACCAATAGGTTTTTTCCTTGCCCAAAGTGAACACAAGGATGGTGAAGAACTTAAGTTATTGTGCTGGAAAAAAATGGCAAAGAAACTGATGGACAACATCACAACTTAATACAATGTCTTATGGTGGTCATACAAAAATGCAAAAGAATGTAGCATATAACTAGAAAGCATTTGATTTCATGCTAAGTAAAGCTCAATTTTGCATTCACAAACTTATTCATTCAGGGATTTAAACATTTTTTACTTCCTACTTTTCGTGTTGGAAAAGTGACCACAATATCACTCAACATTTAGGAAATCTCTTGTCTTTACCATCTCACCACTCATTAATAGAAATGGAAAAACATATTCCACGCTTTGCAATATATATAATTGAAAAATAACTGTCATTGAAAATGTGAATAGTTTAATACATATGAAAAACATAATTCAGTGAAAATTTTCAAGTTTTGATTAAAAAAAACAACAATTTTCATACAAGGTGTGACATAAATGCCCTGTAAATTTTACACCTAATAACTTAAACAGTAATGTCAAAATGCTGAATCAATATGGTATCAGACCAATTATGATGATTTGTGCAAGTTAGACAAAGCGTGTAAAGTAGAAAGTCAAAAGATTAATTGTTACAGAGCTATACTACTACTATTACTACTACTACTTATAAAAGAATCAACTGTGGAGTTCTAACCAACAATATGTCAAACTCACCAACACAACAGCAGAGTATATCTTGAGTAATTCTGTGACTGTAATGTCCTTGCCCACTTGAATATTCCCAAGAAAAGAACACCTGTCATTGTTGGCTGTCTGAGTAAATGTATTAATCACATTCTGTGGATAGAAGTTATTAAATCAAGTGTAAGAGTTGATTTGATATAGAAAAACCAATTTTTGATGTGATATATGTTCCTTCAATATATGAAATCATAATGCATTAGAGTACTTGAATTATCTTGCAAATTCAGCACTCCCAGCTGAAAATACAAAACAGATTAACCATGTCTTGTGTCTTGTTTGAACAATAAAAGTGCTTCAACATTGTCTGATTCCCTAAACAGAAGTCAGAAAAAAGTTGTCTCCTCTTGGATAGAAGTAATGGTCCCATCATTCATTAGTTTTGGAATGGATGTTCATACTCTTAAAAAGCATGTAACTTCAGGAAGGGTGTGGAAGTTTTTGTATTATGATCAGCTCAGTATATATAAATTTTTTTCTTCTTCAAAGACATAAACTGATCATTATATATTAGGAGAATAGGTAAGAGATGAAGGGAGTCTCATCCTGAAGAATGCCCTGGCAACAATACTGCAGACTGAGTAGAAGTATCATACCTTCCATGAGTGACAAGAACAAGCAAGATCTCCCTCATCTGATCTGATCTGTTTCAGCTACCATTTCATTGCACTTAATTTGTCCTTGGAAAGAAAGGTCCAACCAAGACAGTGATTTCTGAAGGAAAGACTGATTTCATATGAGCAGCTCATTCCTGAGTAACAAGAGTAACAAAACCATGTCATCTGTTTTGGACAAACGGTCAAAACCTTTGGTCAAGACAGGTCGATGTTTAAGAGAAGATTGGAGAAGTCTTTTTGTTCTGACCTAAATCTTCCACTCCAAGATAGTAAAACATGGAATGTTAACCCTTGACTGAAATGGGGTTTAGATATTGTCCTTGTATAATCATAGGATGCAGTTAACTATCTATGGTACCGAAGATTTTAATGGAGAGGTGTATTTCTGTTCACACAGTTTCTCTACCTGCCATGCCTTGGGGTCTCATGTTTCTCCGATATCTCCATGGAAACAATGGACTGGATCTTGGTTTGTTAATCTGATGTAATGGGTCAAGGTTAACACTGTGCCTGCGCTGGACTGGATGTGAGAGGGTTCAAATTATACTGTTGTGAATGTATTCCTTATCACTCGTGATATACATAAAGAAGAAAACTGAACATAGACTGGGTATAAAATTTTTATCAGTATATTACTGAAACAGAATTCTGAGTGATTTTTACATTTTAATTTTTGGCACTGTGGTTCATTTACAGTGTGATTTATATCTAACTTTTGTCTTCTTAAGAATATATATATATATATATATATATATATATATATATATATATATATATATATATATATTTATACATACACACACACATACAATTAAAAATGTTTTGAATAATAATAACAATAATAATAATAAAATCAATAACACAAATTAAAGTGAACTAGTAAAACTGTCTAAAATACCTTATGGTTTGGATAAAAATTCCGTGCAATTTTTTTTCCTGTATACACATATCTGTCTCATAAATCAGACATTTAACTTTGCATCTTCAAAGAAATTATATCATCTGAAAGGTCTTTCATGTTATTATAAAAGAAAACATGGACATTTGGTTTCAATCACTGTACAATGAAACAATCAGAAACACACTGAAAGCTTCTTGGATATTTAGGTCTGTCTTCTAGTAACCACAACTTTTTTATATCATATGCAACCCATTTCAATAAAAACTTAAAATTAGTAGTAGTTCATATGAGGGTCATTGTTAAAATAGAAACAGTTGATTTTATACAGAATGCTACGCTAATCAACATGAGTGGCTATCTCGACTCTGATGATAACTCCAATGTTGGGATATTTACCTTGACTTCTGGATGGTCAGGTGCCACACCATATCGGACAAGTCCAAATGGTACAGGTAACCTTTCAAAAATATCAACTCTTAGAGATGGATGACCCTGATAATGGAAAAGTGAACTGGTCAAGTTGAAATAAAAAGTAGAAGACTCAATGTATAGTTCACCTGTACGACAAACTTTCTAAGTACCTCTTTTAAAACCACTATGGAGAGAATTGGTTGTAAAGTTATGCCCCAACAATCTCTTGAGTTATATATATATATATATATATATATATATATATATATATATATATATATATATATATATATATAAAAATATATAAATATAAACAAATATATAGATATATATATATATATATATATATATATATATATATATATATATATATATATACATATACATACATACACACTTTAAATTTCACTAACATTTCATTGATATTGTGATAATAAGATCATAAGGCATAATGCAATAAGATGGCAATTCGGACATAGGGGTGCTAGTAACAACTTATTTATGAGCACCATGCAATGCTAACAATTGAGTTAGATGGGCCTGTGATATTATTCAGAAGAAATACTGTAATTAATGTTTATTTAATTTTATTTGAACATCTCCCAGTGTTGGTAGCAATTGCATTTACACTTAAATAATAATAACTCCAATGTACTGAAACAATAATAATAATAATAATAATAATAATAATAATAATAATAATAATAATAATAATAATAATAAGGACTTCATATAGTGTCTAATCTTTAGAAGCTCTAAGTGCTTTACAACATTTGTCAACGCTTAAAAAGAATAAAAAGCATATATAATGAAATGATTATAAAAATAAAAACAAATAATAGCACGATTCATTTATTTGCTAACATACTGCAGGAATACACTTTGTTTTAATTCTGAAAGCATAAACCTATTACAATAAAAAACAAACGTGCCCACTGTTAATTGGTTCACAATTTTTAATGCAAAAATGCTGAAACTAAAGATTCACTAAAATTTTATGGTTTACAGCATACACATGGCACCTAGAATCTGATTAAAAATTATCTCCAATTCTGAGATCTGATATACACCATGAAAAGGTAATTTTCTGATACAAAAGAATTTAAAACAACTTATTCACACCAGCAAAAATGTTAAGCATTTTCAGCAGAGTATTGTAAAATTAAGTAAAACCTTTTCGACTAATGGTCATTTAGAGACCGAAATGTGAAAATATACATTGGTTATAAAAAACGAACCGAAAGGGACCACAGGTGTAATCATGGTGATGGTACCAATTGAATTTGACCTTAGTGATTGTTCTTTGTATTAGGATGCTGGAGATATTTCAGCTTCTAAGGTAGTATCTATCTTTTATGATTATCTTCACAAATAAGAATTACTTTAAGCAACTGCTGAGCTGTGTAAAATCCAGCAGGCCCACTGCCAACAATGCAGATATGAGGATTTCCATCTCTATGCGTGCTACTGCTTCGATTCTGACTCTTGTTTCCCAGCTGTCTTAGCACTTTCCTGAGAAAATGTGGATAGTGTTGCATCCTCAACCAACTCTGTACGCCAAGATTCATTATCTGAAGGAGAAAACATGTATTCCATAGAACCTTGTTTATCACCTGTTACACAACACATCTTTAACCATAATCGTACTGAAGTGTCTAGGACAGGTATATCAGTATATAAATCATAAACCTTAACATAATATTATTCTATATTTTAAGTTGAACACATCAATAACAATGAAAGAATAAAGATACACGACTTAAAAAAATGTTAACGCAAAACTTGAGCATTGTGTACAATAATGAAATATAAATTAAACACACTTTATGTTGCAGAGAGTGAGACTGACCAGACTGGAACTTAAGATATCAGCATATAAACTTCAGACATACTGGACTATTATATCAAAGTTTCAGCTAAATGCATCTGCAAATGAAGATATGTAATCTTCAAAATTGTAACATGAAGATTTAACACTGAACCAAGCTTTCTGCTTATGCAGGCAAAACAAGCTTGTCTGTTTTGACCCTAAGTTTTGCTGATAAATCACAGCAGGATTTCAAACTTGATAACTAATACTCTCTGGATAAGGTCACCATATATCCTCATTTACTTGGACATGTACTTTTCTATCCTTATATCTCTGGTATTTTAAACATTCTGCCCTGCTCATTCTTATCAAACACTGCTGGGAAAGAGGTGATTTACAAAGAAGTATGCATGAGTACATCAGGAGAAAAAGGACTGATGAAGGACTAGTTAAAGGAAAAGATGACATGTTTTATACATGTCTCAATATCTTATATAATATATACTCACACTTTATACTCACTATTATTCATATATGCTCATGACAGATTAATGATATATACTGTTGAGATCAACTGATAGTGACAAGTGCTAAAACTAGCACTCTTATTTATAGCTTGCAGACATGGGCAACCAAAAGATATTTTACTGGGGAGGGGGCAGTCAGTCACAGCTGGGAGAATTAGTATAAGAAGCAGTCTGAAACTAAAGCTAATATTTTATTAAGGATTTTGAACAGAATCTTGTGACATATTTTCAGCTTCATTTGCATGATTAAACTTGTTAATATATATATATATATATATATATATATATATATATATATATATATATATATATATATATATATATATATATATATATATATATGCAGCATAATTTCCAGGTGTCACATGACCACCCCATTGACCCATGCTATGGGCACCCATGCTTGCAGACCCAGCTGCATGAGATAGGACAAAAAAAATCAGTTTTGTACAACAATGAAGAGACTGAATCAGTGACTGAAACATAAAAATGTTGGTGCTACAAAACACTGTTAATTTGGACTCTGTAACAGTGATAGTAGATATTCTGATCATGAATATATGACGGTTGTATTTTTGGATTTTATTTTCAAACTCCTTTCAAAAATCCAGGTTTATATAGTACACACATGATTTGTAGATGAACTGTAAAGCAATGATATGAGATCATACAGAAAAAGTGAAGAATGAAGAAGGGTGCTTATAAAAAAAAAACCAATCCTATCACAGCAACACTCACACCAAATCATTTTCACTATTTACTATATATATTTACAACAAAAACAAGACATTTTTGTGATTAAAATAGGAATGTAGAGCTGTACTAGTAACTTGAAGTAGTTCAACTTTTTGACACTGGGGCAGATCCAAGAAAGAGAAGGATTTAGTCAATAAAATAAATAAATAAAAATGTAGCTCATAAAAAATGAACTCACTTGACTGTTTTTTTTAAATAAAATATGAAAATGAACAAAAATTTATTGAACTGAGTAACTTGATAGCATAATTAAGCCTAATTTAATTTAATTAGTTATTATTATTATTATTATTCTGAACAGAAATATTCAAAACAGTTACCTTTCATCACATTATACATGTATATCAATTTTGAAGACCTTTTGTGTGAAATGGAAATTACTCAAATAAAAGTTCTTTCTCTCTCTTAATTAAATTCTAGATTAGAAAAAACCTTAAAAGAATGCAAGTTTTCTTATTTGAGGTAAATTATATATTTTGTATTGAAAAATTTCTCTAATAGTTAAAAATGTAAATTTCAAATAATAAATGTAATTCTGACTTACAAAATGGAATGGTCTGTAATTAGTTCCATTATTCTGCTAAAAGATACACTTTTTAATAACATTGTTTCAAATAAATAACAATGAAAACATTATTTTTTTTAAAATTCAATTCAGATATTGCCTTTAACAGACAAAATTACACTTTAAGTACTAAAATTTCATTTCAAATATATCTTCTTTGATGCTGTTATTTTTTTGTCCTATGCTATATATATATATATATATATATATATATATATATATATATATATATATATATATATATATATATAAAACACATTGATACAATGTGAGCTGGTAGAAAATGACACTGATATCTCTGGAGTGTCCTCTTTTTTGAGATTTCAAATAAGGTAACCCTATTTCAGCAGAATAATCTAAAAACAACAAATCATCAGTGCAACACTACAGAACACCAACTGTGTCCCTTATTCATCATTACAAAATAGTAAAAGTCAAGGAAAATGTCCCAAAGACAGACTGGCCATGTAATTAATGCATCTGAGGAAGGTTCTTTATTCTGAGATAAACTTGCAACTAGCATAAGTTTCTTACAGCCAAAATTTTTTCACTGAGGCCATGAATGGACAATAGACATCTCATGCACAGTAATAGACCATGATCCAACATAAAATTTCATCTGCACATTTTGCCTAGGCATATTGGTGTCCTGCCGAGAATACTTATGGGCATCTGATCTCAGCTTTTATTTCCTCTTATTGGGGAAAAAACACCTAGGCATGCATACAAAATTTTCCATGCATGTCGCCAGGGGCAAGTGAATTTTCACATAGGCAAGAAAATATATTGACCAGGAAAGAAGAAATCTGTTAAGTAACTTCCAATCTTTGTCATTGTACATAAATATCTGAATAAAACACAAGATGACTTATGTGATGTATTATTAAATATGGATGTTATATTTTTCAAGGAACTGTCTACCCATCTACTTTTGTATTTACAATGAGAAACCATTTTTTTTTAAAACATAAAATAAGTTTCTCCAATAATACTTACCCAGTCATAATATTAGAAGTACATGTACAATCTTATATATTCAGCCCTACGGACCTAAGAAAAGAAGTTTTCCAAATATCTTTGTTTGGTTTTAGAAAAAAGGTCATCTGCTTGATGAAGCATTAGTCATACTATAGTGATCTACCCCTAGATGGAGGAATTGATGTTAAATTCTGTCAAATGCCAGGGATGTACCTGGGGAAAGGCTGGAATGGGTATAACAATAATATGATTATGGCAATCAAGGTAAAGTATCTTACCCAAGGTTGACAACCCAGACTGATCTGCAGGCAGAATTTGATTAAATATATTTCACTCTTTGAAACAATTTCTTCAAATACATTACCATGTGGACATGTGAGAAAGCTTGCCAGTAGCTTATCATGGGTCGGTGGTTCTTTCCGGTGATTTCCCAGTTTCTTCCTCCACCATTAATACTGGCCACCATGAATAGCCTGTCATGTGCTGAAAAAGGTCGTTATGCCCAACAACAACAACATTACCAACTCATAATATACTTGGAGATTACAGAGGGTCCAGTTACATCCTCTTACTTCAAAGCTGGCCCTCTCTCAAGTATCCTAATATATTTGAAGCAGCTTTAGTTTTGTGTGAAATACAGGCAAGAGTTAACATATGGATGAAATACAGGGATGATCTGTGAAATTTGGAGAACAAATTTGAAGTCCAGCGGCTGAGTAACTCACATTGTTGTGTTGCTGATCTAGGTTACATGCGGTCATGCTTTGCCCTTTGCAATAGGTAATCCATGAAATTAAAGCTATCTGTTCCCCATCCCATGACTCAGGGGATGTTAGTCAGGGAGCAGTTGTTGTTGAATATTAACTAGTGGTGACTGCCTTAACCTCATAAACGATATGCTTAAGGTTATATCCATACAGGACGACCAGATAACTCCTCGTACACTGGATGATGGAGCCCACTGGAAACATCATCCCATTCTTCTATGCACAAATAGTAAAATCAAACAAGATCTCCATATTTTTATCAGTGGTTTCAATACAGATTATTCCTCATTATCAGACTCCCCGTTCCTGGCAACAAAATCATATGAGAAACTATGGCAAAACTGCAGAAAGATAAGGTTGACTGATAAGGCAACATGTCTCACTGTTTCTGGCTGCCCTAGATATAGCAAATACAAAACATGTCTTGTATGAGAAGTGAGTCTTGATGATTGAACAGAAACTTTTGATTTGTGATGGAAGCTCACTTCTTTTTCTCTACGAGTCATAAAAGGGAGTTAGCTATCTATGGTACCAGGCATGTAGGTTCAGCAGCTCTCTGGGATTGGATGTAAAAACCTGCACTCACAGATGAATCAAAGGCAAAGAAAAGACAGGATTTTATTATGAATCTCTGTTACTAGAGCAACGAGGTCATTGAGCCAGATTTTTCATCATCTTGGAGGCAATCAGGATTAGACAACATTCCAGTTCCCAAGCATCCTTCATCCAATAAAGTTGTTCTCCTGCCTGTTTATTATTATTATTATTATTATTATTATTATTATTGTGTTATGCATATCTATATTGAGTGCTTAACTTTATTCTGTGATTGAGGATAGTTTTAGTGTACCAGATTTTTGTCTTGCTTGTAAGTTAAAAATAATTTGTTTACTGATATCTGAGTTTAAGATCTAGCCTTATTTACAGAAATTAGAATGTTCGAGGACAGAACTATTGATCCATATCCTGATCATTTTATTGTTGCTAGAATTTATTCATTCTGCTATAATTTGAAATGAATCATTTTTTTAAATTATTCATTTGAATTACAAAGTGCTTCGTCATCTTTTGAAATAAAAACTGTTTTGAAATTATTAAAATTCTTTCAAAGAGAATCTGAATTATATCATCTGGACACATCAAGACCTTTTGTACATCGACCTATTCAAGTAAATTGGTACTTCAGCACATTCAGTATTAGAAATCATTCAGAAAACTTGTGATAAAACTATTAAGATCATTCAGGATTTAATTCACAATACTTTAAGTTCCTTTTAAATTTTCATTTCTATTCTAGGGAAAAAAATTATTTGTTGAATTTTACCTAGCTTTTTGATCCCATTTCTTTCTGTTACATAGGCATAAAAATAGTATGTGATAGTTCAATAGTGACCACTCTTCTGGAGTCACATCAACTTCTGGCCACTCTTTCCAAGTTCCAAAATATGAAGAATCTGACAGCCTTGGAGTGTCTTTGGGTGAGGCAGTATCTGACACAAGAACACTGTTCCCTTTTTCATTTTTTATTCTATGAAGAACAGTGCTCTTCTTGTTCTCCGGTTGTCATTTACTGCTCTGTAACTGCAGTGGATGACATCAAACATGATGGATTATGCCAAGCATGATGTACCATGTTTGTTTTAATAACTATAAATGTTTGAGTGCCTGAGAACACATACCTGTCATTTGTTCACAAAATCCCAAATATGGCTGAACATATTTTTTTTATGGTGACTCAATTGTACAGTGATGTCATTAACAAAGAACTCTATGAAATAATGGTAAACAATATAAAGGAGACACTCTTTGTCCATTTTCAGGATTTATACATTAATTAATCTTTAATGGACAATATTTTCATGCTATTTTCAATACTATCCAAATATTACTACATTTTGTCTCATATCGTGTTTCACAATTTGCCTATAAATACTATATAAATTTACATTTTTATTATATGTAAATTAGCAATGTATAAAAAACCTTTTTTAAGACCAAAACAACCATTATTTCACTACAAGTTACCACATGATACTACACTATGTCCACAAAATACTGATACTAAAAACGTGTTTGTGAATGCTTAACTTGTAGCATGTGGAACCTACAGTCCATGGCCTTGTTTTATCCACTTGTTTATATCATTGGGTGTGGCTTTAAAAATAACTTATCTGGTCCAATCCTGGAGGAAATTGTACATCTGCTGTAACTTCATGATACCTCAAGATGACTACAAGATAGCAAAAGATGTGCTCATATACAAAAGATCAAAATCCATAACATGCCAATTATTAGATTAAACACCAAGTTGTCATACAGTCTATAGTCTAATATACATCAATTGTGAACATAATTTAGACAAAATCATAGAAAATGGTGCAATCAAAATGAAAAGCTTTAAAGATACATCAATGGATTATTTGAAAATTTAAAACAATAACAAATGAGAAATGTGTGTTTGTGAAAACAGATTGCTATAATAATTTTCTTGTTTTTTCAGCTCTCAGTTGCTTTATGTGGCTTGGTAGTATCGCTTTCCTTATAGCCTAATATAGGAATGAAAAACAATAGTTTAGTGGATACTTTTAAAATCATGTTTATACTTTGTAACTTGTTTGACATCACTTAAACTCCCAAACCTTTGTTGCACCTTTATATTTTGTCATATGGACACACAGCCATTAATTTCCAGTTTGAAAAAGAAATCTCCTAAGATTGTTTAGTCGAAGTCTAGATCATCCATAATTTTCTGCATTAAGTCAATCATGCCTATTAGACAATTATCTACTGTCTCAGCATTATCATTAGTCCAAAGTCCAACCACAAATTTATTCTAAAATGCAACTGCAGAATAATTCCCTTTTAAACTTTTAAACCTGTGCTCAAAATACATAATATACATGATATTTCTGAAAAATAAGTGTCCAAATCATCAGCTACATGGTATTCTTCCCATATACTCCAAAGCTGTATTATCACTTGTGCTATATTATCAAAGTAAATGGAATTTCCTCCAAGGAGTTTTTGAACATCTGACATCTTTTGGTTGTTTATCTACAAAAATCTATGATAACCAACAAAGAACAAAACATACTTATAACCATGAAAGCAATAATACTAACACTTTTATCTGTTTTATTTAAATAATTATATATATATATATATATATATATATATATATATACAAACATACATACAATCACATAAATGTGGTGTGTGTGTGTACCAATTTGCATATATATATATATATATATATATATATATATATATATATTAATATTAATTCATCTCTAAAGAAAGCAAGGTGGTATAGTTCTATAAATCTACACAGTGCATTTAATCCAACTCCTGCCCTTGCAGGCATGCCAGTATGTCAGTATATCACACAACTGTGTAACTTGGTGTGCTGGAGTTCACTCTTGAGAGGAAATGTATCCCATAATGTCAACCCTGGTCCACATAGAATTTTCAATCAGAATAAAGAGCATCCTTTGGTAAATCATCTTAAACTACATAACAAAGATTAGTTATGGATAAAACATTATAGCAGACTATTTATGCTTTTCCTCTGGAAAGAAAGATCAATGACAAACTTTCCTGCAATTGCTGGTGTTATGGGTGTATGTGTTAAGTGGGCAGATTTAAAGCTTGCCCCAGAAACTGTTTATACTCAAAGCAAAATATGCATCAAGGAAAGTATTTAAAATGATATTCTGAGGTATTGTTAACCATCGTTAGAGACAACCATTTGAGCATTCCTATCCAAGAGTTGTATGTAGTAAAGATACTCAGACACAAGTGGCATCATCAAGAATGTAGAATGTAATTGTCACTGGATGTGGCAATGCCACTGGAAATCACATCCTACCATACTTTATTTTCCTTGGAAAGACGTGAAATGGAGTTCCTCTTGGATCTGTTGGCGAGATGTCTGATAGTGGTTGGTCCACCTCAACCAGGACTAGAATCTTCAGATACCTCTGCATATTATGTAGGTGATTCTGATGAGAGTTTTGAGAACCATCAAGACAGCTTACATATGTTTCTGGATGAATATTCAAACTGCTGTAGAAGTCATAAGCATCATTTTAACATTGGACACCACTCTAGTGGTCTAATGGTTAGTGTATCCAGCTCAGGTGCAAGAAGTTCAAAAGATTTCTAAAATTTGTATTGACATATATTGTATTGTCTTGCTAGGTGCTCAGCATTAGTAGCCTAGATTAGTGTTAGGACTCTCTGGATAATGTGACTGGGTGGGACCTCATGCTATGTGTCTGTGGCATGGTGCACCAGTGCTAGATATCACTACTGTCACACTGCAGACAATGTAGCAATTAGACTGAAATGTTTTTAAAGCTACATTAAAATTCCAAAAACACACACACAATTTTTCTATTATTAAATCAGCACAATCTGACAACTGCCAATATTGGACACATTTTCATTTTGTTGCAAAACATCATTGTGAGCTGGACCATCACAAGTTTATGCTGGAGGAAATGGTGCACTCGTATCGTTGCTTACAATGTAATTGTGAGGCATACATATAGTTAAAAATAATACTGTGTATATGACTGATAGTTAAATTGTTAGCAATGATACAAGCACCTGTGCTTCGGCACCCCTACTCTCAGAACAATACAATGCAAACCTTTTTTTCTCTCAAATGAATTAACAGTTAAGAGAATAACTAAATGTGGGTATTTAATGAAAAAGCTGTACATTTAAGTAAAATACAGAATACAAGAACATGATCTGTAAAATAGTGCAAACCCTTCTCACCCAGCTTGATGTCACCCAGCCCTTATGTTGACCCTGGTTCTGAGGCAACATAACTAATTTCTTTGCACATATGGTATCGTGATAGATCTTTTTGGTTGAAAATTTGTACCATTCTTCATGAATTTTAACTTAACTGACATTACCATGATCATTTCATCAGCGGACCCGTCTGTTTTTAGTTGGTAATTTCCGCCTGTGGAAGTGGAGACATCACTTGTTAAAGTAGCAGTTTAAATTTATTTATATGATGTATGTGGCCAAGTACACAAATATATGATGTATTGCAATATTAGCTGTTCTGCACAATATTAGCTGTTCTGCATCAGCCACCATGTGTTCATTTAAGTACTTCAACTGATAGATTTTGTTTTTCTTCAATATGAATAGATTCGATTAAAAGTAATATAAACTGTACGCTCTTTAGCCTTACCATGTAGACCAACAAGTAGGTGTCCACTCTTTTTTCAGAAACAAAGAGACATACTCGTTGGTCTACCCACACGAGTCTTTAGTTTTATAAAGCAGGACGAAATTTCTTACTACATGAAATCACCTTAAAGGTATTATAAAATAACACAAGGAATGTAACGGTGATATTTTATAATACCGTTAAGGTTATTTCATGTTGTCAGAAATTTCGTCGTGCTTTATTGATAAAACTGTAGACTCCTGTTGTCTACCTCATGCAGAAATAACAAATTGACTTCATGTACCGCGAAAATATATTGAGCGTTCCGGATGATTAATGGTTTCTTCACACACACACACACACACACACACACACACACACACACACACACACACACTGCAATATCCTGTCTTATGCTAAGTACTTGAGTAAATCAACTTGTGCAAGCATATATATATTGCTTTGGTCAACAGGTATCATGGTATCATGATCCGGAAAAGCTGCACTAACTTCAAGAATACCGTTTGAAGTTGGTTATTCATAACCGATATAATATTTACTGCAACTTTTTAAATGGATATTTATTTAATTTATAAGTCTATTAAAACTACTAAAAACTATGAATGAACAGTAATAAACAGCACCTAAAACCGTGGAACAAGTTAGCCTAAATCTTGACCTACAAAAAGCATACTAGAAACTCCTATTACCCTTTCCGCAACTATGCAAATTAGAGAGGTTAAGGAGTGAATAGTTCCCAATGTCACAGTAAGTCTCGATAACGTTCTTTTATTGCTTTATTTATAGTTTGAAAAACTAAAGCTAAAACTCATTCTTCTGCTGACTTGGGTACAATCACAAAATAATGAGACCTCTATGCTTTATTGATAGAAATTTTTAAGTTGTTCGCGACCAAATTACATCGATTAATCCGGAAGTAATTATTTTCTTGCGCCAGTTTATCGGGGGCACAGTGACGAATACTTTTAGGGATTGCATAAAAGTGAGTTTTTTTTAGTATGCTTGTATTTTCAAGTAATATGTATAGGTCTGTTAGTTTTCAATATATTTCATATTCAGTCCAGAATTTATCGTATAACACTCATTTTCGAAAATATTAAGAGATATTCAGGTGTGGCCTCTTGGGTTTAATTGGTACTGATGACTTCCGCATTTGGATTTGATAAGGCGGTGTGTGGATGCGTTTCTTTGATTATGAATCATCTACAATTGTTTGATATTTTGCTGTTGTAGCTGATTATATGGCAGTGTTAAGTTTCACAAACACACAAAAGAAAGTCGTGAGAAATTGTAAAAATAATTACAATGCCAGTCTCCGACATCATACTAAAATCAAAAAGTAGTGTCCTGGTCTACCGGTATTATATAACCGCTGGACTCACATATTGTCATATTGTATATAAATTAACTAGTAAAACATACATCTTACTACACCTTTTTCTGACATTACTGTTGGCGTATTCCTGCAATGTAAGACTTCTCCCATGATGTTTATGATGGTACCTAAATAACGACGTTGTGAATCGGTTTCCCTAGTACTAATATTAGTACCTTAGTCCTACCTTAGTCACCACAACAAAACAAGTTGAGGCTACGACATCGTAGCTACGGTTTTACGGTTTCCCAGGTCAACTGACTCGAAAGAAAGGCAGGCCGATTTTCAGAAATATTTCACAAATTTGGCAGCCGATATGCAAACTCTTCCACAAATTAGAGTCACACTTCTCTAGTTGGATTTTACTTTGATGACATTTTCAAATTCAGACACACGCAAATGGACGTGTTTTCATGTTCCAGTGCCACACATTTTAGTTGGCTGGAATATTATGGAAGCCAAGAGCTCTGAAATTGGTTATAGATACAAGCATTATTATTGAAATGAAGTTTTCTTGCACATTTTTCCAATACCAGTATATTTCTGTTATGTTGAAGAAACATGCTGCAGGTTAATCCTGTTTTGAGATTATATGCTTCCTTCACATTCCAGCCAGCTGAAATGTAAGCCAATGGAACATGAAAACATGTTCATATGCTTGTGTCAGAATTAAATCCGTAAGAAAAAAGACATCAGAATAAGTCAAATCGGACTGAAGTGATATGATTATCATTTGTGGAAAAACATCAGTATGTGCTGCCAAGTGCATGAGATATTCCAGAAAATTTGATCTCTTATTCCCATCAGTCAATCAGGGAACATTATACACAATGCTGTTATTCAGGCAGTAAGATGTCTTCCAAATCAATTTTCAGTGGAGACATCTTTGTATGACTACATGTCTACCATGATATTTTATTCTTTGAGTCAACATTTTACCTTGCTTTCTACTCTTCAGGAAGACAAAATTCATACTTTGACATAAAACTGATGGTCACTGTCCAAAGCTCCTTTTTGTACATCTACACAATGCATATTCTTAGAAGTCTTGGAAGTGCTTACATAGACCTCTCAAATAATTGCTGAATCTTTGGAAAATATCTCAACCCTTGCTGGACAGTTTTTTTTCAAACATGTTCAAGAAAAAGTATCACTCCCCAATTATATTTGCCTTCCTAGACTAGTAAGATTTTATTCGTTTATGTAAAACTGACTTAGATGATACATGATTTCTCGTTTGCTTCTGTAGCACATAATGATGCATTTTTTGATTGACGGTTCAACATGTTGGCCCTGGCCTTCTTGCTTCTTTTGTTCACTGTTATGATTGAGTTATTTTGGAACATGCCCAAGTCTGATGTAGCTTCGCAATGTAGATCACTTTTATGGCTTCCATACATGGCATTATACAGTCCAAAATAGATTGACACATTTTCTAGAGTCGGCATTCTTGCAATGTTGTTATGGAGACACCCTCTTTGTCAAAGAAACTTGAGTTGCAGCTGCCCAGACTCTTCACTTTCTGTCATTTAGTGTGAATCTAAATGTAATAATTAAAACTGCCAAAAACTATCTTGCTCTGCAGACTAACCATTTCACTATTAATAAAAATATTGTCCCATCATTGTCCAATTTAGGGAAGTTTGTAATTTTTTATTTCTTGGTCACACCTCAGTATTAAAGAAACAATATTACTATATGCTGATTTTGTCACATAGATTTAAAATAGAAGGTGACTGAACAATAACATTTCACACATATATGTTACTTTTGGGCAGTATATATAATCAAAACCCAGGTATGCCAAACAAAATTATGTCATTTATTACATTATTACACCATCAAACTCTTCATGAATTAAATTATGATTGATATTGAGTCAAGAATATATAAATGATATTTATTTGATACTAATATGTTAAAAGGTCTGATGTGAATTAATAACTAGAGTACATAAGAAAGAGGATATTGGGTGTGTATTGTCAAAAATCTCTTGTGGATTCTGTTTTGGATACCCAATCTTTGTCCAACTGGGATGTCAGACATAACGCATACAATAACCAGCTAGTACTTATAATATCTTTATAGTGGTTTACTTTCTATGCAGTAAACTACCATGGCTGAATCTGAAGAGCAGATCCCACCACATGCTGAAGACGATGATGATGTACTGACTCCAGGCTACCAGGCACCTGCCAAAAAGACCCTCGAGGAAATAAAGAAGGCAGATGCAGAGGATGAAAGTTTGAAGAAGTACAAACAAGCCTTACTTGGGCAAGCTGCAGACAGTGCAAACCTAGTATTTTGTAAGTTTGCATAAATTTTTTTCTGAACTGGATTGGTTTAGTTTTGTTTTATAGCACTAGTGAGAAGAAAATAGATGGGGCATTCCTCTCATCTGCCCTCAGAGCCATTCCTTATGCCTCTTTCTCTGGATCATAAAAGTATGTACATCATGTTGAGTCCAAGTACTGTTTCTCATATCCTTCTATTTCTGAAGAAGTTACTTTCAAATGTAAAGTACCCATGCTTAGTGCTTTGTTTGGTTTGGTGTTTTATACTACAGCAATACAAGTAGGTTATATAGTTGAAGGCACTTGGAGTAAAGTGTATTGCTTCAAGAATCACAATGGTAGCTGACCCAGGCTGATCCAGTGGTAGGATTTAAACTTGCACTGTTTTGGTCATGAGTTCAGTACACTAACCACAGAGCCATCACCTACCTCCATTAGATGTCTCTTGTAACATGCATCAAGCTAATTCTACATCTCCGAGCCTGAAGGATGTGTACATTTTGGAGTTAAACAAAAATTTAGGTAGTTCAGGTTATGGGCCTTTTCTCTTTGGCACTTGAGGTCAAAATCTGAAGTTAATAAATGTATATTATTTATCCAGGAAACAGCACACTTAAAGATTGTATAATTCCCACATTTCTTGATCTTTTCATCTGGAAAGACTTTGAAACTAGGTTCATTATACAAGGCATAGTAAATGATAATGATACCTGCATTAGTTTCTCATTGAATTTTTATGTGGTGTTTTGAAATATAGCTAAAATTTCAGAGTGCACAAATTATTTAAACAGAATTGAATTGACATGCAGCACCATTCGATATGTCCTGAAAAAGACTATTTTGAGTACATGTAATCCGCAGTGGTCGTCCTGAGTTCTGGAAGAGTCCATTTTTGATACTGTAAATAAATCAGTTATAACTAATAGAAAAGCAGATAACTCCTTGATAAACTATTTTGATTCTTCCATGGGTCATGGCAGCAACGAAAAATTTGATGTAAACAGATTGCTTTGTTATATTGAATAATCACATGTCATTCTTGTGTATAGAGTGACATAAGCTTTGTTTATAGACAATAAAGAAAACAATCTGTAAATTTAAATACAAATTTCATAAGAGTTTTATAGTCATTATACCCATCATTAAAGTCATATATCTCTATAATTATGTTGCATCTGCCATTTAACCAAATCCAAGCTGCTAGACAGTGATTTAATTCAACTGCAACAATAGGTCATGACAATATGATTGTCACATGACCTAATTTGTATCAATGCCAGAACCTGTCACTATTGCCTTGCTTACCTTTCCAGGACAGAATTTCCCTTAAATTTCCCTTAGAAAATTTTATCCTCTATGTATAGAATATTCTTGATCTTGATATTCTTGATCCCAGTTCAACTCCCATGTCATAGGCCATACACAGTAGCTGTCTTCTTTTTCTGATGGATGACATATTGAATTTAATGATGTTAAGATTGCTCACAGAAATTTTGTTTGCCTTTCCTGGTGTCCAAAACCCATTGTGGCATTCAGATAGTTTTTACTTGCTTATAAGTCGAGTCATATTGCAAACAACAAAGATCCTGATCTGCCGTAGCATAATATAACTGAAGATCATGGTCTGTGGTTTTTCTTCTGCTGATTAGCTCAATATTTTCAGTAGGGTCTTTGATGGAGATCTTAAATCAATTATTATCATCAATATGTTTGTTTATTGTTTTATTTTCAGAAAATACCTTGGAGGAATAAAAATGTGTTAGTGTGGACATATAAAGACCACATGGACCCCCCAACCCTCCATTTTCATGTGCTAATTATGACTGTACATACTGTTGTTTTTTGACATCAGCATGAGTATAAGGGGAATAAGATAAGTCCTTCTTTCTCATTAACTTGATCCTTCTCCGCTCTGAGCATGACCCCTCGATCTTCCTTTATTAATCACCTGTTCTGAAAAGAATGAGGATGCTACATAGAGCACAGGTTGATGTTGTAGATCAAATTGTGTCAGAACAATTGTTCTAAGAAATCTCTAGAACCGGGAGTTGGAGTACAGTGGTCAAGCTAGACTTAATTTTAGGGAGAAGTGACTTCTCCTTTTGGTCAGAACAGGGAGAAGTGGGAGCTAAACAGGGAGAAGTGAGAACGTTATAGGTTTTATTTATTTATTTATATATATATATATATATATATATATATATATATATATATATATATATATATATATATACACACACACATATACACACACACACACACACAGATGCATTATTGTATTTTAATGTGCTCTATTTCTTGGTATGCTTTTAACAGTTTTAAGCAAGGCCTTATTTTTTTAAGTTGAAAAATATTTGTTATTTGTGAGTATCAATATATTTTGTATGCATATAAAAAATTATATTCGTACCCATTCTATTCATACTTAGTATATGCGTTTTTGAATTGAAGTAAATGTAGTTTATTTTGGCTGTATTACTTAAAAATCACTTATGAAGCTATACAATGCAATTAATTTTCACTGATAGAAGTAACAAGATTAGAGCCTTGTAAATGCAAGTTGGTAAAAATGCTTAATAAACTACCACTTAATTATTTTTTTTTTCTTAAGTTTTGTGTGCAATTGCAGTCAAAAAGATTTCTAGCAATCTTTGAAACAGCCCCTAATACATGTACATAGGAATAAATGCACAGGTGACTTTAAACCACACTGTTCGTCCTGATTTCATTGTTCCCAATAAAACATTCATGTAACTATTCATAAACAACACACTGAAGCACTAAATTTGATATATAACTTAACTGGACCCTATTTTTTTACCCACAACCAAAAATCCAAGAATATGTCTTGCACAGAAGCGAGTGTATCTATTTTTAGATGGGGGGTCTCAATCTACACACTTTCTTGCTTCGTTACAAAAACCCATTAAAGGTTTTGCATATTTATGGTTTGTCTACCTACTGGTAATAATGACATGGATTGGTTAAATATTATTAGCTTCATTACTATATATATTTTTCATATTTTCACAGTTTAATGAAGTGGTATATCAAATATGCAGCTTAGACCAACAAGTAGGTCTCTGCTTTTTTTTATCTGACAGCAAAAAAGCAGAGACCTACTTGTTGGTCTAATACGCAGCTATGTCAGCCATTAAAATTTCATTTACAGTTTCAAACTGATTTTATACAGAAAATATGCAAATATGGCTGTTAAAATCTCCATTTATTAAACATAGGATATAAATTTGAAAACTCTTCACCGACCATATCTTTAAAAGCAAATTACTATTTGCATATTGATGTTTAAATTTGGCATCTTTTCATCATAGCACTGTAGGCCCATTTTCATGAAATCTAGTAGTGATATCTTTCTCTGGAAAAGGGTTAATGGTCAGTTAGCTATTAAAACTTGCATGTGAATGTACATGAATTTCTTTGTGGCCATAAGCTGATTGGTATCAACACCACGTAAATACTTACGTAAGAACTTACTGGATACAGCGAGGGTGGGGGCATCTCAAAGTCATAATCTACAGTGTTATTATGTCCGAAAAATTTGAGGGCAAAGTCGTTTTCGCTTTCATAACAGAAGAAGGCGAAGTTTTCGCCCACTTTGCCTGGTAGCGTGACCCCTGGAGTATCTAGCATGGATGAGGTGTTTCTATGCAGAAAGGCAAATCTTAATAATAGTGACAGGTAAGTATTACATACTTAAAATTTGTTTTACTCCCCCAATAAAGAACATTTTAAATGGTACTGAAATTCACAGAAGTTCCAGGGACAGCAGTGACATTTGTATCAAAGACATTGTACATGTATGTTGTCATCCAATTCATTGTTGTTGCAACTTTTAGGTCTACAAATATTGGTATCCCATGAATAAAAGTGAATTCACCATATTTCAGAGGCTGATTTCATCATGTTTTATTATGATGTTTCTCTTTTCAGTCCCAAATAACCCACTTAATGTGATAGTGACTAAATTGTCCTTTGTTGCTGCAGACAGAACAGACAAGGAACTGGATTTAACAGGTAACAATAGATGGAAGCCATCACAAACATCACTACTTTTTATAAATCTGCATTAGTGGTGACTGAGACAGAGCAGTTACTTTTACTGCCATGCAGCGTCAACAGTTTGTTTTGGATTTGGTTAAAGTTTTTCATTTGTATTTCCAAAATCCTTGATAGATTCTCATTATGCTTGGCATTAATTATTATGAAGCTAAGCCAATTTCATTTTAAAACATGTTCACATTGACTTGTAATTTTCATTTAAAACTTTTTCAGTATTGAACTGGTTGTGAATGATAGCACATAAAAAAGAAATAAATTGTAGCTTTAACTAAACTGCATATATATATATATATATATATATATATATATATATATATATATATATATATATATTTGAATTTGAATAGTCTGTGACTGGTTTAAAGGTTTTTGTATTAATGATATATTCAATGTTAAAGACAATGGCAAAGCAATTTGTACTGCACTTACATGTGTCTTGTGAAAATGTTAAGTCAGAAAATAAGTAAGAAAAAAATGCCAAGATGATTTCAGTACTCATCATTTGGGGGCCTGAGTGATCTAAAGCACTCACTGTTATGGATCACTGCTATCTCACCTCTGTCTGTATGGGTTTGAGTCTCAAGCTAGGCCAGTGTGGATATATAAGAAAGCTTGCCAGTAGCTTCTCGTGGGTCAGTTCTTTCCAGAATTTTCCCAGGTTGTTCCTCCGCCATTTATACTGGTTAACATGTATAGCCTATCTTGTGCTGAAAAATGGCATTAAACCCCCTAGTAACAACAAAACTTATCATTTAAAGAGAATAAAAAAACAGAAAAAACATTTACCTGCAAGTTGTGGAGAAAATCTTAAAGTTATAAGAATTTCAGTCCTGTCATGTGATTCTTGTTTATAGTAACCTGTTTTTGAAGCTAATAACTTTTTTTGCAGTAGCAAAGAAATAAATCAATTTTGCTGAAAAAAATGTATATTTTCATGAAGTTATGATGGGTAATGTTTTTTAATCATTATACTCAACAGTTTATATAATTGCTCATTTAGTTAATGTTGTGATCATTTTTAATTTAGCTTATACCCATTTCTTCCAATTTACTCACCACTTCACTTCACTTCAGTCAGGCAAGAGGGAGCTCACTTTGCCAGATATTTTTTTAATCCAGTGTGACCCCTGTTGTTATCTATGTCGTCATTATGTGCTTAATTTTATTCCATGATTGAGCGTTGTGCCTGAGTTTTGTTATGATTCTAAGAAGTCAATAAGTTTATTTTTTAAAATTCATGACATGACCTGTCATTGTATAAGAGTTGGTGGGGTTTTCATTTGAAAGTAATATGTATATTGAGAGACTTTATAATCAAGTATTCATTCCTATTTTATATCAATCTTTGGGAATGTGTGATCAGAGTTTTTACTCATGTTGAGATATAATTTGAGAGGAATTATTTATTTAACATATTCATTGGAATTACAAAGTACCTGTTGACATTCAGAGACATTCTGGATTATATAATTAAGGTACATTAGGACATTTAAGAATTCATGTGGAACATTGTATAGTTTTAGACTTGTGATATGACTTTATGATTGTTTGGGATTTTAGTTCAAAATACTGTCTTCAGAATAGTCACCCGTGTTCTAGACGAATCAATTATTTGTTTATTAAATTGTTGGTTTTGCTTCATTTCTGTTAGATAGTTTAAGAATATGGTCATAACACCTGTATATGATAGTAGTTAGTACAATTTTAATCGTATGTCAATTTTCTAAAATTTTAGCCCACTTTTATGAAATAGATGTAAGCGATTGAACTATCCTGGTTTCACTGTTAACATAAATAAAAGCATATACATATAAACAATAAAATATATGCAATAAAAGCAGCTCCAAGATTTGAACCATCCTCCTTAGAAAAATCCAGGCTCCAATCAAAACATGAAAAACTTATTTCCGCTGTTCAGAAATGAGCAGATTCATTTGGTTTATTTGTATCAAGTAGGCATCTTTTCTTCATAGTGCATTTTTCATTTAGAAAAACATTAAAGCCATGGAGCAAACAATAATCCTTCAAATTGTTTGGTAAATTGTTAATTAAGTTATGGGGCCCCTGAGTGGTCAAGTGGTCTAAAGCACTGACTGTTACGGATCACTGACATCTCACCTCTGTCTGCATGAGTTCGAGTCCAGACTTGGCTAATGTGGTAAGTGAGAAAGCCTGCTAGTAGCGTCTCATGGGTTGGTGATTCTTCCCAGAGTACTTCCTCCACCATTAATACTGGCCGCTATGTATAGCCTATCTTGTACTGAAAAATGGCATTAAACCCAACAGCAACAACATAATTTACACATTTTCATTGGTCAAAATTAGGTCTTGCTTTTAGCGCATATTTGTTAAATTTTCTTATACTGTTTTGGTCTAGTAATTATTAGAAGGCTGTGAACATTTGGATTTTTTCTCAAAATACCATCTCTTGCGTTGGATCTGCAGCCAAAATGAAAAAAGAGAATGTATAAGTATTAATTTCATGAGAAAGATTTTTCCTGGCATGATGAAATCTAGACTTGTTGATAAGTTTGTGTTTGCATGTGCTCAAAAAGCAACGTTAAGACAGTTTGCAGTGGACAGAGAGATTTTGAGGGACACATTAAAACTTCAAAGAATAGTTGAACATTTTCTCATTAGGTGTCATAGCTCTATTTAAAAGCTCGAAAGTAGTTTGATTCATAAAATTGAAATGGACAACACCTTTCTGATACAGTGCTAAAGAAATTCTAAAGTGCCACTTACCAAGCACTAAATATTTAACTATTATTTACTTAGATGAAAGGCATAATATCCGAAGACAAAGGAGTTAATAGGACTTTTTTGAGTGTGCATTTTTTTGGAATTCTAGTACTATTAACAGTACAGTACTATTACTAATAATGAATTTATTTAAAAAGAATAAAACTTATAGTTGAAGAACTAATCTGCTTTGAGACCCCATTATAAGGGAACTTATTTATATACAAACGTGCATATGCACGCACACACACACCTGTATACATATATATTGCAGCATGTATATAGACCATTATATTCACGTTGTGTCCCTTTTCATCTTCCCCACTTGTACCCAGGTATTGGAAACTTCTTTCTAATAAATCCTTATTTGGTATGACAATTTTATACTGTTTGGTAGAAATGGATCATAAGTGGAAATAGACTGGTGCACATTTATTGTATATCTTGTAAATTAACTTTACTTTTCTTAGATGGACTCGTTCTTTAATAGGAAATAATTTGGACTTGTCTGGTTAGATTTTCTTTTTTGTTTTGTTGATATTAGCTTTAGTGCTCTTTTTGAAAGATATGCTAGCTTTGCAATGTTTTTATCATTTGTATTGCAATTATCTAAATAGTATTGTATGGAACTGTATTAAATAGTTTCCTATGCCTTTCTGGATGAAAAGGTCTTGTATTCATTAGAAGTCATAAATTTTAATTAACTTTTAACATACTGATATATCTTATGTGTTCAATCCATGATAGATTATTATTTACAAAACACCAGTTGCCTAGTGGTAGAGCATCTGTCTCTAAAGTGGGAGATCGTGGGTTTGAACCCCACCCAAGTTATCTGGACATGCTAAAATGGAAGAGCAGCATACTGGATGCTACAGTTTGTTTCTCCATGCATGCCTAATTTGGCACAAAATACAGCAGTGGATGTGCTGAAGATTTCATCATGTTGTGACTAATTTTCTATCCATGATTACTAACCATGTTCCCATGTAGTCAGTAAGACAATTCTCTCATTCATAATCTTCATATGCTTTTTTGTCAGTGAACACAGTTCAGTAAACCAGCTATCGGTTCACTCAGTTAAGTCAGTCCGAAATTGTCCGAACTGCTCTTTTATTTTTATTTTATAGGGATTTTTTATTTGCTCTACAGTCACAACAGACAAAACTTGTGCGGAAGGTGAAAAATAGTCCCTTGTGTAGTTAATTAAACTCTTACTTTATTTTGTGCTCCATAGCAAAGTTGAAACAGTATCAATTTTTTATTTCCTTATTTTTTGTTGGATTTCAGGGAATTTAGATGAACTGAAGAAACAAGTGTTTACCATCAAAGAAGGGGTGTCATACAGAATTAAAATTACATTTCATGTACAAAGAGAGATAGTGTCAGGTCTTCGATATATACAGGGAGTGTATCGAAAGGGCATTAAAGGTAAGATTCTGAGCACAGTTGACACATTATTATATGATTTTATTATGCTTCATATATGCAGAAACCTTTTCCATTGGTTGAAAACTTTTTTTACTAATAGTGCAGTAGCCATAAAATACAGCACAAAAATATTTCACTGATATTGACAAATAATGTCATACAGCATCTAGTATTGATGTCATTGATGCAGATTTTGTTATGTCTCTTACTCTTGCTTTTTTCACATTACTATATTGTGGCCCTGAGTGGCTGAGTATTCTGAAGCACTCACCATTGAGGATCAATGCCATTTCACCACGATCTGTGTGGGTTCAAGTCTTTAGCTCAGCCAATGTGGATAAGTGAGAAAACTTGCCAGAAGCTTCTTATGGGTCGGTGTTCTTTCTGGGGTTGTCCCGGATTCTTCCACCTTTATACTGGCCGCCATGAGTTTACTAACACACTGAAAAATAATTGGAGCCATTTTTGTTAAGGCTGCTTTAGTGGGAAGTCACTTGTAACATAAGAGTCACTTGTCAGTTTAGGTTTTGGTTTACTTACACTTCATAAACCCCTCAACAAACTTTATTCCTACTTGAGATGAAATATTATGAAGCAAATACTTCATTCTTTGACAATGTTACTTGTAAATATTTAATATCCAATATCCATTCAGAAATGCATCATCTGTACTTTAGCATAAGATTCTTGTTACTACTCCTCCTAAACTATGAAACCTACAGTCTGGTTGGTCCTGGTGAAAATTGTGCCTGCCCCTCAAGACATTCAATATGACCACCACAGCAGCCAGCTTGAAAATAGTGTTGCTATTCCCCTCTGAATGGATTGTCATATCAACAACAAAAGAGATGTCAAGTTGGTTTCAAATGAAAATGGTGCAGATACCATCATGAAAATGCTGTTTGAGCTGCTCCTGCTGAATAGGTTTTTTACCAGAAGATTTTGTGTCATGTCTGGTTGATCCTAAATGAAAATAGCATCAACCTGAAATGTATGGTCATATAAACATGGGGTTTCCACTAAAGGACATGTTGTGATGACTACCTGATTCTAAATGAAAATGGTGGCAGTCTGATATCCAATATGGCATTAGCCATCTTGAAAATCTTGTTATTACTTCTCGTTTTGAATGAAAAGTAATATTGCCATGGAATTTTCATGGAAAGAAATCTGGTGATGTCCAGTTGATCCTAACAAAAAAATAGTGCATATCGGACTTCTTATATGGCTGCCACAATGATCATCTTGAAAGTCCTATTACTGATACTTCTCCAAGATGGTTTATCATATTGATATTGTGCATTCACCTAAGATTTTAAATGACATCTAGTTACTTCTAAAACTGAAATTGGTACTAAATTTAATATTAGTGCAACCATGGTAGTCATCTTGAAAATCTTGGTATTGTTACTCCATTCAGAGGGGGCCCAGAGTGGTCGAGTGGTTTAAAGCGCTGACCGTTTGGATCACTGCCATATCACCTCTGTGCGAGTTCAAGTCCAAACTCGGCTAACGTGTGTAAGTGAGAAAGCCTGCCAGTAGCTTCTCATTGATCATGATTCTTCCCGGGGTTTTCCAGGATTCTTCCTCCACCATCAATGCAGGCTGCCATGTATAACCTATCTTGTGCTGAAAAAAGGCATTAAACCCTATAACAACAACAACCACAACAACAATACAAATATACACTAAAGATATACAAACAGTATGATTATGACTTCTGGATTAATGACACTTTTACAACAGTTCAGCAATGATTAGCTCTACATGCAGGCCATGTTGTGAAAAAATATCTTAGTTATCTTTTTAAACCTTGCTTAAAGTTTTAGGGTTTTGCATTACTGAATGATCTTTTTTGCAATGACTTAATAAGTAGATGCTGTGGGCATTTTTGTTGCTGAGTTGTACTTTAAATTCTCTTGCATAAAGTATTCGGCATAATAAAAGTTGAACCTTGTTCAAGAGGTTCTAAGAATAACAAATGGCATGTTGTAGTTTTAGCGACTTAGCTTTAGGTTTAAAACAACAACAACATGGCAATGATAATGTTTAGAACCCTTGGAAAACTTCTAATATGATGTTAGAATAATGTTAAAAATTTAACTTTTTATTTGGGGGATGCTTAGTGTTGTGTATATCTAACCAGGCCTTCCATTAAAGTTGGCAAGTGAATTGCCAAAGTAGGTGGGGGGTTTGGGGGACCTAATGGGGATACATTTCTTTGTTAAAGTATCCAGGAGTAAAGTTAAAGTAGCCAGGTAAATCACCAAGCTCCTTGTCGATAACGAAGGCCCTGATCTTACTCATAGCTATACAGGAACACATTGCTAACCCTGTTATTATTGGTTAAAGAGCCACATAACAAAATTGTTTATATTTTGTACTTGATTTTTCTATAATCAACTAATATCTTCACAAAGCCTCTTGAGGAGACAAATGATATAATGCCACAACTGCCATATTCACTGTTTATGCACCCTCACCCACAGACAGCTACAAGAGTTATAATTGTTACTGATAATAAATACTGTATGAAGATGTCCAAAGCCATCTGCAAAAGTTTACATATGGTGCAGTGATATGAACAAGGGCTGTAGTCCAACCTGTCTATCTGATGTACACAATTTTCATGTGTGAGAAAATAACACCATTCAATATTTGATTGTATGGTGGTATTATCAAAATTAATATGAAATTATGCTATATGCAATTAACAATAAATATTTATATTTATTTCAAGGAAAATGTTTCATTTTTGTCAGTTCTAATTTAGAGAAGTTCTATGGTAAATAATGAAATGATACTAAATACACAGCTTTATGCCTTAACAAAGAGTAAAATGTAGCATGAGTTACAATGCATTGAATTATTTATGGATAATTAGAGAACTTTTTTGTCACTGTTGTATATAACTCCTTTTCTATGAAAATGTTTTTGACATACTGCTGTTGTAATTAATATTGATTGTAAAATTACATCCTGTGTATGAAAGATGCTACAGACACAGTCAGTAGTGGGTAAACAAGTGCTGAACTTTGACGTTCACAGTTACTTGGAAAATTTATATTTTCTATCTTGGAAGCATGGCAAGTGTTTCTTTGAATAGTGCAAGGATATGCTATGGACAGATAAATGATTCCTTCTGATTGGTAAGTGCATGATTTCTCATTTCTGATTTATGTACATCTTTAAATCAACTGGAGTACAAAAAATGGAGGTGATTAACAGTTAGAAGAAAACAGGTTTGATGTAACACATTTCTGGCTGTGTCTCTGAAACATTGTTTCTATTATCTGGCACGTTTGCTTTCATGTACATTTTCTTAATTAGTGAGTTAAGCTTTCTGGCCCCAGTTGGTGCCAGTAAAATCTTTTTTTAAAGTTATTTGTTTCTGTCCTTTGAAAACTGTTACGGTAATTTTCCAAAAATCTGTGTTTGTTTGATTGGAATACAACTCCATCAAGCCAAGCAGAAGAAAACAATGATTGCATCCAATGATAAAGTAGTTCCTAGTGTGTGGACACCATAACTGAGATGACCAGACTGAGATCAGAAAAGTAATGTTAGCAAAAAAAATAGGATTTCTGTCTCTTTAGTTAGAAAAGGTGTTTCATGGAATATTGTTAAGGAGTTTTTTTTTTTGTAATTTCAGTGGAGAAGCAGAACCACATGGTTGGAAGTTATGCACCAAGGAAAGAGGCCCATGAATTCTTAACACCTTTTGATGAAGCACCATCTGGGTTGTTGGCTCGTGGAACCTACACCGTCAAGAGCTGTTTTACTGATGATGATAAAAATAAATACCTTGAATGGGAGTGGAAGTTTGAAATTAAGAAAGATTGGGATTAATAAACAGTTACTGGCTGCTGATGTATATACATGTTAGTCAGCTGCAAATTGTATGTCTATGTGTATGTATGGTACTGCACTTTCTGAACGAGGGGACTTTGATATCACCAGTTATCAGCTATGTTAAAATGGGTATGTACATGATGAGTACATTAAAAAGGAAAGAGATCAGAAAAGAAATATTCACAGCTGTTTTATTTGACTGAATAAATTGTTCTTTGCTACTTAATGTTGCATTGTCAGGAAGAAAACAAATTCATGTTTCTGTATGTATCTTTAATTTTATCTTCATCTGAGCAATATAAACTCCTTTTGGATGATATGATGTACTTCATTTTCATGTGGTATTTGTCGGATCATTGTAACTTTTAATTTTTTAAATAATTTTCTTTATATATTTAATGTTACTATTTATCAACAAAAGTGGCCTTAATTGCCTTATGTGCATTTACAACACTTAAAAATGCAACACACTGGCCAGAAAGCAGTAATATTCAGTGGGAGCAAGTAGATTATGCCGTTTTAATAGTTACTGGACCAAAGTCCAGTAGGCTCTTAAGTCAGTTTCTAACACATTATAAAATTAGACCAATACGAAAAAGAGTTTTATACTTTCTTTTTAGCCTTATATGAAGAGTCTCTTAGTACAACTCCTGTATGTGTGAAAATAGATTAGGCACTCACCTTTTATTGAAAAGGGATATATAAGAAGAATAGAGACTTGTTAAAGGACTCGTGACTAAAATTCTAAGGAAATTTGGAGTTTTAAGTATATATAGGTTATAGAAAGTTTATTGTTTGTAATATCATAAACTTGGTGCTCTGGATAACATAATAATAGACTAATAGATAATTGCTAAATATATTGGTGTTTGATAATAATACTAGTAGTAATAATAATAATAGTTTCATTATAAAAGACTATTCATTAAGTTATCCATTGAGACTTATGTAACATCGGTACATGTATAAATGTGGACATATTAAGTAACTTCACTTAACAGGAGTTAAGTATAATAAGTAATAACATTCACTTATCCAATTTTTTCATTATAAGAGTTTCTAATCATGTTCTTAAAACCTCAGTCATCAGTATGAATTATAAAGAAAAAACAAAATGACCCCATCAAATAAAATTAAAAAGTTGTTTGATTGGTCCTGTATAGTTAATTTGAAGAAAATTAAGTTTTAAAGGTTTTAAATATGTCTCTTTTCAGAAGTACAAAAGTCAGTCACATTTGATACACAATTTGCAAATGTAATCTTTTTATTTAATCATAACTAATGTGTGTCTACAATTAGCTGTAATAAACATTGAACCAGTATATGCTATATCTTCTGAGATGTTGCATTAAATAATAAATCAGGAGTTATTGAACAATAGTTATATTTATAGATTAAAGCTAGGTTTATAAACTGCATTTAGATAATAAAAGGTTGCAAGAAGTGTGCTAAACAGTTGTAAATATGATTAGAAATGCCCACTCTATTTTCTTTTTCCAAACCCAGTATATACAGTGGCTTCAGAGATGCAGCAAAAAAAAGTAAATTCCTTTGAATGAGGGCCTCAATGTAGATTAGTACTTAGCTAATTGATTTACCTTCTTTAAATAAAGTCATAATAAAAAAAAAATAATAAAAAGTTTCAAGAGAAATATACTGAAAGTGGTTAGTGTAATATGTGAAATAGGCAATTATGCAAGTATCAGATTTTACTTGAAAACACGTCTATGAAAACAAAATTTTCTCCCAAAGATCTACTTTAGCATGTATATGGGGACGGTACGTAGATCGTGTGTCCTTGGCATGATTGAGCTGATCATTGTGCTGAATGTGCCATTGCAAACAACCAGCCAACCCTAATTTTTGTGTCACTATTGTAATAACTGATTTTGTGATGCTTAGCTTGTTTATCCCTGCATGTCATATTTTTTTGTTGTCGTGTAGTGGTACCCATTTTCCAAGAACTGGATAGCATTAGTCATCATACACCAAAACAGCTAATATTGTAGAAAATTGGAAAGATGTAGCTCAGCTGTGAAGCCATGTCATGCACTTTCTAATCATGTCAAACAACAGCTGGGGAAAAAATGTAAAAATTTTTAGATCAGAATTGTTGTAGGAAAATAATACATGTCTTGAACTAGAGTTTGTGTCTTGATTTCAAGCTTTCTATCTTTAAATCATAACAGCCCATACCGTGCATTCACAAATAAATCTTCAAAAAAGTTTGAGATTTTGAGAACAAATGGGCCAGAACATAACAGTTGCTGGTCCAGTTAGCAAAAAATAAAGATTTAAAAATATGTATAAATTTTCACCCATGTGCTCATGTGCAAGTGAAATAATGAATATCATTATGAAAAAGATCTTGGATGTAATCAGCAGTATGTTTCCTACCCTCATTTCATGCAAAAAAGAAAAAAAATCTTCAGCAGAAATTGAGATAAACAAGTTGTCCTCAATCCTAAAGGTTCAAACCCTTTTTCATAATATAACCATGCCATACACCTGTTTTCACCCCTGGTCAATCAACTCCTTGCATTACAGGTTACAACTGACCTTCTCTTATCAGATTGGAATTCAGTCTGAAATGAGGGAAAAGAATCAGACTATGTATGGCTGCTTAGATGTGCTTCACAGTGACATATCTGCTATGTATGTACAGCCTTGTAACAATGTCATCCTTGAGCTTCATTGAGATTTCCTTATCTTTGCATTAGACAAAATATTAACCTTGTTTGAGCAAAGATCAGTAAATGCAGTCTAAATTGAGTGTGATGAATTTGTCATACTTTAGTTTACTCCAGGTGGAATTTTAACACCAAATCTGCAGTGTCATAACACTGGTATTAATGGTAATCCACTATGAGGAATATGCTGGTTGTATGCACAATATTAGCTTTTGTGACGCAGGTGAAATAAAGATTTGCAGAAATCTTTCATGCATAAGTCTATGCATATAAAAAACTTGCAACATTTTGTATCAATGACATTATTGTATCAGAACTATTTAAATTTGAATCTACTTCATTAAGATGTCTCGTTTAATGTGTTATAATTGCCATTTTAAGTTTTGGCATGATTTTGCATTGCTTTTATAGAATACTGGGTTACAGATTAAATTTTTCATGAAGAGAAAAAGAAGCAATAGTTCCAGTGCATAATCTTTGAGTGAAATAATTTCAATCATCAGAACATCAGTATTTATCTTTCGTTCATGTTTGTTAAATGCAGTTATAGCAAATTCAGGTGTGTATGTGTGTGTAATTAAAGAAGTTATTGACTTAAAATGAACAATGCTTGGTTTTTCCAAAATGAGCTTGAACATGCAGTAGCTCAATTGGTAAAGTGTCCCCAATTGTTATTCATGAATTGTATGATCACAGTGACCATCTCCAAAATCTTTCTGCTTGCTCATATCATCATGGGTTTTTAACTAAAAGCTTCTTATAATTTCTAGTTGGTCATTAATGAAAATGATGCAAATGCTATCTTGAAATTTTTTTTACTCCTGGTGAATGTATGGTCATATCAAAATGAGGATTTCCTGAAAGATGTCTTATAATGTTTGGTTGGACTAAAGATCCTAAAGAATAACTATTAGATGTCCAATGTGGACACCAGCATGACTATATTGTAAATGCTATTTCTCCTGAACAAAAAAATGTTTTTCCATGGGATTTTCATGAGCAGACCAATGATGTCTGGTTATTCCCAAATGAAAATGGTGCCACTTGCACATCCAATCACATGTTGCAAAGTTTATCACTAATCTTCCAGATTTGATGGTCATAATATTACAATGTCATTTTATCCAGGAGAAAATGGTACCAACTCAGGCATTCAGTATGGCTGCCACAACCATTTTGAAAATCTTATAATTGGTTTTCCTGAATGAACAATCATATCAGCATTGTGTTTTTCTGTTCATCTTGATGGCTGGTCATATTGACAATGTACTCACCAAAAGATTTATTATGATCTATTGTTGGTTCTAAATGGAAGGAGCCCCATATAGCCAAATGGTCATAGACACTTGCCTGTATGTGTCAGTAACATCGTAGCTCTGTGGGTTTGAGTCTCAGCTCAGCCAATGTGAAGAAAGCTTGCCAGTAGCTTCCTGTGGATTGATGGTTCTTCCTCCAACAAATATACTGGTGGCCATGAGTAGCCTATCATGTGCTGAAAAATGGCATTAAATCGAAAAAACCAGACAGCATGGCAGCCATATTAAAAATCGTATTACTCCAAAATGTGAAGTCGTATCAACACCAGAAAACCTCTTGTGATGTCATCGTCTTAAATAAAGATGTCAATCTGACATCTGCTATGTCCTTTACAACAACTAATTGGAATATCTTGTTATCACTGAAAATTATTGGAGATGGTTTCAGTGCTCAGCAGAATAGTCATATCTGGAATTCCGGGGAATTCTTTTTGGCCACAAAAGCCTCAGTTCCTTTAAGGGAATCTTGTTTAGTTAGTTATTTTTTAAAAATATACATTTCTAATTGCAATGTATTCAGTAAAATAAATGGATTTTTTGTTTCATGCCTATTTTCTATCTTTAATACACGTATATGATTATAATTAATTAATAAAAAATAATTTATTAATGATCAAACGAATCTGCAAAAAAAAGGCCATACCTTTATGGGCAAAACTTGGAAGCTCTGGTGCTGCTTAAAAATCAGTAACATAATTGTGAAACTGTAAACCTCTTGAGCCACAAATATTGTGAAGGATTTCACATTATTCATTTTTAGATTTCATTTTCACAAGTGCAAGGATTGATAACTTATATTATTGATGCAGAAATTAACAATTTATACTGGCATATTTTTCTGTTAGGATATGCAGTAATTAATGCTCATGAAAGACCCTAACACATCTTGACAGAAGTTGAAATAAATTCGGTTATCACATTTACTTGTACACAACTGACATTCAACTGTAAACAGCTTTGACTTCGAGTTGCTGGTCTAGGGATATGCTGGCAGATGATCTACGCATTGGAACTTAACATAAAGATAATGTCTACAGGATTCCCCACCTGTTTTAATTAAATCTTTTTATAAAGTGATACTATTTTAAAACTTAAAATTGTGGACACTATCATCAAGCACTTGATCTGCCATCATATTATGTATCATCCGATCTGGATTCACAGTTTGTTTACAAAATTCACTGTTTAATATGGTACTTTGCATTCAAAACATAATAATAAAAATCTTTACCTCATTGAATCAACAGAGTATCCCATGTCAGTAATTTGTCATTCAAAACAAATATGCAACCATTTCTAATAGAGCTTACTATTTTTAACAACATGTTTAGAAAAATTAGAGAAGATGCAGTACTTATTATCTTATACTATCTTAAAGTTTTGCACATAGGATAAACCTTTCCTGTCATAAATACCTGATCAAGTTCATTAAATTGTGGGGTATAATTGGCATTAATTTAATGGTCTAGTACATTTACAATTACATGTCAACTGAAATTATCCAGTAGGTTAAAACCAGAAATGAGTCTGTAATGCTTTGCAATATTTATTCATTGATGGACCATGTGTTTCATGATTTTTCTGCCCCTAATTGTTCTGTACAGTATTGGACCACTAATTATTTCCAGCCAAAGAATCTGTCTACTGGTGCAGAAATAAAAACCGGAATAAATATTTTGAGAGTGGCTAGTAAATAAAATATTTTTCAGTTATAATTTCATGAATTTTAGTCCATGTAATGTACCAAATTGATGCCAAAATTGCTTTTATTTTGATATTCTGCATTTAATTTGCTGCTAAATAGCAGTGCAGATCATGGGTCCTTGTTTATCATTGTCTGACTCAAAACTGAAATGAAACACCAGATTTTTTCAAAACTGAAAAATTATGATGGATGTTGTTTGCATGCCACTATAAGGCAGAATTGAAAAAAAAAACGTTTTTTAATATATTAAGTTCTATGGAAAATGAATTAGTTGTCCACTCTGTACTGGCCATTGCATATGTCTCATTATATATTCAAGTTTACATTTGAATCTTTTTGCTGCTTCTTAAATAAAAATACCATTCAATATTTGCTATACCATTTTTTACCTTATTAAAACCATTAAAATGTTGATATATTTTGTCTTGTCATTAATACTATTTTTAGGTCACTGCAGAAAAGTCGTGACCTCTATTTACACGTTCTCCCATTTTTACCTCCCTACTGATTTTAAAAATGAAATGCATCATGGATAAAAAAAAAATGCACAAAATTTGGTTTCAATAGCAGCAGTATATTATCCATCATTATTGTGTAGCATTATGTTTTGTTGTTTTTTTTGTGTAAAAAAGCACCATTCATTTGATATGCATTCCCACAGTGGTAATTATCAGTATTATGCAATAATAATGCACCTGGTTTAGGTCTTGTGAACCTGTCTTAGGTCTTCTGTAGAACTTTAATCTTTTTCAGGTACACCATGCTGTTTGGATATTAAATAGATCAAGTCACCAGGAAAAATCTGCATTACTTTCAAGAATATCAAGAATATCTCAACATTACAATATCTGTTTTGTAGTTAAAATATCAGTACCAGTTCTCATTTTATAAATCATTTCTTTCAGAGAAATTAAGTACCTTGTGTATTTAACCTTTTGGGGTTTGGATACATTTTTTTAGAATATACAACCAAGATACACAGGGAGTATAGTGTAATAATAACAGCAACAACAAGAGATATGCATTTTCCTCTCTCTCTTTCTTGGAAATAAGATTAACAGTATAAAATATTTTGGGTTATTGATGTGTATTTACAATATCTGTTAGTGCTCTTACTATAATTCCATTTACATTTGTCTTCATCAACAAGTTTTAAACAGTAAAAGTTGTTACTGACAAAGAAAAATACAGGTAAAATATGTTGTCATTTATTTTCATAGTGTATACATTGTACGAACTGATTACAAATAAGGTGAGTATGTAGTATAGTACTGTTATTAATATATTTTCATTATTTTTCTTTTTACAGAATGTCAGAACAATTTGTAGGTCAGTGTGGCCACAAGAAGGGCTATAATGACACGCAGACCGTTTCTCCTTCATATACATTCTCATATCACATTATAGTAGTAGGAATATTAGCCTGCTACCTTGGGGATGCTCTGTTGGGCATGTGATCAGAGAATCTACCTCGGATGTGGGAGAACACTGGTGCGAACCCGGGTAATACCAAAGATTTATATAAATAGTATTAACAGCTGCCTCTCACTTGGCACTCAGCATTAAGAGGTTAGTGTTAGGACTGGTTGGCCTTGTGTCAGGATAATTTGACTGGGTGCAACATGATGCTACATATCTGTGGCATGATACCTCAGTTGTATAATCACTATAATCTGCCACACTGCAGACATTGCAGTGTTAGGACTGGAAAACTGTTAAAGCTATGTTAAAAATCCATATCACACAGACAATCTGTAAGATCAAGTAATGCTTGTGCCTGCTTATAAGTAGAGTCCAACTGCAAACATGATTGGCCTTGATCTGCTGTCACATAACGCACTATCAGATTAGGGTCTGTTATTTGTTCTACTGTTTACAACTAATTAGATAAAGATCTGCTTGTGTGTTATGTGATGGTTGATCTGGATCTGTGCAGTGTACAGTTGGATTCTACTTAATAGTGAGTACATATCATAGTCCAGATAATCGGGTACCTAATGATCTGGACGCAGGGGAAGATATTGAATCTAATGTTTCAGTCTTATTTTCATCTCTGAGAATTTCATGGATTCACAAGACATCCTGAGAGCATACCAAACAATTCCTGAGCAACCTTTGCTGAATGGTTCATTGTAGTATATTCCATTAAGACTGGCCATTCCACAATGTATGCCATACCACCATCCACCTCGACGAGTTGTGGTAGCACAGGAACTGTACATACTACCATCAACATCTCTGTCAATGGTTGAAAAACGGGCGCCATTGCTGGGAAAAAAGCCAAGTAAAGAATCCTCTGCTGTTCCTGAATATCCACTGACATTTAATTTGTACCCATCCTCTGCAGAGCCAACCCCAAAACTGTTGTATAGAGCATACCATTTTGATCCATCCCATTTTTCTAGGTCTATCCGAAGCATGTAGTCTGCCTCTTTTGTCATTTGATGCAGTTTGTCATTTCCAATCCAGAATTCTCCAGACAAATTACCAAATCCATTCGAGTACTCCAAATAGGTTCGATTTGCAAAGTTGACTGATCCATCTTTACGTCTTTGTATCACAGTCCATCCTGCAGAATCAATGTCCATATTGCAGAAAACTGACATTTTTGTATAACCTAAAAATATTGTATAAATGCCACTGCCAGTATTGTAAAATTTTGATATGTGTGAGCAATCTTGGAGCATAACATCGCATTTTTCCCCTCCCCAACCAGAAGCACAATTCGATTTTTCGTTTTTCAAATTCTCTGCTTTCTTCAGAATTGTGTAATTCAAATTTGCAAAGGAATGTTTCAGAGTTAATATCTCCATGGAAACATTACTTATGCTAACATTACTTTCTGCCAGTTTACCCAAAATTTCTTGAATTAAGGCTGAATTTTTTGACACTTGCTTTACCTCATTGCTCATATCAGTGAACCAACTTTTGATCTCCCCCAGCCATACTTCAAGTCTGCGTACATGTGGAGACCTGTTCTTATCTAATAAGCTGAATTGCCTGTGCAAATCTTCCCGCATTGTTTGCATATTGACACTTTGCTTCTCCGTCATTTTCTTTAACTCTTCCAGAGATGACACCAGGCCATTGACTTTCTTCTCTTGGTTCCTTCTTAGATTCTTTTCATCCTCCAGTGACATTTCCAATCTGCCTATCCTTGTCTCAATACTTTCATTGGCTAATGATCTTTCTGGTCTCAAATATTTGGGATTACTCACAAAAAGTGATGACTGACGTTCATCCAACAACAATTTGTTTGTGTTGAAAAAAGAAGTACTCCTTCCTTGGACTGGTAGACTGAACATGTACAAAAATATAATCTTAAACAAACAACCAAGTTTTTGATTTGCCATATCTAGTCCTAATTTTTACACAAGTGTTGTTTGTAACTGTGTAGTACTGAAACTATCAATTATGGGTCAACAACGGTTTTATAAACCACTATACCATATGCTTCAACATAGAGCCAACTCAAGTTTAGTAAATTTGACTTATTGTACAGGCAAAATGAACCCAAAATAGTCTGAAAGCTATGTACCCTAGTCACATATTTCAAATGTACAGGTGGTATACAGTACTTTTACAGTGATAACCCCAAGTGGTCCCACTTTCCATATGTGATGAGAAGCAGAGGCTGGGCCCTATAATTTGACAAAATTTTCTAAGAAAAAAAGATTCGCAGATTTGCAAAAGCTAGGTATAAGCTAATTAATCTCCATGTATTGGCTGGCTGGTCATAGGGGGTTATTAGGCACATTAAAGCCATTGAATCAGGCACTTTCTAACCATGATTCATTTAATTCAGATGGAAAAGTCAGTAACTGCTGACAAGCAAATTTGCTCTTCATTTCACTAAGAAATTATAAATGTTACTTGAATTGGACAAATCCTACCTTTTGATTGGTCAGAATATTTGCAAGTAAACCTTGACCTTGAAGATGGAAATCCCAAAGGAGTTTGCAACACTCATTCAAAATTTGACATCCCCTAATCTCAAGAGCCTCAATTATAAATTGGAAGGAAAAGGAGAGTTTTAACCTTTACCTTCAAGACTGAGCCTCAATGTCTTCTTCTTCTGATGATGTGTAAGTATACAAAGTTACATACTTTAATCTCAGTTGGCTGTAAAGTTACAGAACCAAAAGGAAAATGTGATGAAAATAAAATATTGAGCTTTAACCTTTACCTTGAAGATACAAACTATTGTGGCATACTGCACCTTCTGGTGGTAATGTCTTGGTATGTAAAGTATATCCAATAATCTCAAAAGTTAAGACAGAAAAGCATAATGGACAACTGAAATTTTTTAGAAATTAACCATTATCAAGAAGCTAAATGTAGTAAGCAAAAAGAGGTTTTATTGATGATGTACAAGTATACAAAGTTTCATCTCAAATGGACTTGAAATTCACAGAATGGAAAGGAAATGGCAATGGAAAACTGCAGTGACTTTGAAGACTGGATCACCAAGGTCATACATAGGATGATATGCATACCAAATTTCTTTCCTTAATAAAACTAAAGTTGCAGAGCAGAAATTAAATAGATTGAAATCCATATATTATGATCCTCCCTGGCTTTTCTTTCAGAAAGTTGGGGCTGCCAATGTTAACTCCATGCAAAAGGCTATGAATTCTGTTCATTGGAAACAAAACATGAGATCACCTTCTACTAGGAAAGTTAAATACACAAAAAGTGAAACATTTGTTTTGATTAACCAAAAATTAGTAGCAAGTGAAAAAAAAACAGCAATGATTAATAAACGAAGCCAATATAATAAGAACGAAGCCTATACCTGTGTTATAAAAGGGGCTGCATTATATTGGAGGGCATTATAGTAAGGAAACACTGGATGTTGTAAATGGACTCACTGATGGTGATATAAGGTAAAATATCTGCCAAAAGCACTTGAGTAAAGAGAGATTAAATTGGAAAAAACTAATTACTTGCACCACACAGGCAAACACTTAACAGAATAATAATGAGCTGTTTTTCTACTTCCTTGAAAATGTTAATATCAGTAGTATGTATGCATGTATATGGCTAATTACACTTCAGCACAAGCCAGGCTATATAATACCAAGGAAGTTTAGGTATCCCCAAAGAGATGTACAAAAATAATGGCAAAAATGTAAAATTCTAATTATAACAAATAATTTTTGACATAAACTACACCCTTTTAAAAAGTAAAAGACCTCAACTGCGTTGTCATCTTTAGAGACACATCACAGGGCAGAAAGACTGCCTCTATTAGTTGCCTCATATGACGTGTAGGAATGCACAAAGGACCTATTCTGTAATGCTGCGCTTGCCAGGGCGGGTGGGGTGTACAATGTAGGGGAGGGAGGAAATGTTAATAGATCTTGTCATATTTATATCTCATACTCAAAATAGTGGCATGTATTTTTCGACATGTTAAAATATATGGCTGAGAAAATTGGAACAAACAATTGGAAAAAACAGCAAAGCTAGTCTGCTATAGTATTTACTAGTGTAAAGTCATTAATGTGTAGAAAAGGGGTTTCTACATTATGTACTTCTCCCATGTGAAGATTCACCTATTAAAATCATGAAAGACTACATATTTCTGTATATGCTACATAATGGCTCCAGTGGCCTAAATGGTTAGAGCGTATGTCTCAATTGTGGGTGGTTGTAGGTTTGAACCCCAGTCAAGTATTACCAAGACTTATAAAAATTGCACTAGCAGATGCCTTGTTCAGCATTAAGAGGCTTGTGTTAGGACTGGTTGGCCTGGTGTCAGGATAATGTGGGTCATGATGTTACACATCTGTGGTGCCCCAATGCTAGACATAACTATAAACTGCCACACTGTAGACAATATGACTGGAAAATTGTTAAAGTTATATTAAGAATTCTAATCACACACACACACACACATGTAAATGCCACATACAGCAAAATGTAGGGGTTTACTGGAGGAGGGCAGGGGTAAAACTGCAGATCTTAATTGAGGTCTGTGCCCTGAGAAAATTTAAGTGTGCTGGAGATGGCAGCTCTTTGATAGTGGATATTGAACATCTTTTGGTCTCAAAAGAGAAACTAAAGGAAATTGGAAATGGTAGTTACAGAAGGGCAGATTTCCTTCTGCACCAATCAAAGAAGATTCTACACCCGACATCATTGTCTTTAATGCAGAAGCTTTCCTGGCTTGAATAATGCAACTGGCACCTTGCCCTGAAAACTTGCTCTGGCAGAGAAATCATTGGAGATAGCCATTCATAAAAGTGAAGAATGTTTGGGCTGCTGTGGAGAGGCAATTCACAATCCCTCCTTTGTGGTAGAGACATGGGTCAATCAATCAAGAACTCTATGATTGAACCATAATCACTGGTCATTGGGGCCAGAATGGAGCCATGAGAATGATTCAAGCAGTGGAAGTTTGTACTCTTTGCAGAATTTGTGGCAGCAGTCAGAAAGGTGGGAAGGCATATAATTATCCCACTGGTAGATGAATTCATCAATTACCCATCATCTCTGATCTGTTCCAGATTGATCAAGTTGTCTCCATCTCTAAGGTTTCCTCTGAATGAAACTGGTTGAGTGTGGAGAGATCAATTGTAATTTGAAATTTCCCACTTTGTGACCAGGAAGATTCAGGAATAGATGAGTGTGACTAATTGTTTAAGTCCCTCTTGATTGCCCCTTTCTGAAAAAGGATCACACAGTGCAACTCTCACTTTAATTTCACTAGATTGGACTGTGGAAAGGAAATTGGGGTCCTTAATAGTCAGGGTTGTTCCCAAAACTGGAGTTGATAACCCTCATTTGAAATGGAGAGGACCCATCCATAGTCTGTGATGCTCTAAAAAAACCTGGAGTAGAGGCTTAGGTGAGTTCAGAATGGGATGAATGACAGGAGAGGGGTTACTTTTCTATGGTTTCCCCCATTTTCTGTGGTAGAAATGGAAGGAGGGTTAGAGAACATTCTCTTGGACCTTATGAGAAAAAAATTCTGCTGATAATGCCATGGCAACAGAGTGCTTGCTAAGATGTCTTGGCCACAGCTTTGTAATGTGACTGGATTCAAGGAGGTCTCTCTCATCATATTTAAGGAAGTACTGTATCTGAGAATAGGTTTGCATGTAAAGTAACCAGGTTTTCTGCTCCATGGTATCAAATGTTTTGATGGGAAGGCTTGCCCAGGTACCCATACAAATACCCACTTTGGATGCATCATCATCTAAAGAAGGTTTGACAGACCACTTTGGGGAAGAAGAAATAAGGGGTCTTAACACTGAGGAAGGAACAGACCACCTTCTACGTTGTCAAACAATATGTTCAATCATGGATGTATGTGGGAGACGAAAGAGGTTTGTTTGAGTAAGTACCAAGGAGATCTCTTCTAAACTAGAAAGAATTTATTTAGACATTGTACCTGATAGTTTGTTGTACAACTTCACGGGTAATAAATGGCAAACCTCATTTACTGCCTATTCAAAGGACCAGACCTCCTCTTCTTCATCCGTTCATCAGAAAAATGTATTGTGGTGCTCTACCTCCCTGATGGGTGGGAGTAACCCACAGATGTGATAATAAACCTCCATAAAGGAAGGGCATAAACCATGGTTACGGTGCTCAACCTCCTTCAAAAGAGGGTGCAACCTACTATTGTGGTGCTCTGCCTCCCTAACAGTAGATTACAACCCACTACAATGGTGCTCTACCTCCTTTTTAGGAACATGAGAATTTTTTTATCATCTCCCTATAACTGGAAGTTGAATGACATCTCAAATGTCTAAAGGCTCCTTATGGAGGGGCTTCAACAGCTGCCAAAGATGTTTGTCCCAACATGTGAGACCTGGAAGAGAAGCCAGGAAATTTTAAAGAGAGGGGTGGGGAATGTTCCTCTGTCCTTGGTAAGCATGCCTGGAATCAACTAGTTTCCATGTGTTAGAAGATTAAGTCACAAAGAGTGCAACAATATTTTTGTGTGAGCTTTTACCACTTGATACAGTCTGTGTAGATATCCCTCAAGGCCTTTTTTTGGCCACACTGCCCCAGAGACTTATTTTACTGACATTATGCTGTTAACAAGAAATAATAGCTCTCACTGTTAGACTCACCTGGCTGTATGCAATAAGAACACAGTTGTTACTGCAAAACTTGCCTTAGACATGAAATAAAAAAAGAATTAAAATTACATATAGTATTTTTTCTGTTGAAAGAAATAAAACATTCTACTTCTGTTGTTCTTTATTGAAGCAACGTGTGAATAAACAATGTCAATTTGAGCATGTAGCAAAGTTATAAAGTTTTACATTAAGATGGAGGAATCAATATCCTCAACATCTGAGCTGGGCCTATTATTGTCCTTAGAATATTGGTACCTACTCTTACCACAGGATATGTTTATTTTTATTTTATGCATAATATAGAATGATGCGCAAAAGTTTGCATTAACTGTTTTTAAACCCAGTATGCTGATTATATGGTTTAAATGCATGACCTAGCTAGTGTCTTTTCACTGAAACAAAATGGATTTAATGGAAGGAATCTCAATAGTTTTCCAGGGTTAACTCCCTTGGGGGTAAAGATACACTGATAGCCTATGTTCATTTCCACTTCTGATTTTGTCTTTTCAGCAGTCATATTAATCTCCTTATCGTAATTTTTCTTATCCAGGTTGACTGTTTTTTATAAATAAAATCATTTTTCATGCCCTGCACCAACACACACACCTTGGTGGTCAAATCCAAAATCCCCTCTTTAAAATGCTACATCACAACTAAACATTACATTGTTGCAATATTTTTGTGAAAAGATTACCAGATGCAGAAATACACACACTTACTGTAAAGTATTTACGACCGGATTTTTGCATTTTTTGATTTTGAACATTGGACTGTACAGAAATTATAAATAATTTCTTTTTGAGTTGGACTTGCATCATATATTTACCACATAAATATGCTGTGTCTGGAAAAAGTTCTGTCAGTTGGAGAGACCGGTATATGTCAACATTCTTCTGTGAACAAAGGTGAGTTTATTTACTTCTGTAAGTTCACATTTAAACCACACTTGTATACAGGATGCATTCCATGGTACAGACATACCATCTCTCCACCTCCACATGCTATCTGAGTAATACCTGTAGTTTTACTTAATATTATTCTTCGCGTCTTAGGCGTTTGAGCTGTTTTTTGTGTTATGATATGTTATACATGACATTGGCCAAATTGAAACAGATGAGACCATTTTTTCCCAATTCCAAATCGTGAGTGGAATTGAAAAATGGTTGCCAAACACGTTCATTGAAAACAAAACAATTCCATGAAAGTGTTAAAAAAAGTTTTCTTACAATCAGAACCAATCAATAAAGAAAATACTGCACAATAATATTATGGGCTTATTAGGATCAATCAGAATCCTAAATGAAGTGATATTTTAACGTGGTAATATAAAAAATATGAAATTGCACATACTATAGGAAAACTATACCTATAATGTGATAAATTCACAATATCCTTAACGTTTTTGATAACAAAAGATTGGAGAACAGTGTAGCATAAACCTACCCTATTTTTTTTTTAATAGTCTTTTCTTTACACACTACTAGAACATGGTTAAGCAAAGGTATGGAGATCTGAGCTAAACTTAAAATGTATAACTTGTTTTTCCCATTAAATTTACCATTACTTTATGTCTCCAAATCTGTTTCTTTATTACCCTAAGTGGAAACCATCCCCAAAGGGTGGCAAGAACAAATGTTACTGTGTAAAACCAAATTTTCTTTTTTTCATACAGAAGCCTTGATCTTTGACCCCAAAATTAATAAGCTCTTTTCTTTCACTCCAAGAGCAAGACATCCACAAAGTTAAGTCTAGATCTGTGATATAGAACTTCAGTTACTGTGCAACATTTGTTTTTCTTCTTTCAATCACAGTGACCTTGCCTTATTAGCACTCCACCCCCAAATCAATATGATTCTGCCTTACCCAATTTACAAGCCATCCACAAAATCTGGTTCAGGTCTCTGACGCAGAACCAATATTATTACATACACATTTAATCTTATACATTCGATCTGGTATTCAATACAACTGTTCAATCCTCATGTCTGTATCAGACACATAGACTAAAATGACTCAGGTGTCTTCATTGATGTCCACATCAAGACATTACCCTGCCACGTGCCGACACTTTATGCTTAAAGCCACTTGACCATGAGATCAATAACCTTTTCCTTTACCTCAAGTGCAAGTCTCCAACAAAGTCTGGTGATGGTAGATGGTTGAAAACTCAAGAGAGAACAGACAGACATACACTATTAGAACATAATAATTAAAAAGAGAGAATAAACAGACTATTATATCATTAAGATGGCCATTAAAAAAGGTGTGGAGACAATTAATTTGCATAGCTAGCAAAGAAAAACAAATATAAGAATGTTATCTTGTTGAAGTGAATCACTTTAATTGTTTACAATGCAATAAAATACATCAAGTTACAGAGGCAGTGAATATGAATATTCTAGTAATAGTTTCCACTGAAATATCTCATAATATCTAAAATCAATTATATTGTGTCATATTGCTGTATATATTTAAACTTTTCTTGTTTGAGTTATACCTTGACACACATAATACACTTTTAATTTTAATTTTTAATTTTTAATTTTCAAGCAATTTGGTTCCATAACCTCCTTGAAGTGTCTATATGAAAATTTACTTCAGACAGCAACTTTCTATTCAATAAAGATACCCTTATATATCAGCTCCTGAGAGTTTTGTAAATGGTTTAGTCTTAATACTTCATGATTAACAAGATTACAGTCAAAACAATGAAAAGGATATCTCAGACTAACACTGCGCAAGACAAGACATACAAGCAATAATGTGTCAAAAGTGGAAAAATTACAAAGAAAAATATACTAGAATTTCAAAATGTATTTATAAAAAGGTCCAATAGTAAATTGCAAATTATAAATTTCCCATCTCCAGGTGCTAGAAAACTTCAAGTGTGGTTTGGATGTTGATCAGAACTTAACAGGATTTCTGAAATGAGAAAATTTTACAATATTGTCAGAAATATTGTATTTTCTATTTTCATAAAGTACACCGCACTTGCCCTGGGGAGATGTGTATTTGTGTGTGTGTTAATATATTTTTAAAGTAGCTGTAACAATTTTTCAGTCATATTACTACGATGGCTGCAGTGTGATAGTTTATAGAGATGTCTAGCACTGTGGCATCATGCTGCAGACATGCAGCATGATGTCCCACCCAGTCACATTATCCTGACACCAGGCCAACCAGTTCTAACACTAACCTCTCGATGCTGAGTGCATAGCAAGGCAGCCATTGGTATAATTTTTTATAAGTCTTTGGTATGACTCTACTGGGGTTCGAACCCACAACCTCCCACATTTAAGGTGGAAGCTCTAACCACTAGGCCACCAGAGTGGTCTACCTGGGGAGATAATAAAATAAATTATTGATACTTTATTAATGAATATTGTGAAGATCATTTTTTTAATGTTTTCTTTGCAGTTTTCTAACCAAAATCCATCTATATATCAAATCTTGAACATTGCTGAGAATAGAAATAAAATTAATTCATCCAACTTTTATGCCATGCAAGGGTTCAGTAAAACTTAGTACCAAGCAGCAATAAGTTAGCGGTCATACACTTGTGCACTTCCAATCAACTGAAATTACATGACATTTACAGGCTTTCCAGGAATAAAAAAAAAAAAACTTCCAGGACTAAAAATGAAGACAGTAAAGGTGAAAATCATGTATAGAAAGACATATGATACAAATCAAAACTACAGAAACAACGGAGATTGACAACACAACAGATCATCCATGAACTGATCATGCTGATATTCCAGGAACATTTGACAAAAAAATAGGCCAAAATAATTGTTGCAGCAGCTAAAATAATTCTCAAAGACTGTTTTGCGACTTCTACTAAGTAACAAAAAAGTGTGAAAACCAGCATGTTTTGTAAAATTCAACAAATAATTTATTTCCTAGAATACAAAGTGAAAACTTAAAAATAACTTAGTCTTGTGAATTAAATACCAAATATTTGTCAAAATTCTATCACAAATCCAAAAGTATACTTTCCAAATGAAAGTGTTGTTCTGAATTAAAATTTTGAATGTGCTGAATAGCTCTGATGTGCTAGCAGTCTTGATGTATCACAATGATATAATCCAAAATGTCCATGAATGAATTCAAAATAATCTTAAAATAGTGATTTAGTCCAAATATAATATTGAGCACTGTAATTCCAGTGAATAATGTAAATAAATAAATTCTCTCAAACATTAACTGAAATACAACTACTAAGACTGATGTTAAGATATGTAATGAGTAATTCTTAAGTAAACATTTAAATAAAAAGCTAAGACACAATAACTGAAACAGGATGAGGGTCATTTTCCCATCAAATTCATCAATAACTTGCTTCTAGAAAATTCTTAAACATTTCTAAAAAAAAAACAGGACCTTGAACTCAACATCGATAAATATATTTACCTCCAAGTAACAAGGATCTTAAAAATATAATCTAAAATCACAGACAAGTATTAACTATGTACTAAGTGGTTTATGAAATAACTCAATTATGTCAAAGGTCAATAACACAATACAAATTAAATATACATAGTATATAAACATGGACCAAGTCAACACCAAATACAAATTAAATATACATAACAATAAGCTGTTAACAAATGCAAGATTCATCTTGCACAAGCCTTTCTGAGGTGCAAATGATTCTTCAATATATTTAAAACAGCTTAAGAATTAATGTTTGTAATACTAAAAATATCTTCCACTAAGTATGGAGCATCTTTATCAATTACCCCTTTCCAGCAACAACTTCCTGTTCATCAACTCCAGACAACAGTCTTTTTGAGCAAGTGTTATCTTCTATGCAACCATCTTATGATTGATGAACCTCTTCAAAATTATAGGATATGATATAGAACTGCATCTGTCAACTTTATCCAGGTTGTCCTTGATATTAGTCAAAAAGAGTACCCTTAGTACACCTGGATTTTACACAGTGCTTTTCTCACACTGCTAGAATTGTTCTCCTCCTATATTTCTACATCCCCATAATTTAAAAATGCTACATGCATATATATGTAGGTATCCAGCTGCATATCATTTGACAGAACTATTTCTATCAACATTACATTTATAGTCAGGTTCAAAGAAATTAAAGAAGTTTAAACACAATTATTCTGAACATTTCAAATGCTCCTTGTACATTACATGCTTATATTTGAATCAAAACCATTACATCTTGTTACATTTAAATGTGTGGTCCTTAACTGGGAAAAATGTTAATCAGGTAGTACTAACCATGTGATATCGCATTTCACAACCAACTGCCTAATAGATTTACTTAGGATTTCTGGTTTGGTAATCTGATGAGTTACATGAAATAATACCAAACGGACAGAGGAAAGTGATGAAAAAAGTGTAATCATTTAATGGAGACTCACTTCTATGTATTATTTTCATCATTTAATGGAGACTCACTTCTATGTATTATTTTCAGAATTTATATATTTGGTACAGTACATTCTTTCAATCCAAATGCCAAATATTGCAAACTGTACCCAAATGCCAAGCCAATATTGTTTATCAGTTTAATTATTAATTTGTTACATTTTGACCCATTTATCCTTAGAGCTGTTCTATTTAAACATACATACTACACAGGTAAGGCAGTTTTTAAAAAAATATATGACAGTGTACAATGATTTCACAGAGTTCATATTAAAATGATAAGAAATTTCTAAATTGCATATATGGGTGAGTACCCAGCTTTAAAAGTGCCTTCTCTGCTTTCCATGTTTGTTTTAATGGAACAGCCCTCATTAAGAAGCTGATGTGAATACAAATAAAATATTTTGTTGCCAAGGAACATGAATCCAAATGCATATTTATACAGAATTCAGCAATTAGGCAAACAATGTGAAATTACTGAAATTATGCCAATACCCGTCCAATGGCACTGAATTCTGGGAAGCCAAAACTAAGCTCTGATAAGTCACATGAACAAATTTTGGACTATTCAATTAAAAGCAATAATAAACAAGGGCTAAAAGTGTGTGGTCTGTTTTTAGCTGTTTATGTGGAAGAAAAAAACCCACCATCTTCACCATGTTGCAACAGTCATTCATTTCTCCAGTACATCCATTATATCATCATCAGAAATACCTACCATTATGCAAATTTAGTTGTGAAATGGCTATCGGTGTGGTAGATATGATTGTATTTTTTTTATTTACATTTAAAAATAACCTCCAATTTTGTATGTAGGTTTGGTCTGTGCTTTATCTAAGTGGAATTTCCTCGTTCCACCTACACCCCTCCACTGCATTGTTTAACTTTGATGTTATTTATCTTGTATGTTATTTGGTAAAAATTGAACACATGTCATCTATCAATAATCCCTGTAGATCACCCTGAAATGGCAAAGCCACATCTTTGCCAAGGCTATAAAATTAGTTTCTAACTGCAATGATTACTATTATTCTATGTCTTCTTAATTTTGACAGAATTTTCATGGTTAGAAGTTAATTAACTACATGAACTACTGATAATAAGAAAACAAAATAAACGCTAATACATGAAAATAAAAATACTAAAATACTAAACCACATTTCTTAGTCCATATTATAAATTCAAAATTTGTTTTTGCAATCAGAAATTAATTTTTCATTCAAAACATCACTGCTAAAAATTAACATCACGGTTCAGCACCTTCTTGACTAGCCATTGTTAACAAGCATACTGACAGACTTCAAAGTAAACATTTTGCTTTTCTGCTGGTGACTGATGATAGATTCATGAAAAATTATTTTCAAATTTTTAAAATTAAAAAAATTAAAATTAAAATTTTTTGCATGAACAGATGCTGATAAAGAGCAGGCTTCAAACTGTGCAGACGAATTTGGTGCATTACATTTTTTTATACTGTATGATAGCGATGGGAATCAGTCAGAATTTTATAATCGATAATTGATTCCACTCAACCAACTGAAAATCGAATATAATCAGTTATTAGGTGCAAATTTTACTTTTTGTTTCTTATGCAGTTATATCTTTGCTCAAGAGTTCAAAATGTTAATAAATGTACTGAAATAATTCTTTTTAATAACATTTATACTTTAATCTGATAAAAAATATTACATTTTCTTCTAATATGTTATTTTTGTTCTACAACTTTGTTAAATAAAAGTGGCTTCTTATGGCTGATCAGTTTTATGTTGTTGTTGTTGTTGTTGTAGGATTTAACGCCATTTTTCCGCAAAAGATAGGCTATACATGGCAGCCAGTATTAATGGTGGAGGAGGAACACGTTAGCCAAGTCATGACTCGAGCTCACGCAGACAGAGGTGATGACAGTGATCCGTATGTAACTAAAAAACTGTTGCAATCCCCAAACCCCTCCAAAACCCTTTCATTTATACATATGATGTGTTTATCATTTAAAGAAAAGGACATGGTTTTCTTGTTTGCCATTATTTACAAATACTAGAAAAGGATTTTACATTTAAACTAAAACAATCATATTTTTAAAACAATTTATTTACTCTACAATTTAACATCAAAATTATGTAATCATGACTATATGTTCTTAATTAAGTTTGCACCTACAGAGGATGGTATGTTTTATATATACAAGTAGTGAAGGGAATAAATAACTTAGTTAAATGGTTGTAGATTGGAAGTAATATACAGCTTCCTAATTGCCAAAGAGTTTTACTAATCTTTGCATTTTGCATGCATCTGAAAAGAAATAGTCTGTCTTTGCACATAATCAATTATAGAGTTTCACAATCGATTATCTTACTGGTTCACTCAACCAACTGATTATCGATTATAATTGATAATCGGAACAACACTACTGTATGCAGGTGTTCAGGATATATTTACATGCAGCAAAATTGCACATTTTAATAAGCAGGTGACAACAGACCCATATATCATCCATCAGTATGAACACAGATAGGGGTGGGGTGGGGTGGGGTGGGATGTATAGGTGACCATTTGTTCATGACATGAACAGTCACTTATAGAGTACAACAGCCAATTCTGTGCCTTAAAAAAATGCCTCACTCTCTCAAAAACTATGTTATTTTCAAAGTTCAAAGGTAAAACCACCTTTTCATTGTATAGTCCATGTATCTTTTATTTTAATAAATGATGCTGACATGTTATTCTTGTTGAATGAACTTTTGAAAGAATTGTGACATGTAGATAATTATGTCATAGTGTTTTTGATTGTAATTGTCTGATACAAACAATATGGCATTTATTTGTAATCTCTTTTTGAATTTTACATGTATTATAGCTTTCATTAATTTTTTCAAAGTGGGTCTTGGAAACAATATGAGAATAAAAGGAAAACTATTACAAATTAACAAGCACACAAGAAAGAACATTGATGCTACTGTTTGATGTAGAACAGTATGTTGTTGTTATTGTTGTTGTTGTTGTTGTTGGGCTTAACGCCATTTTTCAGCACATGATAGGCTATTCATGGCGGCCAGTATTAATGGTGGAGGAAGAAACCGGGAAATCACCGGAAAGAACCACCGACCCACGAGAAGCTACTGGCAAGCTTTCTCACATATCTACATTAGCCGAATCCTAGACTCGAACACACACAGACAGAGGTGAGATGGTAGTAGACCACTCGGCCACTCGGGGCCCCCTTAGAACAGTATGTAAACTTCCACTATACTGAGTGGACTGTCACTAGAATGGGTGAAAATTTCATCTGACTGAGTGGACTTCCACTACTCAAAGTGGGCAATTAGTCCACTGCCCTTTTGTCCCTGTCCATCAGACTGAGTGAGCAGTCTGTAAAACATGATGCATGTACTGTAATTCTCACTTATTAAAAGGGACTTGACAAAACAAAGTCAACATAAAATATTATACCTGTTTATCCTGGTTAAGTCAAACTATTTGCTTTTTCCCACAGGTTTGAAGCTCTGGTAGTAGCTCATAGTGACATCTACCATTAGATCTTGGGTACATTCAGGTAGCTCTCCTGTTGCTCTACCTTTGAAGATAAAAATATTCTCTTTATTGTACAAGCCATGGCTGCAACTTTTATGAAAGTATTCAAACATATATATGGCTTACAATAACTGAAATGATATCGTTTAATTGAAACAATTAGAAACTTAACTATGTCCCTTTCTGACCATTAGGCTTACTGAATAGCTGACAGCTATTATGATGTGCATGTTGTACCTCACTCAAATTGTAATTATTTTATTTGCCATATATCTTTTATCTCTCATCATGACAGGATTCAGGCTATGAGAATATATCTGACAGTTTCTGCAAAGCATCCCTAGGATTGTTGTGATATTGTTTCCTACCATTACATATACGCACATAATAAAAAATCAATCATCAAACCAGATATAATACCTTGATATATGTATTGAATAATTCTACAGGATCTATAAGGACTAAGAATCATTGTATGGGTTTCTTTAAAATAAAATATTGATAAAAAAATTCTGTTATAAAACATGTTTAAGTTTAAATAATGTAGTTGAAAGACATTTTTATTAGCATTTTTCAGTAAATTAACCTGATGTGTACTGCTTTTTAAATTTCACTTTTTAAATTTTTAAATTTCACCAATTCGCATCAACTCCTGCTTTTTTCTTAGCACTGTCACATGTGATGTGAACATAAATGCTACTTTAAGAAAAGAATTAATGTAAACAATTATTAAACAATTCTTTTAAGCTATGATGTGGAAATATAAAAATTTAACTAGATCAATGACAGCCATATGTTCATTTAGACAATGCAACCTTAGTTATTATGTCTAATTCAAAACTTCTTAGCTTGCTTTCTAAAAAATTAAGTCTTGCAAGAAAACTGTGATTCATATTCTCAAACAAGACTGCAAGTATGTGGCTACTATATGATTCAAAAAGTAGAAATTCTAATTCAACAGTGACTTAAAAGCACCATTGTAAACATTTGTTTTCAGTCTCCAAGCTAAAATGTTAGACATCAAGATGGGATAATGAAAAATTAAAACCAATCATGCATTCTGTAATGTATTTTTGGCATGATAAATATACCTACATTAATGATTATTTTTTTTAATTAGGCTGCTTTCTTAAAATCCATTTACATAAAAACTGCATGTGTAAATATCACTGGTTTATTTTAATGTGTCTAATAATAAATCAGGAAGTCAAGATTACTCATCAGGCTTACTTTACTTGGAAAGCCACATACACCACTTCCTCGATAACTCACGGACATAGGGTAAAAAAACATTGACCGTGATATAAGCGATACCGCGAGTTATTGAGGGACCTATAACAAACAACTAAACTAACAAAGGGATCAACGTAGTGGCAAAAGGGTGGTGGGGGTGGCTTGGCATGTTATAGTGTTGAATACTCAATTAATAATCATGTTAAGATTAACAGTGAATAAATATTTCTTCATATTGGTGTACTTTGTTTAGTTTTTCCTCACGTAGTAACATTAATTTCAGTAAGTAAAAACATTAATTTCAGGATATTTTACAGTATGTTGAGGAGATCATCAAAACATTATTCCACATGGTTTCCGTTCCCTTAGCACATGTTCGGCTTCACACGTTGTGTACTACGTCACTAATATTTTGTTTGAATGGTATACATTCTAGCTTTATTGTTTGATCCAAAGTAGACATTTTTTAAATGCAAAAGATAAACACATTTCGAAAGAAACAATGTTGATTTAATGATGTGTAGATATTTATTACGGTAGAAGTAAAATGAAAGAATAAAAATAAATTCACAAGGGTTAACCATTACCAACATGAATTTAATGGGTCTAACAATTTAAAATGATATAAATTAGAACACGATAACACTTGCAGTTTGTGACACGTTTGAGAAATATCACTTCACATTTGCAGTCCGTGCTTGTTTTCGTTTCATCCCTTCATCTGAATCAACATCATGTAAGTAATTTCGAAGTTTCTGCTCTTCCTTAAGCCAACCTCTAAATGTTTTAGTTCATAGCAAATTTTTGATCTCAATTCAGCATTATGAACCCTATCTATGATGCACAGCTTTTCAGTCACTGAGTACACCTTTCGCTTAATTTCTTTGCTCTCCATGGTCACATTTACAATTTATTAGATACATTACTGATATTATATAATTTAATGATGTCAATACATAAAAATGTGAAAACATTTTCGATTGGTCAAATAAAATGAAATTTGAGAATGGAAATGAATACAGGAACTTATGCTCCTATTGGCATGCCTTTGAACTTTATTTTATTGTACTTACCTTGTTTGATTTGATACAAAAGACTTATTCAAAGTGATAAAACAACACAGGTCTCTTTTAATTGATTCTTTTATTGCAACAAACACAACAAACACTACCAGCATGTAATTAGGTTCTCACATAAGTATCACGGTTGATTGACTCTTTTTTTGTTTTCATAGAAGAGAATATGCATGTTGTGATTATAGTGTTGAGATGAAATTAAAGGATTATAATGTGAATTTCACCTAGCAAGACATTTAATTGGTGTTTATTTCTTTCTCTGTTGCCACCTGCTAGAATTTACCAGAATTTTTTGTTGATCGCTGTTTCACCAGACTGTTTATTTACAGTGTATTGACAACTATATCTCTTTTTTAAAAAAAACTAACATAATATGTGATATCTTATTAGAACATGCAAATTTCACAATATGGATTCTATCTTTACGGGCAATAGTCACCATTTTCGATGATAAAAATGAGCTATGCATTAAGGTTCAATTTACCAATTTACCATTTCTTATCATGACTTTTTCATGTGCAACACATTTTAAAATATATTTTTCTTTGGAAAAAAATCAGGAGCCATGCCGGACACGGCATTATAATTGGGTTCGCGAGTTATCCGGGCGGGAGTTATCAAGGAAGTGGTGTATATGGAGGCCATTTACTTGGTATTCTTATGATCTTTCCACTTGGTTGCTATACAAATCATGAAATGGAGATGGGGGTCTAGAAGCTCAACATTTGAAAACATTGATCAAACATGTCATACAAAATCTTACAGCCGGTTTTATTCAAACTGGTGCAGAATTGGAGGAAATGCAATAACATGTGACTGCTAAAAAGCTGTAGAATTGCTACAGGGGCTACCTATGTCCTTGGGAAAATTAAAAAAGTGTTAATCAAATTAGGAATTGAGAATCAAATGTGAGAACTAAATATTTCACATGGTTCCTTACAAAAGTATGACAGTTGATAGATACGAAAAACAACAACTTTGTTAGAAGATATCCCAAGATATATTATTACAAAGAATGCTCAAAACTGGCCCATGGATGTCATAACGAAGATTCCTGAATGAAAATTGAAATGTTTAAGTGTAATCAAGTGATTGATAAATGATGTCCATATTGACAATGTATCCATAACTTTGAAACATTCAGATTCCATTTATACAAGTGTTACCGTCATAAAAAGCCTATTCAGCCTGCATCTATCTTTTCCAATTCTAATTTTTGACTTACCTCTCTTAAGCAGATTCCAGCCATAACAAAAATGGTTAACAGGCAAGTTTTTTCCAACCATTGGTGTTTGGAGATAAAAGATTGCAGAATACGGTGTGTTATGTATAATTGTTTGTTTTAAAACATTTGTATTCCATTACATTTTACTGTAATGTAACATTGTTTGCTTGACTTGACCTTGTCCAAAATTGAGTTAATTTCTTCTTGACCTGACTGACTGTTTTTAAAAAAAATTAATTTCCTTTATGTAAACAACTAATAACAGCTTCATTATTCTCAATGTGTATGAGTTTATTAACCTTATTATTAAGATAAACCAAGAAGGAGTAAATATATTAATCAGGGCTAGGGTTTTGGAGATTCCTAAGTCAATTTTATAGGCTATTGTGTTGTAAATAAACAAGGCTCAGTAATATCATTCTAGAAAGTTATTTTCCGTTAGATAATGGTTGTTTTTAGAAAATGCTAATTGTGACCTTGAGGTCAAGCAGAGAACAATAAAATCTTGTGACTGTGAAGATTTTACCAGTTATGCTTTAACATCCAGCACATTAAGTTGCACTATGTTGTGACCAGTTTGGGGTGAATTTTATTTTCTTCAAATTATTGAACTCAAGTGATTATTTTGTCTGGAAATAAAAAAAAGCTCTGAAAAATTCTTGGATAAGAACATTCATTGAAATTTATGCTGAATTCAAATCTTGAATAATATTTATGTGATTCAACAACATTAGCACTTTGCAGACCATATAAAATATCATTGCCTTTAATTTTTGATCTCTTCAGGACCTGAACTGATTTTATTCAGGACTTTTTACTACTAGGACTTTAATTTTTGGATTGCTTTTTGATCTAATTTGCAATACCATAAGTACTTTTTTTTAAATTTTTACTTTATATTTTAGGAAAATAAATTATTTGATACATTTTATAAAGCTTGTTGTCTTCACTCTTTTCTGTTATTTATTTTAAGAGCACAGACTCGTAACAGGTGGTTATCAGTTGCATACCTGGGGATCCCGAGAAGAGGGTGAAAGGGGGGACAACTGTTTCTGGTGGAAGAACAGTGTAGTCTGCTATTGCACAACAGTCTTTGAGGACACACCGTCTACCCTACAATCAAAATTGCATCATATTGTATTACTTATACAGACAACATATTTACTTATACAATTATATAAAAACAAATCATTTTCCATCAACACAAATAATTTTCCAAATTTCAATTTGCAGTTTTCAGCTCAAGTAAGAGTTTAATTCTATTAACGATGTTGTGAAGCTCAAAATACCTTAATAACAGTTTGTAAGTATAATTATTTATCTACAAGACCTCTGCAGTGGTCAAGTGGTTAGAACATCTGCCTTGGATGCAGGAGGTCACAGGTTCAAATCCTAAGCTGAGTCATTTCAAAGACTTATAAATGATAGCCTCGGATGCGGGAGGTCATGGGATCGATCCCTGGCTGAGTCATACCAAAGACTTACAAAAATAGTACTAACAGCTGCCTTGCTTGGTGCTCAGCATTAAAAGATTAGTGCTAAGACTGGTCAGCCTGGTGTCATTGTTGTTGTTGTTATTTTGGGGCTTAACACCATTTTTCAGCACATGATAGGCTATAAATGGCATCCAGTATTAATGGTGGAGGAAGAAACCGGGAAATCCGTAGAAAGAAAACCACGAGAAGCTACTGGCAAGCCTTCTCACATATCCATGTTTGCCGAATCTTAGACTCGAAAACATGCAGACAGAGGTGAGATGGCAGTGATCTGTAATGGAGAGCGCTTTAGACCACTCAGCCACTCGGGGCCCCTTGGTCTGGTGTCAGCATAATGTGACTGAGTGGGACATCATGCTACATTTTTCTGGCATGATGCCCCAGCGCTAGACTTCACAATAAACTGTCACATTGCATATATCGTAGCAATAGGACTGAAAAGCTATGTTAAAAACCCAATATAACACATAAATTTATCTACAAAACCTTTCTGTGCACCTTAAAAAAATCTTAAACTCAATCTTATGTTGTGAAAAGGCAATCTATTGCAATCTCTAATGATTGATAAGGTGTCAAAATAAGATAAATGTGACCAACTTATCTCTTGGAAAGGTTATAATATGGGTGCAAATGAAGCTATACATAACTAATATAATATTGACCAGAATGTGAGTGAATGTGTGATTTAGATTTTTAATGTAGCTTTAACAATTTTTCAGTCATATCGCTACGACATCTGCAGTGTGACAGTTTATAGTGATGTCTAGCACTAGGGCATCATGCCGCAAACATGTAGCATGATATCACACCCAGTCACATTATCCTGACACCAGGCCAATCAGTCCTAACACTAACCTCTTAATGCTGAGCGCCAAGTGAGGCAGCTGTTAGTACCATTTTTGTAAGTCTTTGGTATGACTCGGCCGGGGATTGAACCCACGACCTCCCACATCCGAGGTGGATGCTCTAACCACTAGGCCACCGGAGTGGTTACCAATGTGTGAAGAAAACATTTACAGAAAAAAGTCTACTATGAAATACTACTGTCAAACAAGAGTCCTTTGATAGGACTGATAATATATTGTCGGATAAGAATTTACAGGTATTAAAGATAACGCCATTTCATCTTTTCAGCTGCTAAGTGCTGATACCAGTTCTGGTATTTTTGAGCTATAAGATTTTCAAAAAGTCAACTTTGGCAGTCATATTTAATGTAAGATTGGCACCATTTTTATTGATAACAAACAAGACAACATTAGAAACCTTCTGATGAAAACTCCATGCCAATATGACCGCCAATTCAGGCGAATCAGTTACAAGATATTGAATCATTGACAAGATATTCAAATTATTTATTGTGGCAGTCATATTGGATGCCTTCAGGACACCACTGTCAATTAGAAAGAACTAGATACATGTATCATAAGAAATCTTTTGGTGAAAACCATATGTCAATATGACCATCTATTCTCATGGTTCAGTGACACGAGACATTTCAAGATGGCTGCCACTGTGGAAATATTCGTGGCACTAATTTCATTCATGACCAGCTATATATAATAATTATTCATTTGGTGAAAACCCAATGTCAACATGACTTTCCATTTTAGCTGAGTAGCAATAACAAAAATGTCAGAACAGCTACTGTAGTGGCCTTTCATGGTCATCAAACTGACACTATTTTAATTTAGGGCAAATTATACATCATAAGAAGACTTGTAATGAAAATTATATCTTGATATGACTATCCATTCAGGAGAAATAGTGATTATAATATTTTCAAGATGGTCAATACGGTGGCTATATTAGCTGTCTGAGCAACACCATTTTCATTTAGGACCAACTGACCAACTGTACACAAACAACTGACCAACTGGCATGAATGTATGTGTACAAATTTTACAGCTATCATCCCAGTAGTTTAAAAGGAGTAAAGATAAATAATCCATTATGGATGACTGATGACAGACAGACAAGAGATCATCCCATTATCTCTTCTGAGCTAAAATAACAATAAACTTTATTTCATAAACATTCCCATAGTTTTAAGTGATTACTCTACATTGCATTGCTACATCTTTGATAAGTGCTTACTCTACATTGCATTGCTACATCTTTGATAAGTGATTACTCTACATTGCATTGCTACATCTTTGATAAGTGATTACTCTACATTGCATTGCTACATCTTTGATAAGTGATTACTCTACATTGCATTGCTACATTTTTGATAAGTGATTACTCTACATTGCATTGCTACATCTTTGATAAGTGATTACTCTACATTGCATTGCTACATCTTTGATAAGTGATTACTCTACATTGCATTGCTACATCTTTGATAAGTGATTACTCTACATTGCATTGCTACATCTTTGATAAGTGATTACTCTACATTGCATTGCTACATCTTTGATAAGTGATTACTCTACATTGCATTGCTACATCTTTGATAAGTGATTACTCTACATTGCATTGCTACATCTTTGATAAGTGATTACTCTACATTGCATTGCTACATCTTTGATAAGTGATTACTCTACATTGCATTGCTACATCTTTGATAAGTGATTACTCTACATTGCATTGCTACATCTTTGATAAGTGATTACTCTACATTGCATTGCTACATCTTTGATGCAATTATCTGCTACTGACACAAATGATCATAATCATGAGTGTGTTGTAGGCAACACAATGTCACTGTTAACCAAAATAATTTATTTACACATACTAATTTTTGCTAAATTTCTATAATGCCACGGTCATAAATGAACCACATGATTAAACTTGACCTGACTACTTGGTTGATCTTAAGTTTAACTCACTGTTATGATTTGCTATAATTATTATGTCAAAACAATGTAAGCACTAGTCACACACATGCACATGCACACACACCAAAATGCATCCTTGAGGTTAGCATATAATCAAAATGAGCTTGCCAATGAATGTTTGTCAGCTTGTGCAAGCATGCACTAGCATGGTACTATTTTTGATAATTTTCTTACCTGGATCTGCAACCTTTTTGCTTCTTGCAAGTTTGCACAAGCTTGTGAAAGCTGCAAGCTTCCACATATTTCTGGAACCAATTTCTTTGATAATTTTTGTTCACTGCATGTTAAATGCATAGAAACTAAAAAAGTTTCCCAAGCCAATCATAAAGTGGATGACATCCTATGAAACTTGGTACTGCTCTTCTGGATACTTTTTTCATGATAGAGATGCTCTCAAAATCCTGTGCACATGGTGCAAAGTGTGCACATATTAAGATGGATGACAAAGCTTCTATTCCACAGCCAGCAGTAGTTTTGTCTGCTGTGAAGCAATATGTTCAGTGCATTTACAAAACCCAAATGGTGAACCTTGCCTAATTGATGCCATATTCAATAATGTCATCAATAAAAAATGTGCGACTTCAAGAAACTCACTTAAGGATCAATGAAAAAGTTTATGCAGTATGTTTGCCGAGTGAAAGAAAATCATCTGAAACATGTGTACAGACCAGTGAGAGAATGTGTATATTGTTTAATGTTTTTATGTTTTGTTACTAATTTAATTCTTCATGCAAGTTTTACTTTTTTCTTAAAGTTTTTTTAAAACTTTTTACTTGAAAGAAAGTGGTTTCAAAATATGTACATTTGTAAACAAATCTACTTAAGAAATAAATTAAATAATTCTCATTTATTTGAGATTTATATTACATATAACTTCTTCTCTAATACAGCTGCAACAATTTTATCATCAAAAATAGTATTCTTGAATGGTCTGTATATAATGCAATTTTTGCATCCAAAATTTTTGTCATTGAACCTTGATTAAGCTTGCAATTAATTTAATAGCTTGAACAAGCTTGTTTCCTACTTGATTAAATTTCAAGCTTGTTCATTACATGATTTAGTCTTGCACAAGCTTGTATTTAGGATTGTGCAAGCTTGCAATGATTCTTTTTTATGGTTTGCATAAGCTTTGAATAAAGATTCTTGCAAGCTTGGCAGTTTATTCAGGGCAGGTTTGCACAAGTTTGCGGCAAGGTTCCAAATACTAATTTGCACAGTAGGATTGTGCACACTTGCATGAAAAGGTTGCAATTTTGGTTTGAACACACACAGATGCATGCATGCACACACACACACACACACACACACACACACACACACTCACACTCACACACACATCTCCTTTTGTCTTGAAAGCAAAGTGTTTACATAATACCCTCAAACTAATCTTAACTACCAATTTTAAATATAAAGGTCACTTCTGACCAAAGTAAATTCCTGGTTAGAAAAAAAACGAGTTTAATGTAATTTTTTTCATATAATACACTATAAATCATTTTACTGAGTTTTTGTTCAGGGGAATTGGAAACATTGACTAAGGCTGACCCTCTGAAAATACATTATAATGAATCAATTTGGAATAACTTCATGACTGAACAGCTAAGATTTGGAATTTGAGGACCGAGTTAGAAATATTTCACATTATCAGAATTGCACCCATGAAAATCTCAAGTAAAGTCCCTATAGTCAATAACTAATTGTTGCACTTGATATACTTCATATTATCAACTAACATAAAGAACAACAGCATGTACATACTTACTATAATGCAGTGTTTGCCTATATGCACAAAGGAACCGATCTGGGCAGCATTCACAATTGAATCCTCTCCAATTAGCACATGGTCCCCAATATGTAATGGGAAAAAGGCAACTCTGAAATGATTTATCATCAGAGATCCAAGTGACAAGTATAATTAGTGTACAAAATGACAATTCTTAATCTAATCGTATATGCACTTTTAAAACCAAACTGTTAATTAAGGTGGCGCTCTACAGTTTCATATTTAGCATAGGGTTAAAATTTTAAAGAAAAAGAGTTTCCCCGGGTTTCCTCACTAGTTATACTGGTTTTTTAAAAGAGACTTTGTATATCTTAGGTATTGTTCAAAGAACCTTTAATTCCCTTTATTTTGATGTATGATTGATGGGTGTAATATGGGTTAGAGAGTATACAACTTGGCCTTACTGTAGATGTGCACCTTTCAAAAAAGTGCTAGCTCTACTTGCTCATTTTCACTTCTCGCACTTCAGAGGTTAATTGTTAAAAAAAAGAGCCCATAACTTTTTTTACAATTTATGTATTTGGTAATTCAGTCATTGCACTTTTAGAAGCTGGTATTATCTAGTTTGGCAAAATTCATTTTCCATATTTTAATAGCTGCCAAGAATAGTGTACTTTAGACAAATTTTGGTTGATTTTTGGAGCACAAGGGAGCAGTCATTTTAGTTTGCAGTGTCCTAAGCTCATTTAAAATTTCCAAAAGTACAATATCCGAAGAAATTTCATCCACATTACATGAAAGTAGTATATAGGTATGCCAACATTCTCTCCACTGTGCATGTTTAAAATGCAAACAACTTCACCTTACATACATCACTCTCTCAAAAGTACATAATAACTGGTGAGCGCCACCATAAAGAGTATAGAGAAATTATTATTGTATGATTTAATTTTGATTGTATGGCTGAAATATTTAAGTCGCAAGCATCAAAACAGTCCTTTGTAATAATTGTCCTATATTTTCCCCCTCAGAACAGCATTTATTAGAGTCAGAGTCTTAAACCGGTACAGCCCCCTCCTTATGATAAAAAGTGAACAATTTTAAAAATGTGCATTTCATTTTGTCAACATAGCAACCAGTGTTATGCTGATAGACAGGAACATGAAACTAACCATATTTATTCCTAAGATGTCAACAATAAATTTTACAGTTATAAAAGGGATATAACAGGTGAGGTTCATAAAGGTCAAAGGTCAAAGGGTAAAATATTAACTAATTTTTTGATATGGAAGAAAGCAAATTTGCTTTGTTATCATTTATTTTCTAATTTCATTGCAAATCAATGAAATGAAACATTTTTACTATGTATTTCTGTTATTTATTGCCACATTTTTCAATTTAAGTTGACATTATTTCTATATTCTAAGACTTCTAATTTCCCCATAATGAAGGTCACTACTCACCCAAACATGCCTCATAGCAAAGTAGGTATGCTAGAGCAAAAATAAGCATAATTAGCTTATTTTCATGAATAAAATCATTGTTAATGTACCATTTTACTCAGAACATCATACATAATAATATGAAAAAAAGAAAAATAATTCCATGTACGTTTATATTTGTTTTAAGATGGCGCTCTACAGTTTCATATTTAGCATAGGGTTAAAATTTTAAAGAAAAAGAGTTTCCCCGGGTTTCCTCACTAGTTATACTGGTTTTTTAAAAGAGACTTTGTATATCTTAGGTATTGTTCAAAGAACCTTTAATTCCCTTTATTTTGATGTATGATTGATGGGTGTAATATGGGTTAGAGAATATACAGCTTGGCCTTACTCCAGATGTGCACCTTTCAAAAAAGTGCTAGCTCTACTTGCTCATTTTCACTTCTCGAACTTTTTAGGTAAATTGTAAAAAAAAGAGCTGATAACTTTTTTTTACATTTTATGTATTTGGTAATTCAGTCATTGCACTTTTAGAAGCTGGTATTATCTAGTTTGGCAAAATTCATTTTCCATATTTTAATAGCTGCCAAGAATAGTGTACTTTAGACAAATTTTGGTTGATTTTTGGAGCACAAGGGAGCAGTCATTTTAGTTTGCAGTGTCCTAAGCTCATTTAAAATTTCCAAAAGTACAATATCCGAAGAAATTTCATCCACATTACATGAAAGTAGTATATAGGTATGCCAACATTCTCTCCACTGTGCATGTTTAAAATGCAAACAACTTCACCTTACATACATCACTCTCTCAAAAGTACATAATAACTGGTGAGCGCCACCTAAAGTCTGTCACATATTGCATCCAAATACAAGTAAAAAAGGGCAATAACTCTATAACAAAATCGAAGAAACAAAGTTTTATCAACGTGCTCATCTTAAAATGTTGACCATAATATGTACCAACATTCATAGCAATACACAACTGCAGAAAAGAATTTACAGGAATTTAAGTTAATGCTAATTTTTTTTTAACTGCTGAGTGCTGAAACATATCTGAATTTTTTCAGCAACAAGATTTTCAAATTAGCCACTGTGGCAGACATAATGGATGTAAGATTAGCACCATTTTTATTTTGGACAAATTGGACATCGCTAAATTTAGCCATCCATTCATGAGAATTAGTGATAAGATTTTTAATATGTTCATTATGGCAACCATATTTTAAGTCAAATTGGCACCAATTTCATTCAGTACCAACAAGATATTATAGCTAGTCTTCTGGTGAAAACCTTATATCATTTCCATCAGGAGGAGCAGCAATATAAAGATTATTAAAGATGGCTGCCACGGGGGACACCTCATATTGTTATGCATCGATTTTGATCATTATCAAAAGTCATCTAAGATCCGATGCAAAATTACCTCATTGTTATGCATCGATTTTGATCATTATCAAAAGTCATCTAAGATCCGATGCAAGATCAGCTCATTGCTATGCATCAGTTTTGATTATTATCAATAGTCATCTAAGATTTTGTGCAAAATTACCTCATTGTTATGCATCGATTTTGATCATTATCAAAAGTCATCTAAGATCCGATGCAAAATTACCTCATTGTTATGCATCGATTTTGATCATTATCAAAAGTCATCTAAGATCCGATGCAAGATCAGCTCATTGCTATGCATCAGTTTTGATTATTATCAAAAGTTATCTAAGATCCAATGCAAAATTACCTCATTGTTATGCATCGATTTTGATCATTATCAAAAGTCATTTAAGATCCGATGCAAGATCATGAGGATGCAAATCCATATTCGAAAGTTCATTCAGAATCAAATCAGGATTTTGACTTCCAATTTCCAAAGTTGTAATGAAGTCAACCAATCAGATGTTGGGTCACATTAACAGTATGCATGAATCTCATTATTGGACTCCTCTAAAGATCCTGATGTATTGGACTCCTCTAAAGATCCTGATGTATTAGACTCCTCTAAAGATCCTGATGTATTGAACTCCTCTAAAGATCCTGATGTATTAGACTCCTCCAAAGATCCTGATGACATAAGCACATAGCCATAGTCTAACTAGATCATAAATATGGCTTTGAGAAGAGTAATAAGTTCAATCAGATGCATGAGAACCTTATTAATATGGCACTTAAAAAGTATGTCTTGAGGATTAAAGGTGGATCAGTGTACATGACCAAATACAAAATGACATCCACTTGAGAATTATTTATCACTTCAAATAAGCTTATAGAAAACTACTCAAAATTAAAATTTGATGTTTTAAAATAAGAAAATGGCACATTTTTGAAAAAATAGTCAACAGTTTCAGCACTGGCCAATGCCATCATCGCACACATATATTTACACACATGTGCCAAGACTCACCCTAATTCCAACTAGACAATAAATAAATAAAGGATAAACCAAATTCTTGTCTCTAACATCCATTGGACTGGAATATTTTCTTAGTTAGCTGCAATATTTGTTGCTCCTAAAAGTTCAGCAGATGAGTTCAAGGCAATGCAAATGTCATTTGTGTTCATCTAAGCACCCATTAGATGCTGGATGGTACTGTTGTTCAAAATTCCAAAAAAAATCTCGTTGAATTTTTCTCAGCAGAGAAAACAAACATCCTGCATTAGCATTGCTGTTATGTACTGTCAAATATGAAGGGTGGTCTTGCTATGTTAACAAATGTTGTACACTCATGAATGACCAATGTTGATATGGCGTTGGCAGTGTGTGCAAAAAAATACTCCCCATTTCTGATACCTGCACTTGACTAAGTCAAATTCAGTCTTCAAAAAAGTTAACACAGCTACAGCCTAGCTATTCTCATATATTTAAATAAATATGTGAATTGACCTCTGATTAATTTTAACCACCTCATCTCTATATTGTCTCATAGGTTGATCTATTGTATACACTGTTATAACCATAGCTTTACTTGGGCTCAAAGAGGACTGTTTAATGTATATACAGACTACATGTGATGATATAGTTGTGGTAAGAATCTCTCTCTCTCTCTCTCTCTCTCTCTCTCTCTCTCTCTCTCTCTCTCTCTCTCTCTCTCTCTCTCTCTCTCTCTCACTTTCTCTCTTTCTCTGGTTGCTTTTTTTATTTTTGTCTAAGATTACTGAAGATCATGTTACTGACAAAATAAAATTTTGATAATATAATCTTATATTATAAGTGGGAAGTGATAACTACCAAACTCATTTCAAGATTTTAATAATATAGGCCTTTCTTCCATGTTTGATCAAAATCAAATCAGACATACAGACTCCATTTTGATAATAAGAAATTGCTGAGGGATTAACACTGCATGAATAACATGGGCCGGCAATACCACAAGCTCATGCTGCCTTATGGGGTAAGGTGAACTAAAAATTGTAGGAACAGAGTTATTTGACAATATGTGTACATAAAGATAATCACAATCTTTACCAACTCATCAGAATCTCTGGGACTAACACCAACAGAATTGTGCCATGCAATGTGTTAAGCTACAAAATGAAAAGGGCAATAATTCTAGTAATATTTATAGAAGCATATTGACTGGTATATGCACATCTCAGAGTGATAACCATAATATCTACAATATTTCATTCCAATCCATCAAATTCTGCATGACTAATCAAATAAAATTAGCAGAAGAAGAGTGATTAATTGATAAGCACATATCAGATGATGACCACAAGTTTCACAGCAATCCATCCAAAACTGCAAGACCAAATTGTGCTAATGAGATTATGTTCCTAACTGCATTAAGCATAATGAGAAAACTGCAATAACAAAAATTGCAGCATCGATGTGACTTTTTGTTGGCACACATTTTCAGATAATGACCAACTCTGCTATCTTTTGTTTCAATCCATTTGTAACTGCTGCAATAGTTGCACCAATGAGATTAGGTCAAACAATACATTAAGCTACAAGAGAAAAAGGGCAATAACTCTAAAAACAACTGCAGGAGCAAAGTGTGTATGTGTGTGTGTGTTATTTGGATTTGGATTTTAAAGTAGCTTTCACAATTTTAGTCATATTGATACAATGTCTGCAGTGTGACAGTTTATAGTGATGTCTAACACTGGGGCATGATGCTGCACATATGTAGCATCATGTCCCCCAGTCACAATATCCTGACACCATAATATTTACCAAATTTCATGGAAATAAAAAAAAAATTGCAGGACAAGTAGCACTTTATCAGATGAACAGTTAGATCAACATTAGGCTTATACTCATTCCTAGCTGGGAGGTATAATAAAATACATGCCTTAAGTAAGTACCTTTTAATTAATAGTGCTGTTATAGTTTGTAAGTTACATGGCTGATAAAACAGACTAATCATTCATTCAAATCAACTGTGGATGAATACATGCTGCAGTATTATAGAGTTAAAGACCTTTCCTGAGGTAAATATAAGGTTTTCATGCACCAGTTAATGTTATGTTGAATGATGCAAACGGGAAGTAAAAATGATTGGTGTTCTGCTTTATAAAACTTTATATTCATCTAAACAGGTTTATACTTATTTTATTACAGTACATGATTTTGTGAGTTTTTAAAAATATAAAGTTACTTTGTTTAACCGTGAAAATAAAATTATTCTGTTTCATTACATAAGTACATTATCATGTCACGAATAAGTCTATAACATCAAGACTATGCAAAATGATGACTTATTGTAAATCAAATGACAATGTGTCACTATGCAATATGATGACTTATAGTAAATCAAATGACAATGTGTCACTATGCAATATGATGACCTATAGTAAATCAAATGACAATGTGTCACTATGCAATATGATGACCTATAGTAAATCAAATGACAATGTGTCACTATGCAATATGATGACTTATAGTAAATCAAATGTGTCAACTAACGATAAGGCACTTCTGTCAAAATTCATGAAATAATCCTATTTATTCCGTAACTCATGTAATAACTATAGATCACAGTATTGGTACTAGATATTTTTTGGTGAATCTAATGTACAACAGCATGAACTTGAAAATCACATGTACTTCAGACAAGACCACAATATCTAACACTTCAAACACTGTTATTTATTTATTTAGTATACACCCCAATTAGAAAATAAATTTTACTTGTTCTGCTGCTCCCAAAATTAAAATAAATAAAAATATTATCGAAAAGCAGTTTTACTTAAATTATTCTTTATGAATAAATAGTGCATAAATACATGGTATAATGTGAAGTGATTTTGCACATAGTTATATCTTAACAGACCTGCTGTGATGTTATGTTACACAGCAACAAACTTACTGGATCCTGTATGTTACTAACAAGACCCAACAAGTGTTAATGGAACCAATTAAGGAAAATTTACTGGATCATCCTACCCAGTGTTATCTGCATATGAATTCATAAACTACATTTATAATAATCATAATTATTCTCTCAAATATTTATTTTCTCACACTAAAATATCAGTACTTACCCTTTACTAAATTTTTTAAAGGGTGGACGAATAACAGCTTTCTTACTGATTACACAGTGCCGACCAATTCTGACATTTGCAAGGTCACCACGAATGACACAGTCTGTCATGATGATTGTCTGAAAAAATGCGCAATGCTGGCATGTATATTACAATAAACATTTCCAAACTTCCAGCATAAAATTACATTTAAAATACCTTCTGTTTTAATACTGGGTAATATTATTATTAAATGTGTATCAACAGAATTACATAAAAGCCTCTATCATTCTATCAAAAAAAAATTACTTCCTTTATTGGGATCAGGCAAAGAATTCATTTCTATAGAACTTAATATTTTAAATATATAAAAGATAAAATTAATTTTTTCATTTTACTGACATAAGCTACACATGCTTTTATTCATTACAACTACATAATCTTTTTCAGCTTTGGAATGCATATTTTTGCAGCATTTTCTTGGATGTTGTGGTGCTAACAAGGGGGCTGTCTTGTGTTATGAGTCTATACTCTTAAAATAAGTAACAGAAAAGATTTAAAGGTAACAAGCTTTGTAAAATTCAACAAATAATTTATTTCCCTAAACAACAAAGTGAAAATGAAAAAACAGAACTTAACAGAACTTCAAATTAAATACCAAAATAATCTAACAATAACAGACACAATTCCTAAAACATCAAAGTCCTGAATAAAATTCAGTAGAAATCCAGAATAAATCCAAAAACTGAAGGCAATGATGTATCTGTGGTAGATTATAGACTGTTGATATGTCAACAGTATTTTGTTGAATCAAAGTAACTAAGAATTTTATCAGAGCACTTTTGTGTTTCCAGAGAAAATAATCACTTGAATTCAACAATCTGAAGAAATAAAATTTCCAGCCCAAAAACAATATACTGGACACAACAAATAATGCAACTTGAAAGTGCTAGATCTTAAAGCATGACTGAAAAATCCTCTCAGCTACAAGATTATATAGCTCTCTACTTGACCTCTGGTCACAATTAGCATTTTCTAAAAAATACTATTACCTCAAGGAAAAAAACCTTCTAGAATGTTCCTGATGTTTACAAAATAAAAACATTAACCTGGACTATGTAAAATACTCTAAGTACATTCCAAAATCTAGACCATAATAAAAATATTTACTTCTGTTACTAATAATGCTGATTTTAAACTCCTACACACAGAGAATAATTTAGCTATGAAAAAGTTGTTACACAGAATAAATAAAAAAAAAGTCAATTCAGGTCAAGCAGAAATGAAGTTGGTTTTGGATCAGGACAAGTCCAATATATAATGTTACATTACAATAGCATGTAATGAAATTAAAATTGTTTATAAATAAAACTAACAAGCAAAGCAAATTAAATATATGTAACACTGGTCTCTATTTAATAACGCATCCTTGCACCAATAAGTTAATATACTATTTTGTAAGTGGGAAATTAAATACAAGATATCAGAATAAAAGTAAATCATTTGTTGCCAACTATATATAGTACACAGATTGAAGTTTATCAAAGGCATACTGTAAAAAAATTAAATGAATGTGCAGTTCAATATTTAGTACTGTATTTTTTCTTCCCCACCAGAAGACTGTTTCTCTGGCTTTAAAATCATTAATTACCTAGAACAAGTTCATTCTTCCACTTAAATTCAGTTTTGGTGGAGCTTCCTCAGGAAGAAAGGCTAGTCCTAACACAAAGTTTTCTAAACAAAAAATTGCAACTAACATGACAGTAGGGGTGGATAATGTGTGTCATACTGAATCAGTCAGAAACAATGGCAATGGATATTGTGTGTAGTACTGAGTCAGTCAGAAGCAACAGAAATGGATAATGTGTGTCGTAGTGAGTCAGTCAGAAGCAATGGCAATGGATGTGTGTATTACTTAGTCAGGAGCAATTGGAATGGATAATGTGTGTCATACTGAGTCAGTCAGAAGCATGGCAATGGATAATGTGTGTAGTACTGAGTCAGTCAGAAGCAACAGAAATGGATAATGTGTGTTGTAGTGAGTCAGTCAGAAGCAATGGCAATGGATGTGTGTATTACTTAGTCAGTCAGGAGCAATTGGAATGGATAATGTGTGACATACTGAGTCAGTCAGAAGCAATGGCAATGGATAATGTGTGTAGTACTGAGTCAGTCAGAAGCAATAGGAATGGATGTGTGTAGTACTGAATCAGTCAGGAGCAATTGGAATGGATGTGTGTAGTAAGTAAGTCAATCAGAAGCAACAGGAATGGATAATGTGTGTAGTACTGAGTCAGTCAGAAGCAATAGGAATAGATAATGTGTGTAGTACTGAGTCAGTCAGGAGCAATTGGAATGGATAATGTGTGTAGTGAGTCAATCAGAAGCAACAGGAATGTATAATGTGTGTAGTACTGAGTCAGTCAGAAGCAATAGGAATGGATAATGTGTGTAGTACTGAGTCAGAAGCAATGGGAATGGATAATGTGTGTAGTACTGAGACAGTCAGAAGCAATAGGAATGGATAATGTGTAGTACTGAATCAGTCAGAAGCAATTAATTCAGTTAAAATAGGAGTCTTAGCAACAATACTTTTCCAGAAGTAAGGATAAGGCAGAGCTACATTTTTAAATAGGGAAGGATGATGATGAAATAGGTATCTTATATTTAAAAATTACATGTAGAATAAAAATTTATCTAAATTTTTGAAAACAAGCAACAATTTTACTTGACGTACTGTACTTTGTAAACTCACATACTAGCTCCACATAATAATGGACATCGCTACATTCATTCATGAAGTGTGTTATTTATTAAAAAGGAAGAACAGAAAGGTCATTTTGTAAAATGAAGGAAAAAACTGGAAGTCTGGATAAAAGATAGGAAAAATGTGAAAAACTAGGGTTGTTGGAAAGACTGGCCATTTTCAAAAACTTTCTTGAAAGTGATATCATGTAAATTCTTGCTAAATGTCAAGTTTTGTAGCAAAATATGATTGAAAATAAAAATATATATGTTAGTTTCACAAACCAAAGAACTTTACAAAATACAGTCCCTCTCAATTTATCATCAAACTCATCTGAGATTTTGTAAAGATAACGCGTTTCAAAAATTTGCTGAATAAAATGTGGATGCTTCAGAGTTCAGAATACACTGGGATATATGTCGGTACTAAGTTTGTCATGGGATTTAAAAGGCAGTCAAAATATGGTTATCATCAAAGTTATCTTGAGATCTTGCAGAGGAAAATGCAAGGTTACATTCAAACATGAAGAAGCTAGCCATGACCAACATGTCCAATATGCAATTCAAGCTTTTGGTAACCTTGTACATTAAAATGTCTCCACATACCAGCTGAATTTGAGAAACATAAAATCTTAACACTGAGTGTGATCTAAGATGTGGATGGACAGATGTATGGAAGGACAAAATGATGAATTTATGAACGCAGACAACAAAGTGAGTGTTACTCCCAAAAGAGATTGATATTAAGTTCATATGTTGTTCATTTTCAAAAGAAATTCATATAGGCAAGCCAACCAGTTCATGGTTCTCCATGCTTCCAACACAACAAGGATCATGTCCACTTTCTACTGTGGGACAAGGTCTAATCCCTTGTTTGTGAGAAAATTCATCCCCACATGAATGAAATCCTGATATAGGACAAGCTCTGATTCTGAAGGTTGGGTAAATGCTAAGCCAAATCACTACAGAACAGCAGCAGTACAAATCATGACTTTGATTACTGTGGATCAATCAGTCATCAAATACTTGAGGACAGGAATCCCCAGTGAATGTCAGCAGTGGGTAGCTAATTGTAAGAACGAAACAATAAACCCAACATTTTGGACACAGGTGGTGTTCATGTCAGATATCACAGGTGCATAATTTTCTTACCTTTCCATTAATGACAATATTTTGACTCCCACAGAGCACAGAGAGACGACTGACCTTGTTACCAGATGCCTTATAAAGAAAGAAAACAAAAAAAATTAAAAGATTGTCATCAAAAACTATCAAGATGCTATGTTACACAAAAACATATTAAAATGATGGGAATAATAATTTATATCAACAGTACTCAACACATTCACTCATCTGTGCATACTGACCATGGTATTTCTGAAAAAAGATATGTTATGGTGGAATTCCCAACCACCACCACCACCAATCAACACAATTTGTGAACATTTTATTCATATAGGAGGGATTTAATGAAGATATTAAATATTAAGTGCAATTTTCATGCATTCTGATACTTTTTCAAAAAGATTTCTAAAACATTTCAGAACTTGTAATTGTATATCCTACAACAGATCATGTCTTGACAAGTGATGGATGGGGTAAAATAAAGTAAAATAAAAAGATGAAAGATAAAAAAAAGAAACCATAAAAAACATCATAGTCTTTTGTCCTGCAGACTGAGTAAAAAGTAAACAGTTGTCAGAGAAATGGACCTAAATACAAAAATGAACCCCATTTCTGATATTCCAAAGAAATATTAAGATTTCAACACAGCCATCATGGTGGCTATGTTTGATTTAAGACTGGTACCATATTTATTTAGAATTAACCCCTGCTGATGTTATATGAAGTCTTTTTTGATATAAAATCCAGGTCAAATGTAACCACCCATTGAGTAGTAGCAGCAACACGATTTTCAAGATGGAGACCATGGTAGCCAAAATGATACGGACATTGCAAGAAGTCTTTTGGTGAAAACCCCATGTTGATATTACCATCTATACAAAAGCAACAATAACAAGATTTTCAAGATAGCCATCATGGTAGCCATATTGGATATAAGATTTGCACCATTCTCATTCAGGACCATCTTGATACATGTTTCATAAAGGCTTTTGGTGAAAACCATTCATCTAGTAGGAAGAATGATAATGAGGCTTTCAAGATGGCCACCATGGTAGCTATATTGGAGGTGACATCAGCACCATTTTCTTTAGAACTAATTAGACATGAAAAGACATCTGGAGAAAACTTCATGTTAAGATAGCTTTCAGTTTAGGAGCAGCAATAACAATTTTGAAGATGGCTACCATTATGGCCATACCGGATGTTGGACTGGCACCATTTTAATTTAGGATGAATAAGACAGCATAAGAAGATTTGTAGGTGAAAACATGTAAAAATGACCATCCATCTAGGAAAAGTAATAATAGCAATGTTTTCAATGAAAATCCTATTTTGATATGAGCATCCATTTAGAAGAGGCATTATTAAAAAGATTTACAATTTGACTATACTATGGTTGCTGCATTGGATTTCAGAGTGGTATAGTTTTCATTTAGGACAAACTTGACCTCGAGATGAATATCTGTTGCTCCCCCAAATTAAGTCAGATGTCAATTAAAAACACAAAAGAGCAATGGAAGGAGTTGTAGTAGCAACGAAACTGGTTTGTACAAAGGAAACACTGCTCTGGTCCCACAAGAACTAGTTTTTGTTCTCAATATTACTGTTTTGTGCCTTTCACATGAGAAATGTCATTTTGACTTCACAGAATTCAAACCCACAAAGCTCAATTTTATTTTGTTTGAGTGCTTGACACTACCAGTTGCCATATGCAGTAATGGTGATGCTTTTCTCTGCTTTCATTAACAAATACTACAAAAAAAATCAATTAACTGCATTTGTTTCCATGTCATAATGGGTGCTGGCATTCTTCATCTGATGATGCAATTGTTAAACATTACATCCACTCCATCCCAATCCTGTAAAGACAATTTGCCAAAAAATATTTAAAAATAGTTAAATGTTAAAGAATTTTACTGGATCCATCTGATTCTACTCCAATATGTGCAAATAGTGCTTTGCAATCATTTTAATATTCTAACCTTGCGTCACCAGTAATGTATGTATCAGCGTATAAGTGATATTAACAAACAATTAAGATAGACCTTGATCTGCAAAATCTACCAGCAGATCAGGGCCTATGCTGTTTGATCTAATGATTACTCAACAGTTTTTTTGTTGGATCATACATTTTAATGGCAACTGTTTGACTGCACATTGGAAAAGCCATTTTAAATTTCATTTTTGTCCAGTTCTGTTCAGGCTTGTATGAAACAAAATGTATCTATTTTCTGATTAATTTGGCCAAATGTTCATTGATATCCTGGAAGACTAATTTTAACAATACAATACTTACACGATGCTATTGTGTAGCTTTATACTTTTACATGATGAAAAACCACTGTCCATTCAATGTGGATACATCCTCCTAAAAAGTATGACACAATCCACTTAGGAATCCCACCCAGGCTCCATTTTGTTTGAAGTTAAATTTAGTGAAAGACAGATATAAAGCACCAAGCCCCCAGTCAGCAATGCTGATGTTTAGATGGTTAAATATACAAAAACGGTTGAAATTCAATGAATAACAATTTAAAAACAAGTCCATAATCAAATGACTCAAATTTCCAATTATACTCCTTCTGCTTGACCTTTTAATAAGCCTACTGCATCACTTGATTAGTAGTGTGAGATTGATTTCCACCTGTCCTTGTATTTCTACTCATCTGTTGTATCCTTTCTGTCTTTTTTCTCCCAATTCTTTCTCCTCTTCCTCTCCAATCTTTTTCTAAAATTACTTCTCCTCCTCCTCCACTTTCTCTATCACGTCTACTCTTCTGTTGTCTTCAACTGTCTTGACTACAGTCTCAATTCCGTCTCCAACTCTTGAAACTTTGGACCCAATAGAATCCTAAGTTCTCTGTCCCCGAAAAAGCTTCCTGTGTAAACACAAGGATGGTACAATCTTCTTCCTTAGCCCTCTCATCTCACACTACCCACAGCCTATCATCAGATAATGGCTATTAAATTTCTTCAGTCATGCATTCGTTAACAACAAGATACCCATACGTTCTTACATGGTAAAACAAATGTCATAATAAAAAACACTGTACCAATTACTTTTCATATATACATCAATAAATTATGTTACACCAATACATATTTCTAATCCTGTAATCTAAACAACATCACAATAATTAGAAGCATTCTTTACCTTATAACTCACACAAAGCGGTGGTTTTCAAACTTTTTGAAGCTGTGGACCCCGTAGCATGTTGTGATCAGATGGCTGACTCCTATCAGCCTATCCAATAAATTTGGCCAATCAACAATATTATTATTTAATGTAATCCATCAGTAAGTAATAACCATAGAATACAATAGAGTCAAGACCGAACAGACAGCTCAGTACTCAGTTGGTTTTTATAATTGTTGATGATAATGAAAACTTTGCAAATGTACTATTTTTTGGGGGGGGACCTGCTTGCAGACCTCTTGGCAACATGCGATGGAACCCAAGGGATCTGTGGACCAGTTTGAAAACCCCTAATACAAAGTATGCAAATATTCAAATATCCATGTTCTGATATATGCATATGTCCATAGTAACTAATCTTACATACTTGAACCAAGTTTCCAAATTCACAATGCAAGCAGGTGCAATTTCTAACCTAATGCATTAATAAATGCACTGGTTTACTTCAAAGTAACCTAACAGTGAATTACAAAATTAATTTTGACCACAAGCTAACAAAGTACATAATTCTGCCTCACATCTAATAATTCTCTATGTAAGGCTCAAGCCCATTTCTCAAATATGTACGTACGTAAATTTAACACTACAATGGTAATTCTACATATTAAATGATCCTAGTAATTAAGAGTACATACTGCAAATAAGTACATTTATGATGCCATAATCTGCAAAAATCGAGCAAATAAATTACTGACTTTTTCAAAACTTTGTCTTTCTTAGAATCTATCTCTAAGTTCTATCACCAAATTATGAGTGGTTTCTTTCTCAGAGTAAACCTGATTGATCTATAATCCTTCCAGGTGAATACTAAATTACTCTTACAATTTTAGAAGGTATAATTTGGGTCTGAATTGTAATCATGCCCTCTATCTCAATTTTGATTAAACATTGTTGTGTAACAACCCAATCATACTTAATGGACAATGTCTCTCCCACGGTCAATGTGGAGACAGATAAGAACACACCACCTTCAACCCATGCATTTTCCTTTTGATCCCTGAACTAACCTATAACATATAGGTGTGATAACAGCAAGCCTTTGTTAAGTGATGCAACATGTTGCCTTTGCTGACTCAAGTTTCCAGTCTCTGGCTGATCATGGTAACCTTGTGTAGGAGTTTTAACACTAACACTGCCACAATCTTTAGAGATCAAAACACAAGGCTTCAGTAATATTCCCAAGACAGGTAGATTATAGCTTATACATGACTTTAGATGGGTGTTTAGCAAAGGTGACACCACTCATGCATCTGCCCTTGGATACACCTAGAATGGTAATCTTTTTCAAAGATGATGAGTCCACCATGATGTGGCATGAGGGCATTTGATAATAACAACAGGTAAGTATTGCATAATTTAAATTATTTTTACCACACACCCAAGTAGCAATAACACAATTTTTTAATATGGCTGCAATGGTGGCCATAATGGACACGTTGGCAATATTTTGATTTGGGATAAACTAGACATCATAAAATGGGTTCAAGTGCAAACCCCATTCTAATCAAACTCTCCAATCTGAAGGACTAGCAATAACAAGATTTTTAAGATGACTGCCATGACAACACATTGTATGTCAGATCAATACCATTTTCATGCAACAAAGTAGATGTCATACATCTTTTAGTTAAGTTCCAATACTGATATGACAATCTATTCAAGTGGAGAAGTAGAAAAAAAGATTTTCAAGATGGCCAAATAAAACTATTTTCATTTAAGACCAACTAGCCAAAACAAGAAGTCTTCATGTGAATACCTCTGCCAATATGAATTTCCATTCAGGAGAAGTAGCCATAAGACTTTCAAGATGCAAGATGGCTGCCATGGTGGCCATATTGGATGTCATACACCATCTCCATTTAGGACCAAGACCAAGTGGACATAAAAAACAATCTTACAGTGTTTGTATGTCCATCCATTCACAGGGAGTAGCCATTACCAATTTCATTTAGGACCAACTAGATGAATGTGTTTTTAAAGTTTGTATGGGAATCCTAAAACACTGTACATGTAGTTTCGGAGAAGAAGTAATAACAAACTTGTGACAATGCATAATAGGCCATCCTGTAAGTTATATGTGTCTCTGACAAGTACAGCTACAATTATGTGTTTGAAAGAATGTTAGTGTGTGTAAGCTTATAAGTATACACAATTATTCACTCTCATGTACACAGGGAATTTGAAGACATGGATTTCTGTATTCTACCATTGCAAGTAAAAACATTCAGTTTTAAGGATGCAACTTGAAACATATGTCCAACATAAATAGCATACCTGCCATAACTCACAATGTCAAACAAAAAACATGACTTTGGACACCCAAGCCCCTGACACTGAAAGTTATTTTTTGAAAAACAATTTTCAGGAATCTTACCCCTAAAGTATTTTCAACAACAACAACAACAAACCTATATTACTGACCACCACCAAATATGCATGTAATCTGTAGTTTCTGTAACGTTTGTGATCAACGGCAACGTTTCTTTGAATTTGGATTTTTACTCCATATATAATGTGCAAAACATGATTATTTCAGTTGTTGGAATAGTGTTCCAGTATAATTCATTTTTAAAGAGTGTAATTTTTTATTGAGCGACTCAATGAGAAATATGGAAAATCAAGAGGAATGGAGGAGGCTGGTTGTTCGGTCTTGTGTGGTGCTCCAACAGTCTACCAGATGATGATGATGATCATGACGAATACTGGGAACAATAAACTTTTCACCAAATCCCAGTAAAATTAAATTTAAAAACTCCAGGCTTATGGAGATTTTACTTTGTCAAGCATGGGGGAGCATGTGATTCTTTGCACATACTACAAACATCATATTGACATAAAGTAAGATGTCAATGAAAATGAGAGTACCACCTGTATGTAGTACATCTGACATATTCAACTGAACATTCTCTTTGTTATTGTTCATTATCTTTATTTTGTTAAAATACTATTAATCAACCTGGATGATTTTAGCCATGAAAGAGATTGATTGAAAGACAATAATATGCACACACTCACTTTTGCAATTGATTTGTGTTGATAACATGTTAAGAGGACTGTGGCATTTATGGATGCTGTATTAGCTTAATACCCAATAAAACTTGAAAATATATGTTCTTCCCCTTACCCAGTGAAATGGTCAGTCCAAACTGTGAAATATAATTATTTTTCCATAAAGACAAGCATATCTAGTGGTCAAACTTCATCAGATAAAGTTCTGCCAATGCTTACATTATGGCTGTTATTGATTCCAGAGAATAGAGTATGGAAGTTTGAACAATGGTACCACCCAGTCTCTAGTGAGTGTGGAGATAAACACTAATTACACTTGCATTATCTTCAAACATACAAATTAATTGTTCTTATTCAGACTTGAATTTCCAATCATCTTCTACAGGCTTATATGAAAAAAATAGCTTATTTTCAATTGGACAATATTACATTTTTGTTTATGTGCACTGACCCCACCCACCCAACCCAGCCTCCTTGTGACCTCAAAACATTAGATTTCAACAAAAAAAAACACACACACACAAAACAGAGAATATGACAGGTATGAAAGATAAAATTACAAAAAATAAGGCAAATTTGAACATACATTAAGTGGAGCCATCTAACATCAAACAATAAGATTATATATATAAATATATATATATATATATAGTACATTGAAATATTGAGTTCATTCCCCTCTCCAAATACCATATCATTGGCATATAATAAGATCAAAGGGTTAACACAAATTGCCAGTTAAAAATAAAGTAAAATATACAAGCCCCCAAGGAGGATCGAACTCCCGACCCCTGGTTTACAAGACCAGTGCTCTAACCACTGAGCTATGGAGGCTGTCGCGAAAATATTGTTTAGGTTAATATCTTTTAGTCATCCTATAGGACGGAAGCAAAATACTAATTTTTTCTACGTTTGTTGAGTACCTCCTTTTTCCAACACGTTTAGCTATGACTATCCTGGAATCTGGCCTGACTGAAAAAAATTCACTGCAATGCATGCTTAATTGTCATCTTAAATATACATGAACATCTGTCCGCACTTTCTACAAGTCAATCAAAGTACTTACCGTTTCAATATATTCTGAGTTATTATACATTACATCCTCGAGCTCCATTTTAAACAGTGTTATTTTGTTTTTACAGTTTATTTATTTTCTTTGTCCTCAATGTGATGTATTTTCCACTGTCGATACCATTCACAGCATGAAAATAAAAGATGGCGGCCGTATGACACTTCAAACTGATCGATCAATCCAGACAGAAAGAGTGCATGCGAATCTTGATGGTCTTACCAACTTCTGTGAGAATAATAGGAACTCGAAAATTCATGAATAAAATGGTACACATATCAAATTGAAATAGTTCATCTCCTGCTGTCAGTGCATCAAGGGAAACAACTGTGGGGTTTTGTTGCGTTTATTTATTATTTTTTTTTTCAGTCCATCAAATGGAAGATCTCAAAACGTCATGCGATTTAGAGATGCATCATTCCACCGGTCCATGGAAACACTCAAACCACTTCAAACCTTCAAATCACCCCAAACCCGCTCGTTACATAACATAGAAAAAAAAATTTAAAAGATGCTTTATATAATTTACTGAAATTATCTTTATAAAAACCCAACAAACCTCAAAGTTCATTAAAACAAATTTACATACAAGTACATACAAAGATATAAGCATAGAAAGAAAACTAAAAAAACGAGAACAAAAGGACCATTGAACTATTACAAACAAGTCAACGTCTTTTTATTTTTGATGTATGTATGGTTAGGATGGGTGAAATTTCTTTAAGAGGTAGACCCGTAAGTAGATGTCTCAGCTGTTTTTCTTTTCTGTCTTTCCGTTTTTATTTTTATTTTTTATTTTTTTTATATTATATTTGGACAATTCGCTAACATGCATACAGACTGAAGTGTGAGCCTTAATCTAATTAGCTTTGAAATATTGCATGACAGTTAAAGCAATCAGATATTCCATACTGGACTGGAACTAATACACACCAAACAGCTGGTTTGTGTTATTTTCTCGTTAGGGTTTAAGTTCCATAGGCAAAATATTTTCAGGGCAGTCTTTACTCCTTTTCCTAACTGATATCTTGTATTTAATAAATAGTATAGAACGCCTTCTGCAGTTACTCTTCAATAACAAATAACATTACACATACATTACATAAATGCATACATACATACATACATACATACATACATACATACATACATACATACATACATACATACATACATACATACATACATACATACATACATACATACATACATACATACATACATACATAGACAAATGTAAACCTACTAAGGGTTAATTTACAGGAGATACATATATTGGAATACATCATCTTAGAGAACAAGGGACAAAAGTGCGGATGCATGTGGGTAGAAATATTTCTGGATGAAACAGATAAACAGATAGACAGCTAACAAGACAGATAGAAAAAATTAAATGAACGCACAAACCTATAAACTGAGAGCATGAGACCGGAAAAACAAACATCTAAAAAGAAAAGAATAAGAAAGAAAAGAAGCAATTAAATCGCTCCATAATTATATAAATGTGCAAATAATGTATAGGTTGATTCACAGGTGCAAATCGATCTATCTAAAATCATCCCATTATTCAAAACAATATATGTACATAAATTCATACATTGCTGAATTTACTGGCTGCATATATACGAACTGTCATCATTCATAAACAATCCAAACTCTTCAAAAGACAAATTTTCACAATTTGAATGATGCCAATTAACGGTACGATTCGAAACCCCTACCCACAATGCAAATCCAGCAGCAGAAGAGGGTCGACCAACCAGAAAAGGGGCGTCGAAACCCACCTTTCCCTCAAGACGCCATTAACAATCCGAGTCTTGTAAAAATTATTTTATCTGTAGAAACGCTGATGTATTAATCTCCAAAGGCCAATTTGAGCTTTATATAAAATAACAACAGGGAATGAATGCGACTAAGTTCAGTGATATTGAATATCAACTTAATAAATTTAGCGAGTGGGTAGGTGAGTCAGAAGATTCTAAAGGGGATGACCTGTCAACATTTCTTCAGGCAAATAAGTAATAAAGCATTTTTTTTAAAGAAAAAAAGAATTGTATTAGCCCGTTACTCAATTCTGAGTACTCTATAATGTTATATTACGTTCACAGCAAGTATTTTATTTGATGTCAATGGCTCAATCTTCGCCATTTCTTTTTTTTGTTACATAACGCCAACCAGAGGTTTGTATCGGTGTTTATTACTGATCGATATATGTAAATTTTATTTTCTGATTGAACAGCTTTGATGTGACCGAGTTATGTATACAGTTTGCTACAAGCTGCAAATCTCCAGGATTAATATAAAAATATTTTCCTGCAGCTGGCATTGAAGAAAATTCCCTAATTTCTCCAGTTTCGAATTTAATTTATTTAACAGGTCTAGATAACTTTTTGTATATTTGCGATTTTTCCCGTTTGCTATTCTCGCTCGATGTGATCTTTTGAAGATTTTAAATTCGGTTATCTTTTTTTTGGGGGGGGGGTTAATATGATCAACGACAAGGTCGCCATTTATCATACCACTAAAGCACTCGTAAACGAATCAGTATGCAAGAAACAATTTTATTTTTATCACCGTGTTTTCTAATACTTATCTGAATTTACCGTGCAATACTGACATTTCCAACATGTTATTTTTCAGTCGGCAATTTCTGATAATACCGTCTCTGTTGGCTTCGTATTTGACAAATACTGGATACTTCACAAATTCATGAAGATCAATATTTTTTTTAACTTAATTCATGTCCTTTTACTTTTTCTAATATTACATTATTATTTTTCATATATCTCGCTATGTAGTCTCGTGTGTCTTTTTATTTTAACATTATCATCAAAGTTCATTATCTCAAGGTATCTTTTCTACGCGCGATATCTTTGTCCACCACAAGCGACACATAATTCAAGTCTTTCTTTCACCCCACCCTATATATCACACATGGTGTTGGGCCGATACTGCCAAGTCTGATATTTATCCTATGAACACTACAATAATATCCACGACAGGTTTTTTTTTTTCTTCAAAAGGAGTTACCAATTTGATCTTCAGCCGCCTTGGCATAGTTGTCAGCATATTATTATTACTTTTAATTCAAAGAAAGTTTTATTATTGAAATTATACCGTATACCACAAGAATGAATAATTCTACAGTGGCAAAACAGCTGCGAGAATAGTATTTTAATTTAACTAGTATAACACCAGCTTTCCCCTTGGTCGAAAATTGCACACGCATGAAAGTACGAAATCAGATTAACGAATTATTAAGCGCAAGGTAAACTAAGAGGTTAGCCAAGATTAAACCACAATACACCACAAAATTTTACTTTAACAGATTACCAGGTGACAAAAGACGTCCACCATTTTAGTTACAGCTACACCAATTTATCAAAATAGCCAAAAATGAGTTTGCGCAAGCTGGCTCTGTTTATGTTTTTTTTTTCAACATTTAATATATACGCCGATAGTATTTTCGTTGACTCCACCATGAACGACAAGCGAACAGCAACTATTATTAATAATCTTGTGGATGACAGCAAGTACATATTCATAATCAAATTTATTGTCAAACATGTTAGAAAAGATGGCCCAGCTTGGTTTATTCGTGATCAACTTGACCCTGTCGTGGAATCACTGCATCATTACAACGCCATCAGCATGGACAAAAAATCTAAACCAGGCATATTTACCGGCATAGACAAACCATATTACAATAACTCGTATCCCATATCTGCCTTTTTGTTTATGCACTATACTATTTAAAAGATCCTGATATTAATGCTCTTTCCCCGATGCCGCTGCCACAGGCATGTTAAATTGTGTGGCACAGCATGGCAGCAACATTTTATTAACTCAACGCGTGGAAACGGACTAACAGAATAGCTAGTAAAAAAGGTGAACAAATGGAAAGATTTTCTCATCAACGGAGCTAAAATAGATGATGTAGCAAAGAAGCCCCAAAAGCGATTATTGATCTTAATAGTCAAGCCTGGACTGAATCAGTAACAAAGTTTCCACGACAAAGAACAATAAGATTTTATGACGGTGATATATTTTTAAGAGATTTTTTTAAGTGTGTGACCTTGTGTCTATAGTTATTTCACAGTGACGACGCAGGTTTATCTGCAGCCGTTTTATCTGACACAACTACATCTGCCATAGATGAATCAACAGTTGATCAAATTGTGCAAGCGTCTGGCATACTTTATCGGAAAGAATATCTCCAACGTGAGATAAGACAGATTGCAGAAAAATGGCGACAGTGATGAATTAATAAATGTTTTACTACGTCGTCTGTTTTCTGGCTCATATATTACAACAAACAAATTAATGGTGTCCAACACCAAAAGAACTTCTCAACGATATATCACGATCTTGTGTAGAGTATGGACATATCAGTCTCTGGAACAAAAAGAATTATTCAGCCGATTTGATCTCAGTTGACATTGTGGCATTTTATCCAGCCAGTTTTCTTGGATACGTCGAATGTCAACCGTAGTTTGAATGATTCGGTCATTCAACACACGAAATGACCAGAGTAGCAATAAACGGCAAACTCCCGGCTGAATACCATCTTACAGGATTTGCCAAGACTGAATCATTCCAGCTTTCAAAGAGTATTCGTTCGGTGATACTCGTCTGGTTTGGTCATTTTAGAAAACCAGACACAAAATTTAATCTCAACAACTGTTGTGTAAAAAAATTAGCGTGGCTGGATTCCAATAGTGCAATTATGATATATATTTGATGCCAAGATCCTTACATCGCTTACTGTAACTTCTGTGATATTATACAGGCCACAAAAACCTGTCTGCCTTTCTCAAGATAATAAAGATATTTGCAGAAAAAATATTTATAAGTTAACATTCTCTGCGTGATATGAAAATAAAAGACTCTGAACAAGATTAATCTCGGATCCAGCAGAACATTATTTTGTGATCGCAGATGCAACGTCGAGAGGAGTATTGATGTCGCGGCAAAGTACAATCACGCGAGATGGAATAAATATTGGCACAATCGTTAGCTACTACAACGGCGACTCTACGCAGTTTACTGATTTGAGATCTTTGATGCTTGCATATTCGGTAATAAACCTGTTATTGATGGTTAACCGGTTTTCAGCTGATGCTGTTAGTCACTACAGATTCTTTTTATAGAGGTCTATCAAAAATGGATCATGTGAAACAATTTATCGACGCCAGAGATAACTCATGTTGGGTTATTGGAGAATAAATCATGAACAAATACATAATTACTCTGAATCTGGAGATGTTAAACTAGTCACTGCTTATTGTAAAAACGATAAATTATCAGAACTATCATAGTTCCCGTCTGCGAGTGATCCGATCATGAGACAGAGAAGGGTCTATCTTAATGGTTCTGGTAAAACAAAATGTGCAATAGAATTATTACAAAACTGAGACATGATTGTGCTAAATCCAACTCACCTTCTTGCCAGAGATGAAACAGAGGGGTGTTAAGTCATGCACATATCACAGTTATTTTTTTTATGGCATGCTGATGCGTGGATCCCGAGCAAATAAGAGAAAAATATTCCTAAAATCATCAGGGATGAAACATGTACTATATACAGTGTCCAGAGAAATTTTATAAATAATTCTAGACTGACTGTCGACGAAACAAACGGCAATTATCATGTACGAACAACAGCTCGACAAGTGTTCAATTAAATTGTTCAACAATAGTCTGATCATGATGTAGCACGGTGTGTCCACATCTGATTTTAATGGTGTTGCATCAGCCTCGTTAATGCACCTAGAAATATTTTGCCAGGATCAACCTGTAGCAACTATGGCAAATGCAGGCTGCCAGACGGCCCTGGTCCACTCGAATAAATTTGTTCAAACGTAACTGCAAGTTTAGTTATTGTTTTAGTCGATAGCAGTTCTGCTTCTTTGTGTCTATTTGCAATGTCGCGACAGTCAACGAGTATTTGTATGTGCGCCGTTTACGTGATGTACCAATGATGTCATGTGATAAAAAAATATAGTTGGTCGTGTTGACATCAAACCGTCCATGCTGATTCATTTTGGGGGTGGCATATAAATTTGCCATATTGCAACAAAGTCATCAATGAGGCCTCATCGATTTGTCAGCAGTTACTCATGAACGACGTCATAATGTAGGGGACCTTTAGAGCGTTGATACGCTCTGAAGACATCGACATTGATCATCTATATAAATTTTGAAGTGATTATTCTCGAAACCCATGGTGTGATGCATTGTCGTTGCAAGTACAACAATGAGTTTTACCCAGATGATTATGATCTTAAAACAGATTTTGTATGTCACTCCATTCACAGTGGGTTGAGGTCACATTATCGTCATTGTGTTTTTATCGTAGTTGGACTAATATTCCATCATGGCCATTTGTAGGTTTTAACGCAAATATTTTTGTGCATGCTTTTGTCGGACTCGTACACCACCTGGAAAGTGACAGCACTTTCTTCAGACGCGTACAAGATTGAATCCAGTGAAGAAAAGATCCGATGGAGGATATCCTTGGTGATGAAAAACTCTTCTAAAATTTACATATCTGAATATGATCCTACACCCATCTCTGCCATCTTAATTGAATATTAATGTACACGGTTGATATTGCATATTTGTCATTAAATACGAGTTCTGGATGTCCTTAAGATATTAAAAAGAAAGATTCCCGAGGACCAACAAATTATGAGTGCAGGACCCAATGGTACCAGCTAAAATATCCTGCCAGAAATTGAATTGGATTACCTGAACAGCTCAAGTTAATTTGACCCGTCAGATCATTGGTAGTTACGAAGCCGAAGCCTATGCAACGCAAGCATCGATGGGTTATGTATTGTTTGGGTTTGTCACAACTGAGGCACCATGCAATCTGATATTGACTCCTCTCATGCACAGGTATTTTCCACACAACAATGCCCAGTTGACAAATCTTCGTTTCTCCTTTTGTCACCCTGGACTGGCACATGCTGAACCTGCACTGGGAGACTGGCAATACAACTATACATTTGAGATCGCGAATTTTACACAGATGTGTAAAATTGTGTGTGCTGTTAATATGAAAACACCTGTTAACATTAAATAACAACAAAATAGTATTGTGATCTTATCCAATGATTGTTTACAGGTGTGTTGAAAGTGTTCGTGAACCTGACCTTGCGTGATGCACCAGATATCAACAATTTGACGATATGGCTTTGATGTAGATCTGACTGGATTTACCAGTTGGGTTGTTGTTGACATTGACCTGAGTGAGCTTGAAGATCAAATTGGAAAACATAAAACATCTAACATGGACATTGAAGATGTTGTTTTGAAGTTGCAAGGCGCCTTTGCGAAAATCTTGACCAAAATCAACAAAATTCCTTTAAGTCGATTGCGATTATCAAGAATTATATTGATATAGTCGAGGCTGCAGTGAAAAAAAATACAAGTGTGACCCCCCACCATAACAAGGTCTATAGAATCAAACTGTGCTATAGACTGAACCATGTTATAACCAAGTCAGTTAGCTGAAAAAATGGTACATTTACCACAAATATGACCGGAGGGGGGTGGTGGTAAATAAAATGAGGACTAACTAGTCTGAAAAACACTTGTATATTTACAATTTACTTTTCTGTAGTACAATCTGTTACGGGGGGTTTTAGTTATACCCTTGAAAGTTACGGGGTTTAATTAATTATTTTTATACCCGTGTATGGTTTTGTTATAGGAAAATGGTGTGGGGTGTTTCCAATATTTATTTAGGTATGGCACCCATCCAGGCTCGATTATGGTTCAGAAGTTAAGTAGGTGAATATGGTTCTGAGCCCCCAGTCAGCAATGCCGACAGTTAAATATAAAAGTACTAAAGGGTGAACTTAAACAGTTAAATACAAAAGTACAAAGGGGTGAATTAAATAAAAACAATTTAATTAATAATAAAACTTCAACATGCGAGCTTCCCAATCGCTCGACCCTTTTGTGCCTATTTCATCATCTGAATCAGTGTGAGAATTTCGCCCTGTCCTTGGTTCTACTAATCTGTCTCTCTAAATTTCTCCTGCACTTTTCCTTTACTCCTTCGAATGTCCTCTCCACTTCTACTCCTCCTTTGCTCCTTCGAATTTCCTCTCCACCTCCACTTCCCTTTCCGTCGACTTCCTCGTCGAACCGTCGACTCCAATCCGTCGACCCTGACTGTACCAACAGCCTTACTTCAGTCTTCTCTCTCAGACTCTCGGGACTCTCCTTCTAACTGAAGTTGTCCCACCCGGAAAGCTTCCTGTAAAACACAATGAGGGTGTACTATTTTGCTTGGCACATACACTCACACTACCCAGATAACTTATCATCAGATAAGGCTATCAAATTTCAGGGGTCACGCATCCATTCCCACCGAAATACTCATACATTCGTGGATGGTAAACACAATGTAAAATCATAACATAATAACACATCATAAAGCACGATATCAATTACTCGTATACAGGCAACGATAATTGATTCACATCAGTACATAATAACCAACACATCTATTTTGCATCACAAATCATACAAATATATAAATATGCAACTATCTATGCTCTGAACATATTCAAACATACATTCATAATCTTGCTTACATCAATCATTTCCTAACTCCAATACAAATCTTAAATAAAGTACATAAATCAAACTCTACAAAGTAATTCTTCATTCTAACAATACTATTAGTAATTGCGTAAACATAATATTAGTACTTACAGTTACAACGTTGCAATGTGTGAGTCAAAAATCAAATGAATATCTACCTTCTTGAAGCTTTCTTTGTTCGAAATCTTTTTCATGCGATTCACGCCAAATTTACGAGTGCGTATCTCGGAGTAGCCGTAATCGTTCAATCACCTAGTAATCTGCCTAGGTTTACTAAATAATTCTGGGATGGAGTCAGTTTGATATCCTCGAAACTTAGAGGTATGCCCACCTACTAGTTTAATTCTGATTGGATGCGGTGGACTAACCATTCCCAAGTTGTAAATCAGCGGAACTGTCAATATAAGTTGCCTACCCTTTTATTACACACCGCTCTTTTGATGTCCTACTAAAGGATTAGCACCCAGATTCTGCCCCGTTCTGCACAAAGAACTTTTTGGCGACTACATCTCGCTTGGCTTCTTGCTCGCGGCGTTTATCCACAGATCAAACACCGGATTAGTGTCAGTTGGATAAACATCCATCCACCTAGGTAGACCGTGACACAATCCATAATCCATTAAGTACTCTACTTGATTACAATAAATCCAGGAATTCAGTACAGATTACAAGTTATAAACTTCATGACTCACATCCCATTAGAAAACACAAATAACTTGTACATATTAAACAAACTGGTAGTTCTCACTTTGATCTATATCAGAATTGTCACTATACAATTCACTACCTATGTTGCAAATAGCACTATAGCTCTTTACATGCTGCAGATGCATGTCCTTAAGCAGGCCTAGATTTGGGTCAGCTGGAGACAGCTATCATTGAAAACAAATTAGAAAATTTAACCAACATCTTTGCAACATACTCCATTTTCAAATAACTTGAGAGCCAGATATCTAAGGTTTTAAAAGATTGGAAATTTAATGTGCATTTACGCCACCATTGGTAGTGACTAAGCATATTTTTTTTTTCCTGTAAAAATGAAACTTTCATGGCACAATAAACATGTTCCAGTCACTTTTGAAAATGCAAGAATCCATCAGATTCTGTTGCTTTTATTTAAGTTTGGTGTCAACTTCTGATAAAGGGTTGTTTTTATTAAAGACTGAGTTGGTTTTCTTCTATGTAGAGTGCATATCATATTCAAGTTACCACTAAATGTCAGCTTTGGAAGACAAAACAGATGTTTGTTTCGTATTGTGTCGACAATATCAAATAATTGTAACATATTGATTGAGAATGAATTTCTTTTTCATTTGCTTAGTATTCATACAGAAAGTGATCAATTTTCTTGGACGTTTCAGCAAAACTATTTGTTCTTGGTAAAATTTCAAAATAATTCTTGGTAAAATTTCAAAATTAAAGAAATTAGCCATTGTTTGGTAAATTATAGCAGTTACTTTTCCAGCCTTCAAAAGTTGTTTGATTGTAGCTGGTCTCAGTAGCATAGATAGACTAACAAGTATATCTCTGTAGGTTTTTTGTGTTTGTTGTTTTTAATGTTTTTTTGTTTTATGACATTTCTGGTGGACGAGTGATGCTGTCTTCCATGAATGCATCAGAAATTTGTAAAAACAATGAAAGAAAGCCAACAGACGATGAACCTACAGGTAGAATGTTTTGTTCTGACAGAGATTACTACAGAAAATATGAGAATTCTGAAAGATTTTATTCTATAAGTGATAAGAAGAGGAATTTTACTTACCATCCACATAGAGTTCAGTCAAAATAGTTAAAATAAATATATTATTTACTATCTAGTGGCGGATAATCTTCTTATTTGTCCAAAAGATCCATTATGAGATAGTGCCTCATCCAGTTGATCTCCATTATCCAAAATGTTTATAAAAGAAAAAATGGAGATCTCACAGCATATAGTACTCAGGCCAGATGTCAGAAAAAAAGATTATGACATAACAATGCACTGTTAATATGAATAATATATAAATTCTAGTGTATTTTATATAAAGTCTGCAGCTTCCTTTCATGGTGCATCTGAATTTCATTTTAAACCCAAGATGTATATAAAAGTTTAAACAGAAAACAATGTTGAGGAGAGAAAATTGCCAGATAGTATATTTTGTCACCAGTAAGGAAAATAGATTTCAATTTGCGACACTGGCGAAGCCCATCATGATCCCTGGTAGAGTTCTGTAACCGTTACTCAGGCATTGTTGCAAAGACATTTTTGCACTTGGCAAAGCTCATAGTGATTCCTGAATAAATATTTTACACATTATTTTTTTAACTTTTAAAAAAAAACCTGTTTTCATATGCGAGAAAAATACATGTATATGAAATTGCAGGAGCCATGCCAGGATTGTCTTGTTAGAATTGATACATAACGTCTCCCCAAAAATGATAAAAAAGTGTTTTACATGTACATGCTAAAAATATAAATAAGTGGCATCGGCTACATAAGGTACTGGATGTGTCAAAGCCTTCTGTGTTCTGGTGTTCAAAGCCCAAAATTTCAAGCAATTGAGCTTCATTGAGTATGTAATGTTATATAGAATGCATGAAGTGTGCATAGAAAAGCTATGCCATTATAGCAGTAAGTTTGATATGCATTTGTATCCCTTCTGAATTGTTTTATTTCTTTATGTAATCTTACTGAAGTCACCACAAAGTAGCATACAGCAACAATCATGGAGTGTGCTATTTTTGCTTCCCTAAATCACAACTCTATGCAATTTCATTATTAATTCAATTATCTGTCTCCTCAGTCCCTCATGTTGTAAACAAACACCTAACCATAAGACTACTTATGCTAGAGCAATATAGCTACCTCTGCCTGCCTGGACGACATGCAAAATGATTCATCACAACTGTTATATTTCATAAGAATTCTTCTTTTATTGACATTATCATGAATATAAAATGGGAAGAGACTGCAGGTGATGTATTCCCTTGTCCTGAACAGCCAGTCTGTGCTAGGTGTAATCTAAAGTTGGGCCAATATACAGTGACCATACATAGTCTGGTAGAGTTTTATAACTATAACTCGGGAATTGTTGTAAGAAACATTTGTGAACTTGGAGGGCAGCAATGCATGAGAACTCTAACAAATTATTTTAAAGTCATGATTATAAAAATGTCTGTGTAAAATGCAATATTTATTTAACTCTTAACGAATGAAGTGCTTGTTGTGACACAAGTCTCACCATCAGTAGTGTTAGAGAGCACCTGTCAGGGCATGTCTTTTTTCAGGTCGGCATCTGTATGCACATCTAAGAATTTTTACTAGACATAAATGATTGTTAAATCAAAGATGATTGGCATACTGGACCCTGAACAAGCATTTAGTCATAGTTTTAAACTTGCATTCATCAAGGAAGTTTTACAAATGTTTGTTTAAAATATGGGCTATCTATGATAAGAACTATGATAATTTCTCAATCAATTCAGCCTTGAGACTGGGCTACAAAACTGTATAGCACTCTAAAGGTTAAGAGAAATTGAATAAATAATAATCTAAGAAGAAATAAAAAAGCAAGAATATTTATTTCATCAAAATACCTCTTGTCTGAAGATTCAAGTAGACTATAGCATTGATGGACTTCAAATAATATGACACAGATAAGAAATTTTGGGTACATGTCATCAAAGAAATGATTAAAGAAAGTGAAATTTCAAGAGATTATGTTAGTGAAAAACCTTATTTTCAAGCAGAGATATTCAAGAGACAATGCCTATGAGCTGTGGAAAATTGCACTTAACAACCATGAAGAACAGTTTCTCAAATTTCTTATGCTTGCTAAGCATATGCCATTTCGGACAGCAAATTGTAAAGTGGGTTTTCATTATAGAACACTATTTATACACAGATAAGGAACAGATTAATCTCAAACAATCAACAAATTAAAATTATTCGACAGTAGGAGTCATCTTTTGAGGGTTTTTACTTTAACGGAGATCTAACAGAGTCAAACAGGAAGAAAGATATTTAAGTGTTAGATAAATATTAAACTATGGTCAATTCCCCCATCCCCATTTTTTTGTACTCTTTTGCAACTGACTGAGGAACAGATTGACAAATAATGTCTTCTTTTGCAACTGAATGAGGAACAGATTGACAAATAATGTGTCCTCTTTTGCAACTGACAGGAACGGATTGACAAATAATATCCTCTTTTGCAACTGACTGAGGAACGGATTGACAAATAATGGGTCCTCTTTTGCAACTGACTGAGGAACGGATTGACAAATAATGTGTCCTCTTACAGACTGAGGACCTGATTGACAATAATTTGTCCTCTTTTGCAACTGACTGAGGAAGTGACTGACAATTACAATTATATACAATAAAATACTTACTCAAAATAGAAATTGGGATGATTTTGTGGCAATAATGACATTTTTTGCAATACCATTGTTATGGATTTCCTCTCTATCGAAAAGACAATAGGAATTATTTGGTTCATATCATGTAAAAACATTATGCATTAGGATGTATTAATCACATATCCTTATTCATATGATCACATTCAAAATAAACAATGAACAGCAATGATCATCAAGTATTAACAACTATAATACATGTTCATTAAAACATATTTTTCATAACAAAAGATGTCACTTCAGTTAGTCCCATGCCAGTACAATTCTTTCATTGATGGTTTCTATTTGTAATATAAATAACAGGCACATTTTCTTTAGATTCAAAATCTAAAAGGAGCAGGAAGTATTTAAGATTAAAGATTTATCACATTATATATACATAAATTATAAAAGCCTCAATGCCGCCATTACGTGCAAAGAGTCATATCTACTAAATCACATAATACTTAATCGTTAAAGATATTATATCATTAGGTTACATCAAAACCAGATAATATCAATATTTCATCACATTATAAGCCATTTAACATCTCCCTTGAACTAAGATACCATGCTATTTTTCACATGTGGAAGAATTCACCTGCTGTTGATCAGCAATATCTGTGAGTTAGCCAATTTCAGTTGAAAGGTGTAACACAAGTTTTGATGACATCACCATTGTAAACATAAGAAGTCAACATCATGCTATGTGAGATTAACTTCAGCCCAAGTCTGTCCTTTAAAACATTCCATCGACCCAAGTCTGCCCTTCAAAGCATTCCAGCAACCTGGATCACCAACATTCATTTTAATCTTATTTTTTTTATCTAATTTTTTATCTAATTATCACATTTTCCTGACAGATCTGCTTTAAAAAAAATGCACTTAACTATCTTTATTCCCTCTTTAATTAATTTGTGGATGATGTGTAAATGTTGTTATCAGATTAGACACATAACTAATTTTGGAGCAATCCGAAAAATAATGGAATTACAAGTGACTTCGATGACTGCATTATGGGGTGGCACCTCATAATTCTAACTGAATATTCCAGTGCAGTTTAAGCCCAACATCTTGATTACTTCAAAGAATGGTTTATGTCAGATAACTTTTTTAACAAATCATTTCTTCCTTCCAAACTTTAGTTAGATTGGAAGAATGATGACATTTATGATAAATGGGAGCATTTCGGATTTAACAAAAACACTGTCAGATAAAATCAGTAAAGAAAGTAAAGAATCATGGGTTCAACCCATTTCAAATCAAGTTCCCTACTGACACTTCAATTACACAGCAGGTGGCAGCAGATGAGTCAATATTTCCATTTATGAACAACATCAAGGTGGCAGCAGATGAGTCAATATTTCCATTTATGAACAACATCAAGGTGGCAGCTGAGAGGTCACTACTGCCATTTATACATTCAAATAAATCCTTAAGGTGGCAGGTGACAAGTCACTATTATACATCAACAAGTCACTATTATGCAACCTGAAGGTGACAGGTCACTACTGCCATTTATACATTCATATACAACCTCAAGAAGGTAGCTGACAAGTCACTATTGCCATTTATACAAACAAGTCTTACAATCTTAAGGTGACAGGTGACAAGTCACTATTATACACTGATATGAAGCATGAAGGTGGCAGGTCCTTAATGACATTTATAAATTCATTTACAACCTAAAGGTAGCTGGAGACAAGTCATTAATGCCATCTATACAGTTATATACAATCTAATGGAGGCAGGTAAAAAAATCACTATTGTTATCACACATTTACATACAATATGAAGATGTCAGCTGAGAGAAAACTATACTGCTATATTTGTGCACAACCTAAAGATTGCAGTTGATACTATCGCCATTTATACTTTCATATACAACTTGAAGGTGGTAGCTGACAAGTCACTATTGCCATTTATACAAATACAAGGTGGTAGCTGACGAGTCACTATTGCCATTTATACAAATACAAGGTGGTAGCTGACAAGTCACTATTGCCATTTATACAAATACAAGGTGGTAGCTAGCATATTATTGTTACTATCTGTACATTCTTATACAACCTGAACTTGTCAGCTCATTCTGACATTGCATAAATGCAACAACATTTTTACATCACACAGTTAAGTTAACATATTCATATCTAGAAAATAAAAGTACTTTTACAAATTAAAAATCCTCATATAAAATTAATTAATATTCAAAAAATGAAGTCAAAATGAACAGAGTGAACCATGGCATACAAAACTGCTCATGGATAATATGGTACAAAATTTCAGGGCTGATTAATTCCTTCTGTGCACTCAGGCATCAAAAACTCATAATCATCTAGAATGCACAGCCCTGATGTTGACATCTTTAAAAAAAGACTTCAAACTTCGGTGGACATAATATCCTTGTTTCTCAGCGTTTGACAAATGGAGAATTCCTCATATATCCAGGTATGATATCCTCCATCTCAGTTTGGCCAGAGAATGTTTTTACTCTGGACCCATTTGCTTGTGCTGCCTGGTATACTTAGCCTGACTTCTATTTGATGCACAGAGACATCTGGGCACAGTAAACATAGCCTGATAACTCTTTGCCCTATAAAGACATCTGGTGAGTTTGGGGCAGGTCATCCTTGCCTAGTCTCTCTGTCATGACTGACAGTTCAATATTACAATCCTGGTCACAATGTGGACTGGCTATTCCTCTTCACGATATCACTGAGCTTAGAAACAGGCACCTGCTCCTGAAAAGTTAAAATACTTTCTGAGAAGAGACTGAAGAAAATTTAAAACTTGGATGTACAGAATACAATAAGAACAATTCATACCCTATGGGATATACTGACTACACCAGAACCCTGAACAATTCATACCCTATGGGATACACTGTCTACACAACTACCCTGAACAATCCATATACTATGGGATATACTGACTACACCAGAACCCTGAACAATTCATACCCTATGGGATACACTGTCTACACCACTACCCTGAACAATCCATATATTATGTGATATACTGACTACACCAGAACCCTGAACAATTCATACCCTATGGGATACACTGTCTACACCACTACCCAGAACAATTCATACACTATGGGATATACTGACTACACCAGAACCTTGAACAATTCATACCCTATGGGATACACTGTCTACACCACTACCCTGAACAATCCATATACTATGGGATATACTGACTACACCAGAACCCTGAACAATTCATACCCTATGGGATACACTGTCTACACCACAAACAATCCATATACTATGGGATATACTGACTACAACAGTACCTTGAACAATCCATATCTGTTGTTTTCACATGACGTCACAAAATGTGTGCACTTTCATATCCGCTATTTTGATTCCCTAGCTGCATCTAACATTATTGTGCTTCCCACATAATTAGGAAAGCACATCTAATTTTGTGCCTAAAGATATCCTAATACATTACATTCAGTTGTGCACGTCAAACACATGAGACCTAATGCGTGATTGTTTCTCTTTTATTCTTCAAGTAAAACACTGAAATTTTAACCATCTCTATTACTCTTTAATAAACAAATAAATCCATTAATAAACAGACACATAAACAAATGGATATACAAACAAGTAGAAACATGTAATGATTTTCAATTTTAAGTGCTGAAATCAATCATCCGGTTATCGTTCAAGTTAAAAAGCCAATTGCTAAGAACATTTCGAGAATTTGATACAAAGTCAAGTTCCTTTGGGCAGATGGTTGATTTTAATACATTTAAGATGAAACTTCTTTAAATGGCAGGTGACTTCAAGCTATTGGTTGACATTTACCTCCATTTGCAATTATGTTGGATCCAATTTTCAGTTGGATAACATATTTAAACCTCTGAGTACAACTAAACACAATTTGTTTGTCGATGTTCACATCAATGAACAACGTGTCGTGTGTTAACATAAGCAATACATGCTACAGTATGGATGCCTATGCTACATATACAGCGTTTGTGGATATATTTTTCTATTTAATGCTCATTATCAACAAGAGAAATAAATGAAGGCAATACAATGTTAATATCTTTCATTTTATTATCAAATAAGCATTTTGTTTATCTATTTTATTGCAACCTGCAGTGGGTTGGGGGAAGTGGTGCAAACTCAACCCAAATTTATTTCGTTTTTTTGTGTCATGGGACATATGACCTAGGGGAAAAACAGTTCACCCTAAGTTCTGGGACGGGAAAGACAATGAATATTTTATTGTGTGGCAATATATACGGTAAATAAGGTAGTGACTTGTAAGGTATGTTGGGCAATGGGGTATCTCGTGTACATCAGAAAAGTACAAATAATACCCACTTGATTAACCTCAATACAGCAAATTTATTCCCAACATTATATATAAAATATTAGTTTTCTTGAGACTTTTTATTTTTATGCTTTTTTTATTTCATATGTTTTCTTCAGTTTCAAATAACAGAATATTCAATATAATTCTTATATCATTTTGCCAATTTAGATAACTTATTTTATCAAAATTCATGAGGTCTTATATCTTTGTATTTTGAGAAAAAGCACTGTGGATGAAAAGCATCAATGTGTACCGAACCATTTGTTTCAGTTTCAGATTTTAGAAAGCTGCATTTCCATTGGCTAATTCAAAGGTCAGCAAAACATGACCCTTAAGCGGTCATCATCAGATCTTCACATAGGAAGGCAGAGCTCTGATTTTAATTAGACTGTAATTTTGCTCATTTTTTAACTAGTACAAAATTTTGATGACATAAACATATATTTGCTAAGACTGCTTGAAATCAGATAAGAAATATGGACTTCAAAGCGGTGACAAGAAACCCTTCTGATGATGATGAAGCACAATGGACAAACAATAATAGACACAGGGCCATACCATAAGCCCACTTGCTCTTATGGACAGATGAACTAAAAGTATGTAAAATGTGGCTGAATTTTGAACATCTGTTCTTAATTCATTATTGTTCTTCAAACCTACAATTTCTTTTGCCATCCACTGTGAAGTCCCTATCCATCATAAAAGTCCCAATCTGATACATGACAATTTGGTCCAACTTGGAAGATCAATATTTCTAAAATAATTCACAACAGGTTGGAGAATGCATCACACTAAATTGTCACACAGGATAAGCGAACCAGTCATTTGTATCTTGTAATTATCAGACAAATATATTGTATTCAATACCTAATTTGTAAAATAAGGACTGAGCACTAAGATTTGTCTAAGGTAAATGCACATGCACCATTCATGACTTTTGCCAATCAGGCAAGCAGACAACTCTAAGGATCTAATTCATAATGACTGAGAAAGCAGCAGCATAGAGTATTATCTGCATGTCAGGATGGAGAACAAAAAATATGAACAAATTTACATCCATGAACAGCAAAAGATTCCTCCAGAAAATCAAGGCAGACTAGTTCACAATGTACTATTCTCCCCTTCATGCATGTAAGGCTTGTACATTTGTGACTCTTTAATTATTTTTGAATCCTCCTATTCTTAGCAAGGAAGTGGGAGAATTTTACCAATAAAATATCAGATCCTGAAGAGACTTTACTTTGTGACAAATAAATATGAGTAAACTACAAATAAGATGGAAAATATATTTATAGCTTTGAGTAGTTGTCACTGATAGCCTGATCACAATAGTTTTCCTTAGGTCTATGCTGTTTTGTACTTGCCCTATCAATTTATTAGTTCCCTGCGTTATGAACTTGAGTTTTCCCTGCTCTTTATTGCCTTTAATTTGCCCTGCCTGCATCTACTGTGATTTGTATTTCTCCTGCATTTTGATCTTGATAGTTTCCAAGGTTTAAAGGCATCACCAATTAAATTTTATATTTGAATAGATCAGATGAAATCCAGTGCATTTAGTTATAAGTTTAGATGCACCAAAACTACCTTACTCATGTTAGGTGCCAACATATGAACATTAGTTATACATTCTGTTGCACCTTTCTGGATGCAATGAATGTTTCTCTTTTACCCAAATGCAATACAAACACAGAGTTTCGTCAGTTATTTGAGGTAAAACTACTATTTATTGTGCATAAGCCATCTTTTTTTCTGTGACCATTACTCTTTTGACCTTAAAATCAAGAAGATCGTTCTTTACCTGAAATGTTTGATATCCACAAAGCTTTGGTAACTGGAGATGCTGGAGAACATTAGTTTGTACAGAAATAATTTTTCTGTTTTTAGTCATAGTAACATTGACCTCGGACACCTCATCCCATTATGGGTATGCTTTTCCACTAACAAGCCAGCCATAAGTTTTGTCTAGGTATGGTATACAGAACTATCATTGCTGTGTTTTTTTTTAGTCACTGTGACCTTCACTTTGGACCTTAGACTCTAAAACTGAAATGCTTCTTTTTTAAACCCAAGTGCAAGTTATCCACAAGGCCTGGTCTTTGTAGATCATGGAGAATTCTAGTTACTGTGTAGACCTCTGTCAGTAACAGTGACCATACCTTTTAAATTTTTTACCTTGATATCAATAGGGTTCTTCCTTACCCCAAGTACAAGCCATCCAGAATTAGTTAACTGGACTAGAGTCATTGAAGCACCTTTGGACACTTCTACCTGATTTGTATGGAAATGCATTTTGATGCCACTACACCATTCTCATGGAAGCACAATTTGATGCCTGCTGTAAACATCAGCAATTCTGAACATGTTTTCACAGTGCCACCTTCAGGGAAAACCTCTTATTAGATACTACATTAATCGATGTGAAATGACCATTATGTCAGATCATGTGGGGGCTGTTTAATCTATAGTCCTAATCTGCTATTAAAGTAACTTGATCGTATTCTCCACTCTCCAAAACAGAGGCTGTGGATTTTGTTCAGTACTTTCTTGAGTTTGCACAAAAAGAATCACTACTATGAAAGCTTCAATAAATTTTGTAAAGGCTCCGATATTGATGTTGGCTTCAATTAGTTTTTATTCAGATGATTTTATGATGTAGATGTAGACAAAGAACTTGTAAATTTTGAGTAGGAGAAATGGCAGCTATGGTTGGTCACATGGCTTCAGTGGCTTGATGATGAACTAGTTCTCTCAAGATTTTAATGTGCATAAAAATTCTTCCATTTAATACAATGATACAGCTATAATGATCAGATTTACTCTGAAATCTTTCTATACATAATAGATGTGTGCCAAAAATGTAAAATAGTTCAAATTGACGTTAAATGTACCATATACAACACTGCTAAACAGTTAAAAGACAGGACTTTGTGTATGGGTTCAAACAGGTAACAGGTGTTCTATTTATAGCACACTTTACTCTGTAACTTTGGTACATGTAAATCAACTCCCTAAAACACCATACACTCTATGAGGTAAAGGGCTAATAGATTCATGTTCAGACATATAGTCAATGTCATAATGTAAAATGCTCTTCCTAAGGGCAGGTATACAAAATCACTCATATAACTGATATCTAACAGCAACATGTAGTTGTTGGCCAAGAACTCTTGGTCCATAGGATGATTTCTGTTGAAATATCTTCCAGTGCAATTTATTTCATCAGCTATCAGAACAATTGCTTCATGCTTCTCTAGTTTCTGTATGTTCATCCATATCTGATGGCACATAAATACAATTTATCCAATATTTACAGGCCCCTATGCTAGGACGCCTTGTTTCAAACTTGGTCCAATTCTGTTCAGCAGTTTTTTTAAACATAAATTTTTGTAAATTTTCAAAACTCTTATTAGTGGATTGACATCATCTGTACAAATCTGAAAGCCCTTTAGCCAGGATAATTTCTGCAAAGTTTGGTCAAATACTCTTGAGCAGTTTTTATAAACAAGTGTTTAAATGCTTTTCTATTTTTAGAAACAGTGGCCATATTTGACAGCAGATTCCCATCATTTGTATAAAAATGACATCCATCTATGCCAGGATGCTTTTTGTCAAATTTAGGAAATTCTGTTGAGTAGATTTTGAGAGAAAGTCGTTTATCAGTTTGTCTGATTTTAGTAATGGCAACCATATTTGAGGGCAGATAAGCATCAGTTGTACAAATTATAAAGCTCTGGTGAAATTCAGTTAAACAGGTTTTGAGCAGTCATTTAAATATTTTCCTAGCTTTAGGAAGAGTCACTATATTTAATGCATTGGCATTAACTGTACCAGTTGGGAGGTTTTATTGCCAGGGTGTTATCTATCAAGCCTGTTCAAGAAGGTTCTTAAAAAGTGTAAAAATGGTTTACATGTTTTAAAAAATGCAGACATATTTGAATGTGGATCAGAATCATTTTTACACAACTGAAAGGACTTCATGCCATTTTGTCAAAAGTATTTCACTGCTTTGTACTGAATGTCTGTAACACTTTTCAATGGTTATCAAGTCTCCAGGAAGAAAAAAAGAAACAGTGAAAATATGTTTATATTGTTTCAAGGATAACAGTAGGATGCAGTTATAGTGGACTGTCACAGTTAGTGTAGTGATGCCTCAGTGTTTTGTTAGTGCCCTGCAGGCTTGTTATGTGTAGTACATTCTCAGTCTAGCAGACACACCTTAACAGCAGTGTCTCTATCCCTGACTCCAACCAGTCCCGAGTCTAGTGTTGTGTCATTCACTATCACAGTATATGGAATCCCCAGCTCATCATTCCTGAAAATGATGCAAAACTATTTTAGCCAATCTCTTTATTCAAAGCTAATGTCTATTACAATTTTTATACATGTATAGTGATAATATATTTCAATTTTGTAAATATTTTATTAATAGTTATTATACATGTAAATCATTATTTTCATCTGTTTCAGTTTCCTGATCTTAAATTTTCAAGCTGTGAAAGCATTCTATGACAAGAGGCCAAAGTGAGCCTAATATTGTTCACATTTGCACTTGTACAGGTGTCACTCATAATAAAATTCATACAAGATCTTGATATAAGGTTACTGACCAAGTTTGATCCAAACCTGATCAGCTTAACATCCACAAACTTAGCCAATCAGATGACAAAATGTCTTATTAATATGACCAGATGCCATTCAAATTCATATTCAAATTTGACTGAGATCTCATTGTCATACCATACATACCAAGTTTGATCATACTGTAGTCAGAAATATGCCCCTAGTTTGGTAACAACTCTGTCATCAGCCATCAAGTTAGATAAGTTCATGCTCATAACTAAATTAAACTAAAATCTAGGTAAAATAAGCTTACATGCCAAGTTTGATCAAATTCAGATTGAAAATATGAAATCTAGAGTAGTATCTAGCTCAAAAAAAATCAGATCCATGACCACCTCATTAACAAACATGAATGTTGCTCATCATCAAACTCATCCCAGATGAATTTCTTTAAAAAATTTTCAGAATATTAGTGTGCTGTATAACAAAGTTCTTCATTAATGAACAGTATGTGAATGCATCCCCCCAATAAATCCACATGCACCTCCATGCATTATCAGTCCGATTCCCCAGTTATCAAATGCCATTTTGAAAAGAAATTTTGGTATGTTGTACATGCACTGGAAAACTGATTTCTAAGCACATGACAGCTTACAAATCATTTCTCCCTCAGAGAATCTCTAATAATGGGCTTCAGACAAAACTCATTTTGAACTAAACCAGGACTGTATGGAGTATGTGGAAAAGTGTGGATCATTCTGTAATGATGGCAGATTTATGTGCCAGTACACCGTCATTAAGGTGAATAACTCAAGTAGTGGTACATGGCTAGCAACACTTTACTGGCATAAAAATGTCAAGTGACACTAGCCCAGTCACATACCTGGATGACCATCTGATGTACTATGATTCATATTTATCATGAATGGTTTACGGTTATGCCCTGGAAACAAGGAAATACAATACAACCTGTTGTGAGAGACAACTCATTTTGTAAATAAAAGGTGGTCTCTCAAGAAAAGTGGTCTATCATAACAGGTTTGTGCAAGACCAATTTCCAAGGATGAGATTGATTAAGAAGAGCTAATGGTTACAATCATTGTATATGTATTTCTTATTCACAGCTCTTGTTAAAATATTGCATGCATTCATCGGAAAATTATTTTTTAGAGCAATATCGATCTATATCACAAAACAGAAACATTTATAATTAAAGATCACTGATCAAAGTGGTATGCGAGAAAGCTTGCCAGTAACTTTCTTTGCAGTCTCTTCAAGGGATCTACCTCCTTCAAAACTATTTGCTACCATCTAACGCCTATCATGTGCTGGAAAATGGTGTTAAAACCAAATAAAACCATCCTAAGATCAAATGTACATGTATTAGCACATCAAATTGCAAAACATTCTGTTTTCTCGTTATTCTTATATGTGACAAAACCAGGATTTCAAACCAGTAGATGTAGACATTTTTTTCTGTAGACTGACTTCTAAACCAGTAGATTTTTTTTTAAAAATCCAATTTTTTAAAATTATTACCATTATTTCTTCTTATGTTTACTGCTTTTTATAATGCATTCAGTTTATCCTTTAAACTAGTTCATCAATAATTCATTCATCAATTCTTAAATTTTTAAAAATTTGTTCTGCATTCTGTTTTCAATTTTATTTGTAAAAAATATTTATGTTTTTGGATAATTACAATCATAAGCATGCACCAAAATTGAGGGATCTTTTTGATCTCAATTAGAACAATTTCTGCATGAGCAAACCTGGCATAGTGTTTCTCCAGGGGTTTGACCTCTTGTGTGTGAAGAACTTGAACACCTTCTGTGTGGAACTCCTTTGCAATATGGGATGCAACTTCCTGCAGTTCACGAGTTTTGCTACCACTGGTTGCCGTGGCAATCTTGTAGGGGGCAAGAGCAGGGTGTAGCTGTAGCATCTACATTTAAATGGTTTTGCTCAAAAATCAATAGTGAAAAAGATGCAAAAGAAGATAAAATTCATTTACAGAAATATTCAGGAGTATCTTACTAAAAGAACATATTGTTCTATACATTTCTGCAAGTGACATTAAATCTGCCACTGCAAATGGTTATCAACAAGACCTATAATAAATATAATTTGTGCAACAAACCCATTTCAGAAAAGCTTGTCTATCTGAGTCTCATAAATGATATGTATGCAACACAAAGAAATAATAGAAATGTTTTGGTAAACTATGTATCAAATGACATCTGTACATCTTTTAAATGGCTGAGTGGAAGGTTCATCATAAAAATAAGGTATTCCAAGTTAAATCTTTTATGCAGTTTGTAAAGTAGTGTATGAGATTCTTAAAAATCATTGGGTTTATAATGAGAAATTTTTTAATTGTTACAATGTGCTTTTTGGCAGAAGAGAAACTGTTATATACCTGGGGTCACGCTACTAGGCAAAGTGGACGACAAAGACACCTAAAAGATGTCATCTTTGCCTTCTTCTGTTAGTAAAATGAAAACGACTTCACCCTTTGAATCTTTTTTAGAGGTATGTTGACCCACAATACATTTTGAGATGCCCCCTCACCTTAACCAAGTTAATTCTAGCACTGTGTTGTAGCAAAATGTATTGATCAAGCCATCAGTAACTAGGCCTAGTTTTGTTGACATCAATTATGCTGACAAACTCTTGCACATTCACAGGCATGTGTTTTGATAGCTGACTGACCATTATCCATTTACTGAGTAAGTTACAGCAACTATCAAGGCCCAATTTCAGCGCATTATCCTTAGATGATAAAAACATACAAACTTGCGTTTGGAAAATTTAATAATAGTATGTAAATAGCAATTTCTGTTTTAAGATCAGACTCGATGGTCTGAATATTTTAGCTGCCTCTTGTACACTATTTCATTATAAAATTAGTTTGAAACTTAAGTGAACCAGTAATGGAGAAATAATGGTGGACATTGCTATATCTGGGAAATACCAGTTTATTAGATTGTCTGTTTTTGAAAGTCATTGAGCAAATATATTCAGAAAAATATATAAATTCCTAGCAAGCAAAGCCTATAACTTATATTATTTAAGGTTTAACATCAAAATGCAATTATGTAGGTCAGGCAATGCTATGATGTGGAATTCGCGAGAAGCATTGTAAGGTCAAACTTATTTTCAGACCGACTTGTATTTGTGACAATACAGAATAAAACAGCGAAGCAGATACTATTTAACCAATACCTAAAATTACTACAAGAACATAGACAAACAATTAAACAATAAGTCTGCAATCCTATCATTACTGTTATAATAAAGCTCTATAGAGTTAGTGATTACATTATGAAAACACCTCCTTTAAAAAAAAGATACACTCAACGTCTGTGTAATCATGGATTTAGTACATATAGCAAATATAACAGAGCCATGTCTGTATTTTATGCATTTCAGTGTGTTATGTGTGAATAGTTATGGTAATGTGTTATCTGCAACAAAGAAATGAGGACAATGATCTGAAGACATATGCATTTTCCCCCACATACATAGTACAGGGGTTGTTTCAAACAGGTTTAGAAATCATTGAAAGTGCCATTATTGTGAACTTTTAAAGGTATAAAAAAAATTTCTTAAAAATTGATTAAGGGTAGTTGATTAAGCATTTTTACCAACTTGCAATTACAATAATGTAATCTAGTTACTCAGTTGAAATGTGCAACAATGTGGTTTCTATTACTCTCTTTTAGAGTCATATGGATAAAATAACTTAGAAAATTTTCTACTTCAAAATAAAGAATTGCTTAAATCCAATGTTAAATGCAAACAGGAATGCTTGGAAATATAATACTTCTTGCTTCAATTCCTCTTCTCCCTGTTGAACTCTCACTTCTCTCTGTTCTGTCCAAATGGTGAAGTCACTTCTCCCTAAAATTTAGGTCTAGCTTGACCCCTGCTACATAGCTTCAGAATATTTCTTATATTAAGTTATATTACAAATAAGAAACTGCCAATATGTGCATATACAGTGCTAATTTACCAATCTCAGAAATGGGGACTCTGCAGTAAAATAGAATACTCTTTGATATGGGGATTGCAGTGATAATTTACCTATTTTAGAATGGAACTTTGCAGTGTTAATTTACCACTCTATGAACTGGGGACTCTTTTTTCCCATTGACACCTTTCTCCATGTAGGCATCAGTCAGGATGGCCATCATAGATGTCTCTAATGTTGTACTACACTCTATAAGATGGGGCAGAACTAATTTTCTTTCAAATTTGAACTGAAATGTAAAACAAGAATCCATCTTAAGAACTGATATGATTCAGTCTGACAAAAATTTTTAAAAAAATTGAAGATAAGACCATTTCATTTTTTTTCACAGCTGAGCATTGAAGCCATATCTGGTATTACTGAGCAAAAACATTTTAAAATTAACCACTGTAGCAGCCACAATGAATGTAAGATTGGCACCATTTTCATTTAGGCTAAACTAAACACCATTAAAAGACATTTAGTGAAAACCTCATGTCGATATGGCATACAATTCAGGAGAATTAGAGACAAGATTTTCAATATGTTCATTGTGGCAGCTATATAATTTCATTCAGGACCAACAATATATCGTATTATGTCTTTTCGTGAAGACCTCATGTTAGGAATAGTAGCAATAACAAGATTTTTAAGCTGCTGTCATGGTGGTCAGATTGGTACATTTTTATATAGCACTAACTGTTTTGTATATCAATATATTTTTTGTAATTCCTGATACATGATTTTATTTAATTTTTTAAAATTTTATTTATGGCTGTAAATTTTACCAAATATCTTTAGTTAGAATTTGCTTATGTGACATGAGTCTCTTAAGAGCATAGAATTACATGGGATCTATAAATAGATACATATGTATGTGTTGACAATTACTGATAATAATCTTAATAATGAGAGTTAATGACTGGCTAAATTTTTCATTGGCTGATGGGGTTTAGATGATTCTAGAAGAATTCAGTAACTTCCCATTGATGGGTCCAAGTCAAATGGGTAGTAAGATCTATTATGTGGGGTATATGTAGGATATATAGTCACAATAAAAAGTGTTTATAAGGAAAGAACTGAGCAATTAGATTCATTCCAATTTTAGAGTCAACCTCATTTTTGTGTTTCTGTTGTAAGTCTGCTGACATGTTTAATTTTGTACTCAGGTATTATTTGAGAGAAAAAAAACATTTTTTTGGACTGTTCAGTGGGAAAAGAAAGTACTCATTATTTGGACCAAACTATTAATCTGGAAATGTGAATTATTTGAAGGCATTCTAGATGATGTCATCTTGACAAAGTCATAAGTCTTGGTGGACCTGAACATTTCTGGTTTTGCAATTTATATAGAAACTTTCAATTATTTGGGCTTTCATAGAACTTTGTCACACTTATTTTGAATTCACCTCATAATACTGTAAGTTCCTCTCACATTTTCATTTATAACTTTGATAAATAAATTATTTCTAAAGTTTTACAAAACTTGTTGGATTTGCTTCTTTCTGTTATTTAGTTTATAAACATAACATTAACTATGAAATCATAAAAAATTTACTGATGAAAACGACATGCTGATATAATATTACATCTTGGAGGAGCAGTCTCCTGATTTTCTAGCTGGCCATTGTAGTGGTCAGAACAGCACAGTATTGTTTTAAGACCAACATCATAAAGTGGCGCTCTACAGTTTCGTATTTAGCATAAGGTCAGAATTTTAAAGAAAAATAGTTTCCCCAGGGTTTCCTCACTAGTTATACTGGCTATTTAAAGGAGACTTTATATATCTTAGGTATTGTTCAAAGAACCTTTAATTCCCTTTATTTTGATGTATGATTGATGGTTGTAATATGGGTTAGAGAGTATACAGCTTGGCCTTAATCCAGATGTGCAATTTTCAAAAAAAGTGCTAGCTCTACTTGCTCATTTTCACTTCTCGAACTTCAGAGGTAAATTGTAAAAATAGAGCCGATAACTTTTTTTACATTTTATGTATTTAGTAATTCATTCATTGCACTTTTAGAAGCTGGCTGCTAAGAATAGTGTACTTTTGACAAATTCAGGTTGATTTTTGGAGCACAAGGGAGCAGTCATTTTAGTTAGCAGTGTCCTAAGATCATTTAAAATTTCCTAAAGTACAATATCCAAAGAAATTTAAGCCACATAACATGAAAGTAGCATATAGGTATGCCAACATTCTCTCCACTATGCATGTTTAAAATGCAAACAACTTCACCTTACATACATCACTCTCTCAAAAGTACATAATAACTGGTGAGTGCCACCTAAGAAGTCTTCTGGTGAAAACCTGTGCTGATATGACTTTTTGTTTAAGGAGAGTATCAATAACAAGATTCTCAAAATGAATGCTGTGGTGGCCATATTGGATGTTAGATTGGAACCATTTTTACTGAGGACCAACAGACACCATAAGACTATAGTGAAGACCACTTGTAGTCCATCCATTTGGGTGGAGTAGCAATAACAAATTTTACAAGATCTCCACTTTGGGAGTCACACTCAATGTCGAGGTTGTAGCATATTTTATTTAGTATAAACCAGACATCATAAGTCTTTGGGTGTGAAATCCCATGCCAATATGGCTTATAGATATCAAGATTTTCAAGATGGTTGACACTGCAGCCATATTGGATGTCAGATTAACAGTTTCATTTAGGATCAAGAAGACAGTGTGGAATGTCATATACTGATAACCCTGTGCTGGTAAGGCCATCCACACAGGAGTATTGGTAATAAGATTTGCAGTATAGTAGCTGTGGTGACCATAATGCATGCCTGAGCAGTACCATTTTCATTTAGGACCAAGTAAAAATCATAATTCATTTCCTCATGAAAACTCATGTTGGTATGATTTTCTGATCAGGAGATGTGCTAATAAACAACAGGCCATCCAGTAAACTCTTCTGGTCCATGAACAGTAAGGCTAAAAATGTGTAACTGTCAGACACAACTGTATTATAAATGAAATCAGGCAATCAGTACTATATTTCATTAATTATAAACTGTATAATACTGCTTTATATGCTTGTTTTATCAAAAAAAAAAAAAATTCTCAAAGAACAATATCGTTCAATCAAAGCCTGTACAAAGATCTGTTTGTAATACATCAATCTATAATAACATTCTTTATTACAGCAGAAATATAAGTGATGTGATACATTAATGATATGAAAGTTTCTGTAATTAATAAAGCAAATGGTCACAAAACCTGATACTCTTTGCTTTGTTCCTCGTTCCCAGCCTTGAAGGGGTTGTCTCCCTTGTTAATGATGGTTTCTATTGTTTCCTGTCCCCATGGAAACTGATAAAGTATTTTGGATCCTGACTCTGTACCATTTACTTCTCTCTCCACAGTGAAGTGGGAGGGGTTAACAGCAAACTAAAAAAAGGCATAATTTTGTAATTGCAACCATTACATGCAAAAATTGTAAAAAATTATCTGTAGCAATAAAAAGTTTGTGCTACAATTGATAATGAGCAGCAAGGGTGGCAGTTGTTAGTACCATTTTGTAAGTTTTTTTATGACTCTTTGAACAACAGTTTCATTTAAATGAAGAATCAATCAGAAAAAGTATTAAATCTTCTTTTTATAGATTAGTATCATTTATTATATTTTAGTTCATTTTTAGTATATGTAGTCTATACAATCTGTAGTCTATACACTAATTACATCAAAGTACTGATGCTCACACTTCAGTTTTTTAGACAAAGCCAATGAGCCAACATTGTGTCAATTACGACTGCCACAAATGTGTTTTTCAGGTAAATAAACCTGATATTGATGAATTAAACAAGTCCAGTTTTCTCAATGTGATGGATTAGGGGTTGTCCATAAAGGACGTCCACAGATAATAACTATTTTAATACACTGTGTTTAGCATTTGGAGTTTGTTCATACATGTGCCAGCTTTAAACAAAGGAGTGATTCCCTTGCTTTTCAATTTACATGTAGTTAGCATCTTTGCATTTTGACGGGCTCTGAATGCATCAAATGTTGATACTGCTTGCTAAATGCATTGAGTAAGAGGCTGCTGGTTATGTGTTCGGTTTATGCATGGAATGATGAAATTAACCAAAGTGAAGGGGATCTAAGCTGAATATTAAGCCACTCTGTTAACCCCATGGTTGTCTGATGATGGTTCAACTTGATGAATAAGAAGAGATCACACATGTGTACTTTAGTGACCAATTAACTTAGCCTTTTCAGCTGTATCTGCTACCCTTTTCCTTTTGCTGTTCAGTGTAATAAACTGATCTTTCCATTTGTGCTCATAGTGTTAGTAGTATTATTTTAACCACTGAAATGACTGCCATTTGTTATCAGCATATCTTTGTTCTTTTGTATTTTTTATTTGGGTATCTGTAGATGTTAATTACAAAATTAAAAACCTAGAAATATGCAAACTTTGAGTTAAAGTACTCACAACAATGTGTATTTTTACCCTACAAAACCATGAAAATAAATGACATTACAGTAACTAATTTGATGAAATTAAACATGGAAAAGTACATTACCTTCTTCCACCAACTAAGGCGATATCTCATCCAATGGTCAAAGGCCCGACTTGAACTGGATGGGGTGCAAGCATGTAACAGTGTCATCTGCATCAAGCTACTGGAACTTGAGGAAAATATTTCAATGTTCAGCAAGATGATGCTGGATATAAATTACCAAATTTGAGCAAATGAGGTCACAAGGTTTATGATATATAATAATAATACAAACATGCTAAATTATCATAAACACTGTACAAAATTTTGATTAAACTGTAAACTATTTAAATATTAAGTATTTGTATAATATGACAGATTATATTCTGATTGTATGACAATACAACACCATTGAGATCTTTAGTTATCCTTGTTTTAATCTAAGATAGGCAAATACAAACAGACATGTGGAAACAGAAAAGGAACAAAAATCCCCCAAAGGTGCTGACACTCTACAGTACTGGCCAAAAATGAATTCCAAGAATTCAAAATAAGACCATTTCTTCCTTTTAATTGCTGAGTGTTGAAACCATCTCCGATATTCTTCAGTAACAATAAAATTTTCAAATTAGCTGCTTTGGTTGACATGTGAGATTGACACCATTTTTGACGAGGATCATCAAGACAATGTAAGAAGTCTTCCAGTGGAAATCTCATGCTTAAAAACAATAACAAGACATTCAAGATAGCCATTATGGTTGCCTTGTTGGATATCAGTTTGATACCATTTCCATTTAAATTCAACCAGACATAATTAGTCTCATGGTAAAGCACAATATCAATAAGACCATCCATATTGCGTGTCCGATTGGCATTACTTGCATTAATGACCAACTAGACATAAAAAGTTTTTTTTTATAGCAAAACTCCCAGTTTGGAAATGACCATTCAGTCAGGAATAGCGATAAAAAGATTTTCCAGCTGGTCACTGTTGTAGCCATATTGTATGTCTGAGAAGAATAATTTTCACTGATGATCAATTAAACATCATAAGTAATTTCGCAGAAAACCCATGCTGATACAACCATCCAATCAAGAGTAATAGCAATAATAAGATTTTCAAGCTGGCCACTGGTGACCATATTATATGTCTGAGAAGTACCATTTTCACTGATGGTCAACCAGATATCATAACAAAACATTTATTAGAAAACCCACACTAATACAACCATCCAATCTGGAGAAATAACAAAAAATAGATTTTCAATCTGGTCAATGTGGTGTCTGTATTGGCTGTGCATTATTTTCTATCAGACCAAACCGACACTAAAAGATATCTTCTGGCAAAGACTTCATAGCAATATTACTTCTCGTTCAGGAGGGACATGAATTTTAAGATGTCTATGATGGTGGCCATATTGGACATCAGACTGGCACCATTTCAGGAGAAAGTAATGATACAAGATTTTCAAGATGACCATTGTGGTGGCCATACTGGACAATAGATTAGCATCATTTTCATTCAGGATCAATTAGACGTTCATAAGTCTTCTGGTGAAAACCCCATGTCAATTTCACTTTCCATTTAGGAGAAATATCATCAGGATTTTCAAGATGACTGTTGTTGATGATATCATTTTTATTTAGAACCAACAAGACATCTTAAAGAGTCTTTTACTGAAAACCCGATGTTGATATGAGCATTCATTTATGTGAAGTAGAAATAACAACAACTTTATACTGGCTGCTGAGGTGGCGATACTGGATGTCTAATGCACAATTTTCATTTAGGAACAACTGTGTGTAAAGTTATATGGCAATCACCCAGGTCTTTTAAGAGGAGTAGCAATAATAAACTTGTACTAACACATAAAAATCATAGACAAATATACCATCCTATAAGATCTCCTGATATGTGACTAAAGGACCTAAAAACAAGAGAAAAGTGACGTACTCAATCAACAATTTTTCTTCCAAGGGCTGAGTGGTTGTGGTCAACTTGCACACATGGATCAAAGAAAATGGTAGCCTCTTGTTGTTTATTTCAGATACTTCCAGAAAAAAGCTGAAACCTAAACAATTAGACAATCATAACAAATATATGATGTAAAAAAATTTGAATAGTTCTTTATCAACAATTGTAAAACTTTACCCACAATTTTTTTTTACAAAACCAGCATGTAAATCTTCTAATCATCACACATTTTCTTCCAAAAGTTAATATTTACCAATATTTTTCTTATGTAATAGTATTCAGCAATTAAATCTGCATTCTGAATTCATTGGATATCAAATATTAAATTCCAGTAGTACTATAATAAAATCCCCATAAAACAATGAAGTAGGATGAAACTATTCACATGAGAACATTTTCTTTATCTCTCACTCCAATCACAATACTAATATAAGTATTGCAAATGGGATGAAGTAAAATGTTACTTTAAAAACAAGTGGCCCATAAGAGCCTGACTTCAATCACCTGGCTTACAAAACTAACCAATCAACCATTTCACTATGCAGCATTGTGAGACAACAATCTATGTTAACTATCTCCCAAACTATACATCATGTTGATTTGACCTACTTTATTATAGTCCAATAAAAATTCTTTTCAGAGATAAAGGCCAATCAAATGCATTGTCTCTTGCTTATGATCTCAATCATCCATGAGCTTTAAAAGTGAAGTGGATCGATGAAGTTTTAGCTTGTAGTCTACAGTCACTTTGTGTTCATACAAACTGAAATTATAATTCATAAGGTTTTATTAAGACCGTGGATTTCTGTGTTCTTGGCAATTAAACCTGGTAATGATCTGGGATACAAGTACAGTGTATGGTGAGGCATTTTATTGAATTAAAAGCTAAAAATATAAAACATAAATTTCAAACATACTTTGAGAATGGCATGAATATATGAAACTCTATAAAATAAATATAATATTTTAACAAAATTCACAATTACTTGTCAATATCAATAACTGCATACAGAAATTCTGATCCTTTATTACAACAATGTGCAGTTTTTGATAAGTGGCAAATGTATATTTACTCCAAAAATACTTTTATTTTATACTTTTTATTCAATTATAAATAAAAAATATTCCTTTTATCCCTAGGTGTATTGTTTTGCTAATTGTAATACATTATTACAATATTAGAAATTTACTTATCATGTATTGTAAAATGTACCAATTTTAATCTTGCTTGTATAATTTTTGCAAGGGAAAGAATTCTGCATTAACCCAAGCCTTTGATTCTCAATAGTCAGTCATTACCTTTGCACTAAGCTGAGGTTTACACCTTTGTATTACCTGATCCTGATAGCATAACCTATATTGCCATATTAAAAAATACATCTTACAAACTGAGCTATGAATTCTATCATATTATCTTTATTTCAAAACCTGAAACTGGCTGATGTTTTGATTGGTACAGCATTCTGAATATAGTTACCTAAATTCATCCAATCAAATTAACCATTACATGATCCTGTCAGTCAAACTGCAACATGTGAAGACAGGTTGAAAAAAAAAAGGCAAGACATTTATTACATGTCAACTATGAAATAGTTCTGTATAGGTTTTGTAAATTTGTTGGTCTATCCTTAAATACACAGCATTGCTGTGACTTGATTAATTTTTACTATATTCATGTATGGAATTGTGACACTATGTCAAAAACTAATTTAACTACATTTAAATTTTTCAAGCTTACTGAAAATTAAACAAAATTAAACAAACATTTGAGCTCTCATAAACATGATTGTGGTACACAGTTAATATACCCCTTTCCAAACAATGTAATTTTCCTTGGAGACTCAGTAATAAACAAATAATTTTTGACTGTATGAAAATAGTGATTCTGTATGTCTAATAACAAAATTCTGGTCAGGAGGAATTTTATAATAATTTATTGAGTCTCGATAAAAATTTAAAATGTTTAGATTGGATTGCAACATATATATATTAATGGGGCCCCGAGTGGCTGAGTGGTCTAAAGCGCTGACAGTTACGGATCACTGCCATCTCACCTCTGTCTGCATGAGTTCAAATCCAGACTCGGTTACCGTGGGTAATTGAGAAAGCCTGCCAGTAGCTTCTCGTGGGTCAGTGGTTCTTCCCGGGGTTTCCAGGGTTCTTCCTCCACCATTAATACTGGCTGCCATGTATAGCCTATATTGTGCTGAAAAATGGCGTTAAACCCTACAACAATTACAACAACAAATATATATTAATATTTGCCTTGCAGACTTCACAGGAGAAAACCTGATTTCATATTTTTCTAACTGGCATGATTGTTTCATCAGATACTCAAGCTCCGGTGGCCTAGTGGTTAGAGCGTCCGCCACAGATGTGGGACGTCGTGGGTTCGATACCCGGTCAAGTCATACCAAAGACTTACAAAAATGGTACTAACAGCTGCATTGCTTGACACTCAGCATTAAGAGGTTAGTGTTGGGACTGGTCGGCCTGGTTTCAGGATAATGTTACTGGGTGGGACATCATGCTGCATGTCTGCGGCATGATGACCCAGTGCTAGATATCACTATAAACTGCCACACTGCAGACATCGTAGTGATATGACTGAAAAATTGTTAAAGCTACGTTAAAAATCATAATCTGATCACATGAGATACTCAAATCTGTTTCTTATCCTAAACTAAACCTTTGATATCTCACTAATGAGTTGTCCAGAAGTTGATTTGAAAACATGTAAATGATTGCTACTTATCAGATCAGACTCGCACTCACTTTCAAACTCTGCCTCTAAAATATAAACTGTTTAATAAATGTATTTTAGGTGTAAGGGTACTTCTTTTCTGTGATGCTTCCAAACATTTTGTATTAATAAAAAGATTTATCTTCTGCACCATTAACTTTGCTTGCATTTCTTCTCCTTGAAATCACAAGTTTTGGATTCACATTCCTGCATTTATCTGCAATGAAGTTTGTTTTTTTTGTGCTCTTTTTCTTCCTTTTATCTAGCCCCCTGCCCATTCCCAAATTCCTCATAACAACCAATTCTTGTTAAATCAACATCAGTTTCTTTGTCTCCTGTGAAGTTTTACAGAATATGTGATCTTTTTTGGACTTTAAAGTTTGAATGATATCAGGTGCTATGTTGTTTGGAAAAATGACTAAGTTGGTAAAGGCCACCTGTGGATTCAAGAGTGCTTGATCTGCAGTGTATACCTTGCACATGTATAGGGAAACTAGACATTGAAAATTTGTGACAGTCTTGGCTGCACATGAGTTTAAATAGATCAAAACAATCACAGGGGTTGCACACGAGTTTAAATAGATCAAAACACTCATTTAAGTTACACGTTTAAATAGATCAAAACAATCATTTAAGTTACACACATGTTTAAATAGATAACACTCACAGGGGTTACACACAAGTTTAATTTGATCAAAACACTCATTTAAGTTACACACAAGTTTAAATAGATCAAAATACTCATTTAAGTTACACACAAGTTTAATTAGATCAAAACAATCATTTAAGTTACACACAAGTTTAAATAGATAACACTCACAGGGGATGCACACAAGTTTAATTAGATCAAAACACTCATTTAAGTTGCACACAAGTTTAAATAGATCAAAACACTCATTTAACCTAAATTTTATTATATGAAAGGTTGTTTTCCAGACTTATTTTGTGTCCCTTCTAACATGAGATGGAAGCGATTACAAATTTGAGACCAGTCTAATCTCTCATTGGAAAGCATTTATTAGCACTGAAAAGTGATAGCAAAAACACTAGAAAAAGCTTAACAATTGGAAAACAAGCTTCTGGTTGAAATTATAGACTTTCAACAAAATGAGTCAGAAATATCCTCAGCAGAACATCCTTTATATTAAAGAGAAAAACTGGTTGGCCCTGAATCAGCATCATCAGATTAGTGGTTTGGAAATTCACTAGCCTGCAATAAATTTTCAATCTCCATGACCCAATGTCCATTTGCTGCAATAAATAGGAACAGTGGGGAGGCAGAGCAAAGATTATGTTGATGTTTCTTGGGCACAGTCTATGAGGTCCCATGACACAAAGATTATGTTGATGTTTTTTGGGCACAGTCTATGAGGTCCCATGACACAAAGATTATGTTGATGTTTCTTGGGCACAGTCTATGAGGTCCCATGACACAAAAATTATGTTGATGTTTCTTGGACCCAGTCTATGAGGTCCCATGTCACATTACTCCTATACCCATCTTACAAAACTAAATGGTTTCAGAACTACCTTGTGCTTCAACAACAACAAAGTGTTCTTGCAAATATGACCTTAAACACACTGGAATCGGACCATCTCATATGTGCCAATGTCTTTACCACCAAGCAACTCTGGCACCATCACTTGTTCAGTGAAAATAAAATTTGTAAAATCTGATTTCTAATGTATTTTCCAGTGCTGCTGAGTGTTGCAGGTTTGGTCCACTCAGACATGATGGCTCGTGCCTGGTATATCTGATCAGCAACTTCTGATAGAGGCTTATATTGCATATTATTTCTCAGTGTTATAGATTTTCTGATGATTACCTTTCTGGTCATATTTTGTAATAATACAATGTAACTCTCAAAAATAGTTGGAAATAGAAGAAGCAAATTGGCTCCAAAACTAACAGGCTTCTTCCTTTCTCTACATGCAAGTCATCATAACTTTAAGCACTGAAGAAGACGAGCTATTGTGCAGAAACCATTTTTCTTCTTTCATTCAGAGTTACTGTGACTTTAGACCTGTTGACATTAATGTCAATATGGTGCTTCCTTACCAAAATTGCAAACCTTAAACAATGATTGATAAATGCTGATAGTGGAGAAATTATTTTTCAGAAACCATTTTCCTTCTTTCAGACACAGTTGCCTTGACCCTTAAGTTGATATAATTCTTTTTTTATCCCAAATGCAAGCCAGACTCATTGTGCAGAAACAAAATTTGTCAAAATTAGACTAATGGATGGACATCCTAGCATAATACTGTATTTTCCCTTGTTAATACCCCACTTCCATTTTTCCTTGTTAATACCCTACTCACATTTTGTAAGAGCCTGTGGGTTCAGGTTAGGCTTTAAAATATTCATTTGAGTGCATATTATTTCTACAGCCCTAGTTACAATGTATCTATCAATGTATAAATTATTCAAGTCACAGACACACATGTAATGTTAAATATGAAGCAATCACTAGGTGGCAAATTCAAAGACTTACCTGTCCTACTTCAACCAGCTAAGTGGGAAAAAAAGTTGATGGATCGATCATTTTAATTGAATTCACTGGCAGAAAGCTTCGCATATGTACATGTGGTCATTATAGGTGTACATTGTAAGAACTTTAACTTTCATTAGTGTGTTTTAATAAATGCTCCCCATTTCAAAAATGTAATGCTCCCTGGGGCTTTAATTAGGAATATATTTATAACCAAATGCAGAGTCCCTAAATGAATGAGACAAGGTGCAGACTAAAAGTTGTACCAGTTTCAGAAACAAAATCTGATACCAATGATGCCACATTGCATTATACATTTCCTTGGGAAGTGAGGTATCCATCAGGTTGGTTAGTTATGGGCAAACCAACATGTTTTTAGTTATGGCCTTCTTTTGTTTACAACAGCCTTTGTCTTTTGCAACACTGATTAACACCAATATAACAAGGTTTAAAAACAAACAACATTCAAAACTGCATAATGTCTTCCCCATGAATGTTCCAAAGTCACATCAAAAGATAGGTGTTATGACCTTACATACATTTAGACAGCATGCTCTGAAGTCAAGTCTGTCTTTCGACAGACGTTACAACTTAAGACACATTTAGACATCAAGTCTGAATAAGAATTACCGTTGTTCATATTTTCATTTGCTTGAGGACTCCAACATCTATAAAACAGAATGGAACAAGGAGAAATAGTATAAGTAGTAGTCAAATGAACAGTATATTCTATTCACATTCCATCATATTATAAACGTAATTATTTTCATTTTTATACAGTAAATGTGGAGGCTTCAAGCATCCCCTTTAATAATTAAAAGTATATAAAGAATATCAAGTGTTAAACACTGATGTTGAAATGATATGGTCAATGTTATACATTTTTAGAAAACAGGAAAAAACACAAAGGAAAATCTAAGTTTACAAATGTACTACAAAACTGAATAAACAGTGGATTTATGAATTTACTTATGAATGACAGAAATATACTATGTCTTGCCAGTCCTATGTGACTTGTTTCACAAACTTTGCAAAACCACTTAAGAAAGGTAGGTTACTGTGATCTACATTTACATACAGCAACACCCTCCAAGATAAATATGCCCTCAAGGTATTGGATAATTGTCAGAAAGTAGGTTACTGTGATCTACATTTACATATAGTAGCACCCTCCAAGATAAATATGCCCATAAGGTATTGGAAGAATGTCAGAAAGAGCAAGCTAATTGTAAAAACTTTACAAGAAAAGATGGTCACTGTGAACTACTTTTGCCTGTGGTGAATAGTACCCAGCAAGATAAACATACCCCAAAAGTTTCATGACTTTATTGTTATGAATATAAAATTTGTTTGTTTTTTTTCCCCCATCATTATGGATTATGTAAAATTGTATTTTATAGATAACCTTGTCCATTATAAAGTTCATTTTCTACCAGACTAGAATCATTGATTTTGGTTTTGTAAACAGCATGTTTATAAGAGTCCAGAACATCAAAAATTCCCCATGAAATGCCAGGTCTACCTTATGTCTATATCATAATTTTAGTAACAGATTGTTCTTGAATGGAAAATTCCATTCAGATATCGTATTTACAGAAAATGCTATTTGATTTGGGCTAGAATTATTTATTTAAATTATTACTCTGGAATTACAAAGTGCTCAATAATATTCTTGGACAAAGACATTAACTTGAAATAAATAGTGAATTCAAACAAGGATATCTTAGATTATATTACTGTGATTCATCAAAAGACTGTTGTCACATCACCACGGCACCAAGCATTACAGGCACATCAACACCTTTAACACTTGATCTTATACTGAATACCACTAGAATTTAATTAGAACTTTATTCATTAGGACTGGTGATAAAACCTTTAGAACTATTTGGGATTTAATTCTCATTACTGTAAGTTATTTTTAAAATTTCATTCTTCTTGTATTCCAGGTAAATAAATATTTGTTAAATTTTACAAAATTTGTTGGTTTTCACTCTTTTCTATGATATGTACTTATTTTTAGCCCTTAGTATCTACAAAAGTGTTAGAGAAACTAGGCAAAATGCAAATTCTAAATCACTACAACATTAAAATTAAGACACTATGACCTAATTTTCCCAATATATAGTACAATCCTCCAAGTTAAATATAATCACAAAGTTTAATCATTGTACATACAGTACAAAAGTGTAATGGAAACTGATCCAAATACACAATACTATATGCTGATTCTAATGCTAAAACAATGTAAGAAAAGTTATACTTATGTCTCACATGTTTTTTAGGCAAATATCAAACTCTTCGTGACAGCAATCCAGTTTCAACAAAATACATGTATTTTGAAAAGCAAAAGTGTATAGATGGACACAAGAATACAAATCGAAAGGAAAGTGATTCAAGGCTGCTCAATCCACCAAAAATCCACCAAAACCTATGCCAAAATGGCTTTAAATATATCATCAAAATTAATTCTAAGCAATTGGCTACAGAAACTACAAAGAAACTCATTGTGAACCTCAAAAGTGACCTCTAATGAACAACAACTGCAAAACTGGAAGTAAAGAAATCATAAATTCCAAACAAAATCTAATTAGAGACAAAAATATGTATGAACATTAAACTATCTTCATTAATTGCCAAGCTGTATGTCAATAATAACTACTATATAAACTAATTTATAAATCAAGTTCAACTGCAAACAACAAAGACATGTTGTTTGTTTTAGTGACTGCCCCTGACAAACTGCACAGTCTCAGATCTAGCAGCACACTATATGGTGGCAGATCTGGTCCTATGCAGTTTTACACTTGTACCTAACTTAAAATTGAGTATAAAGCATATGGCAAGTTCTGAATGGAGTAATAAATACAGAAGTAGACAATGCATTTCAGTAATCCAGCCAGAAATGTCTTACTAACATAGGAGAAATAAAGAAATTTCTTACTGCATGGGTACATTATTGCCAGAAAGTTTTTTTTTACTACATATTTCTTTTACTTAATGCAACAGTTTTAAATTTAAGGTGACTTTATTCCTATACTCTAAGACTTCTAATTTCCCCATAATTAAGGTCACTACTCACACAAATATGTCTCACGGCAAATTATGTAAGCAAGAGAAAAATATTCATAATTAGCTTATTTTCATGCATAAAATCAATGTTAATGTACCATTTTATTCAGAACATCCTACAAAAAGATATGAAAATAATAAAAATAATTGCATCAATTTTTATATTTGTTTTATCTCTTATTGAACTTTTTTATATTTGTTTTAATGTCATATTTTTTTTATTATTATTTGTTTTTATGTCAAATTTTTATATTTGTTTTAACTCTTATTAAACACTACAGTTTCATATTTTGCATAGAATTAGAATTTTAAAGAAATAGAATTTCCCCGTGTTTAATGACTATTTAAAAAAGACCATGTGTATATTAGGTATTGTTCAAAGAACATTTAATTCCCTTTATTTTGATGTATGATTGATGGGTGTAATATGTATTACAGAGTAAACAACTTGGCCTTACATCAGATGTGCACCTTTCAAAAAGAGTGCCAGGCTAGCTTTACCTGATCATTTTCACTTCCTGAGCTCCAGAGATAAATTATAAAAACAAAAGAACCGATAATTTTTTTTACATTTTATATATTTTGTAATTCATTTATTGCACTTTTAAAAACTAGCATTGTCTAGTCTGGCAAAATTCATTTTCCGTTTTAATAGCTGCTAAAGATAGAGTACTTTCACCAAATTCAGGCTGATTTTTGGAGCACAAGGGAGCAGTCATTTAAGTTAGCAGTGTGCTAAGATCATGTACAATTTCCAAAAGTACATTATCCAAAGAAAAATATCAGCCACATTATGTCAAAGCAGCATAGAGGTATGCCAACATTCTTTCTACAGTGCATGTTATATATGCAAACAACTTCACATTCTATACATCACTCTCTCAAAAGCATATAATAACTGGTGAGCGCCTCCTTAAATGGCTAAAGACAGTCATTTTCACACAGAGGAATGCAATATATGGTAGTAACTAGGCCATGTACTCACTATATGCCTATTTTTAGCTCATGCGCTATATATTTATATTGTGACTAGAATTTTCTGTGGGTTTCACTCAAAATTATTGCAATTTTTTTTCTTCTTTTTACTTTTGTCATGCAATCAATGTTCTAATATTAAAATTCAAGCACTTTTGGGAAAAGTTCTCATTTTCAAGCACATTCAAGGTCCAGATATTACCATAATAAAATTTAAGCACTTTCAAGATTTTCAATGACCTGTGTGAACCATGAATTTAATTTCAACGAAAGAAGTCCTTAATAAGATGTTATTATTCTGCAACAATTAAAACACACAATGCCATAAAACTTCAGTCATAAAGAAAAAGTAGCTCATCTAAAATGAAATATAACGTGGTGCAAACTGAAACTGAGCTACTTCCAATTTCAAATTCAAGGAGTCCTTCCAAAGTTACAAGCAGAATTGAAAGTTATGACAGATGGAGTGACTGGACACTGGACAGACAAATGGGACAAGAGATTTATTTGCAGTATTATTCAATTATTAAAAAACTAATAATAATCATAATTAAAGATAAATTATTAATCAATTATTATACACAAAATGGCCAACCTGTAAATATGTTTTCCATTTCTGAAATGATTCAATTCAAATATCTAAACTTCATATCCATACCTTACCAAGGACTGTACCTGATGTAACCAGCATATCTACCAAGTATATGATATCTGGTTTAGAATTGGATTTAGAGTCAATGACATATTACTACACATTCAAAGTGAATAAAAGGTTCATGTTGTTACCTTGTTTCTTCAACAGGAAATGATGACTCCTGCGTGGAAACCATCCAATGCCACCTGAAATTAAAAGTAAAAGATGTCAAAATCATCTAAAATCTCTTTTTCTAATCAATTTTAAATCTGTACAAAACTTAGTCTATATATTTGTCTACAATCTGAAATACAAAGGCTATATAATCAACTTTATTTCTGTATCATTTTTTAGAGCTTAAATATGAGATAAGTGTCTGTCTGTGTGTGGTGTGTGATTTAGTCAGAATGCTATGATATCTGCAGTGTGGCAGTATGTTGTAATGTCTAGCAATGGGGTATCATGCTACAGGCATGTAGCATCATGACTCGCCCAGTCACATTATCCTGACACCAGGCCGACCAGTCCTAACACTAACCTCTTGATGTTGAGCGTCAAGCGAGGCAGCTGTTAGTACCATTTTTGTAAGTCTTTGGTATGGGGATCTAACCCGCGACCTCCCACCCGCATGCTCTAACCACTAGGCCACTGGAGCTGTTCCATGTAAATCATAGCGAGGCAGCTTAAGTACCATTTTTATAAGTATTTGGTGTGACTCAGCTGGGATTCAAACCTGCGACTCCTGCATTTAAGGCAGACCATGAGTGTCGAAAACAGTTATAAATATGTACTTTAGCATCTGAAGCAGGCCAAAGATCTGTTAGAAAATGAGCCTTAATTTTTTTTTTGTGACCATAATCAGAAATGAATGGCTGACTGCCAATGGGGGAAAATATTAGTCCCAAATTAGTTTACCAGGTTTTACAGAATGTTATGGTCCTCATCAACCCTATATATCTTAAATATTTGGTACATGTATGGTGTTCAAAATCATAATAACATCACTTACACCCAGATAAACAAATGTGAAATAATTTATTATTATCTCATAAATTTAATTCATCAGTAAAAAATATTCTTTATTGTACATTGTAAATCTCTAAGCTGTCATATTTGGCTATGCAGACCATTGTTAAAAGCACTCAGCAGTAGCAGTTACATCCCTTGAGGCAAAGAATTCTTCCAAATAACTGAAAAATTATCACTGTTTAATTTAAAATCTAGCCTACTTTGGGGCATAATTTTCATTTAAAACAATCAACTGAGTAAGTCAGTTCTGAATTCATTTATGACCTTCTTCGAGTTTTTAGGTTTATATGAACAAATGATTCCTCTTTCTCTTGTGGATCATTGAACTTGCTTTGAATCAAGCCCATAATAAAAAGTACACATCTTTGCCATGGCATCCAATCATAGAACATTTAGCTCTGATGTTTTTTCTTTCAAAACCCAATTTTCTAACATAGCAATTGAACTTGCATAATTTCATACAAAAATTATGTACTCTTAATGTGGCCACATATTTATAATCCATTTTACACTGTATATACATTTATATAGAGTTTTTGTATTTATGCAAGTGTATCTGATGTGCATAAATGCTTATATGTTCCATCCTTTTTTGGGAATGTGTGCTTAGTGTGCTTAGTGTATAAGGGTTGTTGCATGCATGATGAGTGTATATACCCACAGACTTGGATTAAAATCACAGACTAAATCAAATACTGTATACATGTATAAAAATCTGAACCGTCGAAAATGGTCTCCCCCCCCAAAAATCACCATACTGTATTATATATTTTGTCACCAACAAGGAAAGAAATAAATTTTTTTAACAATAGTGAAGTCCCGAACAATCTCTGAATTAACTATACAATATTTTTCATACTTTTATGGAGAAAAATTATTTTTTTCATATGAGAAAAATACATTTACATGAAATTTCAGGAGTCACAATATGAATGTCTTTTATTAGAATTCAAATACAATTTCTTCCCCAAATTGATAGTAAACTTTTCATACAGTATTTTTTTTGTTTTTTTTAAGATGAAAAAAAATAATTTTTTCACATACAAAAAAAACACATGCATATAAAATTTTGGGAGCCATGCTATGATCATGTTATAACTGAATTCATGATATAACAGAGTGCATTATAGCAATGTCACCATATCTCTCTCTCTCTCTCTCTCTCTCTCTCTCTCTCTCTCTCTCTCTCTCTATATATATATATATATATATATATATATATATATATATATATATATATATATATATATATATAACAGAAAGCTGACTTGACTCTTGTAATAATAATGTTATTTTTACAAATATAAATATTGAGTGTATTATTCCTGATTTAACTAATTTATTTAGGGCCCATATCTTTCTAGAGTCATCATTATTCAGGTGATTTGGCATTTCAGAATTTTTGTACCTAACAGCATCATTGGGGATTTAAGACACAATATCAGAACCAGGACGAAGGTAAGTTTCCCAAATTCTTTTCTAAAATATTCTATGTTGTAAAAAAAGTAAGGTCTCTTACTAAAAATTTATTTAAGAACACAGAAAAAAGCAGGTAAACCAGGAATTCCATAGGGGACCACCAATGTCCTAAATTCAAACTCAACCAAGCATATTTACCTACAGTAATAATGATCATAATATATAATCTAAAATCATAGAGAAAGTTTAGTTATATAATGTCTTGTTTACAAAATAACAAGTTTTGTCAGATAGATCCTAAGCTCAATTACTGATCAAGGTCAATCAAACAAAACAGATATACATAACACATGACCGTGGAGCAACATATGATACACATACACATAACCACCTATATGATCACATTATTCATTTTATTTTAAAATAAAAATATTTTGTTTTGGAAAAAAGAGGTCTACAAATTAACAGCTGCAGACAGGTAGATAATGACCCTTTACATTATATTTTTTTTACTAAATACTTTGTTATTGCTCATCAATTTAATATTTCTTGCATTTTCAATCAAAGGTTTTTTTTTCATAGTTTCAGATTTCACCCAAACAATTAAAATCACCTTCAATGTAAACATTTTTTTTTTCCAGGCCCTCTATTTCTACTGTTTGGATTTATACAATGCCAATTACACAACATTAATCAAATATAACCTAGTCTGATACAACAGCACTAATGTCTACTGGTTTACACTTTTATTTCTTAGGACTGTTCCATGAATTCTCCCATAAAATGTATGCAGTGCTATAACACCTGACCCAATATAAGCATGTGAGAAAAAAGCAGTTGTCCAACAGTGTATCACTGAAGCTATTGAATAAAGTTTTTCAGCTTATTTTCTATACTAACCTGGTTTTGCAGCTAGTAAAAATGTGCCACAAATAGGCAAAATCAATGTGGCTTAGAACCAGAATACAAATATGTATTGCTACAGTAAGTCTACACAGAGGAAACTACTTAAATGTATTTTTCAAAATTAATTCACTCTTATAACGTTTCTATACATGCTACATCAAAAACTACTCTGCATCTGAAGGACAGAAAACACAACCTGTCTTGTTTTTGACATAACAAATTCTGTTGTTGGTGTGGTAGGGTTTAATGCCTTTTTCAGCACAAGATATGCTATACATGGCAGCCAGTATTAATAGTGAATTAAGAACCCTGGAAAACCCAGGGAAGAACCACAGACCCATGAGAAGCTACTGGCAGGCTTTCTCACTTACCCACGTTAGCTGAGTTTGGACTCGAACTCACGCAGACAGAATTGAGATGGCAGTGATCCATAATGGTCAGCGCTTTAGACCACTCGGGGCCCCTAACAAATTCTGTTTCACAAAGATTCCCATGATATTTGCACTAAATCCTGTTAAAAAAAAAAATTATATCCTGAAATCCTGACAAAAAAGGACAGTGCTCACTCTCATCCTCCAATCTCTTAACAACCATGCTTTTAAAGAGCATATTGCCATGTCTTGATTATTTAGTTCTTCAATACCCTCATTTACTGACCATCACAACTATCCATCATCAGTCAAGCATAAGCAATGAACAAATGTCTTTTATACTAGAATGGTATTTGACTAATTATCCAGGGATTCAGATTTGTCTTAGCAAAGAATTATGAGATTAGAATTAATTTTTCCCATTTTGTCATTAAATTTACAAAATATCTTTCATACCTGAATTTGTTAAAAAGAGAAGAAAAATAAAAACAAATGTTCAATATATGATTCATTTATCATTTTATATAAACTCAAAAATTTATGTTTTGTCTGTGAGACTGATTGCTTCAATTCCTAATTAGTGGAATCAGTCTTATAACTAATGTCTAGCAGATGTTGTTGTGTTGTTCTTATGACGTTTAACATCATTTTTCAGCACAAGATAGGTTATACATGGTGGCCTCCTGTACCATTCGTACTTCTCACAATGTACTTTCATAATTTGCCAATTCCATCACCAACATCCAAAAGAAATCAGAAACAAATCAAAACTAAATATAACCAGATACAGTTATATATACAAATGTATTATGAATGACTTTAGTACCTGATTAAAGAAAACCAAAGGTGAGCAGAGGAGGGAAAGAGAGAGATAAAATATTCTCACAGAGGACTGTCACTAGATGATTATGATTAAAAATGATTAAAGATTTCTAATTGTTTGATCAAAGGCACTGTGTATTCTATACCTACCTACATCATTACAAGTTGATCAATGACCAATTGAGAAAAAACAGATGGCAAAAGTTATGTACCTACCAGCACTGGTGTGAACAGAATCCATGCCAGTTGAATTTGCTTTGATTAAAACCCAGATACTTGTGGTCTTGTGTTTACAAGACCATATATAAAATGACTGTCTATAATACCTATGTTACCATTCCATCATGGATCCAATTATCAAATCCATTTAACCAGATAATTTCATTCAAAGTTCATCCCCCGTTTTTCTTTATTATTAATTAACATAAGCCTTAATTAGTAGCTACATGTCTGTCCTATATTTGAGAACACAAAAAGCCCTTACTCACCAGCTGTTATAGATATTGTGTTTTAGCAGCACACCTGCAGGTCCAAATCTGTATGATCCCTTTCTGTCTCCATCATTGAACATCCTGGCTACAAAACCTCTGGCAGCTAATAGCTGACTCAGCCTCTCTAACTTACTCCCAGTTGCTGCCATGATGAGTAGGGACCTGTTAAAATGTTATCAACACTGCTAGTTAATTTGACTGGTGACTGAAAAATATCAGAAACAATGACTGGAATAGTGAGGTAACAGTATGACACTTGATGGATGCGATGTGATTATGATTTTTAATGTAGCTACGATGTCTGCAGTGTGGCAGTTTATAGTGATTTCTAGCACTGGGGCATCATACTGCAGAGATGTAGCATTATGTCACATTATCCTGACACCAGGATGACCAGACCTAACACTAACCTCTTAATGCTGAGCACCAAGTGAGGCAGCTGTTAGCACCATTTTTGTAAGTCTTTGGTATGACTCAAACAGGGTTCAAACCCATGACCTCCCGCATCTGAGGTGGATGCTCTAAATACTTGATGGTGCACAAGACAAAGACAGTAAAACAAATGATTACATAGATATTATTTATAGCCTTTGTGGCAGGATTGGGGTTACTGTTATTATTTGATGACATTAAACTGACAGCCTTTACCATTGCAGCACAAAACTAATGCTCTTCCACAGAATGGCAGCTAAAAATCTAAATGACATTACCCATATGTTGAGGTTTTAATTCTTTGGACACAGTAAAATTTTTAGAATACCTAAAATTATATTTATTTTATTTAAAATACAAAAGCATCCAAATATTTTGGAGCACACTTTTAGAGGTCTCTAGAGCCACTGACTTAAGCAGGTATAACTTAATTTCATGTAGTACAGTCCATATTGTATTCAGTACAGTACATTTGTTGGCAATTTTGTTTGTATTTTGTTCAAGTTTTGTGCTCTTATCACTGCAAAAGTGTCAGGCTAAGGAACAGTAGTCAGATAAATTAACACCCAAAATCTGTGCTGATACTGATGTATAATATGTGTTCATTAAAATATGCAATTTTGCAAATCTTTCAGTAACAAATGCTCCATGCACTTTAGACACATACCAGTAATTGGTAACAGCCATGATATCTAGCATGAAATTCAAAATGGCCACAGGAAAGAGGGATGTGCTATTTCAAATGGATTTACAAGTCACGAAACACAGGATTTACTCCTGAAATATAATGTTCATGCCACCAAAAGAATCCTTCAGCCAATGGTAGCTCCAGAGCCATGAGAAATGCTGGTAAATGTATAAAACGTATATTGTTGTGTGTAGCCAATATTTGCTGCAGAGTTTTGCATGTTTTAATTAACAGATGAGATGAGCCCCTAAACCACAAATCAATATCATCACTGGTGAGGGGCTAATTTATCGACCTAAAGGGATAGAAGCTGAAGTTATAATGGGAATTGCAGTTGGCAGTCAATATCAATTCTCAGCAGTCTTCAGTTTGTAACAGTATTGCTTATGTGAGGAACAGGTTTCATACTGAATATCTTTTTACCCACAGTCAGTGCTCTAATCTTTTCAGGGTAGGACAGTGAAACAGTCAATCAGAAATGTTGCCTCTTAAGTGTATCAGTGTCACAGACAGTAAGGAAAATGACAGTAATGTCATCAGCAGAGTAAAGTAGAGAACCATATTGAATACAATAAAAAATTATTGATAGAACATTAAAAAGTAAAAATCCAATAATTGACCAAAATGGAACCCCTTTTTGAATTTAAGTTCAGCTACACCACTGCATCTTGATATGTTTATAATTTTGATAGATGTAAGAGAATTACTAAACCACTGGATGTATATCATAAACCCTTAGCTTGCAAATGAGAACATCATGAGGGACATGGTCAGAAGCCATAAATAAATCTAACAAAACTGTAGCCAGATATTTTTGTTGATCCTGTGCCTTCTTCCATAATTGAAAAAAAATTGAATCATCTGGCATCCATGACTATTTCAAAAAGCACCAAAATATATGTTAAACATTTTATCAAAGAATAATGTTGAAATGGGTCTCAATTGATTTCTTAAAATCATTTGGTAACATAAATTTTATCCCAGCAAGGTAGCTTTTCAAATGTAAACTTATTGTTTTATTCATTTCCTCATGGTTAACCAGCTATTGTTCAAGAATTGTATCTATATTACTATTGTCCACAATAGCCTTGATGACTTACAGAATGTCCTTGCTGATGTCTAAAGCAACACAAGTACCTAGCATTGTGTAAAATGTTTACACAATCAAGAATGATGTGGACTAGCAGGAAAATAAGGCTTCATGCATAGAGCTGACCAGACGTTCCTAGCTTTAGCACTTCCTGCACATCTAAAAGGTATTTTCTCAGAGACTTGTTCTTTAATTGTTTTACAAAATTTGTCTGCTTTCTATAGTTTTCCAGGTCTCACATTATAGAGTGTATTTTGTAAATACCTTGTGCTTTGCATAAATAGCTTTCCTTTGTTCTCTGTTGAATGACAATGAAATGATATCATCTAAACTAATGTGCATGCTATTCATAAGTTCTACATTCTCAGAAAAAGGTAATATAGGTTATAAATTGTTATTCCTGATGTTATTCCTGGCAGTCCAACATCTACATGTGGTGATGCTTCAAGTTCAACACCAATTCATGATGAATGGGTAAAAGCTTCTAGAAAATTTCTCGAAAGCTGGAAACTTTAGCATCTGTGGCAGAGATATGACACAAACTTAAAGCAGATGTTCTGTGATATATGTATCAAGGCACAAGTTGTCAATTCTTTTACAACTGGCTGTGATATTTTGAAGGAGGAGTGTGTCACCAAATATGTATGAATTCAAGTGTGATAAGTAAAATATGTTAACTTTGCTCATTGGTCTTTTACCTTTGCCATCAATTCTGTTATGTCTGCAAAGATTTAAACTATGCAACAAGAAATATCAACACAAACAAGTTTTGCATCATAATTATTGAATAATTTATTTCTCATAAAGTTTGAATCTGAAAATACGCAGATTATAACCTGCCAATGGAAAGTTTTTATATTTAAGCATCATTTTCACTAATATTCTCTGATTTTACAGGTCCAATACACATGAAATTTTCAAAAAGAACATGCCATTTCTCCCTGTGGAGTACATTATTTACCTCCCCCTCCCAACGCGCCCCCATTTCATATTTTATACAATAGCAAAAGGTTAGACTTGGGCCTCTTCGACAATACTTCAAAGAAACCGCCTGTTACTCAGTGAGTGAAGCTCTAGCAATTGATTGACAATAAACCTCAATGTTTTCTGTGATAACTAATAATGCCTAAAAGGGGTGTGAATTTGTTCAAATTTTGTCTCAAGCTACCATAAATATGATAACTATTTTCCACATTTTATATCCCACCTTAATTTCTTATTGTCAACTAGTATATGCATATAACAATGTTGACTCGGTCAAAAAATTTTTTTTCTGAATTGATATGATGGTCACTAATGCCTATATACATGGTACATTTATGCCAGGTGTTAGCTCTTGTAAGTTTCATTGGTGGGAATGAAGATCCAAGTTTTCGTGTCAAGAAAAGCTCTACAGCAATAAGTGAGATGTACTTTGTGAAGCTAGCCATAAAATGGAAGGGGTAATTAAAAAATGAGCTAGACACTGTAGATGTCAGGAAAGTTGATATTTTAAATTTGATAATGCTTTTTTTGTCAGGTGACAACAGTCATACCTACACACTAACAGTGATGCAGGATGAGAAGTCCATGGAAGTAGCAAAGAAATAGACATTGAAACTGCATTCAATAACTGGCATCCCTAAAATCCCAATGGATCATGTGATATTCTATAACATTTTAATAGTGCAAAATAGTCATAATCATGTAATGTTTTATAATATTCTATCTGTACTGCTTGTTGCCAATAAAGTAATAACTATCCCTTGTTTTTTTTTCAATTTTCAGTTTTCATTGCCTATTACATTAACAGACTTGGAAAAATATTCACTATTTATTCTGGTGACACTTTTTTTGAAAATTGGCAACAATATATTGCGCTTGGTGATTTTTCTGGTGACAATTTCTTAAAAGCCAGGACCATACCTGTATATCATCTTGTATTTAGTAACTTTCCGACAAACAAATCTGCCACAACACCTGACAATGGTACCAAAACTAGACAACATCAACAAAAGCAAACAGAGATTCCACAATGATCGGTAATAATAGTTTGACATATACAGTACAGGGCTTAGAAAACACATGCATTGGAAAAAGACACCACACGGTGGTATATAATGTCAGTGTGAATGTTAATCACAATGAATTATAGTCTCAATTAGGAAACTGATCAATTCGAAATGCGATCAAATAATGCGGTAAGAATCATGTGGCGAGTTGTGCTGCAAACAGTACTATTCTAAAGTACACATTTTTGTCTTTTAAATAACTTATTCATTTTTGGTTTTCTGGGTGACAAGTTTTGGGGCGACTTCTCCATCCATTTGGGGTGACTTGTCCAACCACTCTGGAGCAACTTCTCCAGATACGTTGGGGCGCGTTTTCCCAGGGCGAGTTCTCCGTGGGGCAAATTCTCCCAGGGAGGGTTCTCCATGGGGCGAGTTCTCCATATACCGTTCTTAGCGGTGTTTACCAAGACAGGCCAAAGGTATGTGATGAAAAGACGTGCCGCTTCAAACCTAACAAAAGTGTTCATTGGTATATACCTATTCTTGCCAGCTTCTTAGTCACCAGAATATTTTACACTATAGATCGTGAATATCTCAGTAAGCCGTACGCGAGTCGAATGTTGATATTCTCACGTGTTTTCGAGCTCCAAAGTATTCCAAATGATAACCAAGCGAAACTTTAATCTTACACCCATTTTCATTGGTTTACAATGTTTAGAAAACACGATATGAAACAATCGAATTTCGTGTTTTATTACTGTCGTAGGAAGTAGAGCAACATGGAGACGAGTATTATATGCCAAACTTAACAAACATATTGAGCATAATCGATCTACAGGATGCCACAATTAGTAGCATTTGGACGTCGATGGACAATCGGAAGTGACGATTTGGTTTTCCCAGGTCTCATGGAAATAGGGTTACGGATTATTTGGTGATTATTCTCTCTCTCTCTCTCTCTCTCTCTCTCTCTCTCTCTCTCTCTCTCTCTCTCTCTCTCTCTCTCTCTCTCTCTCTCTCTCTCTCTCTCTCTCTCTCTCTTTCTCTCTCTCTCTCTCTCTCTCTCTCTCTCTCTCTCTCTCTCTCTCTCTCTCTCTCTCTCTTCTATTCAGTTGAAATAGTGCAGTACAAATTACAATCAAATGAATTATCAAAAATAATAGATACCAAGGAATGCAATGGAACACAAATACCAAAACTGTATAAAGTTGAAGTATGTCTCTTTCACAAAATAATAAAAGTAAACTAATATTGTATAAACTGTTTAGATAGCTTTGTTTTGGTCAAGATCTGTACCAACCATTTAACTGATTTTGCCATTCCTATCTTCCATTGCATTCCAGCCAGCTCAAATGTAAGTCAGCATAACTTGAAAACACATCTAATTGCTTGTGTCAGAATTTGAATCATTTAGGAAAAAGACCTCAGAGTAAGTAAAATCTTACAAAAGCAATATGATTTTAATTTGTGGAAAAGGGTCAATATGGGCTGCCAGATTTGAACGTTATTTATGAAAATTTCGCCTCATTCCCTTGTGAGTCAACTAGAGAATATGCTACACAACACCATTATTTAGGCAGTAAGACATCAACGCAACAATTAAATATCATGGTAGACATCTTGTATTGTGGGATTACCTGATTACATGACACCCAACAAGTGTAAAAACAGAAATATATAAATCTATGTATCTGCATATATAATTGTAGATCAAAATTGCAACCATTGTATTAAACTTTTAATTGAAAAGAAAATACAAATGAAGGTAGCTTTTGAAAATGTACCCAAGTCAAAACATACAGTACAGCTCTTGTGCTTTTTCTGTAACATCACGCTTTTTGGTGGAGGATTTAATCCCCTCCACTTTTGCATAGTAGTGGAGGAATAGGTACCTACTACAATCTCTACACAGCACCATGACAGGCATGTCAATGGTAGCTCAACTGGTGTGTGTGGGGGGGCCTGTTTACATTATTGATTGACATTTGATCAACCAAAGAATGAAGACCACCCATGGAAGGACTGTTATAACATTTAAGTATGTTTATTAATTTAAAGATTTACAAGCAGATCCCATTTGAAAAATCAGTCATTGTTATTTGATTATTTGATTGTTATCAAACCCAAACCCAATTATATTGATTATGTAAGGGGTATAAAAAAATTGTAGACATAACCAGGGTTTATTTGTCAGAATTATTGCATAACAATGATTATATATCTGAAGTACCAAATATGTGGTGTTTTGTTTTTAAAACTAAAGGACATTTCCAATGCACAATAAAAAGTTTGGTTTAGACAGCCTGATTGCACATAAAAGATTGCCAGTCTTTAAAATGAGATTGAGCAACAAGTCACATAGTGTTATAACATTTAAGTATGTTAAATGATTTAAAGTTGTTTTGCTTTCTCTGTGAAGAGCCTCCTCCCTTTGGTAGGCTCAATAGTTTTCTTATCTAGGCCAATTTAAGTACATGTACATGTAGGACTGTACTTTTAAAAAAAAATTTCTTTTTTTTGTGTGTCGACTTTAACTAGTAGCAAAATTTAAATTTCCCAAATTGTGCATGAAAATCAATTACTTTTGTTGATTATCATAGGTTCCTTACACCAGTATGCTGGATTTTACAGATAAAATTTGCCTTTGTATTGGAAAAATGATGAGGCTGTTGGCATTAATGCAATGAGAAACTGTAAAATGAGTTTAACTTCTTTGAAGGTAGCTGTCTCAACATTAAATTCCATAAGCTGAATTATTCTATTCATGCAGTTGTAGTCCCATGTCCCTCTCGATTTTGATCAGTGACTGTTAGCAACAACACAATACCAGAATGAGAGTCAATGTATCACTTTGATGGATTGCAAGGCAGCTTTGATATTTGTTTCAAGATAAAACAGTACAAATTAAAGGACTTCTTTCTATTTCATAGGCATTAATCCAATCAGCCGTGTTTTGCTATGTTCTATTTGTGTTAAAGAATCTGTAATCATCGTACAGTTGACAATTTCATTTAAAAAATAATGGGTGCTTTGGATTTTGTAAATACTGTTTGTGCTTTTATTTATTCTTGTTGAAAACAAATTAAGAACCATGTGCTTGTTGGGGTGTGGGGAACCAGCATGGTTTGGAATTTTTCAGTTTTTATTTATAGATGATTGTAAGTGATGTGATCTAACCATGCATACAGTTGAAGGCTTACACTTACAACAGGCTGGGAAACACTTTTTTTAACTACTGATTTTCTTTATAAAAAGACTCGGAACCAAAGTTTGTTAATTGTGTGTGGAATAAGTTGGTGACTGAAAGTGGCAATTTTGGAATGGGATTACACAAAGCATCATGAATTTTATCATATCTGTAATTCTGTAAATTTTCAAGGTAGCTACATTCATTGATGTTGACCTGATAATTTACCAAGTTACAAATAAGATAAAATTAGGGATGCAGTGTGGATTGAACTATATTGTCATGGTGTTTACATGTGATCCTGTCCATTATGAATGCAGCTTCTGTAAAGGTCAGAAATGCATTCATTCATTTTGTTTGCTCTAAAGTATTGTTTACAACAGTGGTCAGGAACTTGTGGCATGTGTGCCACAAGGTGGTATGTCAAGAGGTTTTGTGTGGCATGTGAAGGGCAGCTAAAAATTTTGATTTTAGCAGTTACTCTCTTACTGGTGGCATGGAGTTGTTCATTTTTAATTAATCTGGAAAAAGTGGCATGCTATGTAAAATAGGTTGCCGACCCCTGGTTTATAACAGTTTTTTTCTACTTTATGCAATTCATAAACCATGCATTGATGAGACTGGTTGATTAGCATTTGTAACAGTAAAATTTGGTCTTGTACCAACTTTTCCATCCTTGCCAGTGTAGCATAAACATTGGATCATTTGTTGTAAAATTTCTCCAAGATGGACATTGAAATTTGCATTTTGCCAAATTAAGCAGGGTCACATGTCACTGCAGAACAAAACTTATGTTTGACATAACAAGTTTATCAACTTAACAGATGTTTAGATAAGTAGGGGAAAATTAGTATAACAAAGAATGATTTTTTCAGGACCTGACAAAACAACTTGACATACCTGGGTTCTGGTCAGATAACAAAGGTTGAGATAAGTGGGTTTGACTGTATTTGCACATTAGCAATATTATTTCAGAAATCTTGTATATACACTAAGTTTCTTTTAGACAAAGATTGATCAGCTTTTTTCATGATCATTTTGCATGCTTAAATTATTCAAAGAAATAAGAACATTGATGAGATTGAGCATTGCAACACATCTCATGTTTTTGTTTCTATCTGGGGCTCATTGTTATGGAAAAAATGTGTGGCTCAGCTGAATAGATGAATGCTGTAGATGAATGCTACCTCTATAGTGGGAACAACTTATTTTTTTATGTTTTTGATCACTTTGATGAGATCATCAGCCTAACTACCTAAATGACAAATTCAGCTATGAAATAGTGGCAAGATGTAATTGCTGCTACCGGTATTATAATTTATTTTGTATGGCGAGGAAGTAATTTTATCTGCCATTATTGCTGATTGCCCTCTTCCCACCCCTCTCTGATGTGTTGCTCAATTGTCCTCTGTGGAAAGATGATAGTTACTATCTAACTTAGGCACATAATTAACATTAAATTTAGCTGCCAAAAATCTATATTACCATTGGTCTGAAAAATGTCAGGAGGCTTTTGATAAGTTAAATACCACTATTTTCAACTCCAAATTTAGGTCAGTCATTTAAAATGTCTGTCGTTGCAAGTGATGTTGGGGTTGGTGGAGTATTGATTGAAGAAGATAAAAATGATATAGAGCATCCAGTGTGCTATTTTTTAATATTTGTTTGTGTGACTTGGATTTTTAATGTAGCTTTAACAAATTTGCCGTCATGTCGCTACAGTGTATGGAGTATGGCAGTTTATAATGTTTAGCACTGGGGCATCATGCTACAAACATGTAGCATCATGTCCCACCCAAACACATTATCCTGACACTGGGACAGTCAGTCCTAACACTAACCTCTTAATATGCGAGGAAGCTGTCAGTACCATTTGCATGTCTTTGGTATTACTTAGCTGGAGTTTAAACCCATGACTTCCCACATCCAAAGTATATGCTCTAACCACTAATCTATTAGAGCAGTTTATGTAATCTATATCACATTATGTTTTTCATGAATATGTGTAAGAAAGCTTTCCTGTATACATCTTTTTTATGAAGAAAGGTGTTATGTATATTGATAATACTTATTTGTTGGTTTTTCTTAATAATTATATGTTATATATATATATATATGTTTGTATTTTGTACTTGACCTTGGACAAAACCAAGTTTACCATGTATGGGACATTTATTTTGTAAACAACATAATGCATAGCTAATAATTCTCTTTTTGAGAATGGATTAAATATTCAGATCATTATTAATGATCGTTATCTTCTGGAATGGAAGATTGCATCAGTGACAGACGAAATTGAGAAAATGGTAATTCTGACTTAGGTCAAATAGAGGGCTATATAATCTTGTTTTTCTAAAAATTACTCATTCTTTCTCTAACATCTTGAAGCAGAATCAATCAGTCTTATTGTTGTGTTCAGTTTTTTGTTTAGGTGGATTTATTTATTCAAATTTGTATTCACTGGAAATACAAAATGCTCATCAATAATATTAATGGACTGATACATTACTTTGGAATGACAGTGAATTCAGACAAAATTATTTTGGGAATGTATTATTGTGATACATCAAAAGACTTGGAGCACATTGCCACACTCTAGACCACTGGTATATTTGTGTGTTAAGACTACATACATCAATGCAGTCAGTATTAGAAATTAATTGGAATAACACTGGAATTTAATTGGAACGTCATTGGATTTGTTATAGAACTTTTAGGACTATTTGGGATGGAGTTCACAATAATGTCAGTTGTTTTTAAATTTTTACTTTGTATTCTGGGGGGAAATAAAATTGTTGAATTTTGCCAAACTTGATGGTTTTTACTCATTCTGTTACTTAGATTATGTAATGGGCTCTCACACAGCAGTCTTCAGTGGACTTGACATGGCATTGTCCCAGCTATCTTAGCAAATTCAGTAATATATGAATTGGTGGTTGCTTATATCTGACTGCTACCTTGTAATCAACTCAATGATATAAACTATAAACTGCCTGAAGATATTTGTACATGGGCACTTAGCAGTAGTTTACTACTTACACAGACTACATGCATTGGACATATATAGTGATTTAAAAGCATGTATCTTATATCCCTAAGATTATTCAAAATCCTGTTGTTTTTTTTAAATTGACCCAGTAGTTGGGAGTAATGGTTTTTTTTGCATGACATGTCTTGATGGATAATACTTCTCCATAGGTTTTGAATAGGCATGGCTGATTTTAGATTTATTTTGAAAATTAGGAGACAGAGATTGTATTTAAGAGGTACACTTTGCAAGCATGTTGGAGTTACAGTTTAAAAAAAACAAACAAGCCAAACTGGATAGATGGATGGATGGATGGATGGATGGATGGATGGATGGATGGATGGGTGGGTGGGTGGGTGGGTGGGTGGATGGATGGATGGATGGATGGATGGATGGATGTGGATGGATGGATGGATGGATGGATGGATGGATGGATGGATGGTAGGTAGGTAGTGAAAATAAAGACAGAACAATGTAAAGGTGGAATTTGACAGGTGTGTTGTCATCTGCAGTCCACATTTCACTAAGCACAAAGTTTGAATGGTAAAGTTTTATTTTATAATGATATCATGCATCCAACTGAAATTTATCAGAAAACTGATTACCTTTGAAGTACTAATTGCTGTATATAAATAAAAAGCAAACAGAAAAAAATGATTGTTATCCAGTGCATTTTTGATGATTATAAGCCTTCCCACAAAGATGACAGTAGTGAATATGGAGCAGTTATGATACTGGCAACAGCATACCACTGATATTGAACTGCTCATGGTCAGAGTTTGACATAAAGACTGAGGACATGGGAAGTACTGCAAGTCAACTTAGGTTAAGTTGGATTATTGCATGTGTGTAATCATATTTCTCCAGTTCATTTTGTTGCAGATCTTATTAATTTAAAACTTTTATTTTGTAGGAATAAATTGATTTTAAAATAGCTACATATTTTGTATTACTCCTCAAAATTGCTCTTTGGTCTTGAACTAAGTAACAGAAAAGTAAGACAAACAAGTTTAGTAAAATTAATCAGATATTTTATTTCCCTTGAATAAACAATGAAACTTTGAAAGGAAGGAACATTATTTCTGAAATTAAATCCCAAAGTAATCCTAAAAGTTTCATTGCAAGTTCAAAACCGTAGAGTGTTTCAGATGAATTCAAGATTTTGAATGTGCTGATGTAGCAGTAGTCTTGAATATGCTGATATACCAATAGTCATAATGTATCACAATGATATAATCCTGAATGTCTTTTATGAATTCACAGTAATCTCAAACAAGTGTTTAAGACCAAAATTTCAATGTGCACTTTGTAATACCAATGAATAGCTTAATAATTAATTCCTCTTAAATTACATCTGTTCACAACTGAAAGTGATTCCACAAAGCCAGATATTAACATAGGAATGAAAACTTTTTTACTTGCTCTTCTTTATATACAGACTGTCACCTGACTTATGACACAATGTCCTGGACTTTGATTATTTTCACTGGAAATTTCCATCAAATTCATATGCATAGTCAGGTGTGTTTACTTAAATTTTAACAAACCTGACAAAAATCAGGTAGACCATGGTTTTTCCATGGGGAAAAAACAATGTCCTTAACCCAAATCCAAGTAAAAAAGTTGTTTACAAATGATCATGGTCTTGAACTATAATCAACAATCATGGACAAAAGTTAGCATGTAATTTGTAGTTTTCAAATAACAAAGTTAAACACAATAGAGATATACTTAACACTAGTATTTAGCAGAAAGAGGTGCAGAAGGAATTTATCTCATTGATGATTCACACTGACCTACTGCATAAATCATAGGGCCATAGTCGAATTGACCCAAATTGTCATGATTTACTTTATGCAGATGATAATATAGTTTCCTTTCATTGGGTGAACTGCAAAATGTTATATTGTAATCAATATTTTAATAAATTGTGGAAATCTGGCACTGTTTGGTATGATTTTGACTTAATGAGTATGTGTTGACTTGAGTATATTTTGGCTTAAGCATTATGTCTTGACTTGGGTATATTTTGACTTAAGCATTATGTCTTGACTTGGGTATATTTTGACTTAAGCATTATGTCTTGACTTGGGTATATTTTGACTTAAGCATTATGTCTTGACTTGGGTATATTTTGACTTAAGCATTATGTCTTGACTTGGGTATATTTTGACTTAAGCATTATGTCTTGACTTGGGTATATTTTGACTTAAGCATTATGTCTTGACTTGGGTATATTTTGACTTAAGCATTATGTCTTGACTTGGGTATATTTTGACTTAAGCATTATGTCTTGACTTGGGTATATTTTGACTTAAGCATTATGTCTTGACTTGGGTATATTTTGACTTAAGCATTATGTCTTGACTTGGGTATATTTTGACTTAAGCATTATGTCTTGACTTGGGTATATTTTGACTTAAGCATTATGTCTTGACTTGGGTATAGTTTGACTTAAGCATTATGTCTTGACTTGGGTATATTTTGACTTAAGCATTATGTCTTGAATTGGGTATATTTTGACTTAAGCATTATATCTTGACTTGGGTATAGTTTGACTTAAGCATTATGTCTTGACTTGGGTATAGTTTGACTTAAGCATTATGTCTTGACTTGGGTATATTTTGACTGCAAATTGAAGGGACCATGGTTCCAAATCCACCACAAAATATCAACACAGGAGTAATAAGTACCATGAACATCCATTTTTGGCTAGAATCTTTTAGTCAGGTATGATTTAAACAATTATATTAAACAAAGAATAAAGTTCATTAGCTTGTAACTTTTGTAAATAGTTTGGAATGAAAATATCTTTCAGGGTCGTAGCTGTATCAGTTGTCTTCCATCATCATAAAGATGCATTTGAATGCAGTGATGGAAATCTACTCTACACATATATTGTCGGATTACTGTCCCTTTTGTGTCTAAATATCCTCACTACAGCTGTTATTGTGTACACTAGTATGAAAGGGTCCATTACTTTTGATTGGCCAAGGAGACATATTCCCAAGCTTTTGTATATCAAATTTACCACCAGTCTGCCAGAGGTGGCCTGGAATATCATAGGAACCTATTGGGCCTTCAGGAAATTCAATGGATGTGATTTGGAAGTTGTGCCGATAGTGAAAGGGGTGGTAATAACTGGATGGATAATAGCAGTCGTTGTTACATTTGGGATAGCCATAGTTTTTGACCCTTTAGGTGGACAGAAGGACGAACACTCTAGGAAACATGCTTACAGCCTAGAGAGTGATGATCGAGAACAAGCTATTATAGGCGCCAAAACAGCTGCTTCTAAAATTTGGGAATACAGGTAATGTATAAATTGTTAATAAATATATCTTATCAAGGCTGCATTTCTTTTCCAAGCCAGTTTTTATTATATATTGTAGTGGGGGTACAAATTTGGTATCTTGTTTTATATTTGTTCATCCAACTATACATAATCAGTTGTCAACATACATTGACAGGATCTGTTCTAGAACTGACAATTTTGGTGAAAAATTGTTGTCTTCATTTAGAAAAATGGAAGAGTTTTTTGGAATATGGCTGGATGGGTGGGATTTAATGAAAGAAAAATAAAGGTAGAACTTGAAAATTTAATGCACATTTTTTGCACACCTGATTGATTTTTCCTGATGCGTTGTTAGAAATTAGTTTGACTGTCATAGTTGCATGTTTTAGAATGGATCCAGAACCACTAAGTGGAAATTCTCCAATCGTGTTTCCTATTTGATGATTACATGTATCTTCAAGAGGGTTATGAGTTTGGGGCCTCTTGCCTGAAAGTGGGTCAGAGGTCAAATATACAAAAATTGCAGTTTCACTTACATTTGTAAGTATATTCTTACTGACATATTTTGTGCAGTTTTCTACATTCATTTGTAGGAGTAGCACATGTAATACATTCAACAGATTTTAATCTATGAACCCAAGTCCATTGGGAGGGGTGTGTAAGGTGTAAACATGTGGAATTGCCATAATAAATGAGTGTGTACTTTGTGGATTATAGTTATGTTAAAGTAATTATCTTCCCACCACAGTCTATTCAGATGGCCCAATTCATTTGTTTCATTTTTGAGAAACTGCTGTCTTGCAGACTACATTTCCATTGATTATACAAAGTGACATGATGGCATTAAATACTAGACTTTACTTCTACAAGTTGTAAACCTGCATGGACACATTGAACATGTAAAATACTTTTAAATGTAGCTTATCACTAACTGGAATTCCAACAGTGTAACAAAACTTGATCCTTAAAACCTTGGAAATATGATTATTAGATTTATGTACCTATATGCAAACAATTTTACATTTTTATCAAATTGAACATGGCAAGGGAAGTAAAAATAGACAAGGTGAGAAGTACATGAAACAAAGCAAGGAGGGTATAAGGAATACTTAGAAAAGCATGAAGGTATGTGCAATTTAACTTTAATTGCCAGCTGTTCCAAATTAGTTTGATAAGGTTATGGTAATTCTGGTCACAAAAATGAGATTCATAGATTGGCTTACAAGAAATTGGGTTTACATTTGTACTGATCCTATCAGTACATGTACACCGAATCCATATTATTTCTTCATTTAGCATTATAGTTTAACTTTAATTGCCAGCTGTTCCGAATTAAAGTCCCAAGTTCAATTAATAGAAAAGAAATGGATCAGAAACATTAAACTTTTTATGGGAAATCACTTGTTTGCATTTTCTCTGATATCGTAGGGATTTAAATAATACTGCATTGATTGATTGTCTTGATGTAAAGCTAATTTATATTCCAACACAGATTCCGGGTGCTATGTTGCTGTGTCTGCTGTGATGAACAGAGCACAGATGCCTTTAGTGGAATTTCAAAGATTTTTTCTGACTTTTTCAAGGTATTTAATTATACTTATGTTTTGAGTGTTGCTTTTTATGCTTTTGAAGATCATTTTCTTTATAATCCTTTTGAGAAAAATTTGTTATGTTGAAGTCAAGGGTGAGAATCTGTATCTCCTCAGTATTATACTTAGAATCTATGTTATACTTATAGAGTCTATGTTATAGAGTCTGTATTATACTTATAGAGTCTGTATTATACCTATGGAGTCCATATTATATTTAGAGTCTGTATTATACTTATAGAGTCTATGTTATACTTATAGAGTCTGTATTATACTTATAGAGTCTATGTTATACTTATAGAGTCTGTATTATACTTATAGAGTCTGTATTATACTTATAGAATCTATGTTATACTTATAGTCTATCTTATACTTATAGAGTCTATGTTATACTTATAGAGTCTGTATTATACTTATAGAGTCTGTATTATACTTATAGAGTCTGTATTATACTTATAGAGTCTGTATTATACCTATGGAGTCCATATTATATTTAGAGTCTGTATTATACTTATAGAGTCTGTATTATACTTATAGAGTCTGTATTATACCTATGGAGTCCATATTATATTTAGTCTGTATTATACTTAGAGTCTGTGTATACTTGGAGTCTGTAATAAATGTAGAATCTTTATATACATAAATTCTGTCTCTACTTGAAGTCTGTATCTACTTAAATATATAGGTTTATGATACAGATCATGGTGCTTATTATCCAGTCAATTTAAAAGTTTTTATTTATGCTATTTGAAGTCATATTAACTATTAGGTTTTCTTGTATAATAATAATAGTAATAATAATAATGAGGACTTTATATAGCGTCTAATCTTTAGAAGTTTTAAGCGCTTTACAACATTTGACAACACTTAAAAAGAATTAAAAAAAACATATATGATTAAAAAAATTAAAACAAACACCACAAAATTAGAAACAGAAAAACAAACATGCTGTAAATTTTTAAGGTAAGGATACATTATTAGGTCTTTATTACTGTTCTTGCAGTTGAAATAGATAGGCATTAAGGGGCTCTTGAATGAGATCACTGTGTCTTTGTGTCTAAGTGCAGTGGACAATTAATTCCATGTTGCTGGGCCCTGGTATGCAAAAGAATGTTGTCCATATGATTTCAGCTTCATAGTGAGAATAATGAGAATATGAGTGTCAGAAGAGGATCATAAGCATCTTGCAGGTTTATACACTTAGGTGAGGTCAGATAGGAATGTTGTACTTGAGCCCATCAGTGAAATGTTGCACAGAGAACAAATTTTGTGTTTAATTCTGGATCATATGTATAGCCAGTGTAGGGTACAGAGCATCGGTGATGCATGCTCTGATCGTGGTACTCTAAGGATGATTTGAGCAGCAGTGTTTTGAACTTTTTGAAGTTTCTGAAGTAGATATTGAGATGAATCAGACAGAATTGAATTACTATTGTCCAGTTTTGAAAATATGAAGGAACAGACAAGTGTTTTAGTGGCATCAACTGACAGATACTTGCGAATGGAGCTGATGTGTCTTAGCTCAAGATATGCAGCCTGGCATATGTTCATGACATGTTGATGCAATGAGTGAGTAATGTCTCGAGTGACACCAAGGTTTCAAACTGACTGCTTGAATTTAATGTTGGTGTTGCTGATATTTATTGTCTGAGGTAAAGGATGTGAATGAGAAAGTCTTTGTGTTGTAATCAGGGTGGCTTCAGTTTTATCATCTTTCATCTGTAGCTTGTTACATGTCATGACTTCACATTGGAAATGCACCTCTCTATGTCTTTGATGGTAGCTTCAATTTTAGCTGGATGGCTAGATTTGTATATATGGGTGACATCAGCATAAATTGGTGAGACACTGGATGATGATCTATGACACTTGAGAGTGGCTGAGTTTATAGAATGAAGAGAACAGGTCCAAGAACAGACCCCTGTGGAACACCACAGCATAGATCAACTGGGCTGGAGTGTTTTCCATTTGTGGACAAAATTTGTGTCCTGTTGACCAAGTAGGACTTGAACCATAGTAAGGCCATCTAACATTACTTGTGTAATAAACCAGTTTTCACAAATGTCTCATAAATGAGAATGCTATATTATTCAACACATAATTACGGTCATGATCTCACAGATTCTGAATTGTAGCCCACATTCAGTATTGGAAAGTAATTACCTAGCACAGTTATAGTCTAGCTCAGAATTATTTACTCCTTTTGTATCTCACAAATTTCAAACCATGCCTTCCTCTCTCAGTGCATACTTTGTAATTTGGAAAAGTGCCTTCATCAATTGAAAGTGCAGTGCTAATACATGACATTTTTGGGAGACAGGTCAGCTTAATGTACATCATTAATTTTGAAATATGCTTTAATCAGTTGAAAATGGAGTGTTAGACCATGATATTTTTGGGATACAGGGCAGCCTGTTGTATATCATCAAGTACACTGTTATTACCTGGTCGTTTGCACAGGTAAAGGAAAACCACACGCAGTACAAAAATACTGTATGCCATCAATACAATGGCTACAGTTAAAATTATATGGAAACAACACCACAGTAAACAATTTGTCTAAATCTTAAAATTGTCCTGTAATTAGTCTAAATGTTTTATACATTTATAGCAATAGTTATCATACACCAGAAGAGCTTATAGGATATCCTGCCCGGGCTGTAGAGAGTGATCATGGGCCCTAGGGTAAGAAACACCTGGACCTGTCCTAGTTCTTGTTCAAAAAAATGTTTCTTTAATAAAATTAAAAAGTAAGGGGGCCTGGGCCCCCTTACTGTTGTCCCTTCCCTGTGTCCTGCTGTTTGTCATCCACCTATCCATTAGGACGAGTTTGTTATTGCTGTTCCTCGTAAATTACTTGGGGTATTGCCATGAAATTCATTTAACCAGGGTCAAGATGCTTCTAAATGAAAATCATACTTCTCAGACATCCAGTAATGGCCATCACAGCAGCCATCACTACACATGATACTTATATTAATGTCTTGGTGCTCCCAAATGAAAATGGTGCCAATCTGTTACCTGATATGGCCACCACAGCAGCCATCTTGAAAATTTCTTGTCAAAACTCCATAATGCTAAGTCATATCAACATTTGGGTTCAACCATAAGACTTCTTATCATGTCTAGTTGGTCTTAAATGAAAATGGTTTCACTTGGCAGACAGCCATAGTGGCCATCTTGAAAATCTTGTTATCATCACTCCTAAATGGTTGGTCATATTAACATTTCACTGCAAAAATTCTTATGAAGTTGACTGTTGGTTCTAAATGAAAACAGTGCTGATCTGATATCCAGTGTAACCACTATGGCAGCCATCTAAAAATCTTGTGATTGATTCTCCTCCTGAACAGAATGTCATATTAACATAAAATTTTCACCAGTAGACATCTTATAATGTGTAGTTGGTCCTAAGTAAATGGTTCTATGCAGACATCCAATATGGCCAGTCTTGTTTTTGTTGTTGTTGTGGGGCTTAACACAATTTTTCAGCACACGGTAGGCTATACATGGCAGCCAGTAATAATGGTAGAGGAAGAAACCGGGAAATCCCCAGAAAGAACCACCAACTCATGAGAAGCTACTGATAAGCTTTCTCACATATCTACATTCACCGAATCCTAGACTCGAACCCACACAGACAGAAGTGAGATGCAGTGATCCATAACAGACAGCACTTTCATTTAAAAAGTTCTTATAATGTCTAGTTGGTCCTAAATGAAACTGGTTTTACTCAGACATCACAATGGCCATCATGTTATTGTTATTCCTCTGGAAATGAAAGTCATATCAGCATGGTGTTTTCACCAGAACACCTTTTATGGTATAAGTTGTCTTTAATAAAATTTGTTCCAATCTGATACCCAAATACAGCCATCTTAAAAATTGAATCACTACTTCTTCTAAATGGACAATCATATCAAAATTGGTTTTTCTCTGAAAGTTATTTTATGATTGGTACTGAGTGAAAATGGCACTGAGTGTGGCCATTATGGTTGCAATCTTGATAAATAAAAAAAATGTTTTTATTGTTATTCCTCCTAAAGGGAAAGACATATCAGCATAGAGTTTTCACCAAAAGAATAGTCATAATATCCAGTTCTTAATAAATATGGTGTTGATGTGACCTCAGATATGGTAGCCTCAATAAACATATCGAAAATCTTGTCTTTAATTCTCCAGAATTGATCATATCAACATAGGTTTTACACCAAGTCTTCTAACGGTGTCTTGTTTGCCCTAAATGAAAACGGTATTGACTTTACATCCATTATGTCTGAAATACTTATGCTGATAAATACTAGAGATAGTTTCAACTCTCAGCAACTGAAGAAAATAAATGGTCTAGTCTTGCCCTCCTGGAAATTTTTTCAGAGAATAAAGTTTGAATACTATCAACAGGGTTATAAAAAAAGTTTCCTCAGCACTTGTACCAGGAAAAAAGGAAGTGCAAGAGTTGCTCAACCTTGTATTCCTTATACCCTACACAAAACACTTCTCACTACATTGCATGTATTTTTACTGAGGAGTCACATGTACTTGATTCAAGCTTGATACAGAATGTGTCAAAGCCATGAAAATAGTACTACATGGCTTCTTAAGATACACATGCAATAAGAAACAAGGTTTGTAACAAGAGAAATTGCAGTTTCCCTTCTTTCATTGTGGTAATCACTTTTGCAATGAAACTTTCAGTGATCTAAATGTCAAAATTTTTCTTTTAAATGAGTTTTCACATATATTTAAATACAGAGATAGATATGGCCCAAAAGTAAGAGACATAATTTTGTAACATTTTATGATTTTCATCTGGACATTTATTGCCCCAAATCACCAGTATTTTCAAGACTGCTGCGTTATTCACACATTGATATTCCAAAGTAAAGACACCAGCATATATTTATATAAGTAATTACTTTTCACAAGACAAATGCCAGTAACTTACATTTGAAAGTAGAATTCCAATGGTCGCAATTTTCACCAGCTCATACTAAATGATGCATTTTGGTCAAACCTTCATTCTAGAGAAGTACATACAGATGCCATGAAAGGAAGACTGACCATTGGCCAAAAAGAATTGGAACATTTCTTGGTCATTACCCAACTAGATTTTTGATTTTGACCATTTGGTTCTTGTCTCAGTATTGTCTGCTTTAAAATAGATTGCAACAGTAGGCATTGCATGAAAGTGGTGGTAATTGCCTGCGACACTTAAAAATATTCATTTTGAATGTAAGTTGGTAACATTTTTCTTGTAAAAAGTATTTTCATGCTTATATAAATATTTGCTGATATCTTCTCTATGATATGACAATATATAACAAAACTTCTTGAAAATACTACCATATTGACTAGCAGCATTAATTGCCTGACCAAAAGAAAATCATACAAAGTTTGATTTTTCTTTGTCTCTTTACTTTACCTCTCAGAGGTCTCATTCATAAAGATGTGTGATACCACATTGAAAGGTAGTACATGTACTAATATTAGCACCTTAGTCCTACCACAACAAACCAAGTTGAGGCTACGACATTGTAGCTAATTGAAAGGCAGTCTTTCTTCATATCAAAATAGGACCTAATTACTGAAAAGTGTCACTGTAAATGCAAGTGTGAAGCTGCAACATTAAATGTTTTTGATGTTTTAGTATCAGTCTTATATCTTGTACCAGTACAAATAAAAATAAAGATGATTTCATTGCAACATGTTCTGTACTGACAACAAGGCAAACTAGGCATTTAATATTCATAATTGATGCACACCAACGGTTGAGTGATGTAGAACTTTTACATTTATTAAGAGTAAAAAATACAATCAGATTTATTTATAAGGTGCATGTCTGCTTCTACTTGACACAGAAGGGAGTACACAGTAAAGTTTTACTTGGTGCAGCAAATATTTACACTGTCGGGATGAGTGGTTTTTCTTAGCTCAGCTTTGAGGGACTCCCTTGTTTTATATATGCCAAAAGGTTCCACAATAATGCATTGTGAATAAAAGTGGCTTCACCTTAAAATTCTTTGAATTAATATGTCAGTGGTATTTTAGATGTCTGATAATTATTTATGTACTGAGTTGTTTGTCAGAGTTTTTACCTCAAATGTGAACATCACACCAATGCTCCTCATGTACATTATGCTAATCTGTTCCTCATGTACATTATGCTAATCTGCTCCTCATGTAATTTATGCTAATCTGCTCCTCTTGTACATTATGCTAATCTGTCTCTCCAAAAAAGCATGGATTTATATTACTCTCACCATTTCAAAGACATATTTCCAAATTGTAAATTAAAGTTGGTTCAAATGGAGGAAGGTATGGTTTGAAATTTGTTAGGTGTAATTGATATTTCTGAGCTAGATTGTTATTGTGCCAGGTAATCACCAAGTTTGAAAGTGGGGTATGATTCAGAATGGGTCACATCCTGATTATGAAGGTCATGCTTTCTTCACTTTTATTGCTTTGTGACATAGTTGTATCTTGTATCACAGTATAAAATGTATTTCATTATTATATCCCATTATTGCGCTGTTTTATATTATAACAGTATGCAAATAGTAATTTTATTCTGTCTAAATGAAGCAGATTTGTCTCTTTAGGGAGTGGACTTGGTGCCAACAGACATTGCTGCAGGCCTGATTTTAGTGTACAGGGAACAGGAGAGAAAGAACAATAGGTTGTCTATAGTCACAATAGATCATGATTCACCTCCAGCAAGGAGTCAGTCGTCTTACACATTCTCTCAGCCAACATTACAGTCATCAGCAGCAGCAGATATGGAGTGAGTGAAGAATGAATTTCTTTTATAATGCTATTAACATATAACTTTAGGGCATCCATAATGCCCCCTAGACCTGTTTACCCCTGCAGTTGTTTTGTTACTTTTATGTATTTCTGCCTCAAATTAAGCTCTACTCACTGCATTCCTCTCATTCCTCTGTTGATATGCTACTTCAGAGCTCCAACCATGTTGTTCTGTCGGGTCTGTAGAAATGTACTCGAAGAGAAGGAAAGCAGCTGGGAATGGAATTGTGAACATACAGAGAATAAATACAAACAGATCAATGTGATCCCCAAAATCTTAAGTACAACATTCAGGTCAGTGGTGAAAAGTGTACCACAAATACAACATTCAGGTCAGTGGTGAAAAGTGTACCACAAGTACAACATTCAGGTCAGTGGTGAAAAGTGTACCACAAGTACAACATTCAGGTCAGTGGTGACAAGTGTACCACAAGTACCACATTCAGGTTAATGGTGAAAAGTGTACCACAAGTACAACATTCAGATCAGTGGTGACAAAAGTACCACAAATATAACATTCAGGTCAATGATGTAAAGTACCACAAGTACCACATTCAGGTCAGTGATGACAAGTGTACCACAAGTACTACATTCAGGTCAGTGGTGAAAAGTGTACCACAAGTACAACATTCAGGTCAGTGGTGAAAAGTGTACCACAAATACAACATTCAGGTCAGTGGTGAAAAGTGTACTACAAGTAGAACATTCAGGTCAGTGGTGAAAAGTGTACCACAAGTACAACATTCAGGTCAGTGGTGACAAGTGTACCACAAGTACCACATTCAGGTCAATGGTGAAAAGTGTACCACAAGTACCACATTCAGGTCAGTGATGACAAGTGTACCACAAGTACAACATTCAGATCAATGGTGAAAAGTGTACCACAAGTACCACATTCAAGTCAGTGATGACAAGTGTACCACAAGTACCACATTCAGGTCAGTGGTGAAAAGTGTACCACAAGTACGACATTCAGGTCAGTGGTGAAAAGTGTACCACAAATACAACATTCAGGTCAGTGGTGAAAAGTGTACCACAAGTACAACATTCAGGTCAGTGGTGAAAAGTGTACCACAAGTACAACATTCAGGTCAGTGGTGAAAAGTGTACCACAAGTACAACATTCAGGTCAGTGGTGACAAGTGTACCACAAGTACCACATTCAGGTCAATGGTGAAAAGTGTACCACAAGTACCACATTCAGGTCAGTGATGACAAGTGTACCACATGTACAACATTCAGGTCAATGGTGAAAAGTGTACCACAAGTACCACATTCAGGTCAGTGGTGAAAAGTGTACCACAAATACCACATTCAGGTCAGTGATGACAAGTGTACCACAAATACCACATTCAGGTCAGTGGTGAAAAGTGTACCACAAGTACCACATTCAGGTCAGTGATGACAAGTGTACCACAAGTACCACATTCAGGTCAGTGGTGAAAAGTGTACCACAAGTACAACATTCAGGTCAGTGATGACAAGTGTACCACAAGTACAACATTCAGGTCAGTGGTGAAAAGTGTACCACAAGTACCACATTCAGGTCAATGGTGAAAAGTGTACCACAAGTACAACATTCAGGTCAGTGGTGAAAAGTGTACCACAAGTACAACATTCAGGTCAGTGGTGAAAAGTGTACCACAAGTACAACATTCAGGTCAGTGGTGAAAAGTGTACCACAAGTACAACATTCAGGTCAGTGGTGAAAAGTGTACCACAAGTACAACATTCAGGTCAGTGGTGACAAGTGTACCACAAGTACCACATTCAGGTCAATGGTGAAAAGTGTACCACAAGTACCACATTCAGGTCAGTGATGACAAGTGTACCACATGTACAACATTCAGGTCAATGGTGAAAAGTGTACAAGTACCACATTCAGGTCAGTGATGACAAGTGTACCACAAGTACCACATTCAGGTCAATGGTGAAAAGTGTACCACAAATACAACATTCAGGTCAGTGGTGAAAGTGTACCACAAGTAGAACATTCAGGTCAATGGTGAAAAGTGTACCACAAGTACAACATTCAGGTCAGTGGTGAAAAGTGTACCACAAATACCACATTCAGGTCAGTGATGACAAGTGTACCACAAGTACCACATTCAGGTCAGTGGTGAAAAGTGTACCACAAGTACCACATTCAGGTCAGTGGTGAAAAGTGTACCACAAATACAACATTCAGGTCAGTGATGACAAGTGTACCACAAGTACAACATTCAGGTCAGTGGTGACAAGTGTACCATAAGTTCCACAACATACACAAGAAACTATTTGTGAGAATTAACTTAAAAACAATTTCCTAAAAAAAATGGTAACAGCAAATACTTTTTCCACAGAAGAGGAGAAAAGTGATGGTAGTTTTAAGAAATATATTTTCTCTAATGCAACAGATCATCGTAAAATCATCAGTTTGTTAGTCAAACTCACTTAGTCCATGAATGCAGATCAGTTTTTTAACATTTGAATTTCTTGTTCATCATTGATGAAAATCAGATCAAACCATATTTATTAATTTTTGACAGAGAAAGACACCTATTGTACTTTTTGTATGATTATATGGACAGAAGTTTTGATATATACACTTGTTGCAACATTATGAAATGAATATATGAATATGATTGGCACATGAGATTAGATCTAAGACCAGTTGCTATTCTGAACTCCCAAGCAGAACAACTGCATTCTTCAGACAGAAGTCACATTACAGTTGTACAGATAGCTTGTCATCATCAACAGGTTCTTCTTTGGCCCTTGAGAGTTAAAAATCCCGACTAAATCCGATGAGTCAGTTGCCCATTGGGCTTGTTCCCCAGCACAATGTTACCTAATCTGCCTGAAAGTAATGTTCAGCCCACTGTGGAAATACAACATTTTCATTTTGAAAGTCTTGAGAGACATGGGCAAATTATTAATACTCATTTCCCTTTTGGAGCCCCAACTAATGAAAAAACATCTGCTTAATTCTATCAAAAGCTATAAACTTAATGTACAATGTGAAACATGTGACATGTAAATAGGGAACAACTATTTTTGTTCTCATTAATTGGTTATCTATAATTAGTGCTTTCTAGCATATCATCAGATCATGAATAACATGTTATTGCTCATGTTGACTTGATATTGCATGCATATATATATATATATATATATATATATATATATATATATATATATATATATATATATATATATATATATATATGTGCACACACACACTTATACATGTATATATATTGAGCAGTACCTATGTACCTATGCTCTTGTATGACAATTAAGCTAAGTGAGGTGAGGGGGATCACTAAATTATAAAAGCCCTGAATGCAATCTTTAGCCTGCTAAAGGAACTTAGATCATTACATTATATGTAAATCCATTTAGTTCAGAAAGTGGGTAGCCACTTAATCTATTGATGTTAAGTGTTTTCTGTAATTCTGACACTTCAACAGTACTATCACATTAACTAATTACAGGTCTTGAAGCTACTGTTTTTATTGCTTGTATAAGAAAATGACCCAATGCCTCTCTGACTTCACTTCTGCCGTTCAACTTTGATCAAGGATGGAGATTTTTGCAGTATTCGGAAAATGAAACTACTTCAAGACCACCATGTACTCATTTATATTTAATTTGCATTGTTTGTTTTTTTTAAAATATAAATTCATTATTGGCTATGAGTTATGTAAAATATTGTATTTGTTAGCTGACCTTGTCCAAAATCAAGTTCATTGTCTACTTGACCACAATCATTGATTGTTTTTAAAAATTCTGTTAATATACATAGCTAATATTTTCATTATGAGAGTAATTTTAATATTAGGATCATTCACAATAGAAGTTAATGTATTTATCTTGGTCTGAGTCTGGTACATTATGTGTACCATGATCTTTATTATAAATTAAGTAACAGAATTTTCTAGGAAAGAATTTTCTATTAAATAATGTTTGTTTTTTTTTGGAAAACACTGATTTTGACCAATGTCAAGTAGAGGGCTTTATAATCTTATTTGCTCAAAAAATTTATTCTTGTAGTAACATTTTAATGAGATATCAGTATTGTTCTGTTCATTATTTCATTCGGCAGGAATTCTATATTCAGATTATTCTTCTCTGGAATTACAAAGTGCTGTGTAATTCTTGGACAGAAACATTAACTTGGAATTATAGTAAATTCAAGCCAGGGCTTCTTGGATTATATTAATGTGATTCATTAAAAGACTGTTGGCAAATCATTACAATTTAAGCCATTGGTACATCAGTACATTAGATGGAGATCAACACCCTAATATTCAAAACTGTGTTCATTATGGCCTGTGTTAGAAACTCTAGGATTATTTGGGATTTAATTTGCAATATCCTAAGTTATTTATTTTCACTTTGTATTCTAGGGAACTAAATTATTTGTTGAATTTTACAAAACATGTTGGCTTTTGCTCTTTTTTATTACTTTGTTGAAGACCATAGATTTGTTGCAGAATCCCTATAATGTTGAAATAGACACTGCACATCAATCTGAAGGCAAGCAGAAGGCATGCAGTTAGAGATCACAACAGCCCTGTGGCCACAAAACTCTTGAAGTATGGAAAATCCACTCATTTTCAGGACATACACATTATTCATATGGAGTCTTATGAATAAGTTCAATGAAAGCAATATGCACAAAAATAATGAGAACTTATTATAAAATGTTGGTTATTCTACCCCAAAAAATCATGAAGGATAACTATTTGAATTGCCATTAAAACAAATTATCTCCTTACCCTCCCTCTGCAAAAAATCTATTTCTGACTTTGGGTCTGATATTATTTATTTTTAGCAAGGGACTGTTGTCTGTCTGAAAATTTGATTTGTCATCTTAATGACTTCATGTCATTGATATCCATGTTGTTATCTGCGATATTTAACAAATATTTGCACATAGTAGTCTTTCATGTAGAGGGTTTTATTGTTTCTTTCAGAATTTCCAGTTCATATTCAGCAAATGGATTGGTTATTAGCCCAGGTCCCAGCCTACTGGGTGGTCAGACACAGACGGACATACCGAAACCATGGATGACAATCAGAAACATGACTCACTACATGAAGTATGCAATGGCAAGCTATGGCTGGCCTTTGTACATCTTCTCTCACCTGGCAACAGGGGCATGTCACCTGTGGTCACAGTGCAGGTATGTGCATCTCGTGTATCTTGCATGCATCTCCCTATGATGTATTCATAGCAGTAAAATACCTGGCTTGTTTTGACACCTGTACATGCAAACCATGTCATTTGTAGTTATTCTAGTAGCATGTTTTATCCATATGGACTCATAAAAACATTGTCAAGAACTGTATTTATATTTTTTTAATGTTACAAGTATATCTCCTTGTATAAAATGATCTTTATGTGCTTACTGTGAAAATGTTAAACAGGTCATCAGCGGAATGTCCAATTTCATGAATAATTCAAATTCAGTCCTGTTCTGGTATCCATTCACATTTTGATCTTCGTCATTGTCTGTATAAAATTGTTGTTGTTGTTGTTGTTGTTGTTGGGCTTAACGCCATTTTTCAGCACACGATAGGCTATTCATAACGGCCAGTAATAATGGTGGAGGAAGAAACCGGGAAATCACCGGAAAGAACCACTGACCCATGAGAAGCTACTGGCAAGCTTTCTCACATATCTACATTCGCCGAATCCTAGACTCGAACCCACGCAGACAGAGGTGAGATGGCAGTGATCCGTAACGGACAGCGCTTTAGACCACTCGGCCACTTGGGGCCCCTTGTATAAAATTGTATAATATAATCACTGAGTATCTGCATGTGTTTTCCCTTCATGTTGTAGAGAGCATAGACCCAATTTGGATTGTCACTTAGAGTGAGAGTTGATCAATACTTCCCCTGGATGCATTATCTTAAACTTAAGGCAGTGTATCTCACTTAAATGGTTGTTTTTTAATGTTTGATAATTATTTGAATGAAATGGGAAATGTTCCAATTTTTTCATTATGTTGTATATTCATGTGTAATTTCATCATGTCATAGTGAATTGGAAATGAAATCCATTAATTTTCTGATGTACAGTATAATCAAACTTAAAACATCATAAAATAATTCCTTTTAATGGCTTTGCCCTTTGTAAGTATTTTGCAATTAAAAGCTGCTAGAGTTTAATGTATTGCAGCAGCTATTAAACTTAAGTGTACACATTGGATAAATCCCAGAAAAAAACACATGAAAGCAGCATTCTGTGAGGGAAATAAATCTGCTAATATCACCCTACTGTCCATCCATGTCTTGTTTATATAGATGATACAATCCAGAAAAAGGAAATATTTTTAGGCACAAAACAATGTTAAGTGATTTGGTTCCAGACATTGACTTATATGTGGGATCAAATAAAATTGATTTATTTGTCATTAAAAAGTTCAAAGATTCTCATTGAAAAACCAATAAAAACAATTTATCCACATGCTATTGCCTTTTTTCAGCCGCTCTTGCTTACTCCAAAGGTGCTTTGGTTCCCCCAACCAGAGCACCAACACTCAGTCATGTCTTGGCTCTTGCTGGGAGTGTATAAATTTATGCAGAAGTCAAGGCAGGACAGTGCTCAACACTGAGAAAGAGTTTCATGAGCTTTGCTTGTCTCTGGAGTGAGTCAGTCTATGAGTAGTTTTTTTTTCTCTTGGATTTTGGCTTTGGCTTTTTTCTATCCTGGTGTATAGCAAACTCAAGACATTTGCAGCCAGAGATACAGAATAAGGGTGTATATGAATATGGCTATTGCCCAATGTTTGAGTTTTGAAAAACCAATAATAAATTACTTGTATATACCAAAAATTATCTTATACCAAAACAGGCATCTAAATGGAAATTCTGGGATTTAAAATTAGTTTACTTGAAACGTTTAAGAATTTTATGTAATAAAACTAACTGAATATTATGTGTGCAAGGTGTATATACCGATGTTCCACACTGGCTTCATATGTCTTGGTTGAAGCATTTTCATGCAGTCTTTGTTTCTCTTATACTTTATAAGGTTTGTCATATTAACACAATTGTTTTGCACAAGGTATACTTGACTAATGTAAGTCAAATTATAAGTCTTAGTTTTTTATTTTATGAAATGATTGGTGATTTTACATTCAAATAACTCATGAGTTGTTTGTCATTCATGTTTGAAAATTGGCATGCATGACCAATGACCCATTTGTTGTGTTAGACTGGTACCCCCATTGTAATGTCAAGAGGTCTTTCCCAAAACCTTTCCAGGAACTTAACCCCTGATTTATTACACAGAAACTATTGAGACTATCATCCTCAAAGTATGTCCATATTTAATGTATTGTTTAGTATTTTTTTAAGAGTGCAAAAAATAATATGTAAAAAAAAATATTATTTTGGAGTACTTCAGACCTAAACAAGATTTGTGTGACACATGATGCATGGCAGCCTAACAGCACTGATATTGCTTTGTCTTATGTTGTTTTCAACCTAATTCTTTTTTTTCTTAAATTCTCAAATACATCATAAATTAATGTGTGCATGTGTGAGAGGAAGGCAGTAACAGGTAAATATGTAAAATTATATTTATGCAGAGTATTTTTTTTTAAGAAATATTTGTTGTTGTGTGCCAATTTAAAACGATGATCCAGGTCAAATCAGCACGCAATGTTACTTGAAATTTTAGATATTTATTTCAGTTAATGTGTTTATACGTGTTGACGTAGTTAGACAGTGATTATAATCTTTATGGTTCAGTTACCTGACAGTTGTGTTATTCCTTATGTAAACACTACAAGGTCACTATTATATTCCATTGAAAGTTGAAACCAGAATTAAAAAAAGTTTCTTGTTGAAATTAGGAGATCCATTGTCACTGGGCCACATGGCTGTGCAGACATATTACACATGCTAATTAAATATGTTTGACTTTTAGATAGGTCTTTTCCAGTGAATACTGGATTGAAGACCAGATTCAAATCTTCAAATCAAATCTGTGAGGCTATATATAGAAAAATGAGGCTACTCATGGAGTATTGAAAATGTGTCCAACAAGCCAATTGGTTCAATTAAACATTTGCACTAAGTTAACAGATAATTTGGGTTGGTTTTTTTCGTTGAGGAAGCAGTTATTTATGTTTTTCATATGTGATTATACCAGACATAATCATTACACAATACACTGGTCATTTTGTGTATCTAAATGATACAACAATAGTTTTCTGAAGCCATTTGAATGTTAACTATACTTCTTAATGCAAATAAAAAGCATAAAAATATGTAGTGATCCTTCTGCATGATTATAAGTGATGATTTTCTTAATCTTATGTTTCATATTTGATGCATTAGTTAAAAACTTACCTGAAGTTACCTAAATTGTATTTTTTTATATTTTTTAATCTGTTTGAGTGAGAACCTGTCTTCAATTTTAATATTAAAAAAATGAAGAAAAAAATAATAAAATACAAATAATAAAGTAAAAAAACCAAATATTTTAATCTTGTAGTCTTTGTTGTAAAACTACAAGGGCAATGTTTTCTATCAATTTGGCAGATGTAAATCTTGACAATAGAACATTTTATGTACAAAAAATAAAAGGATTTGACAAAAAAATCCTAAAGATTTGTGTATGAAAAATGATACATTTAATAAATTATTTTTATAGCTTGATGGTGTACAAATTTTTTTTAAAGATTATGAAAAAAAACATGAAATTTGGTACATATACATACATGGAAAGAAAAGAAAAATATGTGTCCAAGTCTACCCTCAGAGACTTAGCCCCTGGCTCATAATTAGGAAACTGTTTAGGTCCCCATCATATAATGATGGACATGAAAAGTTAAATGCACATTTCCCCAACCCTCCACAACAAGCCAGTACAATTGCAGCAGAGGATTACAAACACAGAATTTTTCTTTTTAGTTATTTTGGTCGAATACCAGAAGTGGTTATATAATCAACCATGACCTGTGATCTGTCTGTCCATTGTCTATCCATTCATTGACTGCTAGGATCTGTTTGTAATTGTTACTTCAAAAAGAAACTTAAGTAGTTTTATTCTTTCATACTGAGCTCTGATTGGTTCTGAATAAAAATATGCCATTCAGAATTTTTTTTAATGCTATTTCTTGTGAGCAGATGGTCATATTGACACATTTTGTTCACTAACAGTCATCTTATGAGATCTAGGGGAGGTAATAACTGTTTGGATGTGGATGCTGGAGTGTTGTAGTAACCTTTGTCCCAACCAGGTTCGCTACTATTGTAAATCATTAGAGGGAATAATAAGGGTTGATTCAGTCATTCAACTGATCACTTTGTTATGTCAGTGTTAGGTTTATATATCCCTTTGTCACCAGTGCCGCTTTTATAGCTACATGTGAGGTAATATGACTAGTGTTGTCATGACTTACAGTTGTAGCATCCTGGCTTTTAATTAACCATTGTCTTCTAGCGGGGTTTTCGGATACATAAAGAAATATGATTTAAAGGGTATAAATAAAGAAATGACTAGAAAACTCTTGAATTTTTATTTTGATTTACAGAAACTTAGTTCTATAAAGATAATGTCTGTAATGCCAAACATAACACTGCAATGCTGTTGTGAGTGTTAGATGAAATCAACCTTCTTTTCTTTTGACGATTTTTCAGCAGTCACTGTAAGATAGTCGGATACCAAAATGTGTGATCTTGACATGGTGTGCTAAAGATTGGAAATGTTCAAATTTGACATCACAATACACACATTGGTAATTCATTTGACTGTGTAGTGGTTGCATAGCAGAGCAATTACATCATAATTTGTGATGCATGATATAAGTGCATGACCACTGTATTAGGATTATGTATGTTCACTATACAGTAAAATCATAAATTACACCTACATGTTGTTATATCCCAAATTTGTGTATCCTGCTCATAATAATCCTTCCTGAGTTACGTAATCACCTAGTTAAGTAATCACTGAGTTAAGTAATCACTGAGTTAAGTAATCACCGATTTTATTTTGCTCATGCTTTTGAAAATATATCTGGATTACCCAGTTGACCAATTTATTCAGGTAAAAATACATTTTACTTGTGTAAAAAAAAAACTATGGAATAGGAAATTAGAAGAAGCCATTTATTGTTATTCTTTGTGACCCATGAACCAAAACTTAACCTGTCTCACAAAAAGGGATGCAACTCCTATCTCTTCTCAAAGAGAAACTTTTTCATTATGAGATAGCTTTAATTCACAGGCAAATTAGTGAAGTTATTGAACTGTATCTGTCACATTGGTGACCTTCATTTTTGCTGTGATAACACAACTACATTTTGCACCTTCTAGCAAACAAATTGCTTCAACTCTTTACCATGATGATAAAAGCTACCTGAGTTTTGAATTTTATATATTGACACCTTTCAATTTCACTATCAACTGAACTGGAAGTACAGTGAGTTCAAGCAAGTGTTACAAATATGTAATTAAATTACTTGTGTGTTAGTTTAAAAGTTTCTATTTTATTTTTATTTCATTACATGTTATTGTAAATTCACTGGATTTGACATTTTTTTTTAGAAAATTCAGTTCAGTTTGAGTAAATAATTACTATTGCTTCATTGTATTTTTAGCTGGCCTAGTTCCTGACTTCGGTTCAGAATTGGTAAACATGGTGAAAATCATTGGTCATAATCAAGGTCATTCTTGGGTTGCATCAGCTCTGTTGTTGTTGTTGTTGTTGTTGTTGGGCTTAATGCTATTTTTCAGCACATGATAGGCTATTCATGGTGGCCAGTATTAATGGTGGAGGAAGAAAATGGGAAGTCACCAGAAAGAACCACCGACCCACGAGAAGCTACTGGCAAGCTTTCTCACATATCCACATTCGACCAGGCAGAGGTGAGATGGCAGTGATCTGTAACGGACAGCGCTTTAGACCACTTGGCCACTCGGGCCCCTCAGCTCTGTTGTAATAACCTTTTTTAATTTTTTTAATTATTGAATCATATAGTAAGGTTAGTTCAGTAGAATTAAATATATACATGGCATGTGTCAGTTGGCCTATGATCTTAACTGTGCCATTAAAAGTAAGTGACCCAGTGACAGTATCTAAAATTGTACTTAAAACTAGCATTTTTAGTGTTTTCAATCAGTTGTAAATTGATACCTCTGGAGCTCAAACATATTTTGAGTTGTGACAGTTGAGTTAAAATTGTTTAAAATTATTTTTCCTGGAAATATAAGTGCTCTTCATCAAAATTATTGGGTAAAAACCTTTATTGGAAATTATTCGGAATTCTAAAGCCGGAATATTATTCTTGATTCATAAGATTCAACAAGGAGCTATTGATACATCACAGAACAGGATATAGAAGACGTCATCACCTTCCATCTTTTAACTTCATTGGGATTTGAACTTTGATTTAATTAGATCTTTTGAATTATAGGACTTTTACTTGTAAATTCTAGGAATAATTCTTTTATTATATTCACAAACCGTAACTCTTTTTTCCTATTCTTAATTTTTTTTATATGGACATTAATTATTTTGTTAAATTTTAAAAAGCTTTTTGGCTTAAATCTTTTCTTTGTTACTTTGTACAAGCCTAGACATGTAACACAAGATGAGAAATCCTTGCATGTTGATTAACATGATATTTATGTATGTAAACAATGCCTTCCTTATTAAGCAAAAGACTGAGTAGTCACTATAGAGTATGGTCCTAAATCATTGTCCCTAGACTTGAAGATCAACAAGAGCCAATCATTTAAACTTCCATTACCCAATACTTAACCATTTGAGTGTAGTTTGAAATATTCAATGGCAAGGAGATGGAACTTTATGCAAGTACTTGTTAAAGCGGAAAATCTGTTGACAATTTTAAATAAAAATGTTTGAACCATGGTTTGGGAATGATTTGTTAATTATCACCTTATTTCATTTGTTTCACTTTTATGCATGTAAAGTGTATATCATTGTCTTTGATTTTTTTTATCTATTTAACACTGGCTTTGGTTTTTGTGTTTTTTAATAAAGAAGACCCAATTTTAAGATTGCTCATTTTTATACTGCTTTATACAGGAGACCTGATTGTAACAATTTTCTCATTACAGGACTCTTTTTATTTTCTTAGACAAAAACATTCTGATACAAGGACACGGGGGGGGGTAAAGAAATTTGCACTTTAATTGGACTACCGTCATTAAAGAAAGATTTATTATTATTATTATTATTATTATTATTATTATTATTATTATTATTATTATTATTATTATTATTATATAGCCTATATCTGGTATTCATTTGGTTAATCCAGTCATTTTCCCACTTATTAGACCTGTCAAGTTCATATTGGGTACTGCTAAGCATATGAAGTACTCAAATAGTTTGATGCTGTGTAACATGACATCATGGCAGGTCTATCACAGTACAACAGTTTGTAAAATTGTGTCAAGTCATGCTGTGTATTTATGTGCAAATTAGTAAGAAAACTAATGTAAGATTTGTGTTCAACATTACAATATTTGTGTGAATTTTAATTTTTTCAGAAACATATTGTTCTAATATTTAAATTATTTTTTAACAAATAGGGGTATATAACAAACAAGCAGAGTGTTCATACTGTTGGATATTGTTGTCTTACATATGAGGCCCTGGCTTATTCAGTTGTACTTCTGTCTCATCCACAATATTCATTAGTACAAACACTATTATCAACATTATCTATGTCATCATACACAATATCCATCAGTACAAATACTATCATCAGCATTATCTATGTCATCATACACAATATCCATCAGTACAAATACTATCATCAGCATTATCTATGTCATCATACACAATATCCATTAGTACAGACACTATAATCAACATTATCTATGTCATCATACACAATATCCATCAGTAGAAATACTATCATCAGCATTATCTATGTCATCATACACAATATCCATTAGTACAAACACTATAATCAACATTATCTATGTCATCATACACAATATCCATCAGTAGAAATACTATCATCAGCATTATCTATGTCATCATACACAATATCCATTAGTACAAACACTATTATCAGCATTATCTATGTCATCATACACAATATCCATTAGTACAAATACTATCAACATTATCTATGTCATCATACAAAATATCCATTAGTACAAACACTATAATCAACATTATCTATGTCATCATACACAATATCCATTAGTACAAACACCTTAATCAAAATTATCTATATCATCATACACAATATCCATTTGTACAAATACTATCAACATTATCTATGCCATCATACACAATATCCATTAGTACAAACACTATCATCAGCATTATCTATATCATCATACACAATATCCATTAGTACAAACACCTTAATCAACATTATCTATGCCATCATACACAATATCCATTAGTACAAACACTGTAATCAACATTATCTATGTCATCATACACAATATCCATTAGTACAAACACTGTAATCAACATTATCTATGTCATCATACACAATATCCATTAGTACAAACACTATTATCAACATTATCTATCTATATGTCATCATACACAATATCCATCAGTACAAACACTTTAATCATTATCTATGTCATCATATACAATATCCATTAGTACAAACACTTTAATAAACATTATCTATGTCATCATACACAATATCCATTAGTACAAACACTATTATCAACATTATCTATGTCATCATACACAATATCCATTAGTACAAACACTGTAATCAACATTATCTATGTCATCATACACAATATCCATTAGTACAAACACTGTAATCAACATTATCTGTCATCATACACAATATCCATTAGAACAAACACTATTATCAACATTATCTATGTCATCATACACAATATCCATTAGTACAAATACTATCAACATTATCTATGTCATCATATACAATATCCATTAGTACAAACACTATTATCAACATTATCTATGTCATCATACACAATATCCATTAGTACAAATACTATAATCAACATTATCTATGCCATCATATACAATATCCATTAGTACAAACACTATAATCAACATTATCTATGTCATCATATACAATATCTATTAGTACAGACACTATAATCAACATTATCTATGTCATCATACACAATATCCATCAGTAGAAATAGTATCATCAGCATTATCTATGTCATCATACACAATATCCATTAGTACAAATACTATCAACATTATCTATGTCATCATACACAATATCCATCAGTAGAAATACTATCATCAGCATTATCTATGTCATCATACACAATATCCATTAGTACAAATACTATCAACATTATCTATGTCATCATATACAATATCCATTAGTACAAACACTATTATCAACATTATCTATGTCATCATACACAATATCCATTAGTACAAATACTATAATCAACATTATCTATGCCATCATATACAATATCCATTAGTACAAATACTATCAACATTATCTATGTCATCATATACAATATCCATTAGTACAAACACTATTATCAACATTATCTATGTCATCATACACAATATCCATTAGTACAAATACTATAATCAACATTATCTATGCCATCATATACAATATCCATTAGTACAAACACTATAATCAACATTATCTATGTCATCATATACAATATCCATTAGTACAGACACTATAATCAACATTATCTATGTCATCATACACAATATCTATCAGTAGAAATAGTATCATCAGCATTATCTATGTCATCATACACAATATCCATTAGTACAAATACTATCAACATTATCTATGCCATCATATACAATATACATTAGTACAAACACTATAATCAACATTATCTATGTCATCATATACAATATCTATTAGTACAGACACTATAAGCAACATTATCTATGTCATCATACACAATATCCATCAGTAGAAATAGTATCATCAGCATTATCTATGTCATCATACACAATATCCATTAGTACAAATACTATCAACATTATCTATGTCATCATACACAATATCCATCAGTAGAAATACTATCATCAGCATTATCTATGTCATCATACACAATATCCATTAGTACAAATACTATCAACATTATCTATGTCATCATATACAATATCCATTAGTACAAACACTATTATTAACATTATCTATGTCATCATACACAATATCCATTAGTACAAATACTATCAACATTATCTATGTCATCATATACAATATCCATTAGTACAAACACTATTATCAACATTATCTATGTCATCATACACAATATCCATTAGTACAAATAGTATAATCAACATTATCTATGCCATCATATACAATATCCATTAGTACAAATACTATCAACATTATCTATGTCATCATATACAATATCCATTAGTACAAACACTATTATCAACATTATCTATGTCATCATACACAATATCCATTAGTACAAATACTATAATCAACATTATCTATGCCATCATATACAATATCCATTAGTACAAACACTATAATCAACATTATCTATGTCATCATATACAATATCCATTAGTACAGACACTATAATCAACATTATCTATGTCATCATACACAATATTCATCAGTAGAAATACTATCATCAGCATTATCTATGTCATCATACACAATATCCATTAGTACAAATACTATCAACATTATCTATGTCATCATATACAATATCCATTAGTACAAACACTATTATCAACATTATCTATGTCATCATACACAATATCCATTAGTACAAATACTATAATCAACATTATCTATGCCATCATATACAATATCCATTAGTACAAACACTATAATCAGCATTATCTATGTCATCATACACAATATCCATTAGTACAGACACTATAATCAACATTATCTATGTCATCATACACAATATCCATCAGTACAAATACTATCATCAACATTATCTATGTCATCATACACAATATCCATTAGTACAAACACTATAATCAACATTATCTATGTCATCATACACAATATCCATTAGTACAAATACTATCATCAGCATTATCTATGTCATCATATTCAATATCCATTAGTACAAACACTATTATCAACATTATCTATATCATCATATACAATATCCATTAGTACAAATACTATCATCAGCATTATCTATGTCATCATACACAATATCCATTAGTACAAACACTATTATCAACATTATCTATATCATCATATACAATATCCATTAGTACAAATACTATAATCAACATTATCTATGCCATCATATACAATATCCATTAGTACAAACACTATAATCAGCATTATCTATGTCATCATACACAATATCCATTAGTACAGACACTATAATCAACATTATCTATGTCATCATACACAATATCCATTAGTACAAATACTATCATCAGCATTATCTATGTCATCATATACAATATCCATTAGTACAAACACTATTATCAAAATTATCTATATCATCATACACAATATCCATTAGTACAAATACTATCAACATTATCTATGCCATCATAAACAATATCCATTAGTACAAACACTATCATCAGCATTATCTATGTCATCATACACAATATCCATTAGTACAAACACCTTAATCAACATTATCTATGCCATCATACACAATATCCATTAGTACAAACACTGTAATCAACATTATCTATGTCATCATATACAATATCCATTAGTACAAACACTGTAATCAACATTATCTATGTCATCATATACAATATCCATTAGTACAAACACTATTATCAACATTATCTATCTATATGTCATCATACACAATATCCATCAGTACAAACACTTTAATCAACATTATCTATGTCATCATATACAATATCCATTAGTACAAACACTTTAATAAACATTATCTATGGCATCATACACAATATCCATTAGTACAAACACTATTATCAACATTATCTATGTCATCATACACAATATCCATTAGTACAAACACTGTAATCAACATTATCTATGCCATCATATACAATATCCATTAGTACAAACACTATAATCAACATTATCTATGTCATCATATACAATATCCATTAGTACAAACACTATTATCAACATTATCTATGTCATCATACACAATATCCATCAGTACAAACACTATAATCAACATTATCTATGTCATCATGCACATTATCCATTAGTACAAACACTATTATCTGCATTATCTATGTCATCATATACAATATCCATTAGTACAAACTATAATCAACATTATCTATGTCATCATACAAAATATCCATTAGTACAAACACTTTAATCAACATTATCTATGTCATCATACACAATATCCATTAGTACAAAAACTATCATCAACATTATCTATGTCATCAAAGACATTATCCATTAGTACAAACACTATTATCAGCATTATCTATGTCATCATATACAATATCCATTAGTACAAATACTATAATCAACATTATCTATGTCATCATACACAATATCCATTAGTACAAACACTATAATCAACATTATCTATGCCATCATACACAATATCCATTAGTACAAACACTATTATCAGCATTATCTATGTCATCATATACAATATCCATTAGAACAAACACTATAATCAACATTATCTATGTCATCATATACAATATCCATTAGTACAAACACTATTATCAGCATTATCTGTCATAATACACAATATCCATTAGTACAAACACTATCATCAGCATTATTTATGTCATCAAATACAATATCCAGTACAAATACTATCATCAGCATTATCTATGTCATCATATACAATATCCAGTACAAATACTATAATCAACATTATCGATGTCATCGTACACAATATCCATCAGTACAAACACTATCATCAGCATTATCTATGTCATCATATACAATATCCAAAAGTGCAAACACTATATCAACATTATCTATGTCATCATATGCAATATCCATCAGTACAAACACTATAAATCATTATTTATGTCATCATACACAATATCCATTAGTACAAACACTATAATCAACATTATCTATGTCATCATATACAACATTATCTATGTCATCATACACAATATTATCTATGTCATCATACACAATATTATCTATGTCATCATACACAATATCCATTAGTACAAATACTATCAACATTATCTATGTCATCATATACAATATCCAGTACAAATATTATAATCAACATTATCTATGTCATCATATACAATATCCATCAGTACAAATACTATCATCAACATTATGTCATCATACACAATATCCATCATTACAAACACTATCATCAGCATTATCTATGTCATCATACACAATATCCATCAGTACAAACATTATGATCAACTTTATCTATGTCATCATATACAATATCCATTAGTACAAACACTATCATCAGCATTATCTATGTCATCATATTCAATATCCGTCAGTACAAACACTATCATCAGCATTATCTATGTCATCATATTCAATATCCAGTACAAATACTATAATCAGCATTATCTATATCATCATACACAATATCCATCAGTACAAACACTATTATCAACATTATCTATGTCATTAAACATAATATCTAGTAAAACAAAAGCTATAATCAGTATTTTCTATGTTATCAAACACAATATCCATCAGTACAAACACTATCATCAGCATTATCTATGTCATCATATTCAATATCCGTTAGTACAAACACTATCATCAGCATTATCTATGTCATCATATTCAATATCCAGTACAAATACTATCATCAACATTATCTATGTCATCATATACAATATCCATCAGTACAAAGACTATTATCAACATTATCTATGTCATCATACACAATATCCATCAGTACAAACACTATCATCAGCATTATCTATATCATCATACACAATATCCATTAGTACAAGCACTGTTATCAGCATTATCTATGTCATCATATACAATATCCATCAGTACAAATACTATCATCAGCATTATCTATGTCATCATACACAATATCCATTAGTACAAACACTATTATCAACATTATCTGTCATCATACACAATATCCATCAGTAAAAACAGTATTATCAGCATTATCTATGTCATCATACACAATATCCATCAGTACAAACACTATTATCAACATTATCTATGTCATCATACACAATATCCATCAGTAAAAACAGTATTATCAGCATGATCTATGTCATCATACACAATATCCATCAGTACAAACACTATAATTAACATTATCTATGTCATCATACACAACATTATCTATGTCATCTTATACAATATCCATCAGTACAAACACTATAATCAACATTATCTATGTCATCATACACAACATTATCTATGTCATCATACACAATATCCATCAGTACAAATACTATAATCAACATTATCTATGTCATCATACACAACATTATCTATGTCATCATACACAATATCCATCAGTACAAACACTTTTATCAGCATAATCCATGTCATCATACATTGAAACTCAACACAAAATTTTTAACAAGAATCTTTATAAAGGAGATTCAGCTGTACACCAATAGAATACTGAAATTATGGATCAGTTGGAATGACATGCTACAAAATGTCTCATTGTAATCTTATTTGGAATGGCTTGTCACAGAAGGTGTCAGTTTTGGAAGTCTTATTTCTTTGACGTGCCAGATATGTAAATTCTTAATTTTCCTTTATTTATGAGTAGGTATTAGAATCTATAATAATTATTGAAGTCATGTATGTTGTATTCAAAAAGACAAAATAAAATTTGAGTTATCAGATATAAAAAAATCTTTGTATATATGACTGACTTTTATATTGACTGCCGAATCATAGTAATCTATTTATAACTTAACATTTATACTCACTTATAAGGAAAGTCCATCTGCAAAGACCATGGACCTGGATCTGCCATCACATAATGTACTGGCTAATGAGGGTTTGTGTTTTGATACTAATTGCTTCTAACAAAATGCATTAATCCAGATCTTTCAGCACATGCTGCATTGGCAGGTCTGGGTCTGACCAATTTCCAGTTGGACTAGAGATATAAGTCAGTATATATGGTAACTGTACAGTCCTTTTAATATAAATGGCTTTATAAAATATAAAGATGTTCATGGGTCATGCTGCATAACATGACAACTGTCAGTAAGTTATCACATACATGTATGCACATGAGACACTATACATATTTTAGGTCACACACACACACACACACACACACACACACACACACATATATATATATATATATAAATATATATATATATATATATATATATATATATATATATATATATATATATATATATATATATATATATATATATATTTCCATGACACCATTCATAGTTCTTTTCATTGTTGTTTTTTTTCTCAAGAACTACAATACTTTACTAAATCGGTCCACTTTTTGAAAAAAAATGACATTTGTAATTAACATTATTTTCTAATTAAAATTTGTACATATTTCTTCATATTATTTTTATTGAAAAGTATTTTTTTTTCAAAATAAATTAATGTTTCTTTAACATGATTTGATTTATTTTAAAAAGGCACTTGTCAGTGAAAATTTGAATCATTAAATTCTGAGCAGTCTGATCCCTCATAACCTTCACACTAACCAACATGTTTGAATTTTTTTGCAGTAATGTTATTGCTCTAGGGTCTTAAACTTTGTACAAGAAAAAGCAAAACCAACAAGTTTCTTTTTCATAATTTAAAATATTTATTTCCCAAAAATGCAAGGTGAAATAATTAAAAATATCTTACAGTATGGTAAATGAATTCCCATAAATCCTAAATGTTCTATGAATTCCATTCCAGATGTATTCACTACTGTACTGATGTGTCAACAGTACACAAGAAATCACTGATAATAATCCAAAATCATCATGATATGAATTTACAGTAATTCCAATACAGCTGTTAATCCAGTTGTCTTTGAATGTTTTACAGTCATTTCAAGCAGCTATTATATAGACTCTGAATGAATGTTGGAGCACTGCAATTCCAATGAATGATTATATTAAATATATGAATCAATCCTCTTATACAACTTTTCCAAGTTGAATACTACAATTCTGAATAATAATTCTATATTATTCAAAACTGACATGCAATAGTGAGAATCCAATATAGGCTTAGAATGAATAATTCTTTGTGTTTTGAAATACTCAACCACCAAAGAAATCAGCTTATCAGGAAATGGGTTAGGAGCCTGTTTAGAAATCCCATGACCACCATTCACAAGAAATTATGTCCTTTTTGAATCACATGGGGTTTTTCTGAGCAACTGTAAATTTCAACCTTGAAACTTATGAATGAAACAATTTACACACTGTACATGACTCATCTTTAAAGTGTATGCTACTTATAGGATGTTAGCATTAAAAATGTGTTTAACTAAATGAGCCATACAAAACTATTATTATGAAAATAATATACATAATATGGATATACATAACGGTAGTCAAAGTCTTGTGGCTGGCCATGACATTTCTGTATGGAATTTGCTCCAAAATTTGCTATTGGCATGGTAATTATAAATGAAATCTATGGCATTGCTTAAATTCGGTGTCATTTTGTGATTTGTTTTGGTAGATTAATTGAATCATTTTAGGTACCTTGCAGTACATACAAAGCCAACTGTTTTTTTAGTACACAGCTGTCATACAACCAGTCACTTCCCTGGCAACAGTTCTCATATTACCTCTGGAAATAATCAAATCAGAAAGAAACATGATATGTGGTACAATGATAATTTATCATTGCTTGACTGGTCTATTTTATATGGATTTTTAACCATATTTTCAGGTGCTGCTCATGTATTGACTCTAGAAGTGATGTCCTTCATGACAACTGCTGTCAGTGTCATACAGCTGCCATCAAAAAGTTCACCAATATACATGCAGATGATCTAGTCTATGTCAGCTTTCATAATCAGGTAAGACAACCAACCCATTCAATCTATTGTTTAGTGTTATGCACCAAGCTTGCTGTATCTGTAGAAGTGTTGGTTTAAACTTTCCAGTCTTTAAAGAGTAGATGCTCCTTTTTATATCTTTTTGTATATTCTTACATCAAAGGGTGGTTGAAGGTTTCATTACTAGCTGTTTAAAAGTGACAAAAATATTTTCTTTAGAAATTGCTATATGTTTTTTACAGCATAGTTTTGGCTTCTGATTCAACTCAAGTTATAGGAGATTATGGTAAATGATGACATTACAATAAATATTAGAACATGATACCCCATGTCATTTCAATCATATGATTTGAAAATAAAAGGTTAGCGCCTTGAAAAAAAACTGATTCATCAAATTTGAAAAATAACTGTAAACTTTTAAAGTCAATGTGTACATTAGGCAATATTAGTAAGGGTTATGTACCTGCTTGTGTAACAAAAGAATGAGAGTAAAATGTAGAAACTTTTGTTTTGCCAAACATAAGTACCTGTTATCAGTCCCTACAAAATAAGCAGCTGCAGATGATTTTTCAAGATATACAAATTAAGTTATGATTTTTTTTATTAATTAACATCAATATCTCCAAATAATGCTGCAGCTGATGTAAAAATATTTTTTACAGGGAAATAAATATGGAATGCAGAATGAACACAAATGGAATGCAAACAAAATGCAGAGTGAAAGCAAATGCAATTTAGAATGAATTGAAATTAAAAGTAGAATTAATACAAACAAAATTCTGAATGAAAGTAAACAAAATATAGAATGAATGCTAGCTGGTGTCCATCTTTAAAATATTTTTATTGCTACTTCTCCTGAATGGATGGGTTTTTACTGAAAATAATTCATATGCTATCTAGCTGGTCCTAAAGGATAATTGTGCCAATTTGACATACAACATGACCTCCATACCAGCCATCTTGAAAAATATTGTTCTTGATATTCCTCCTGAATTGATGGTCATATTTACATGGAATTTTCTCTCTCCACTAGATGTCTTTTAATGTCTAATTGGTCCTGATTGAAAATGGTGCACATTTTGATACAAAATGAAAATGCTGTCATCACACCAACAACATAGACACCACATATTTCTTACTACTATATGTATGGATAGCCATAGATGCATGGGGTTTTTCATCAAAAGATCTCTATCATGGCTGGTTAGTTCTAAATGAATTTATATTCATCTTGTTATCAAAACTAGTTTGTCCTAAATAAAAATGGTGCTGATCAGATCTCCAACATTTTGGCCATCATGTCCATTTTGAAAATCATGTTGTCATTAGTCCTCTTTAGGAGATTGTTATATTGACATTTTTCACAAAAATATTTCTCTCTTTACAGATGGTCCAAAATGAAAATAATGCAATGTAACCTTACAAAATTTGACAAATCTTGTCAAATCTACCACTCTACTACTCTAGAATAGATAAACTTGTCAACATTCTAAATAATTTTTTTAAGCTATTTCTCTTTTTCAATATATTGTTCTTTCAAATCTGACAACTTGAAGACCATCCAAAAAATCTTTGTGTGGCTACTTCTCTTGAATTACCTTTACACCAGCTTGGGATTATTACAAAAATAGCGATACCTACAAATTTTTAATGAAATGGTGCTTGTCTAACAGTATCATAATACCTTTGAACACTCTTAAATATTGTTGCCCCTTTTGGATATTGGTGAAGTTGAGGAGGTTGTCATTTTCGAAAAAAGAACTTTTTTCAATATTTAATTGGTTCTGAATGGAAATGTTGCACATCTTACCACCAAAACAAATATTAGCATTTTTGTGTTTTAGTCTTGAAATTTAAATCTAAATCAAAGGTTGTTGCTTGCATATTTCTACTTCAATAATGTTTTAATTTAAGTAATTTTGCATAATACAAGTAACTTTTTACCAGATTGTGATAATTAATTGCATTCCAATGAACAAGTTTATAGTCTTCACTTTAGGAGAGTCTTCAATGGGGAAGGCTGATAATAATGATAATAATGACCAAATGTTTTTGGGTAAAATCCCATTATGGAAGACTCTCCTATGGCAGGCTGATAATAATGACCACATCATTTTGGTAAAATTACATTATGGAAGACTCTCAGATGAGAAGACTGATACTGACCACATGTATTGGGTTTATTAATTTCTGCTATAATCCAAGCCAATACTCTTATGTTCAGATCACAGGCCACCTAGTTCTGCAAGGGATTGGATGGATAGATTTGAGGAGCAAGTTCAGAAATCCCTATGTAAGGAAGATTTAGGAACTCTCAAAATATTTGACTTTAGCATTGACTGCATGAAAACTCCACCGTTAAAATGGGCATTTATATTGAAACTTACAACTTTACCCAAACAATGAACACCCCGACTAGAGTAACAGATATAAGTGATATCATTGAACATTGATCATATTAAGACTGATGAACCTGAAAACATCAGTGAAATTATTTTTTTTTTTAGTGTATGCACTAAAAGACTGCTATCATCTTTATTGTCTAAAAATTCTCACCATTTTGAAAATAATACAAGGACTTGAAACAGGATGATGAAGAAAAGTTCATATATGATTTGATTTGCAAACCCTTTTATTCAGTTGGCAATAATAATATTGCTGATGTCAGCACTTCCTTGGGCACATTGTATCAATTATTAAATACTGTCAAAGACAAGCATTCCCAATTTACACAAAATTGGTTGAATACCAACTTACACCCAGTTGAATTACCCATGGGATTAAATATGGCTAGGCACATAAATTCCATAAGAAATAAAGAAAAAAGAATACTATAGAAAATGGAGTCATAAAGTTGAATACCTGGATGATAAGGCAAACAAAGAATTCTATAAACAGTCTTTTGATGACAGTGGAGAGTACCAAGACATTGTGGAAGCATCTGAAGGAGTTTAACCCATTCCAGAACCATTGTTTACCCCCAGAAATAAGCAAATTGATGACATAGCAATGTTAATACAAGATATTTTTTTAAATGTTCCATGATTTCTTCACAAGCATCTCCAGCAGCTTTAATTAAAACTAACATCCCAAATGGAATTGTTGCCCTTCTGTTGTTTATAAGAGCTAAAATTTCTAATGTCAGATGATGAGTATTTTTCAATAGCTAGTGTTGTGAAGCTGAAGTTTTTGATATGCTCAATAAGATGAGTATTAATAAATCCTCTGGACTGGTCCACAAATTCTTAAAATTGTTGCACCAGTTATAAGAAATTATTTCAGTGAATATTATAAATGTAAGTACAGATGAATGGTAACTTTTCAGATACCTTGAAATATGCAACAGTTAAAGGCAAAAGGAAAGGAGAAAGGAAGACTTGTGAAACCACAGATCAGTATCTATTCTATTTATTACTCCAAATTAATTGAAAAGCAATTAGCTATGCATGTCTATGACTTTTTTTAAACCATTTCTGTCTATTTATGAGATTTAGGAAGTATGCATGTCAAACTGAACTCATCAAATTATTTGATCTTTCTTTACAAGAAATGGATAATGGTTCTAGGACTGTAATTGTTTTCCATGACTTCAAGAAAGCCTTTCATCTTGTTGTTAAACTGGTTTACAGTAAAAGTCATACAGGTCATGTAGGGGTTCAGTGCCAACTATTTCAGTAGTAATTTTTCAAAATTTGATTAAAAAAAAATCAAAATTCAAGATTTGATTTGATCCTTTCAATCACAATTATTCACTTTGTTTGTTCCTTTCAATCACAATTATTCACTTTGTTTGAATCCTCATAAATCCATATTCCTTTGGGAAGTCATTATTTACACACCCTGAGAAGTAAATATGGCAAAATCAGTGTTAAAATACCTGGACATTTTTAGATGAGAACGACTGAAAGGTGTGATCCATCTGGCAATATGAATTGAATGTTGTACACTTTGATGTCACAGTGAAAGCTACGCATGTTGATAAGTAAATTCATACTGCACTATATTTGTGATTATTGGACTCTATGTGATCTGTTCTAGGCCCAGTTTAATGCCTCTCCACCATTTTAAATGTCCATAATGATCAATAATTTTCATCTGGAAGTTGTATTAACAGCTCCCTCGCTAGGCACTCAGCATTAAGAGGTTAGTGGTAGGACTGGTCGGCCTGGTGTCAGGATAATGAGACTAGGTGGGACTTCATGCTACATGTCTGTGGTATGATGCCCCAGTATAGAGACATCACTATAAACTGCCACATGGCAGACATCGTAGCGATACAACTGAAAAATTGTTAAAGCTACCTTAAAAATCATAATCACATCACTTCTGGAAGTTTTTTGATGGCTGCTAATGTGTAGATCTTTCAGTAATCCAGACTGAATAGACTTTTCTGAAATAAAATTAGTATTAAACTTTAAAACAATAATTTGTTTAATTTGAGATAAGTAAATATGCATACATGAACTGCAGAACTGTTACTTTAGATTACACCTAAACCAAAGATCTCAACAGGTAATCTTTAACAATACTGGCTCACAAACTCACACTGTTTATTCAGGGATCTCCCAAGGTCCTCTCCTCCTTCCTGTCTATGTAAAAGATCCTCCATTAAAATAATCAAGCCACAAATACAAATTTGTTTGAAGATGATCCAACCTTGTATACATCTAGTTCTGATGCTGAGGTTATCCAAACAAGATTTGACTTAAACCTTAGTTCAAAGTTGGGCACAACAAAATAAAATGGTAATTAATGAAGGTAAAAGAAAATGTATGATATGGGGGCAGCACAAAAGCTTCATATGATAGGGAGCCCAAAATTATCTTGTACAATAAATAACATTCTGTTAGAAAATAATTAATTTGAAAAGCATATAGGTTAGTCATAAGATAATAATTTAAAATTTGATAATGTTGAAAAGCTTTGTAAAGCACTGTTATCCAAAATTACCATACTCAGCAGATTCAAGAAATATTTACCTACAGAAACTCATATTCTATACTCAATGCATATAATTTTCCAGCAGTGGATTATAATTGTTCAGCTGTATCAGGAAGCTACCACATCTTAGCTTGATAGGGTTTATAAACTTAAGAAATGGGAAATTTGCATTATTTTGGATGTATCTTTTGATTATTCATCAAAAGCATTGTTCACAAAAATCAAGGGGGCCCCGAGTGGCCGAGTGGTCTAAAGCGCTGTCCGTTACGGATCACTGCCATCTCACCTCTGTCTGCGTGTGTTCGAGTCTAGGATTCGGCTAATGTAGATATGTGAGAAAGCTTGCCAGTAGCTTCTCGTGGGTCGGTGGTTCTTTCCGGTGATTTTCCGGTTTCTTCCTCCACCATTAATACTGGCCGCCATGAATAGCCTATCGTGTGCTGAAAAATGGTGTTAAGCCCAACAACAAACAAACAAACAAACAAAAATCAAATGATTTAAAATATATACAAAAGAACTGATGTTCACAAAGTAGTTCATGTATATAATTGTCTACATGGAGTATCTTCAGCTTTTATTCAGGTAAAACATTACCAGCTGAGATCAACATCACATGAAAACCTTCATCCATGAAAACCATGAACAGAACAACCATAGGAAAGGTTTCATTGCTCCAGTACAATCCTGTGGCACAAGCATCTACTGCATGTAAAATCTGCAGAAAATATTACGGTGTTTAAGAAGAGATATCATGAATATGTGTTTACAATATTACTAATATAGATTACAATATAATTGAGTATAATATTAGATACATGTTAAAATAAATAGTAAATACTGTTTTGTATGGTTTGCATTGTCACCCTTTATTCTTAAGAGGACTTCAGGAGATAATAGACCTTGACTACATGAGTCACCCACAATAAATAATAATTAGTAATAGAAGTATTACTTCACTTCCATTTTTAATTCTATTCATTTCTTTCAGATCTTTGAAATTCCATTTTTTGTTGCCATTGATAGAGAGGACAATGCAGTTGTTGTAGCCATAAGGGGGACACTATCATTACGTGTGAGTATTTATGACAGCTCTCACAAGTTTTATATAAATTGATTCTTTTTTAAATTAAAGCATTCAGATATGAGAAATATTAAGGATTTAGCTTTAGAAAACAACATTTTGTTTTTGTTAGAAGTTCAAGCCAATTTACAATTTAGTCGTTAACATAGTAGCTATGTTGTATAAAAAAATTCTTCTAACTTCATAACTTTTTAAGATGTTATTTTGAAAATAAATTATCGATTTCTTTCTTTGTGATAATATGTGATACATTCATTATAACAAATGGAAGAACAGCAGTTTGGTAAGAACTTACTGCATCTTTGTTCATATTCAGTGCATTGTCATGGTGTTTACAGGATATTTACACTTATAAATGAAATTTCAAAATTTTATTAAACACTAACATGATGAAACTATTCAAGATCTCCAATAACAGGGATGGTCCTGGCTTTCAAAAACTTGTCATCAAAAAAATTCCCAACCTCAATATTTGGTCACCAATTTTCACAAAATATCGCCAGAACAAGTAGTGAATATTTTTCCAAAGTCTATTAATGTAATGAAAATTGGAAATTGGAAATTGGATAGTTATGACTTTACTCACAACAAGCAATACAGCTCTAATATTACAGAATAAATCATTACAATACTGTTTTGCAATACTTACATATGGTCTTTGCATTCCACATCACAGTTAGGGATCATCCATAAGATGGGGGAGGTTAGGTTTTGTTCAAATGCAGACAATTGTGGACAAGGGGAGTGGGGGTGTAAAGAACCTTGCAGACATTTGCAATATAGTATTTTTATATGATGTTCTGTGCTGTGCCTAATGCATGTATACCAGTATGTTTTGCGGACGCCATTTATGGGTGATTTTGAAGTATAAATTATATGTTAATTTCAATTTGTACAGTTCATGCCACAGAATATATATGAATGAACCATATAGCAGTTTATAATGCTAGATGGGGATGTCCGCAACCAGGAGGGGGGTAAGCCACATGTGGACAAAAGTGGACAAGGGGAGGGGTAGGAAAACAGGCATTATGGACAACCCCTTAGTGCATTGGTGTGACTGTTATCACCTGAAATACATAAATTGTCAGAATGTAAAATATCTACCTTCTTGACCACCACCACCTTCTCTCTCTCTCTCTCTCTCTCTCTCTCTCTCTCTCTCTCTCTCTCTCTCTCTCTCTCTCTCATTTTTTAATAGAAACATCAGGTATTAAAGCAAATCTATATTATGTATATTATTTTCTAAATAATTGTTTTGTAAGGAACTTTAGTTAATTAAATTTTAATACCAAAAGCCAATGATCGTACTTTGCAATGTAAGATAAGTGATGTATAATGCGACCATCAATTTCATGCATTTAGGAATTAAATGTCCCCTCCCCTCATTTTTGTGGCTAGCTTCACATTGTACTGTTACGGATCACTGACATCTCACCTCTGTCAGTGTGGGTTCGAGTCTAGGATTTGGAATGTGGATATGTGAGAAAGTTTGCCAGTAGCTTCTCGTGGTTCTTTCCGGTGATTTTCCGGTTTCTTCCTCCACCAATAATACTGGCCGCCATGAATAGCCTATCATGTGCTAAAAAATGGCGTTAAGCCCAACAACAACAACATCCGTCAACTAGGAGTTAAGAAATTTATTTTTACAATGCTGTACATGCTTTGCTTTTAGTGAATTGCTTTCTAAATCCCAAGAATGATCTCAGAATGCTGTAGAGATCTCCATTTCCTTCAATGAAACTTACAGATTTAGCACCTGCCAATTATGAACCATATATATAAGCATTAATTACCATCAAAAAAGGAATGAAGAAAAATATCGTGGAGCATATGTGAACCCAAAAAACTAATTTGGAATAAATATGTTTTTTGCTAAGCTGTGTTGTATGCATATACAAGTTAAAAATAAGGAAATAAGGTAGGATATAAAATGTGGGAAATTGTTATCACATGTATGGTAGCTTGAGACTGCAATTGAACTGTTAACATAAATTCACACCCACTTTTAGGTATTAGTTATAAAATAAATGGGCATTGGTTATTTATCAATCAGTTACTAACGCTTCTACTCTCTATAGAATAGGTGGTTTCTTTGAAAGTATATCGAAAAAGCTTGAGTCTAAACCTGTATATTTTATGTAGTTTCGGCAGCTGACCAGACCATCAAATGGGGCATGGGAGGGGGATAATGAACTCCACATGGAGAAATGGCATGTCCTTTGATAATTTCACATGCATTGGACCTGAAAAATTGGTTAATATTTAGTGAAAATGATGCTTAAATATGCTGCAAAATATTCCCAATGGTATGTCATCATCTGCTTGTTTTCAGATTCAATCTCCCAGCTTGTTTTGGGAAAAGATTGATATTTTGCACGACACACTAGAATAACTGTACGGTATTAAATAAATTTATTCAGCAACTGTTTGAATTCATTGGAAATCTTTCTGTACATTTGAAACTTAAACACAGAAGGTGCATTTGTTGTTGGAATGTATTCAGACTTCTTGGAACTATTTGAAATGAAAGAACTTTTAGGAAATAGGAATTTATTCACTATATTGTAAGTGAATTTAATTCTTTCATTACTGTATTTTGAGAAATAAATTATTTTCAATTATGTTAAACTTGTTTGTTTTGCTATTTCTTGTTGTCTTGTTGTGTAGTTTAAGTCCCTGGGGTTGTAACACAGGTCTTGATGGCAAAAGTAAAAGATGAATGAACAAAATTAAGAATTCAGTTGTACTTTTGTCCCATTCATCATGATGTGTTGTTGCACGTGATGCAGTACTACCATCATTACATGTAGATGATTTTGGACTGTCGGGTATAACATCAGCTTCAGTGACTGTATTGTCTGATGAATTCGCACTAAATCCAAATGCTGTTAATTTTGGTAACTTACTCTTAGGATGAGATGATTAACACTCAACGTCTAACTTATATTTAGCCATGATAAAGTTGCACTTTTGACAGTATAAAATTCTGACTGATTTTTTTCCATTTGCTTTGTATTTATATCACAACATCAAAATAATTTGAGGAAAAGTAAAGAGGGCAAAATCACTGAACTTAGAGTTCTTGAAAAACAGCTTGACAAAAGCACAAGACCTGAAAAATTTGCTCTAGAATATTTTGGACTTTGTAAATAGTATTGTGTAGACACAGTAAAATGAACTTTGTTCAGTGACTACATTATTCTAATGCCAAGATGTACAATTCTTAATATTAAAGGGAAAGATATCAATGATCATACTATTGATTTCTTGTTTTATTTTTGTTTTTTTTTAACAATTATTCCTGTTTTCATAAAAAAAAAAGTTTGCAGGAACTGTTCCTCAAATGGAGTGATAGTAAGTATTAACTTGGGTTTACATAAAGTTTCATTTAATATTATTGTAAAAACACATTATTTTGAACCTTGAACAAACCTTGAAAATTTTGAACGAAATATGCTAGCAACGCTGTTAGATGTGGTTGCATAGGCCTGTATGATTTTGATGTTGAAGAGCGTCGTCCTCAGGCGGATGGCAAAAAGTCAGCGTCAAAAAGTAAAAGTTTAGGCATAATTGGTACTGGGTACTGAGATGGATTGTTATGACACTCCAGTCTTACAAATGACCAAAGGTTGTGACACAATTGGACCTTGAGCTGGAATGCAGTCAAAATCCAGCCTTGACAAGGATCTAATATGTTTGCAGAATTGGATGGAAATACCATCATAATATAACCTAAATAATGACTGCCAGTTTAGTACAAATTATGCAGTACATTGGAACAATATCATAATACAGCCTTCAGAAGGAATGTAAGTTTAGTCAGAATTAGCCAATGAATATGGTCATAAATGAGACCTGAGCAGGACTACAGTTGTATACCAAATTCAGCAATGTGCCGGAATGCAGTCATAGTCGATACTTACAAAGAATGATAAGCTAAATTAGAAATAGACATAATGCAGCCTTAAAATAGACCACAGATTTAGTCCAAGTTAGTGCATCAGAAAATTCTGTCATGAAGTCTTAAAATGGTCAGAATTAGTGTATCAGAATTCAGCAATAATCTAGATTTAAAGAGCCATTGAAATTTGGCATGCAGAAAAGAAACCAGACCTGATGGTATGCTGATGATTGTATACTGCTGATTTTAGTCTATATAAAGAAAGTCAGTTTTCCAGCCTGGAACTTAAGCTTGTTCTGAAAACATTCTGGGCTATCTGCAGCTCTTTTGTTTTTGGAAACTTGAAAAATTGAAGACATTAATAATACAAAGGCAATTCTTGACTTGCTATATTTATTTTACATCTCATTGTAGGATGTTCTGACAGACTTCAATGCAGAGTGTGAGGAATTGACCATAGAGGGCCTGTCAGACACCTGTATTACCCATAAGGGAATCCTCCAGGCCGCCAGATATGTTCACTCTGTGCTGCAGAGGCTGCATATTCTGGACAGGGCATTTGAACAGGCACAGGTTAGTATAATGAGCCTGGTTAGACTCTGACAGTGCATTTGAACAGGCACAGGTTAGTATAATGAGCCAGGTTAGACTCTGACAGTGCATTTGAACAGGCACAGGTTAGTATAATGAGCCTGGTTAGACTCTGACAGTGCATTTGAACAGGCACAGGTTAGTATAATGAGCCAGGTTAGACTCTGACAGTGCATTTGAACAGGCACAGGTTAGTATAATGAGCCTGGTTAGACTCTGACAGTGCATTTGAACAGGCACAGGTTAGTATAATGAGCCAGGTTAGACTGACAGTGCATTTGAACAGGCACAGGTTAGTATAATGAGCCTGGTTAGACTCTGACAGGGCATTTGAACAGGCACAGGTTAGTATAATGAGCCTGGTTAGACTCTGACAGGGCATTTGAACAGGCACAGGTTAGTATAATGAGCTTGGTTAGACTCTGACAGTACATTTGAACAGGTACAGGTTAGTATAATGAGCCTGTTTAGACTCTGACAGTGCATTTGAACAGGCACAGGTTAGTATAATGAGCCTGGTTAGACTATGACAGGGCATTTGAACAGGCACAGGTTAGTATAATGAGCCTGTTTAGACTCTGACAGGGCATTTGAACAGGTACAGGTTAGTATAATGAGCCTGGTTAGACTCTGACAGTGCATTTGAACAGGTACAGGTTAGTATAATGAGCCAGGTTAGACTCTGACAGTGCATTTGGACAGGCACAGGTTAGTATAATGAGCCTGGTTAGACTCTGACAGTACATTTGAACAGGTACAGGTTAGTATAATGAGCCAGGTTAGACTCTGACAGGGCATTTGAACAGGCACAGTTTAGTATAATGAGCCAGGTTAGACTCTGACAGTGCATTTGAACAGGCACAGGTTAGTATAATGAGCCAGGTTAGACTCTGACAGGGCATTTGAACAGGCACAGGTTAGTATAATGAGCCTGTTAGACTCTGACATTGCATTTGAACAGGCACAGGTTAGTATAATGAGCCTGGTTAGACTCTGACAGGGCATTTGAACAGGCACAGGTTAGTATAATTTGCCAGGTTAGACTCTGACAGGGCATTTGAACAGGCACAGGTTAGTATAATGAGCCAGGTTAGACTCTGACAGGGCATTTGAACAGGCACAGGTTAGTAGTGTAATGAGTCAGGTTAGACTCTGACAGTACATTTGAACAGGTACAGGTTAGTATAATGAGCCTGGTTAGACTCTGACAGTACATTTGAACAGGTACAGGTTAGTATAATGAGCCTGGTTAGACTCTGACAGGGCATTTGAACAGGTACAGGTTAGTATAATGAGCCAGGTTAGACTCTGACAGTGCATTTGAACAGGTACAGGTTAATATAATGAGCCAGGTTAGACTCTGACAGGGCATTTGAATAGGCACAGAGTAGTATAATGAGCCAGGTTAGACTCTGACAGTGCATTTGAACAGGCACAGGTTGGTATAATGAGCCAGGTTAGACTCTGACAGGGCATTTGAACAGGCACAGGTTAGTATAATGAGCCTGGTTAGACTCTGACATTGCATTTGAACAGGCACAGGTTAGTATAATGAGCCTGGTTAGACTCTGACAGGGCATTTGAACAGGCACAGGTTAGTATAATTTGCCAGGTTAGACTCTGACAGGGCATTTGAACAGGCACAGGTTAGTATAATGAGCCAGGTTAGACTCTGACAGGGCATTTGAACAGGCACAAGTTAGTATAATGAGCCTGGTTAGACTCTGACAGTGCATTTGAATAAACCCAGGTTAGTATAATGAGTGGTTAGACTGGGAACTAGGATAGATTCTGACAGTGCATTTGAATATACCCAGGTTAGTATATACAGGGAGCCAGGATAGACTCTGACAGTGCATTTGAATATACCCTGGTTAGTATAAACAGAGAGTTAGGATAGACTCTGACAGTGCATTTGTACAGGTTATGCTATGTAGATTTAATTTGCATTGTTTCTTAGTTACCTTTTTATTTCGTTATATGCTGTGGATAATTGTATTTTGGATTTGACATTGTCATTTCTACCTGACCTGAATCTTTGATTTTTTTAAATTCTGTCAACAACAAATATGTAGGTAATATTTTTTCTATGAGTATGGGTCTGATATTGGGATTATTATTAATAGACATAAAAATATTTATTTTGGTCTAAGTCATAGACTCCATGTTTTTCATTATAAGTTTAGGAACAGACCTGATTATAACTAAGATTTTATCTTGTAAACATTTGGAACTTTCCAGAATTAAATTTACCATCAGGTAATAGTCTTTTTTAGAAAATGTTAATTGTGACTTCAGATGGGGTAGATTATTTTTTTAATCTTGTTACTGGAAAAGTTATTTTTTTGTGCTTTTAGATATCATCTTTTAGATACTGCTCATTTAGTCTAGTGGTTAGAGCATCAACCTTGGATGTGGGAGGTTATGAGTTTGAACCCTGGCCAAGTCATACCAAAGACTTCAAAAAATTATACTAATAGCTTCCTTGCTTGGTGCTCAGCATTCAGAGATAGTTTTAGGACTGGTGTTCTACAAGGCTACTGTTAATGCTATAAAAGATGATTTAGTTGAACTTAATCAGAAATTGCAAATGACTCTATTATTTTGAATTCAAAGGTTATGCTTTGTTTGTTCGAAGTAATTAAATGAGATTGGCCAGAGATTTTTTTTCCCAGTTTTCCTGTAGTTTCCAGTCATTTTTAATAAATCAAAGAACATCCATGTCACATTACACTGGCATTTTCAGATGGGCATGATACAAGTTATATTTTTGTTTTGATAAAATTTGTGTTTTAAGTTTATGTTTTCAAAGTTTCATGATGATGCTGTTTTTAAAATATTATCAGTGTGACAAGTCCATTTAATATTTGATGAAAGTAGTAATCCCAGATGGCGATGAGAATCCACATAAGTATTTCCAAGATAAGTTCAAGAATATAGCCACTGTTTTTTTTTCTTTTCTCGATTAGCTTTAAGAGCAGTTGCTTGGGGATAACTTTTTAGATTATAGATATGAACATCTCTCTGACTCGATTACACTGTCTGGGCTAACTCATTTGATTACACATGTACATCAATTACACTACATCACACTATCTGTGCTAACTCATTAAATTACACATGTACATCAATCACACTGTTTGGGCTAAATGATTACATTACACATGTACATCACACTGATTGGGGGTAACACATTATTTTACACATGTACATCACACTATTTGGGCAAACTCATTAGATTACACATGTACATCACACTGTCTGGGTTAACACATTAGACTACACAAAAACCAGTTGATATAGACAATTGACATTTGATAACTTTTTTAAATTCGTCTGTAAATTAAATGATAAGATGTAAATTCCACATAAACAGATGTTTTTTTTTTGTTCTTGTTTTAGTTTTCTGCACTTTGGACTTGAACTTTTTCAATGCAGCCATGTAACCATAATAGCAGAGAACTGCTTGTCATAGGCAAATGAATTTCAGAAATTGGAATGTTTGTATCAACAGTAAACATCCTGGATCAGTTTATCATGGAGTTTAAGTGATTTTAACAAATTTTTTCTTAGCAAAGTTCCACTGAAATTGTATTTCTGTGAGAAAGGAATCTTTATATGCATATGTAGATGTCCTGGTTGATTTTCCAGTACCGGTAATTTATGTGACAGTTGCTTATTTTATTTTGCAGAGTTTTGACTTTATGAAGACCTTCAGAACAAAATTTTACTCTAAGGCCATGTGATCTATGCAAATTAAATTACTTAGGCCTCTTCATCAGATTTGGATATAAGCAATTTTTACAAGTTATGAGTCTTATGAACTTTTGCGTCAGTTTTAGTCAGCAGTGACAGTCCAGGTCTGGAAATGAACTTAAAATCCCCAAAACGTGGAAAAATTTATTTGAATTGCTATAGTAATTTAATTTTGGACATCTAAATATGCAATAAACAAATTGAGCTATGATAATTATGTTGTGATAATTTTATTTTATTTTAATGGCTATTCAACCAGTACGTATGCAGTCAGTGGTAAAAGTTCACATTAAAGGGCAACACTTTATTTTTCAAGGATGTTGTTTTAAGTCTGAAGTTAGATGTCATTAGGAAAAGCTGCTTCTTATTGAGATCTGATTGGCTGAACTCAGAAAATACCTGAAAGAAATTGACAAATAAGGTTTCACACAAGACTGATCACCTGTCACTGTTAATTGATTGTTGAAGGATATTAATTAGTCTTCTGTATACTTCTGCACAAGGATAAGCTACAGCTGTTTTGATGCTTACACCATGTTTGAAATGGTTACTAGGTAACAGATTTCATCTCAAGGTAACACCATTCTAGCAACTGACGGGTCTTAAATTCTTGATATATTTATAGAGTATTAATCACTTGATCTCTGTAATCTGTTGTTTTCGATGAATTTAGCAGGGTGCCAAGCTGGTTATTACAGGACACAGCTTAGGTGCTGGTGCAGCTGCTTTGTTGTCCATTTTACTACGACCACAATATCCAGACCTGATCTGTTTCCCATTCTCCACACCAGGAGGCCTCATGAGGTGAGTTCATTGATCATAAGTGTAAATCAATTCCACCCTCTAGTAATGGAATATGGTATTCATTTTAATTCCAGATTATTGATATATAGAACAACTGTTCTTTAAATGAACCTTCCATTGTATTATATTTGTGTTTAGAAGATGCCTCTGATTTTAATATGCTTAAAAAACATACATTTACATTTCAGTTTGAATGAATCGAACCTGTAGCATGGAATAAAGCCTTGTCTCATCTCATCTTTTATGCTCCCACTACTTGCATCTTTATTTGGTCCTGTCTATGCATACATGCATGTCAGTCACCCAGAGGTCATTAGTGAGATTGCACAAAAACCACCCAATAGACAAATCAAATTTGATGCATATTTTTATTTACATACTTTTTTTATAACCTAATTGTATTTCCAGGCCATTGTAGCCATTTTTCAATTTTGTTTTACACATTTTTGAACTTATATGGAAATCATGTTAGCACCATTAAGAAAAAACAACTTGATAGACAAATGAAATTGGGTAAGCATGCTTGTGTGCACATGTCAGTGACTTGTTTATATTTTCAGGCCATTAGATTAAGGTTTCAATTATTGACATGTTTTTAAAATTTCACATATGTCTTAAATTATCAAGATTTGCTATGAGCCAAAGTGTGTACTAAAATCCTTTCATTATAGGATTGCGATTAGAAAAAAATGGAAATACCTTTAAACAGTTTATCATCTTTAATTTCAAATTCTGTAGCTTTTAATTTTCTAAGCACCATATTTTTAAAATTAGCTAATATTTCTCATAGTACATACAGTACATTTTAGACAACAATGTTTAGGTTTTCTGTTTTAAAACCAATGAAAAATAAGTTAGAGCATATCCCAAGGAATGCTTTACCCTATAAAACCAATCTATGTTATAGACCAAACCATATTATGACCAAGTCAGTTAGCTGAAGAAAATAATGCATGTACAAAAACAAGATAAAGGAGGAAATAAAAGTGATTGCAAAAATACTTGATTTTGATTTGATGAAGACAAAACTGGTCTGAAATGCACATGTATATTGACAACTTAAATTTGTGTATTATAGTTTATAATGTGTTAGGTACTGTATATGTATATGAAAAATCCATGACTTTGAGTATAGATCACATCCCATTGGAAAACAATTAAAAAAGGTTGTCCTTGTTTGATCTATATCCCTTTGTCAACAAATACATGTAACAAAGCAATTTACCATGATATTTGTTATCAGTACCACATGGCTATAGTCGTTTACATACCACATGTACATGTATTTAAACTGGCCTCCATTTTAGTCAGCTGGAGACAGCTATCATTTTGATGAGGCTACCCAGGCAATGAGACAGTTTGTATGGAAATAAAAACATGAACAAATTAGTAACTTTAGGGCCAGATAACTATAGTTTCAAAAGTTTGGAACTTTAATTTAATTAATATGTCCTTTTTTATTGAAGATTGTAGTTGGCTTACATTGATGAAGGGTATATGTGTTATTGAAATAGCACTTTATAAAAACTTTGGAAGACCCAACAAATGCCCATTTGTTATTCTGGTTGCAACATCTAATAACTGTAGAAATGGATTGAGACTGAAATTATTTTTGCTTAATATTTATACAGAACGATCAATGCTTCAAAAGTAATCAGTTTTCTTTGAAGTTCTTTGCCTTCAAAGGATATTGATTCTAGCTAGTCTAGGTAGCATGACTATTGAGTGTATCACAGCATAAAGCAGGCCAAAATGTCAGCATAGGCAGACTATGATATAACAAGGCATAGTTTGTTCACATAAACAAAGGATTTGTTTTCGTAACAATAGATAGATCATAGTGCATTTTGTATCCAAGTTTGCTGCTTCCTTTGATGGAGAATTTGAATTTCTCCACTCCAAACCTAATATTGTATATCAAAGTTTAAACAGATAATAATTATGTTACAAAAGAAAAATTATACTTTTAAAAATATTTTTTTTATGTGATCTCTTCCAAAAATGACAGTAAACTTAAATTTCAATACTTTTAAGAAGAATTTTTTTCTGCATACAAGAAAAAGGAATGCATACAAAATTGTGGAAGCCAAGCCATGATTGTGTTATATCTTAAATCATATAACAGAGCATGCTTTAGTTGGGTCACTGTGTGTGTGTGTGTGTGTGTCCAATGTGTGTGTGTATGTGTGTGTGCACATATGCACACATGCACATGACACACATATGTGTTTGGTTTTTCCCCCAAGCAAATAAATGAACTAGGTTTGCAAATAAATGAACTAGGTTTTGCAAGGATAATCTTTTTGAAATTCATAATATAACTGCATTAGTGTTTTTAGTATTTATATGTGTTGCATTGTCTTGACACTGTTACCAATGTTAAATTGGTTTTCAATACACAATTAAGAGAATTTGAGAACTTTTCTACAGAAGTCATGTTGTGGATAGAAAGTTTCTCTGCTCTCACTACGCAGTATATCTTTAGAATGTTGTGAGCCCCTGAATGCCTCATGGGAGAACAATAATATTTAGCTAAAGTATTATTATTATTATTATTATTGTTAAAAAAAAAATTATTTTTCTTGGAGTAGATATTATACTATGTACTAATGATATGAGAAATTGTCAGCTTTATTATACATTTAAACTTTATTTTGAGAAGTAACAATATATATATTTTTGAAAGCAAACGTTATTTAAACAGACGGTCTTAACTATCAGTATGGAACAACATGATACTTCAGCTGTTTTTATGTTCAATTCTAGTGACTTTATCACTGCACAAAACCAACCTTTCTGTGACCTATACCTGATACAAGCATCCTGACAGAGAGTCACAACAGCCTTGCATTTGCTTGCTTGGTGGTATTTGTAAATACTTAAACAGACTTCTTTGTAATTTTAAACCTATACTGGATATTAGTGACCTGATAAAAGGTCACTATAGATTTAAGTTTTATGTATTTGTGTATATGTGGGGTTGTAGCACATTAACTATATAGCCATATAATCATAAACTCTACTTGATATTTGCAGCCTGAATGCCAGTAAGTACACTCAAGAATTCATGTGCTCAGTGATTCTTGGTAAGGACCTGGTACCACGCCTGGGAATTTCCACCATGGAGGACCTTAAAGCAAATATCCTGCAAGCTTTACATAACTGTGACCTACCAAAGGTAGTGATAATGCATTAATTTCTCATTCAGATATGTTCCACAATCACATTACATTAGGAATATATGCCTGCTACCTATCAAATTTTGTTCTAGTAAAGGACAAAAATCATCTCCCCCCACCCCTCTGGTGGCCTAGTGGTTAGAGTATCAGCCTCAGATGTGGGAGATCATGGGTTTGATCCCCAGCTGAGTCATACCAGAGACTTACAAAAATGGTACTAAAAGCTGCCTCACTTGGCACTGAGCATTAAGAAGTTAGTGTTAGGACTGGTCGGCCTGGTGTCAGAATAATGTGAATGGGTGGGACATCATGCTACATGTCTACAGCATGATGCCCCAGTGATAATCACTATAAACTGCCACACTGCAGACATAGTAGTGATATGATTGAGAAATTGTTAAAGCTATGTTAAAAATCTATATCACACACACATTCCCCCCATCTCAATATATGAAGGGTAATAACTCTTGTCCATTACCTCCCCTTGCCATTGCTAGGTGTCTCTGGAATTTAGCTATGCTGCTGTAGAATTTAATCTCTGACAATCGAAGACTCCTTTGTGTTATGATCAGACCATTCAACATTCCTTTTGGATCTGTTGTATGGAGTAATCATTGTGCTGCAGATTGTATACATCATTTTTACAATTTCTGCCGAATTTGAGTCACCTTTTGGGACTTAGTTCTTTTAAGACCACATTATAATCACACCATTGTTGACTTCATGCAAGGTCATTTTGAGTTAGTGTGACTTTGACTATTTTCGCTTGCTCCACTTATAATGGACATACTATTAGAGAGTTATAATGATTAATAATTTATGCTGGGTTTCTCCTCATTTGTGGTTTTTTGATGGTATTATTAATTACCATTATGCATCATTTTATAGTGTGTCTGTAGGCTTTTAACACAACTCTTTTTCACTTTTCCATTTGTAATCAGTGATTTGGTTTGCTAGTAATATCCTGCATTACAAATGTATGCTTTATTTTTCTTTTCTTGTGTCAATTCAGTGGGAATGTTATCCATGTGCTTAAGAGCAAAAAGTTTAAAGCAAGGGATGATAACCACAATTCCTATATTGCATGCATAAAATGTATATTGTTTAGGTCATGCAGCATGTTCATCATGTGGTCAGAAGAAAATTTGGGTCTTTGTGATCCAGAAAGCAGCTAAGGGGAAGGAATGGAACTAAAACAAGGAAGGAAAGCATTGATGTCCTCAGCATCCATCCCAAATCAATCTCCATTGTGAGTCTTGTGGGGGATGCTGGGGTTCCGAGCCCACCACCAAAAGAAAGTTCATTTGGTGCAGCTATTAGCCACAGTCACATCAGTAGCAGTGGATGAGAAGGATGTGGAAAGAATACAACCATTTTTTGAACAAATGCATTGTCTGATACAGGAGACAACAATGCAGCTTCTGACATCATGGTAATTTTTTCATCTTTTTTCTTCACTTGCTCCTGCATCATTATCTGATTCATTTGGAAAGGGGTTGTTCCCCCAATTTTAGGCAGCCCATTGGACATAAGTTCCCTCACATGTCCGAGCATGGCCTTTGGTCCTGTAAGTCTGGGCACAAGGGGTTTGTGCCAGTTCCATTAGATAAAATTCTTAATACCATAATGCTAGTACTGGCCATCCAGTCATTCCAGCAATGGCCCCTACTTGTTGAAATGATTCAGTTGAATATATTGTATGGGGATCCTAATGACAGATCTGTCCATCAAGCCACACCATCGGTAACTTACCAGTATGATGAAACCACAAAATTTCAGTGAGAAATCTGTCCATCCAGCCAGGTCTTTGGAGTGGTCAGGGCCAGTGTTAGCCAGACCATCTTATTTACCACTTGGATCTAGACTGACCATACACCAAGCACTCCAGTTGGAAGTTCTGACAATGTTGGACTTCACAATGTTCACTTCCTATCCTCAAGGGAGACAACTGACCTGAGTCATTGATGCCACCCAGCAAGACCTTTGCAGAGCTGCAAGGTGATCCAGAAGAAAAACAAGCACGCAATGACAAAGCACGAGCTAATAAAACATATTTTGATCTTACTATGGAGCAGATTGAATTCAGTTCTCCAGACACAATTGAGGAAAGCTGTTGAGTCTTGGCCATTTCAGAATGCTCTCTATCCATTTTCTCAGTTTTGTTTATGGCAACACTGTTTATGAGTTCAAAGTTCTCCCCTTTGGCCTAAATATCAGCCCTTGGGCTTTTGCCATGATTATTGATTGCATTGTCACTCAGTTCTGATCGAGGTCTACAATGACAGCAGAGTACCTGGATGACATACTCCATAAACATATAGTAAGTTCTATCCTGCTATAAAGAATGATTCCCTTTCTCTCTTAGATCATCTGTGTTTTCTGGTGAACTTCAAAATGGTCATACATCCCAGAATTGTGTCCATCTGGTTATGGAGTTTTTAATGAACCGGAATCTGGCGTGACTTCCTCATGTTTACATAATCAGAATTGTCAAGCTCATTAAGTCCATTTCCAACAGGACTTGGATTTCAGTGAGAGAAATTTTGCAACTGCTTAGCATATTTTTATGCGCCTGTTACAAGTGAATTACTAGCACAATGATGCCTGTTTTCAAGTTTCCTCATCAAACAGCCATGATCATGTCAGTGATGTAGCTCATGATCCCATGGAGAAGCCCCAAGTGGAAATAAATGTATGTACCAATGCCTATGTTTATTGTTGGGCTGCCCACTTGATGCTGGATTTCTTTACTGTCAACAGAGCCAGGTGAATGCCACTACACATCAAGATTCCAGAATGAACGCTGTCATTAATGCCTTTCACTTCTAAAAATATTGAATCTCAGGGAAAATGGTCCTTTTTATGTCTGACAACCCATTGGTTGTGTCCTATCTTCTCAAACAGGGAGTAACCAAATCACCCAACTTTTGTGTTTTGGTTTGGTAGTTTCTACATTGTGACAGTACAAATCAGACAGATTCCTGGTACACTCTTGGCCAGCACTCTGTTTAGAAGAGAATAAAGCCTTCACACAATGATTTCTTCCATCCATCAGTCTTCACTTGGATCTATGCACTTTGAGGGCATCTGATGATTGACCTTTTTGCAGCAAGGTGGAATCACAAATTTACATGGTTTGTGACCGTAATAGTGAAAATAAATGTTAATTTGCCAGATTGGATTAATGTGATGGTTGTCCAAGATTGTTGCATTGGTACATTACTGTTTTGTGAATGGATATGTGTAGTTTTTCAGTCTTTTTGTGATTCTGAAGCAATAAAAGACACGTTAGAAAAGTCTAATTGAGCAGAGGGTTGGGGTCATGCTTACACTCCTTGTGTTAATTTATGATACCAGTAAGGTGATTTCATGTTGTCAGAAAGTTTGTGGTGTTTTATTGATAAAGCTGCAGACTCCTGCAATCATACAAACTGAATTCCACTGTCAATACTGCATCCATGGTATTTATGCCATTGAAAATATTATTTGCAAATAATGGTTTTTAGCAGTATGGATTGGGCTAGAGGTTATGAAGATGTTAGATTATACATTACATTCTAGGGCTTTAGTTTAATGTAACATTCACAAAACAAATGCACACTACACAGCATAAAAGCACATATCATTCACAGTATCCATTCATGTAATTAGCACATATCATTCACAGTATCTATTCATGTAAGTAGCACATATTGTTCACAGTATCCATTCATGTAATTAGCACATATCATTCACAGTATCCATTCATGTAATTAGCACCTATTGTTCACAGTATCTATTCATGTAATTGGCACATGACATTTGCAGTATCCATTCATGTAATTAGCATGTCATTAACAGTATCCATTCATGTAATTAGCACATATCATTCACAGTATCCATTCGTGTAATTAACAAATTTTTCACAACATCCATTCATATAATTAGCACATATCATTCACAGTATCCATTTCTTGTAATTAGCTCATATCATTCACAAAATCCATTCATGTAATTAGCAATTATCTTTCACAGTATGCATGTATGTAATTAGCACTTATCATTCAGAGTATCCATACATGTAATTAGCACTTATCATTCAGATTACCCTTCCATGTCATTAGCATTTATTCACACTATCTATGCATGTAATTAGCATTTATCATTCAAAGTATCCATTCATGTAATTAGACCTTATCCATGCATGTACTTAGCACTTACCATTCACAGTATCCATATATGCAATTAGCACTTATCATCCACAGTATCCATTTAATTAGCACTTCCCAATCAGAGTATCCATATATGCAATTTAGCACTTATCAAAATATCCATGTAATTAGCTCTTATCATTTGCATTATCCATCCTTGCAATTATCTCTTACCATTTAGAGTATCCATACATGTAATTATTTGTACTTCCCATTTAGGGAATCCATACAGTTAATTTAGCAATAATCAAAATATCCATTCATGTAATTAATTCTTGTCATTCAGACCACTCTGGTGGCCTAGTGATTAGAGTGTCCACCTCAGATTGGGGTTCAAACTCTAGCCGAGTTATACCAAAGACTTATAAATATGGTACTAGCAGCTGCCTCACTTGGTGTTCAGCATTTAAAAGTTAGTGATAAGATTGGTCAATCTGATGTCAGGATAATGTGACTGTATGATACATGATGCTACATGTCTGTGGCATGTTGCCCCAGTGATAGACATCACTGTAAACTGTCACACTGCAGACATCATAGAAATTTGACTGAAAAATTGTTAAAGCTATATTAAATGTCCAAAACACACACACACACACACACACACACACACACACACACACACACATCATTCATGTATCCATACATGAAATTAGCACTTATTCTGTGCATCCAATTAGCACTTATCATTCGGAGTATCCATGTATGTGATTAGTACTTATTCTATCAGTGAACAAATAGTAAATGTTGAGAAATCATCACATTTCATTTCAGTACAAGATACTAGCTAGTGGAATGTGGCAGGCTTTCTGTGGACTTTCCAAACCTTCAGAGGAAAAGCTCTCATTTAAAGTACAGCAACCCCTTTTGAGCAACATTTCTATCCACAGGTCCTACACCAACACACAGAACAATGTGAGAGTGAGTAAAAGATGTTTGCAGACAAATAAGCAATTTGTCAGAATGTCAATGACATGATGTTTTTTAGGAGTTTGTGCGCATAAGAAGTGAGGAGAAACATGAAGACAAAGATAATATTGACAAACAGACTTTTAGCTTACTCATTCAGCCATTTGTTTTTAAGTTTAAAGCACATGCAAGTATATTAGTAGACTAAAGCAAATTTTGAAATCTAACTTTGCAAAATGTTTGTCTATCAGCTTTAGAGTGTAAATTCAATTTATTTATTGAGACTTTATTTTTAAATAATTTTGTTATATTGAAAAATTTTATTTAATTAAAATGTCAGGCTAAAATATGATCTGTAAATAAACAGAACAATATAGCAACCAAACTCAATGCAATTACTGCCAGCAATTTATTGGTTTCACTTTATTGCCATTTTTATAAAGAAACAATTGATAATGTATGGACTCTGTACATCATAGTTGTGAAATTATACTCGTATCAGTCTGATTGTTTTTTTTTTAATTATTTAGACAAATCATGGACCTGTGGGACTGGGGGTAATTTCTCCTCTTTTAACCTATTATTGCAAGTTGTTTTATTCTGGTGTTACAATTTGCTGCCTGCCTTATGCAGTGTTGATCTCTGTTGTCATACATATTTGTATACATATTATTATTTGCCTATAGGTTGCATGTTTTGAAAGTCCTTCTCCAAATATGCCTTATATGTTGTATTGTTGACCCATGTCTGAAATATGCATGTGGAAATTGGAGAGCTGCTGTCCACTGCGAAATCATCTGTTTTCTTGGCCATAAGATTTTTATTGTGATTTTGATAACATATTGACAGAATAAGATCATTTATGAAGTCTGAGCATCTACAGTCAGTTGATTGCCAGAAAAACCAAGTCTCAGACTTGGATAAACCTACTCTAAATTCCTGTTCTACTACATTAGTATAGCTTTAGACAAATACTTAACTTTTAAGCAAAAATGACATTAAGCAATAGATGTATTAAATAGTTTTATTCAGATTCTGAAATACATTTCATTTTTCACCCCAAAACTTACCAAAAAAATTTCTTTTCACATCAAAATATTGTAGCAACATTCGGTTTAGTCTGCTCAAGACATATCTTGATCAACTTTATAAAAGTACAAAATCAAAAGATGCACATAATTTTAAACTGTCATCACCATTCTCACACTGTTAATATTCTCAAGCTGCTAACGTTCTAAGTATGTGACAGCAGATTATATAGAATTCTGTATTTTTCACATCAGTGTTAAGTGGCTTTGGTTCAAGGCATACAATACCTTTCCACTAAATGTACAATTCTTTGCAAAATTTGAAATTTTCAAGAAAAGGTGTATCCAGTGTATAAAATCCTTAAGAGACACATCTTAAAGCAAATGTTTTGGATGAATGGTGTTTTCATGTTCTAAGTCCTATGGAAACATTTTGTTTGTTTTTTCTTTAATTTTTTAAATGCTTTGTTTCAAATGTAATAAACCTTAATTTTATATGAATGTTTATATTCTCTAACACAAATATGTTTTATACATGCAGTGTCTTGTGTTCAATGTTGTTTTTACTTTCATCATATATCTTACCAACCTTTGCCCCATTCGTTGTTGTTATTTATCCATGTTTTTTGCCCATTATGTTCTCTTTTTTTAACTGTTGATGTTTTAGTTTGCTTGTATATGTTTTTAAGGAACTTTGGAAACAAAACTTGTTTTACAATTGAAATGGTATCAAATAAAAACTCAAATCTCATAAAACATCTATTTTCATTGCTATTTAAATTGTTGATATATTCTGAGAGAATCAGCCAAATTTATAGCAAGACATTTTACAAAGTTTTTTTTAAAACTTTCATTAATTGAAACTTGTTAATATTTGTACTCAACAAATAAAATTGAATTTGCAGTTTCATATCAGATACATTTGCGACAGTTGGCACAGTTCAGTTTTAAAAGTTCAGCACTCAGCAGTTGATTAATGATTCCAATAAATGATAATTTTTCATGCTGTAAAATTAGAGTAATTATATCATTGGACCTATTCCAGTCTCATACTGTAAAAATTCAGTAATGTCATCACTGGACCTATATCAGCCTCATGCTGCAAAATTAGTGTAATCTCATCATTGGACTTATTTCAGTCTCATGCTGTAAACTTAAAGTAACCTTGCCACTCATTCTTTGATCCAGCTTAAATTTCAGCAGGACTTCAGTCAAGTTTTATGACTGAAAAAAATGTTGATAATCCAAATAATTTGTTTTGTATCTTTGCCTTAATTTTTCATTTTTCATAGCATTACACCTATTAATCTTACTTTCTCCCATGTCTCAAGTCTGACAAAAACTAAAATCTCAGTTAAATCTGCATAACATTATGTTGTGCCTTCAGTTAGTTTACATAATATTCAGTGACTCCAATCAATTAACATTATGTTAATTGTTGCCAATGTTCAGCGACTTCAGTCAGTATATTATGTTAATTGTGTTGAATTAATCAACATTATGTTAGACAGCTTGAATAAATTAACATTATGTTAATTATCTCTAATTAATTAACATTATGTTCAGTGTCTTCAATCATTTAACATTGAGTTAAATTTCTCCAATTAGTTTGCATTTTGTTCCATGTCTTCAATCAGTCAATATTATGATCAGTGACTTCAGTCAGTTAGGTATGTTACATGTCTCCATTCGGTTAACATTATGTGAAATGTCTCATCAGCATTATGTCAAATGATTTTAACCAATTAACATTAGGTGAAATATCTTTAATTAATTAACATTATATGAAATGTCTTTAATCAATCACTGTGACATTATGTACTGTGACCTTGGTCAGTTAATATTATGTGAAATGTCTCCTATCAATTAACATTGTGTTTAGTGTCTTCATTGTCAGTTAAAATTGTGTGAAATTGTCTCAGATCAGTTGACATCATGTAAATGACTCTTGTCAGATAGTATTGTGTGAAATGTCTTAATTAATTAACATTATGTGAAATGTCTCTAATGAAACATGTTCAGTGTCTTCAAAAAGCTAACACTGTGTTAAAATGTCTTCAATCTGTTAACATTATGTTTGGTATCTTCAATCAGTTTACCATATGTTAAATGTCTCCAGTCTGTTTACATTATGTTAAGTGTCTCCAATCAGTGCATCAGTATCACATTTCATTGTACTGTAATGCTATATTATACTTTACTGTTCTGCTGAATTCCACCAATGTTTTTGTTGCAAGTGAAATAAGACATCAATCTATTAGTTGAGACAGGGTCAAAATCAGTACAATATACAATGTGATGATTATCTTTAAGTTATCTGCAGAGAATGCACTAAAACATTACATCCTTATAGAAAAATGGGGTCTATGTGATGTATATTTCACACTGTGACTTCTTAGAAACCTTGTGACTAAAGGTGACTTACTGGCCTCTGTTTATGTTAGAATTGTAAAGCTCAGTATTTGGATTCGTGAACTTGCATGTAACTGTAGCATTACCCAGGAATGGGCAATTTCCTCAAGGGCAAGTATTAGATATGTGATTTTTAAAGCCACACCCTATATTATAAATGAATGGATAAAACCACATCTTGGGCTGGTTCCAGCCCACAGGCCATATTTTGCCCTCCACTTGTGTTTCCCATGCTTGTGCTATCCCATCCCATCCCATCTAGCCTATCATCATGTATTTTATTATCACTCAATGTAATTTTTAGAAGCTTAGTTGGAATTAAATTTGATTTAAATTTTTTTTATTAAGAAGCCTAGTTCAGTTTTCACAATTTTCTGACAATATTTTGGCGCATTTCAAGATTTTTTTTTGTCTTCATATTTTCAAGAAAATAAAGAGTCTTCTGAAAATTTGATTACAAGAGTTTTAAATATTTGCATCATTTAAAACATGATTTGTAGAGGGCCATAGTGATAATTTATGCATTTGTCTTTTCCATTTAAATGAAGAGGAGAATACCACAATTTTAAAAAGGTTTAATGAATAGATATATAAATTATATTTAGAGTGGAAAAAGAGGGACAAATAGAGGTTTAATCACATTCTATACAGAACAAAAAGTACATTTACCTAAACTCAGGTAGATTGCTATATAATGGTCATTATATGGCATCGTAAATTTATTTATCCTTTGAATAAAACACTAGTCCATATTTCATAATTTATGTGTCTTGTCTTCATTTTAAGTGTAGTTTAATGACAGATATATTGTTTTATAACCAACATAACATTTTCAAACTTTACAGGCTGCCCTGCAGGATGCCATGATGGCTAGTGAACAAAGTCATATAACCCACCCCACTCTGTACCCCCCAGGAAAAATTCTTCACATTCTGGAAAAGGAGACCAGTGCAAGGTACAAATTAAGAATTCTGGTAACTCAACATTTTTCACAGTTTAAAAACTTGCTGATTCTCCTACTAGGTGTAAGGTGACTTGTTACAAAATATTATGATAGTTGGACTTCTTTTTTCCTCTTAAACTTACTGTTACTCTCAAATAAGAATGCCATGTCCATACATTTATGTAAGCAGTCTTTTTATACATACTGAAAAAATTTATCAATGCTGTAAGCGCCAGTAGGCCAGGGTAAGCAACATAAACATAAGTGTTACTAACATGTTTTATCTAAACAAAGCACTCATAGATTTTAGTATTTATCATCTCTTCATAAACAATAATTTTGATAAGATTAAGGTCATTGGTTTTGTTTTGTAGATTAAGCACAGTGTTACGAGTTTCATTTTTACCTAAAAGGCAGACTCAGCAGAATGAAATTCTTGTTTTTACTTAAACATACTATGATCCACTCCTATTTCAGTATGAACAATCTTTAAACATTCTTTTTTGTCTATAAGACTAAACATTGGTTGGGCTGGAAGTTCTTAATTGGACATTATATAGAGCTCTTCCACTAAGATTAAATTTATACTAAACATTAGTTTTTAAAGATATATAAAGAAATAAGAGATAGTAACCGATATAAATATTACAACATATGAAAACAGCACTAAATAAGACTTTTACACTTTTTGTTTCTTATGTCTTTTTTAGTGATTCTGTTACTTAATATTTTACATGATACTTCTATTAATAGTAAGTTGCATTATTGTACCAAACATTCTTCTGTATTAGCCACTTCATTATTTGGCTTTCCTTTCAGGTCCTGTTTTGGAATACCTGACTACTATGCTATGTGGTCACGGCCAGAGGAGTTTACTGAGGTGATAGTCAGTCCCAAGATGCTATCAGACCATCTTCCTGACGTTGTCATGAGAGCCCTGCAACAACTGGAGGAGAAGAACTATGCCCCCAGACCCCCATCAACACAGCCTCCAACAGCATTATCTATGTAGTTATTTGTGAGAGAAAAAAAATGCTTAGCAATATGCTAATGATCTGTGATAAATTTACAGGGTAAAATAAATCTGACTTGTGCAGAAAATCATTAGAAATTGTTGGCACTTAATCGGCCCAGGAACATGCAGCTATGAAAATATCAGTAGAATACATTTACAAAAAAAACAAACAAGGATTTGAAAAGGTGTTGTTTCTTCATCGCCCAGGTTTAAATCTATTGCATCCAACAATTTGCTTTTCCTGGTTTGAAGCTATTTCAGCTGCAAAGACGAAATGTAATCAGATTTCATCCAATTATTTACAGGTTATGTATTTGCATAATTCGACTTTTCCCCAGTGAACTTTACTTGAGTGTCTTTTGAAATTATGTTGAAACTGAATCTATTTACCATATTTTCTATATGTTTTTGGATGGGAATACTTTTTTTTGTTGACTTAAAACAATTGAAATCACTTCATTTGGTATCTGAAAGCAAACAAGGGAGGAAACTAACTTCCCCAGCAATGATATTAATACCTGTTATAATGTACTACCCATAAAGTTAAAAATTCACATTTTTTATATCCTTACTTGTAGGACTTTTCTTTCCTGATTGTTTTGTTTGATGTATGTATATCAACCAGAGAATGCATACATACATGTGTTAGTGCTACAACTTGATGTATGCTTTCAAAGATAACTGCCTGTTAGTAATCTCTCACTGCACTGTGCAATGTAATTAAGTGACCATGAAATTCTACACTACAGATGCACTTATATTTCATTATTGTGTAAAAAGGAATAAAAACAATCAAAGGAAGAACATTTCTAAATTAATTGTGATTTTGAAGGTTTTAAAACAGATAATTAAAGTAAAAGTACATTTATAATGGTCAGTCATAAACAGCAATGGTGAGGGGATTCTTTGGAATATATACTTCATACACATTTAGGAAGGCTAAATATCACAAGCAACCTTGCAATATATAATCAGAATGATGATTAAGATGAATATGTTCTAAACCTAAGATAACCTATTAGTTGTTGTTCATCTTTTCTTTTCTGTGTTTTCGTTTTTAAATTCTTTTGTTTGTAAAGTAAAAAAAGTGTTTAATTAGCCACAGGACAATGACTACCCTTAATCTACTGTACATAATACTTCCAGGAAAGATAATTTTTGTTTTGTTTCAACATGCCATTGAATATACAAATTCATACCACCTTACTGATGTATTAATGACATGAAATGGTGAATGTGACTGCTAATTACAATTCAGATTTTACCATCAGTTATTTTTAATGAAAACTATGACACTTACACTTGGTTTACAGCATATTATTTTTGACTTTTGTGTAACAGTGTCAACATTGACAACCAGTCATATTTTTATTAACCAAGTCATCATAAATAGAAATGATGATAAATAATCATCCAGTAAATTTTAATAACCTCCCCCCAACAAAAAAATGAGATACTGAAATATATTAGTGGGAGAAAAATTATATTACCATATTGGTGACACCACTTTCTATGTCGCAGTCGTGATAATACTATAGTACGATAAATTGAAAACTCTTTCCTAATATTGCGGTAAAATTTCAGAACTATTCTCTATCATTGTAGTAATGCATTCATTAATCACATTAACACAGAATGGAGAACCAAATCCATCCAAATCGAAGGTTTTTGCCTTTAAAAATATATACTGGAAATCTGTGTTTTTTTAATAGATACAAGGAAATATTTTGTATTGTCTCTTGTGGCATCACTACTCATGACATTACAGTGTTTATGTTCACTCATGGAATATTTATTTTCATCTACTCTGAAAAAAGTCAGTTTACTCTATGGAAAACATCAATTTCTATATTCCTCATGGACTATTTATTTTTTTCTATTCCATCAAAATCCTCTATGCATCTACTGAAATCCTCCTGATATTGTGTGTTCACAGCTATACACATTGTATTTTCAAGCTGGAATTTAATTATAGACCTTGATGGTCATTATATGGCAGTCAGTAATAAAATTGCAAGCATAAGAAAAAAAAAATAGAACGGTGAATTTTTTAAGACAAGTGACAAAGTGTATCATAAGATGAATCGCTTTAAAATGTTCATGCCAAGTATATGCAATACTTTTCTAAAATAAGTTTTCTTAACAGTTATAAGCAAAATTTATCTGTTTGATTACCAGCAAACACACCAAGATTTTTACTTGAAAATAAGACACCAATTGACCTTATATTATGTTCAGAAAACATAAGTTCAGGAAAATGAAATACTTTAAAATATTACAATCAAATTACAAGGCAATCAAATATTATTTTTGCCAAATAATTGTTTGGAGTCCAAACCAAACATGTTCCAAAGACATACTGAAAATATGATAAGTTTTGACAGCAGATTGTTCCCATGAAATCTGTTGTCCAAATATCTTGTATTTCAAAAATTTCTATCAACTACTTTTTAATGTAAATTTATATTTTATTTGCATATCAGCAACTGTTTTATGCCTTTGATATTGTGGTAAAAATTCTTCGCAAAGTCTAGGATTCGGCTAATGTAGATATGTGAGAAAGCTTGCCAGTAGCTTCTCATGGGTCAGTGGTTCTTTCCGGTGATTTCCCGGTTTCTTCCTCCACCATTAATACTGGCCGCCATGAATAGCCTATCATGTGCTGAAAAATGGCGTTAAGCCCAACAACAACAACTTTGCAAATTTATATGGACTTGCTCATTATATCATTTAAACACATGCAAATTACACTGAATGTATATTGTTTCAATATTTAAACATTGTGTACATTTATGAACCATATTTGTTTGAAATATCTTAGAGAGTACAAATTTTAAAACGTATAATTCATTTCTCTGTCATCTGTGATTATGTTTTATTTATTTAAAATGTATCAAATGCAGCATATTGAGCTATGTGACTGATTTTTAAAATGTAAAGAAAAAATAGTGTGTATGTTCATTTGGTTACATTTACTTTTAGTTTATATGTTAATACTCAAAATGTGATGATTGTGTATGCAATGGTAGGAGGTACCTCAAGCTCTCTGTGTTGATATTATATTTTGTATATTGTAAAGAGGAGCATTCCCGTGTCCTACTAGTTCTTGTTAACAACGATAATCAAAATAATATATTCATTGTTTTACAACCACATGTTTACAAAAGAAGATTAAAAAAACCCGGAAAGGTCTAGTCTGGCCCTTCAGTTATGGGTCCGACACTGTAGCAAATGAGATAAATGGATATGTTTAAAAAAAACCTCAGCATCTTCAGTGATTGACATTTGATTAAATATCAAGTCAGGAATTGGAGTGCATTTTTGTGTATGTGTGGAAAATAGGGGAAAAAATGGGAGAATAATAAAATAATCACAGGTAAATGTTCAAGTAGTAGATGATATAAAGACTTGTGTGTCCTGATATTTAAAGTTGTAATAAATTATTTAGGAGCTTTTTCTTCTCATTTTTAGCTCAATATTTACAGTGAAATTAGTTGGGCCCTATCATCAAGACATAGGAGCCATATTATAATTACCGTTTCCACCCATCCATTGTATGCCATTTGATAAGTTAGTTGCCTATTAAATGCAGATGTGCCCATTGAAATTGAAGATTTCATTTTCGGAGGTCTAGTGTTAACAGAATTAATGCTCTTTTCTTTCACTTTTAGGGGTTCTTTGTGGTCTATTGGTCAAAGGTACTTACTTTTATAGATCTCTTACGTGTCAACATTGTTTCAAGTCTCATCTTGACCAACATGGGCATGTGAGAAGGCTTGCCAGTAGCTTCCTGTGAGTCAGTGGTTCTTCCCATAATCTTCCCAGTCTCTTCCTCCATCAAATATACAGACTGCCATGTATCATGTGCTGAAAAATGACATTAAACCTCACAAATTTAAAATCTTTATATTTAAATCTTCACAACAGTAGACCCTTCTAACCATCATTGCTTGAAAAACGTTCAGCCTATTCTGATGCTCTTTGATGTGTACATTGTCTCAGAACAAGATGGGACTATTATGGGTTTTGTTAGAGTTATGGCCCTTTATTTCTAACAATTTGTGGTGGAATTATGGCTAAGAATAGTGTCACTTTTACTTGCATATGCCTCTTGTAGTCTTGTCTACTCCATTTTAAACAGTGTAATTACCAATGTCAAGCAGATTCTTGTCATTGCATGCAAACATGGAATGTTGCTTGCAATAAGCTCAAGAAACATTCAGCATGTTCTGATGGAATTGTTTAAAAACATCATGTCTTGATGGGTTTTGTCTCACCTTCTTAGAGCTATGGCCTCATATCTGTATATGAGATACACGGTTGTAATCAACTTTGTTCAAGAAGCATTCATCATATTGCAATTTGGTGTGAACATATTTCTTTTTCAAATACATTACCTGATCAAATTACCATATTAGAATTACTACTAACTCACAAATCCAGCCCTCTCAGTTTAAAAATGTTTTAGCTAAGTTAGTGGCCCATATAGGTGGCAGTTAGAGTGATCTCACCTTAACATCAGGAATGGTACCAGATTCCAGATTCCATTAAATCATCAACCACTCTTGTCTCTAAAGAGAGACCTCGAAAATCCATGCAAACAGTTTGGAAGTTTTCTACCTTTAAACAAGATGGAGGAGTTAACAAAATCCCAAACTTTGTCTCACGAATCCTGGATCCAGAGGCCTGGATAATCAATACTCTTTCTATAGATTAAAATGGCCAAATAGAAATGCTTCTTCTCCAGCACCTGAGGCTCCTTACAGGTGATGCAGGAATCAAAAGAATAAGTGTCACCTCATCCTGATTACTCAACACAAATTGGAAATCTTGGTTCAACCTCAAAACAGAATCGCCAGGAAACCAAGCTATTCCCTCATAAGCTGTAACCAACCACGACAGCTGGTGTTTCCTCCCAACCCAGAATTTATAAACCTGAACATCTGCATCTTTTTAAACTGTGCCTTTAGGAGAAACAAACAATTCTCACAACCAGTGGTGGAGAAATCTCCAAAATGAGCTGGCCCATCAATCTTAAAGGTCTATGAAGGCAATGGATTATATTCTCACAGTGGTACACACAAGAACACTTTATACCACTGCAAGCATCCATACCTCAATAGCTAACTTTTTTTAGCCCTTCAACAAGAAACAGTTCCTACCAGTCACAATTAAAACTTAACATTGCAATATCAGACTAACCAAGACCTATCTGACATTCTGTCCATTTGAATAATATTGGTCCAATGACGATGGATCCTTGCCCATGTGGAATCTGTGCACAATGAGGCTGAACAAGACACCATTTGGACTGCTCTCAAAACTTAAGTTGTTCACCTTTCATACAAGTCCTACCTCACTGCATTGAGAATTAGCAAATACATGTCATATTGGTGGACCTGTCTACATGGAGTTGACGGAATGGGTCAGTATCACTCATGATAGCTTCTGCTTTTATTGCCAAGAGCAGGCTATTATTCATGGGTAACCAGACTTTAGTAATAGTTCCTGTCTACTGTGAACACTGCAACTCAAGGTTACTACTTGACCAAGTGGAGCACTGAAGTGGTACTTAAAGAAGACCAAGCTGTTGCATTAATGGAGATCATGCCTTTTTTTTGCTCTCACTGGGACAGCACGATATATCAATACAGACATTTTCATCCAGGAATGGAATGGAATGTTTGTTCCCCATATTGGAAATAACCTCAAACAAGTGAATTTGCTTCAAATCTCAGCTCATGAAGTTAAGGAAACTTGCCAGAAACATAGCATGTGAGTAAAAATAAAATGTTTAATGTTATTATCCATGCCATGGGATTGAGATCCTAGTACACTTCTTCAGTCTTTATCTCCGAGATCTTTCATATTAAAAGGCTTAACTCGATCTAATGGGACCTATAACCATGGTGCAAAAGGTTACTTTCATTCAACATCTTCATAAGGACAAGGCTTCATGACTTCTACTGGGGAGAAAATGTATTCAATTTGAAGTTGATCCCCTCCATGGAGTCATTTCATCAGCTGGGTTTTCTCGAAGCTGTCACAGATACCATAAGGGACTGGAGATGGTCTCTCTGGGGCAAGGGGATTATCTCCCTTCACCTCTTACCTATTCTCTTAAGATATTATGATCATGTAACATCTTTGAAGAAACCTTTTTTTTCAAGAAAATATGTTTCTTTGATAATACTTACCAGATCATTATATGCATACACCCTCCCATCATCTCCACAATTACATCCATATAAATAGCATGCCTTCCTCTCATTTAGTAGTAACTGACGATTTCATGGGATTTGGCACAAACCCTGGGAGATAACTCTTATCAAACTGCTGCCTAGTTGTGCAGATAGTTTTTAGATTTTTAGCTAACAAGTTTTAATCTGGGAGGTCTGGATTTGCATGGTAGTAGTAGTTCTTTACTAGAAAAAATTGATTTCATAGACCAAGACCAAGTGACATTTGTGGGTTTTGTCGCATCTACTCCATTTTGCAGCTTTATATCTTTACATGGGATGTTTCTTTGGTTAACGAGACTTTGAAGGAGTTGGATTTCATGTTCTCTATATCCTGATTTAGAGAAGTCATGGTCTCCACATGTTGTTTCTGAACATTGGTTTTCCAACACAGGTTTCTCTTTTAGCAGTAGGGAGGGTGAACCCTACAAAATTTTGCTCGAGTCCTTAACAAAAAATAAATGTTCCTACAGAGGCTGAAAAAAAGGTCAATAACGCTAAACTAAAGTCTCTAACTGATTATATTTTCATATGGTTAAAAACCGGTAATATAAATCGTTTAGGTTAGCTCATTTTTGTTATACTATTATTGAGTTATTTTGTCCTGACTTTGTAAGGCGATTTTGTTTACTTGTAAAGTGAATCAATTGTTGTTCTTCACCACCTCCCTGCTGCTCCTGACTGTCAGGGGGTTAACCAAATATTTTATCCAGACCTACATGATATCTTGATCTTGGATTTATTTTTCGTTAAGGACTCGAGCAAAATTGTGTAGGGTTCACCCTCCCTGCTGCTCTTTTTAAGGCCCTATCAAAACAACAAAATGCTTGTCTTGGTGGCTGACAGACTTGATTGATCTAACTATGAATAGTGGGATTGGTTCCAAATGCCATCAGTTGTCAACTGCAACTTCGAGTCTTGTCAGGTTCTATCACAAAAATTGATTTGAGAGCTTTGCCCTCAAAATGGACATCATACCCCCAGATATAATCTTGTTAAGCATACATATAAATAAATATAAAATTATAATTACATTATCAATCTATTTATCTGTTTTGTAAATCGTTTTATTGTCATGGTTGTCTTTGTCATCATCACAGAGAGGTGTAAGAACCATATTTTGTAAACTATGGTTGGCTAACTTTACAACCACTTATTCATGCCACTTATCATTGAATGTTCTCTCTGTTTTTTTTCCAATGATCGATACTTCCTTAAACAAACTGAATTTGATATGTGAGCTCTTCATGGTTTCTAGAAAGACAGAGATCTCTTTTCATCGTCTCCAAGCCCTAATAATTTATGCTACATTCTACTGGTCGCAGAGGTCATTTGTTCATAAATGAAGTTTTCGTAATAAAATTTTATATTACATTAAACAACAATGCTTTTAGCCTAATAGTTTTTAATTAGCATACAAAATTATACCAAGAATGTAGTTTTACTGAACAGTCATTTGGTATTGCTCAGCCAACTGAATAGCCACTTGTCTTGTCACTTGTCATGTAATGTTCTCAATTTCCCCAAAACAACCCATTTTGCAATTTGAAACTGTTCATAAAGACTAGTTGTGGTGTTGGAGGTGGGGAGTCCTCTCCCATTGCTGTCTGTGTTATCATCACGGAGAAGTGTAACCACATTTTGTGAAATAAAAGGTATGGTGACTAACGGAGAAACTCTAATTTTTTGCCATTTGTCATTGAATGTTCTATGTTTGGTTTCCATTGCTTGATATTTCCATTGACAAATGGAATTTGATATCCATGCTCTTCATTGTTCCTACAAAGACAAGGGTGTCATTATTGGGGGGGGGTTATCCTCTCCTATCCCATCAGCATTTTTGTCATTGAGACATGTAACAACAAAATTTTGTAAAATATAGTTTTGTTAAATAAATATTGGTTGGCTTATCAAACTATCAAAATCGTAAAGACAAAATCTTGGAGAAGCATTATTAATAAAATTTTACTATTTATTACATTTAAAACTGATATTCATTTACAACTTTTACAATGAAGTACACAAACATTATTAATGAATTGCTGTTGTATTTTTTAATTGTTATTCTTGTAATAAAATTTACTTTTTACATGATTGAAATAAAATAAAGATGGTATAAAACATAAAACATTTAACTTGGTTTTAGATAATTATTGAATAGCCTCCCATCAACTAACTTGTACCAATGCAGAAAATATACTGTATGAATGTAGATACATAAGTCACTATGTAGATACATACATGCATACAAAAGTATATACATAAGTACACGAGTACATTCATTTGCATTAAAATTTACATACGTGAATATGATTCTAGACCCATCTCTGCCATCTCAATTGAATCTCCAACATACACAGTTGATATTGCATATTCGTCATTTGAAACAATTTTTGGCTGTCCTGACGATGTTAGTAAGATTCCCAAGGACTAACGAATTATGAGTGCAGGGCCCGATGGTACCAATTACAATATCCCGCCAGACATTGTACGAATTACCTCAACAACTCAAGTAAATTTGACCTGTAGGATGGTTGGTAGTTATGGAGCCTCAGCCTATACAATGCAAGCATCGATGGGTTATGTATTGTTTGGATTTGTCATGACTGAGGCACCGGGCAATCTGATATCGATACCTCCCATGCACATGTATCTTCCATGCAAGAATGCCCAGCTGACAAACCTTCGTTTCTTCTTTGTGAACCAGTACTGTCACATGCTGTGCCTGCACAGGGAGACCTTCACAGTACAACTATATTTGAGATCGACAATCGTAGACATGTAAAACCCGTGCTCGTTATTAATGTGAAAATACCTGTTAACGTTTAATAATTCGAAATGGTATTATGATGTTATCCAATGATTTTTTACATAGGCATTCATGATCCTGGCCTTGTGTACTGTTCAAAGATTATCCCCTAGGTTGCTATATAACATCCTAGAAGGACCAGATGAAATTCAAAAGATGAAACAGACAGCACAGTTTAACCACATATGATCACCTAGGTTATCATATAACATCCTAGCAGGATCAGAGGTTACATATAAACTTATCCTAGGACAGTAGATTTTTAACCCTTTTGAACTCCTAGGATGTCATATAACATCCTAGTAAGTTCAGAGGTTACATATCAGGATGGACATATATGAATAATATTAGGATTATATCTGAAGGACAGCACAGTTCAACCCCATGTGATCCCCTAGGTTGTCATATAACATCCTAGCAGGATCAGAGGTTATATATATATGGACGAACATACAAATGTGTATATCTTAATTAAAGACTGTACAGTTACATATAAACTTATCTTCAAGACAGACATACAAACATATATATATATATATATGATTATATATATATATCTTAATTAAGGACACCACAGTTACTGTTACATATAAACTTATTTTAAAGACGGACACACAAACATGTATACATGTTAATTAAGGATGACACAGACAACACAAACATACAAACACACAATAAAAATTTATCCTAGCGGGGGAAGCTTATTTATGTCCAACAAATTTCGTACACTCTCCCACCAGGGCAACTCCTGAGAGTGCAAAAACCATGTAATTTTTCAAACATTATTTCTAATGTTTAGACAATATTAAATGCATAATGTCCAAGTGTGAGCATATTAATTATGTCTCTGCAATAAATTTTATCATCAAAATTGCTTTATTGTATTCATTTCAAGTTTATGATAATTTGTTCTTCAGACATTAGTTTTGATAAAACTGACGCTATTGTTTAGAGCTGCTTTGAAATCGTCAAAATTCATCTTTTTTCACATATCCGCGAGGAATACCTTTCGTTTTCTTTGTCATTATAGTATAATCTAATAGGACAGCATACATTTTGGTTCTTAATCCAACAAACTCTCTCACCGGCACAAACTTAAATTTGTCCTTAAATTTTCCAATAACTTTATTGCTCGAATTATCTTGAAATCCACTACATGCTAGATAATCTGATAAATCAAATAAATCTTTATTATTATAAATATCCTGATAGACATTTTCACATTTTATATTATAAACTAGAATGTCCGTATCAGTAAATAGCAACTCCGAATCTGGCCACTGCTGTTTGGTAGAACTGTAGTGAAAATCATATGTCAGCCATTTTGACATATCAAGCACAGCTACACCAACATAAATTGGTTTATTTAACTTTAAATTTGTCTTTCGTGGTTGTATTGCAGTAAGATTTTCATTAAATATTTTCATACTAACAAAACCATCATCAACTAATTTATTTCTGCGATATATGTCATTAACGATTTCAATCGAAACTTTTTCTAATATTTTCCATCTAATTGTCGAACACCTTGACTGATTAAATTTTAGAATGGGATGGACTTTTTTCAGAATTAGTCCAGCATCTATTGCTTGCTTTTAATTTTTGCAATGCATAACGTAATTTCTTTTATCTAACAAATTTGGAACTAACTTATTAACGATATAATTTTTGCTGTTGTTGTTACTTATTGTTTAGGAGATAATAAACTATAATCAATCATTAGTGACTGCGCAAACGAATAATTGTTATGTAGATCATGTAATGAGCTAGGATAATCTAAATCAACTTCAACAAAATATGAAATATCAAAAAAATCTATACTAATTTTCTAGGGTAATCTTTTTCAGTTTCTCTAAGAAATTGATCAGGAGTAATCCAATGAAACCCACCGCAAGGCATTGGCTGTGACAATGTCCAGCAGTAAAGATTCATATAATCTAGATTACTAATGTAATTCGACAGACGACTTTTATCATAATTTTTTAGATATTTGTTATTAGCTACTGCATATTTTTTTGTTATAACGCTAATTCTGCCTCTGACACCTTTTCCTATGAAGTTAAATATTTTGACATCTTTTATATTTTGCTCGTTTTTAGTCAAGCGTCCCAAGAAAATTCTGGAGCAGAATAATACCAACAGAGGTCTAATCCATAATTTGCATGACTAGATGAAAACTCTCAAAAACATCTTTTAGCAATTATATATATATATATATATATATATATATATATATATATATATATATATATAATCTGTTTTCAAATATAAATTGTGATGATCACCAAATATTTTACAGCTAATTTATTCCACATATCTTGTGCATATTTGTATTCATCATCTGTGTTGTTTTCATTTTTGAGTTGCGACTAAAATTTATCTTTGTCGGGCAATAAAATTTCATTAAATCTGTTCCAATCATCGAGATACCACACGGAAAAATACCTTTTTGTCAGATCAACTGAGTTTTCAACGAAGCAACTTTGCAGTTTATTAAAAATGCTGCAACCTTTAACAAGATCGTCTAATGATCCTGCCATAAATTGCATACTGTCAATAAAGCGTAATTTTCTGAGCGTGACTGACATATACTTTCAAAAATGTTTGGAATACATTTTATTACGTTATTTCATTTTAGTTTACCTTTAATGAAATTTTTATTAACTGCGTCTATTAAATTTTGTTGAAACCACAATGCAGGATTTTTACCTGTATATAACTTTATTGGAGATGAAAACTTATCGCTGGTGCAACCAACTACTTTATAAACTTTTCCGCAGGGAATATGCTGTTGTATTTTTCTAGCACTGGGTTTATTAGGATCATTTTCAGCTCCAACAATAGAAACGAGTAGACACTCGAAATCAGTGTAAATAATAAAAGGAATATTTAGTTTATGATCATAATGTTTAAATTTCAATATTTTTATGAATTATGTTGCTTGCATTTTAATTTTCGCTTGATTTACCTCGGGTTTTAAATTTATTTTAGTTTTTTTACTTCTGCTGCAGATGTAGTGTTTTATATTTTGTTCTGCAGTTTTTCTTGTAGTTTCATATTGTGTCTTATTCTAGTACATGTGACCCTTAATGCCATTAATTACTCTTTTACATCTTGTGGTGTAAGCTTTACCTCCAGTCCATTTAACACTAACCTGATACACATTTCCATTTAGTAGATACATGCTTTGTCATAAGCAAAAATTATATACATATATAATTTTTATATATTTTTAACTCTGCATGAAATTGTAATCTTCATGTAAGATTTTCAATAATTGTAATATAATCTTTTAAATATGCTGAATATGTGTGAATGTGTATAAATGTATTTTGTCTGCATGGTATAGTACATACATTTGTGCATGTAATTAGTTGTATGTGTATTGGTATTCAAACATGGTTACATGTATGCAGGTATATAGAGCATGTCCTCATTAATTAGCGCCCATATAACTTGCAAACCTACTTACAATATCATTGGATTCCATTTTTGGCATTACCAGTCATAGACCAGAAATACTTATGGGATGGCCTGTTCATAGGCACAAGTTTGTTATCTCTACTTTGCTGAAACTATTTGGTAGATTGCAGTGAAACATCTTACATAGATTCATTCTAAGGTCTACAATACAAGTCACAGGAGTCATATAGGCATTCAACACCCACTATTTCAATAATGGGTGTCATTTTTAGAATTTGATTCTACATACCATTAATTGGCAAGTACATATATCAGAACCAATATTAAAGTATGTAGACATTTTTGGACAAAATGAACCTGTTGGTGTGATCCAGTACAATCTGGTTTGAATGCCACACACAGTGTGATGAAAGCTACGCATATTGATAAACAAATTCATACTACCCTCGATTATGAGGATTCCACTTGACGTGCTCTTATTTTGACCCAAGCTTAGTACATGTATATGGCCACCAATGTAAAATCCATAGCATTAGATAATTGTTATCTGGAAGTTTCTTGGTGACAGTTAAGGTGCAGAGCATTCAATAATCAGGACTGAAAAGACTTTGGTTGAAAAAAAGTGTTACATTTTAAAAGAACAATTTATATTTAATTTAAAGTGCATACATGACCCATGTAACTTGGTCTTTGATAAATATGATGCTAATGTTACAAACAGTATCGCCACATTAAAAAAACTATTGTTAAAGTCTTGTTCCCGAATGAAAAGTTATGTCAACAACGATGTTTTCACCAACAGATTTCTTCTGGTATCTTGGTCCAAAATGAAAATGGTGCCAATCTTATGTCCATTGATGTTGCCACAATAGCCATCTTGAAAATGTTGTTACTGCTACACCTCCTGAATGGAGTTTCTTTGATTTCTTTATTGAAAGTGGTGGCATTCTGATCTCCAATAAGTCTTAGTGGCCATTTTGAGAATCTTGTTATTGCTACTCCTTCTGAATGGATGGTCACATCAACATGGAATTTTCACCAAAAGATATAGTTTGGCATCTAGATGATCCTAAATGAAAATGACATTGCATCGATCTTGAACATTTATTTTCCAACTTTTTCTGAAAGGATGGCTGCATTGACATAGAGTTTTCACCAAAATAATTTGTGTATGTGATTTTAACTGAAAATAATACTGATCTAACTGCAAATACGACTGGTCTGATGGCTTTTATCAAAGTCTTGTACTCTGCCTGATATCAACATAGGGTTTTCACCAAAACGAATTCAGTGTCAGTATTATATCCATCTTGAAAGTATTTTATCGCTTAAGAATATCCACTGTGGTCTCCAGGCATTCACTCTGCAAAGGTTCATGGCAAGTACAGGGTGTCCAGGAATGAGGCTTTATGTTAGTAAATACTAAGTTACAATGAATCCAGGACTTGTGCCGATTTTGATACTTCCATGGGAGAACAACACTGATAATGTTGGGTGTGCAAGCTGAGTTGAATAGCAAATACTAGAGACCACACATAATAATGAACAAATTTTATTTTGAGTTGGATTACATTCACATAAGAAACTTTACCTAAGAGTAGCTACTATAAACAATAAAAAAACAATTAATTCCAGCAAACATACAACACAGAAAAGAAATCAAAAGATTTATTCAAAAGGAATGTGACACTCAAATGAAAATGGTGTTATAAAAACAGTTGTTTCACAGAATGTACTTGGAATATAGAAACAGGATGCAAAATAATCCTTTGACCATGTTGTTAACTGTTCAGCTGCAGATTATCATTTTGAAAAATTATATAATATTTATCTACTAGTTTACATTTATAACATTTTTTTAATTCATATTGATAAATTGATGGGTTTTCAGGCCACAGATCTTATATGGTCAATACATAAAAATTCTGCACTATAAATTGTAATGAAGACGACATCAGATGAGAGCTGTGCACAATTAAGCACATTTTAAATGATAATTCCAATTTTTATGAATGAAAAAGATTTTCTGCAATATGATTAGATGTAAACAGTCATGTGATACTGATATGGCAATTTTCACCCAGTGATAATTCTGGAACTACTTTCAGATTTGTACTGTTTGCAATATAAATAAACATTGCAGACACTTCATTGTGAAATGATTGTTTCATCTTTTGAATTTTTAATTCAGCAAATAAATATAAATTATACCCTTTTTATTCCTTTTCCAATATTCTTTGATTGAAATACACTACTATAAAATTAGGCATTTGCTACATAGTCGAGCAAAATGGCAGATTACGGTGATTTTTCACTGCAATTTTCTGCCAATTGTTTGTAAGCAATTAGATAACAAGGAGTTAAAAGAAATAATTGCAGCCAAGGAAGCAGATGAAGATGGAGTTGATAATGTTGCAATGGATGCTATAAATACTAAAAATAAAACAAAAACAAAAGAGATTAATAAATTACCTCAGAGCACCCCATGACCTCCATCACCAAGCCATACACAACAGCAATAATAATAGCGTGGGAACTGAGCCAGTCAATTTTAAGGCCGCTGAGGGATATAAACTAATGCAACTCCACACCATTGAAAAATGTATATAAAAATCCATAACGGTGATTGTTTCGCAAAGTTAAATTATTTGGAATGTGTAGTCATTCATTTAAATGAAAAAGAAATTACAAAACTGTTTGCATTGCTACACTTGTTCTCAAGAAATAAATTTTCTGTATAATTTGAAAAACATCAAATGCTGAAGGATATAATTTCTAATGTCACAATATTACATACATAAAACCCTTTGGACTTTATTTACTTTGTGAGTGATTAGGTAAAATTTACACAGCGATAAAATACTGAACAAATATCATCTAATCCTATATTGACAGATTTCCTCTTACTCTCAACTAATGATAATTTTCTTGTAGCTGTAACTTAGAAATTATAAGATTAGCAAGCTTGTACAGATTCATTTGTTTTGTGAAACAATCACTTGCACTTGGTATCTAATTCAACCATATACAAATTCTAACATAGCGTGGGTTGGATAAGTGCCATAGTTGGCACAATCCTATTTAATTGAATAAATTATTCAATACCAGTACATAATTTATATTTTTTTTGACTATTGTGTTACTTTTGTTGTTTGCTCTAAAAGTTTATTGTTGCTGACATTTAGCACTAATTTAACATCTTGATGGTGATGCCAGATCAATTCTGTGTTCCTTATACTGAATATGTATAACATTTGACAGCCAATGATCATAAAAACTTTTCGGATTTTAATTTACCTTGTACACGTAGTGCTTTGTAAGAATCCATTCCGGTTCAGTTATCATCAAAAACTTAAAAGTTCTAAATTTTAATTTGTGATGCAAGTTATGATTCCTACTGTTTTTCTGTGAACAACAAAAATTTTGTGGGCTATTGTGTCTTGTTTACTTAGTTTAAACATTTCAAAAACCTTGTAGAATGTTTGAAAAGTAGGTAGGTGTGAAAGATGGAGTGAAAGAAATTAAAATATTTTGAATCAGATGAACACATTCTGTTAATAACTATACCAACATCAGTGTGTCAGAAAACTGAATAAGAGAAAATAATGTATAGTGAAACCCTTTGAAAATGTTTTGGTTTACTAAGGATTTTGCAGATGTGAAAAAATTTTTTTTCTAAAGGCTTTAGTGATGAAATTAAAAAAGTAAGTATGACAGCTTAAGTGTCTGTGCAAGCTGTGTGAATACATGTATTTAATGAAGAATAAGCTGAACAATATACTTTCCTGCCAAACAATCATATCCTGTCCCATACAGTTGATTAAAGTGGAAATACAGTACTTGTCACAAGAAACATCAGTAATTAAATACTGCTCTCCATGTCTGTTTTATCAATGCATTAAAAGAAGGGCCACATGTCTGGTTAATAAAGCCCCAATATTTACTGTAGTTATAAAGAAAGCAAGCAATGTTCTATTGATCATGTATGCAAATGAATATCATCCACAATTATATAATCAGATAAACATATTCATTCTTAAATGGCTTACCTACCAGCACTTATCAATAATTATCCTTTACGGCTGGCTTTGTTGTAAGGTGCAAAGTCTTCAGATTAGCCTACAGTAAGCCCTAATCTCTGTTGCTGCACTATCAAGTATTGTTTTAACCTCGTACACACTTTAAAATTTTCTGGGTGTTCATCTTAGATCACACCACTACAGTGCTTGCTAACTGTAATTAATCTATTACTGTGCACATAATAAATTTAGCAACTAAAATATATTCCAGGTTTGAGCTTTGTTTCAGCTTGATGGGGTTTCCTAAACCTAAATTGAAATTTTGGATTGAAATTCTTTTAGGTATTCAGAGTTGAGGGGTGTTATTTTACTGGGGTGAAAAAATTGGTATTGAGGAGATTCCAGTATACCAAGGTTTCAGTTTTGATGAGTTTCACTGTATCTACTGGTGCACTCTATTAATTCATTATGACCTGCTTTTGATCCCAGTCAGGAGTGGAAAAAAAAGCAGGGGAGATAATATTATCATTTCTAGCCATCTGTTCAGATGTTAGATTCATGAATCTGTCCCTGGTGTAGAAAAATCTAGGTTGACTTAAAGCTGAGCAACTAAATGACAGAAACTCAATACCCAGCCAGACAACCATCTTTTGATGGCAGTGATTTAAAATATGTGCTTGCCATGATGCAAAATCAATAAGGTATGGGCTGTCTGCATTAAAAGATAGATCAAAATATATATTTTCTCAATCCTTTTCACATAGATTTACAACAAATTACCAAATTTTAATAGCATATGGGTCAGCTTTTTAAGTTCTTCATTTCTGCCTTGATTGGTAAGAATTTAGGATAAGTGCAGAACTTTGAGCCCTAAAGTTTTCTACCTGTGAGGCAGACATCCAAGTAGTTTTATTTATGTTAACATTTCAAATGATGAAGGCATCTAAATTGAGAATTACAAATTAAAAGTTAATTTTTAATTCCATTAAAATTTGAAAAATTTAAAACTGTTGAATATCTGTATCTCAGATATATCATTTTCAGAATATGTGATAGAATAATTAAGATTTGCACTGGATTTAATAAACATGTCAGTGATTTTTATTAGCCGACTTAGGTTTGAAAATGACTTTAAATGTCTAAACCTTCATTTTCAAACCTAAAGTCTGGCTCTTTGTAATCTTTAATTTACTATGTATATTTAACAAGTTATAACATGAAAACAAAATGTCTTTTTTATTTTAATCTTGGCAAGATTTAATGAAACATAACTAGCTACATAGTCACAAAACTACCGACATGGCCATGCAAAATAATCCAAGAAACAAAGCCAATTGCATTAATAACACTTTCATATAATAATAACAGTCCGAATGATGTCAGACAAGCAGTACCTATGAAAACAGGGTTAAATAAAATTAAGTCACAACTTCACTATCTTGGATCTTTTATTACAAAATTATTTTTCATACTCTTCTTAAAAAAATGACCAAACAACCTCAACTATAAAAATAAAGTAAACCATATGCTCTCAGGACTTGCATAAAAAGTTAGAAAATTGCACATATATGTGACATCCTATATATAATGATGGGATACACTTAGAAACCCAAAAGAGAAATAAAACTAACAAATAAAAGAGCCCCAAATACATAAATAAATTATGGTGAAAGGCCATAACTATTCCTCTGAACTCTGTGTACAAAAGAGTGTTGAATAGTGAAAGGTGTATTCCTCTGAACTCTTGTGTACTAAAGTGTGTTGAATATATGCAGATTTCTCAACAACAGCTATCTGAATAGAGTTAGAAGACTGATATTCTACAGGGGTAAAGTTGCCATACATTTCACATGTTAGACACATCTTACATGTATATGTGAGCACACATGTAAAGCATATTTTCCACGTAAACAAATTTGCCATTTCACATTTTCATGTCTAAGAATGAAGCACATTTTATTGTCTAATCTTTATTGACTGACCATAAATTTTGGCTGTTTCCAAAATTTTAATGTCCAGGTAATTATTAGCCAACCTGATTTTAAGTTATTCTTGGACACACTCCCATAATATAAATTGTTACAGAATTTTTAGAGGTTTTGTTAAAATTTTTGCCCTTGAGATCATTAGTTCAGAAACAAGCAATTTGGAGAAATTACCACACTGGTGATGGGGAATTATAACCTCACATGGACAATATGCTATTAACTGTCACCCAATGTAAAAAACCTCTCATGAGGCACATGGGATTGTAGTGCTTGCACTTGCCATTAGACTGGTCACTGCCTGTGTTTGTCATCTATGTTAACCTGTCATGTGTATAGGATTGTAGTGCTGACATTAGACTAGGTAAATCCATTTTTTCCTGTTCCATCCATACAGAAAACCACCTGTTTGTGTTGTACATTAGAACTGACCCTATATATTAATCTCTATTACTAGCTGCTGTTTACTTTATTATGCCCTTGATGTGAGTAACAAATCATTGTTCTTGTTCAAAAATCATCTTTAATGTCTTATGATAAAGTATTTGAAGTTGGGAGCAGCATCAGACTTAATTAATATCCTAATGCATTATGACATGCAAAAATGTCAAGTAGAAGAATTTCTTGGGTTCTCTGCAAGATGAGAAAAAAAAACCTATTTATGAAAATTTGGATGCAACCCAGCTATAGTCTTGACATTTTTGTATAATACAATACTATTCCAGAGATAGTAAATATGCCTTGGAAATCAAAACTTGTCATGATAATTAATTATCCTTAAGAAACTAATAATGCTTTTTGTTTTTGTTTTCAAATACATGGAAGTGAATGAGAAAGTCTTAAAAATGTTCCAGATTGGCACAGTAAACAGATTGTCAAGTCTAACACAAACATGCAAAACAAAATATTTTTATATCTCGTCCCTCTAAGATTATACTTTCACATTGTATACTTTTGCTATTTTAACATGCCATATCTACTCGCTTATAAATTGATTCATCTATAAGTTGACCCTCCTCCTTTTTTTAAAGCTACAACAAGCAAGTTTCTCTTTGAACCTTCTATAAGTCAAGGTGTATTTTGCAAGTCAGATCTGTCCGAAGGGGTGACTTGTTGTCAGTGGGTCAGAGTTGGACTTTGGAAAATAAAACAAATCTATACAGATAGCTATGAAAACAGAACCAATGGAAAATAAAATTATGTTATTGAGTGGAACAGGTAACAAATAACTTTACAACTTATGATCTGTCCTAATTAAAATCCATAATGCTTGATATTTTATATGCATTTATGCAATAAAACTATGAATCCAATTATAGGTCATTTGCTTTAATTCACAGCATCCTATAAATGTCACAATCTAATGTCATCTGGTACAGTCTGATAATTCATCCTCATTAGCTGATAAAGTTCTGAAATCCTCAATTCTCAATCATTGTCTAGTAAACCATTATGGTCTAGTTATCATAAACATTTTCTGACTTCATTTTGTTCTCATATGCAAGTGCTCATGCATAGCCTGAGTTTGGATCCTTTAAGTACAGTAATACTTTGATCATACAGTTTGTGTGTATGCTTTAGATTTTTTTTAACACAGCTTTAACAATTTTTCAGTCATATTGCTATGATGTCTACAGTGTAACAGTTTACAGTGATGTCAAGCACTGGGGCATCATTCCGCAGAAATTTGGCATGATGTCCGACCCAGTCACATTATTCTGACACCAGGCCAACCAGTCCTAACACTAACCTCTTAATGCTGAGCACTAAATGAGGCAGCTGTTAGTATCATTTTTAAAGTCTTTGGTATGACTCCGCTGTGACCTCCCGCATCCGAGGCAGACGCTCTAACCACTAGGATACAGGAGCAGTTCATACAATCTGTGAATTCTATTAAGCTAAATAAATATAATATTAAAATACAGGTTGTTAGGATTGGAAGCAAAAGACATGCTAATAATAACCACAGAAAACATTCTATGGAGGGTAGTATTTAATTTACCTGTAAAATTTTAAAATTAAAAAAAAAACATATAAGTAATGTGTAATGAATATTGTCATGAAGTAGATAAAAGCAATATATACCATATTTGCATTTTTTAACATGAATAGTGGTATAGAAATATAAAAATGTTTTAATTTGTGGTATTTTTGTGCACTGCAAACATTTTCTAACAGTAACCATAGATTATAAATTTTTTGTATGTCATGCTTATAAGACTACCCTTATTCTGCATAAAATCTTCAGTAAAAATGGTCAACTTATAAGTATATACTGTGCTGCAGGACTTGATAAAACCAGATCCTGCCAAAAATAAATATCACTACATATACCTTAGGTATTTTCTGGGTCAAAAATACTTTCTTTATTTTGGTTAATAAAATTAACCATACTACTGATGATCCCAGGAATGATAAGTTTTTTTAGCCATATGTTTGTGTTTCTTATTATCTTGTGTAAGGATGCTACATAAAGTCTGGTTTGGAACATACATATAATTTTGATTTGTAACATAGCTTTAACAATTTTTCAGTCATATTGCTACACTGGTCTGCACTGTGGCAGTTTATAGTGATGTATAGCACTGGGGCATCATGAGGTAGACATGTAGAATGATGTCCCACCCAGTCACATTATCCTGACACCAGGCCGACCAACCCTCACACTAACCTCTTAATGCTGAGCACCTAAAACAGGTTAGGTAAGTCTGTCCTATTCGAGTTTAATATTTTTAAGAAACATGTACCTGAAATCAAAATAGAGAAAATAAAGCAGTTAAATAAGTTTTAAGTTTTAACTTTCTAAATTTCTTCAGATAAGTATTATCAGGACTGTTGTTGAATGTATCTGATTTTAAAGTCAGTAAAAGGCACAAGACAATGCAAAAAGTCAGATGTATAAGACATACAGCAGGTACTTTTATAATGGAATGCATTCATTTGCTTAACAGATTACATAATGTATAGATATCTGTGACTTTTTTATTTAAAAACAAAAATTATCACAGCATATAAAGTAATGGAATTCATGAATATAACCTGCATATAAATCAAATACAAACAACTATTCAGTGAACAAACTGTTACCATTCATGTCAGTTCTTCACTACATAATCTCGTTATAATACATTATATATTAGAATTTCAAATAAAGAACACCATCATAAAAAAGTATAATTAAACCCACATGCAATTAATTTGCATAAATGATTAAAATAATTCAGATTCATTTTTTCTCTCTGTGAATCCCCATTAATGAACCCAATACATTACATTTCATTTTGTTGCTAGCTATTTCCTGGGAAGTAGACTGTTGTAATCACATTATACAATTGTTTTATTTTCCTTTTTTTTAACATCCTTGTTACAAATTTATATGGTTCACAGCTGGTATAGAATCACAGAAAATATGATGCTCTGACAACGGACAAATTTCTTGAGCGAAAGAAGCATGCCTCACTCTTGATATAAAATTTCCTTTAACATCAGCCTGTTCATTTTTTCTCACTTAATGAGTAATGTGATGATAATAAATTTAGTGAGTATTGTAATAAAGATTTGGACTTTGAAATTTGGATTTTGAAAATAAATGAGTTAAAAATCTAGAGATCAACTGCTGAGTATGTCAAAGACATATCAGGATCTTCTCCATCGTATCTATTCTCGACTATATCTCATTTTTAAAAATCATAAAATACATAATTTCCAACATGTTCTACTGCTAGACAGAATATTTTGTTTATAGTGACAAAATCTACTTATTTATTATGTGACGATAACACAATTAGCAGAAAACAGAAAATCTATTTTTTTTTAAGATAAAATTTCTTTTAAAAACATCAGATTATGAAAAGACTGTAACAACAAACATAATTTCTTCATCATTTCATACAAGACTGCTTCGTAAAACATATCTAAAATAATGTACTGTATAACATTTTGAATTTTCTCTTTTTGTAACATTGTCATTCATTTTAAGCCTGCTTTACAAATAAGTTTAGGTAAAAACCAAGAAGAGATCTAATCAGGAAACATGCAGATATTACACTGGTCTATGCCTCTGGTTTAGCAGCAGATCTATAAGTTATTCACAGATCTAAAAATTGCTAGAACAACATCTATGATTCAAGAGCTTTCCAGGAAAATAAGATTTGGTTTTGTTTCATGGGGCTTAATGTCATTTTTCAGCACATGCTAGGCTAAACATGGCAGACAGTATATTTGATGGAAGAAAAACTCGGGATGGCTCCAGAAAGAACCAACGACTCATAGAAAGCTACTGATGAGCCTTATCACATACCAACACAGGTTAAGCCAAGATTTTAACTTACAAAGAGGAGAATTGTGAGTGATATATAAGGTGAACATCTTAGACCACTCGGCTAACTGGGACCCCACCAGATAAACAAAAAGTTAAATAAAAAAAAAAAACTAGGATCTTTTCATCTTAAGCAATAATAAACTGTATTTGACAAAAGCATTTATTAGAGTAATTTAAATGATATTAAAATCTTATCAATGAAACTCTTAAATGCTTACTTAACATCTGTGTGTCAGTGTGAAATTTAAAGTTTGTCTACACTCACTGCACTCAGGATATCTACTGTGTTTTTGGAAAATAAATTATTAAAAACCATTGCATAATATGCAGGTTGCAACATATATCCACCCAGCTTTCATGTGTAAGGCTGATGAAGGTTGTTTTCTTTTCATTACAGATCAAATAAATCTGTAACCAATAGCATTTATCAAGCCTTACAGATACATGTTGCTACATCTAATGGTGACCCAGTCAATTTGCTTGTCCATTTCAATGTCAAGATTTCGTCTTATTACTGCCCATTCTTCTGCAGTGATTCACTTTGTTTATCCCTGAAAATACACAAAGAACAATTTCATTATCACCAAAATGGGGACACAAATATTCAAGTATAAGGAATTTTACAACTCAATACCATACAACCAACTACATATACATTAACAGTCTTTTCCACTGATAATATAGGATACATAATGTTGTAATCATTTATTGTGAATGCAACAACTAGCGTACTTAGAACCTGCAAATTAGTGGTCCAAGGTCAAGGACAAATTTTGTTTTTAACAGTAGACTGTCATATGTAAGCAGCACCTATTGGACATTTAATATTACTCATTTGTTCGGTTAAATTAAAGTAAAAGTGTTGTTCAATACTTAAAACATCTGAAATGAGCCATTAAATTGCAGCAATACAAGCTGAAGTTGATCAATAGCAGCGACTATGTACAATTTTACTGGAAATCTGCAAATTTAGCATGCAATCCGCTATCTTTGGCAATTAAATATTTGTTGGTTTTTGTCCACATCTAAAAATAAGCATTAATAGTATCGAATTATCATTAAGATTCTGTGAGCTTGCTTAGGTATGGCAGAAGGTAAGAATCAACCACATGAAATACATCAGCTGTTTAGTGTTCCAAGTCCAAAACCCCCCAGAAATTATGATCATAAACATTATAGGTTTATACAGCAGGAAAGAATTGGCCATGGATTAAGTATGATGACAAGAGTTTTTATTTTATTTCAATATGCACAGTATACCATGAGTCAGTTAATCATTCAAGTGCCATATTTTCTATCCATTTCCAATTTTCTAGTTTGATCCACTGACTGCACATGAAATGAGTAAAGAATATATTACTTGCACAGAATCTTTACAAAGTGTACAATAAAACATTCTCAATGTCAGATGGACAGGACTAGTTGATTTTTGTCCTGAGACAGCACGGCATTTGACACATACTGTACACTCTGACAGACAAGGCAAAGTTCTTCTGCAGTTAAGCAATCTGTCAATCGGTCTGGAGTTTTCTCTGACAGCAATGTTGTTTAATTATCAAAAATAGGGTGTGAAAGGTCAAATGAAACTCAAACTCTGCCAAGTGAATTGATACTCTTGGGGCAACTGACTGCACAAAGATTGACTTTATGAGTGTTTTCCCATATGTTTCAATGAACAAGCTTTAAATGGCAAATATGTTCTGTTTTATTTGTGTATTTCATATCTTTTATTTTGAGAATATTCTGGCTTGAAGTTTTAGTTAATGAAAATACTGAGATTAAAAAGGATCTAATAGAAAGCATGGTAATATGATTTGAAAATTTAAAAATGTTATGGTTAATAGAATATTTCTGTGATTTAAAAAGCAATAAAATAACAATCTGGATTTTGAGATTGCATTAATTTTATTATTTTTCCTGCCTTTCATTATGTTAATGCACTGTACTAAATATCTGCATATCAGACTTTGTAGTTGGACTGGTCCTTGGCTAAAGCAGACTTTGCCAATTTTGAGTCCTACCTTCCTGGATAAGTGAGACAGAGCCCTACATTCCTGGGACAGTGAGACAGAGCCCTACCTTCCTGGATAAGTGAGACAGAGCCCTACCTTCCTGGATAAGTGAGACAGAGCCCTACCTTCCTGGATAAGTGAGACAGAGCCCAACATTCCTGGACCAGTGAGACAGAGCCCTATATTCCTGGACCAGTCAGACAGAGCCCTACCTTCCTGGACCAGTGAGACTGAGCCCTACCTTCCTGGATAAGTGAGACAGAGCCCTACCTTCCTGGATAAGTGAGACAGAGCCCAACATTCCTGGACCAGTGAGACAGCCCTATATTCCTGGACCAGTGAGACAGAGCCCTACCTTCCTGGACCAGTGAGACAGCCCTACCTTCCTGGACCAGTGAGACAGAGCCCTACCTTTCTAGATAAGCGAGACAGAGCTTTACCTTCCTGGACCAATGAGACAGAGCCCTACCTTCCTGGATAAGTGAGACAGAGCTTTACCTTCCTGGACCAGTGAGACAGAGCCCTATCTTCCTGGACCAGTGTGACAGAGCCCTACCTTCCTGGATAAGTGAGACAGAGCCCTACATTCCTGGACCAGTGTGACAGAGCCCTACCTTCCTGGATAAGTGAGACAGAGCCCTACCTTCCTGGACCAGTGTGACAGAGCCCTACCTTCCTGGATAAGTGAGACAGAGCCCTACCTTTCTAGATAAGTGTGACAGAGCCCTACCTTCCTGGACCAGTGAGACAGCCCTACCTTCCTGGACCAGTGAGACAGAGCCCTACCTTTCTAGATAAGTGAGACAGAGCCCTACCTTCCTGGACCAGTAAGACAGAGCCCTACCTTCCTGGATAAGTGAGACAGAGCCCTACCTTCCTGGACCAGTGAGACAGAGCCCTACCTTCCTGGATAAGTGAGACAGAGCCCAACATTCCTGGACCAGTGAGACAGAGCCCTATATTCCTGGACCAGTCAGACAGAGCCCTACCTTCCTGGACCAGTGAGACTGAGCCCTACCTTCCTGGATAAGTGAGACAGAGCCCTACCTTCCTGGATAAGTGAGACAGAGCCCAACATTCCTGGACCAGTGAGACAGCCCTATATTCCTGGACCAGTGAGACAGAGCCCTACCTTCCTGGACCAGTGAGACAGCCCTACCTTCCTGGACCAGTGAGACAGAGCCCTACCTTTCTAGATAAGCGAGACAGAGCTTTACCTTCCTGGACCAATGAGACAGAGCCCTACCTTCCTGGATAAGTGAGACAGAGCTTTACCTTCCTGGACCAGTGAGACAGAGCCCTATCTTCCTGGACCAGTGTGACAGAGCCCTACCTTCCTGGATAAGTGAGACAGAGCCCTACATTCCTGGACCAGTGTGACAGAGCCCTACCTTCCTGGATAAGTGAGACAGAGCCCTACCTTCCTGGACCAGTGTGACAGAGCCCTACCTTCCTGGATAAGTGAGACAGAGCCCTACCTTTCTAGATAAGTGTGACAGAGCCCTACCTTCCTGGACCAGTGAGACAGCCCTACCTTCCTGGACCAGTGAGACAGAGCCCTACCTTTCTAGATAAGTGAGACAAGAGCCCTACCTTCCTGGACCAGTAAGACAGAGCCCTACCTTCCTGGATAAGTGAGACAGAGCCCTACCTTCCTGGACCAGTGAGACAGAGCCCTACCTTCCTGGACCAGTGTGACAGAGCCCTACCTTCATGGATAAGTGAGACAGAGCCCTACCTTCCTGACCAGTGTGACAGAGCCCTACCTTCCTGGATAAGCGAGACATAGCCCAACCTTCCTGAACCAGTGAGACAGCCCTACCTTCCTGGACCAGTGAACAGAGCCCTACCTTTCTAGATAAGTAAGACAGAGCCCTACCTTCCTGGACCAGTGAGACAGAGCCCTTCCTGGATAAGTGAGACAGAGCCTTACCTTCCTGGACCAGTGTGACAGAGCCCTACCTTCCTGGATAAGTGAGACAGAGCCCTACCTTCCTGGACCAGCGTGATAGAGCCCTACCTTCCTGGATAAGTGAGACAGAGCCCTACATTCCTGGACCAGTGAGACAAAGTGAAATTTTCAAGCCCTGATGCTAGATGTTTAATTATTGGTTTCATAGCATAATGATAATTAAAGTCTTCTGCTGGGAAATTAATTGCCATTTTTAAAAAAAGTCTGAAAATTATTAACAAACTTAGAATATGCATTGCAATAACTGAATAAAATTATGTTCCTTTTTTTCACAAGTTACATTATACAAATCTCTTTTTTTGGTAAATTTGTGGTGTTTCTAGCACTATAAACAACAACAAACCCAATCAAATTTTACTCTTTGTTTAACAAATACACTTGTAAATAATTGACAAAAAACCTCATGAAATTAGAATATTTTCTTAATCTGAAAGAGTTCACCCAGACTTAATTGTGTGGTTGTTGAAAGAATCTGCATTCCATGTTGAGAAAAGTCTAAAGCCCACCTATCTTAACTCCATCCACACAAACATACACAACATGGTTGTCATCAAAACCATAAGTTAATGTTAGCACTTAGTGGGAGAAATAACTAGAACTATACTGTTCTTCCAAAACAACTTAAAGATATTGCAGGAATTATTAATCATCTTTCACATAGATTTATTCTCTAATTTATTATATTTGAAAGCAAAATTTTAAGGAAATTATGTTTCCCCAAGACCCAATTGCAATAACATTAGGATATAAGCCTGCAAATCTTGCACATTACCCCCCTTGCCACCACCACCACCAAGTATTGCCAGTTTTTAAGCTGAGTGATATATTAACAAGGATGCTGAAATGGCAGGGTGGTTGTAGCTGTTTTTTAAGTAATGTAATCAGATAAGGATTCTCGGAGTAACAAAGTACCCCAAATTCGCCTTTTCCTTTAGATACGTTCCCTGAACACACTAACATTTGGAGACTGCAATTAGAGGGAATGCTGAGCATCCAACCAATACTTTGGGTATCCTATCAGGGAATAATGTTTTCATAATCTAACAAGCAATACAGCCTAGGGTCACATGATCTGTGACATCTGATTATGAAGACGATTATTGAAATCTTACCAATAAATTTTCCCTGGCAAATCCAGTAAAAGCTAATAAGCTGTATTGGCCTTTAATTGAGTCTCATGGTCATTTGGGCAACTGCCACTGGACTTTCCTAATTCTTGTCTGCATGAGGCTAAATCTATGAGATAAAAACTGGAAGGTTAATTCTGTATGGCAGCCAACAGCTTTTGTTATGTCTCAGTTCGAAACATTAAGCTTGAGAGTGAGGCTGACAGAGATTACTCTGATTTCAAGAGCTGTAATCTTCATGAGGTGACTTTGATCTTTCACGATGGAGCATACCAAGCCAAGAGGTGATATCCTGCTTCCCAGCTTTCATTGGTAGAAGGAGTCACTTTTATGTGGCACGACTTGCCTCTGTGCACTTCAAATATTGCTTTAGGGTGTGAACAAGGTCTTGCATGACTGCTCTTCTCAACAGGTCTATTGACAAGAGAAATATATGACAACTCTCTGGTTACAGACTAAAAGTAACCTACTTTTGGCTAGAAAGCCAGGTAGCAGCTAGAGTACCAATGAACCATCAAACCTGAACTGAAGATAATTTGGGTCAATGGAAAAAGTATATAACTCACTCACCCAACAAGCAGAAGCTAATGTTATCTGGAATCATGTTTTGTAGGAAAATAGCTTCAGTGAAGTGTGAGCTAGGCTTGAATTTATCCATATTAAGCCAGGTCAAAACCCAGGAAAAATTCCAATTTGGAAACAGGGTGAGGGATTTTGGTTGATTCTGATCAAAATTGATTAAAGGTGTGAAAAAGCTTTATCTTTTTCTCACAAAATTGTCTGGACACGAGCTTATCATGAAAAAGATGGTCTGGCAGGGTTGAAACACCTGTGACTGTGGTTGTTTGAGAAGACTGGGCTTGGCAAAATCTTCCTGGGCAGATCCATCGCTAGATCGAGTAAATCGGTCACCCAGGACTTGTCCAATCTGAGAGGGAATATCAAAATAATGTTGCAGTTCTGATCCCACCCAATCAGAATTACTTTTGGTACCAGGTCTAGGGAGGTTAGGTGAAGGCATACAACTCCTTCCAATTGATTTACAGTGCATCCACGGCCCAAGCATCTATGTCTGGAACTGGAGACAGGTGGGCAACCTGTCATGGAAAAGGTCAAACAGATGCCTCCAAAGTGAGCAAATCATAAGACTGACTGACTGAAGGAGAGACCATTCTGTACAGATGTACAGTGTTGGCCAGGACACTTTGTCTGCCAGAAATGTACCTGATTTGCATGCTGATATGGAGGTGGCTGCATGAACATATAAACTGCCAAATTAGAATGCACAGATCAGATGATTTAGTGTCTCCCTGTCTGAGACGCAGATAACCACCACAGAGTTGTCTGACATAACTAGGAGTAGTAGAGTCAATCCTTCCAGAACTAAAAGGCAACAATTAGTTTTCATTTCAATAATGTTGATATAGTGTGGTCAATCACCTGGCTTCTACATCCCACTAACCATGACAATGTCTAGCAACATGTGGCCACCCTAACCGTATGAACTGGCATCGGTAATACTAAAATTTCCACACAGGTCCACTCCAGAGGAATCGATGTCATGAGCCAACAAAGTTGTGCCACTGACATAGGAATCAATGTTCCCCATGCACAGTAATGACGTTATGATTATGGGGACTTGAAAAAGGGCACCACTGGGCCAGCAAGGTCATCTGTAGGACAACACTAAAAGACGTCTAAGCTGGATCAAGTTTGCTGCAGCACTCAATAGTCTGAGGAGTTGCAAGAACTCTTGCAGAAATCTATGTTCTGATGAAAAATTACTCAAAGAGTTCAATGATTAATACTACATAAACCAAAGAGTCACATCAGATTGAGTTTAGTAAGAAACTCCATAAACAGATGTACAAAATGCTGGGATTGATGAAGATCGGACTTCCCCCAGTTCATGAGAAAATCTTGCCGATTCAAAAGTAATAGGAAATCATTCCTGTTCCTTAAGAATAGAACTTACCAAATGTTTTTGGAGGACATCCAAGCACAATGCAGAAGAGGATTACAATGCAATCCATGATTTTGATAAATCCCAATGGCTGATGTTTCTGTCAAAGACTAGAACTTGAAACTGATAAACCATGATGCAGCAAGAAAAATGGAGACATTTCCGTTATGCAGGGTGAATAGGAATATGAAAATATGTGGCTTCAAATTGAGGCTAACAGCATACTTGTCCCATCAGTTTTAGAGACAATCAGATCTTACTTCCAATTCATCTTGAATTTTGGTGGAAAAATGTATTGGTCAAGGCGACTCAGGTTGGTGATTGGCCTCAATATGTCTTCTGCCTTCTGAATAAAAAAGATTCTGGAATAGAACCTAGATATTGTGTTCTGCACAATCTCAATCACCCTTTTGCCAATGAGCAACCTATATCTCCTGCTGTAGAAAATCTCCTTTCTCCCAATTGAATGGTATAACTTTGAGAAGGGAAGAGGAGGTTGGATAAATAAAATCCCAAATCCCTCCAAAATAACCTGGATCACCCAAATGTTCAGTGAAAATCAGGTGGTCCAGTGACACTGTAATTTCATAAGTCAGGCACCCACCAGTACGCTGTCTGTGGGCAGTGGGGTTAGCAGGTCAATGCTTAGCATTATGAAACATGGAGATGGAGAAACTTGGTTTCCTGCCTTCTCTGTGTTTGCCCCATAAACTGGATGGCTGTCCCCTGACATTAGGCTGAGATCTGAACTGAACATTCGACTGATTAAATCCTTCATTCCTGGCCCTGCCAATCATCATTCTGTTTTGGCATGAGAGATCAGTCCTAAAAGCCTGAGTGGGTTGGATGATGAGTTGGAAGGGCAGTTCTTGTTTTGCCTGCCTCCAAACATCTTCAATTTTTCCTCCAAAGTGTAAAGGTGAGCCAATCGAGGTCATCAAAAATGAGAAGGTATGATGTGGCTTAACATGGCACACAACCATGTGTCACACTGCATGAGGTAAAATTTAAGAGAGGCAATCAGCACTTTAGCCATGGTTAATGGTTATAGTCTATTGACCTTATAAAGAACTGAGCAATTCTGGCTGTCACCCACCTCTTAGGCATAGTCATTGCTTGATTTTTCTGTAAATCAGAAAACTGCCAATGAAGCCACATCTAGCAATGAAGTTTCAAGATGGCATGGGATATGTTCCTATCCATTTTATAAACTGCTGTGAAGACATCAACCACTGCTAACTTTTTATGTGGAGCCAGGGGGTCAGTATGAAATACATTGGAGTGGGTTTGGTATCAGCTAGATGAAAACATTGCTGGTACCTGTCTCTCCGAAACGAAAGCTTAGCATTCATTGCATCTCAAATTCTTCCTGAAAGATGAAAACATTGCTGGTACCTGTCTCTCTGAAACGAAAGCTTTAGCATTCATTGCATCACAAATTCTTCCTGAAAGATGAAAACATTACTGGTACCTGTCTCTCTGAAACGAAAGCTTTAGCATTCATTGCATCACAAATTCTTCCTGAAAGATGAAAACATTGCTGGTACCTGTCTCTCTGAAACGAAAGCTTTAGCATTCATTGCATCACAAATTCTTCCTGAAATATGGTGATTAAGGTTTTAATTCTAGTTGACTGGGCAAGCAGCCTGAAGGAATGGAGTATCTTCCTCATCATCAAGATCAACTGATGCTTTGACTTTGTAGTTATGCAGTAGGGGGTGGAGTGCATTTTAGCGCTCTTGACAAAGGCTTAATATGTATACTTAACATTATCCAGAGACCCCATGAAACTACTGTTGGAACTCCATTTCATCATGGTAAATCTTCTCTAATTAGCCACAAAAGATTGAAGCCCTCAACCCATGTGATTATCCGTCTGTAAGGTAAATTCCCTCCCGAAAAGGTATGTATGGAATTTTCCTATCCTCCATACTAAGGAGAGGAACTCCTTCTCAGCCACGTAGTAATTTTGCTCTGAACAAAGCAAAGGTCAAAAACGCATGATTGATGTGCAGGGCATTGTCTTTGCAACCATATACTTTCCAGATTGAGGCAATTCGAGGGTCAGAAAATGTGGTGTAATCAACAGATCATTTTCATTCAGAGTTCAGAATTGAATGTTTTAATAATTGTTTCATGTTCACATTCTGTGACTTTTTCTAAAAGTCTTGCCACTCTTTTAAAGGGGGACGGTATTGTCATGGAATTGTATAAATTTATTTCTTTATTAAGTAAATGTACTTGCATTTCATTGCATACAACGATACCTTGTAGTGATCAATATATATTCTACAATATTTTGAGACAGTGAGTTTGGTTTATTTTGCGCTGCATGTGCAGAGTGCTTTAGATGGGGAAAAACCAAATACATGAATTACACAGACGATGTTGAGCTACATTTCCTGTGTATAAATGTTGGGTGTCTATATAAACTGTACGTCTTACACAGGAAGTGCCGAGCAGCACTATGCGATAAGACCAATTCAAGAGAATGCCTGTATAAAATAGGCATTGTCTGCAGGAAGTGCCTAACTGCATGATGCAAGTTAGACTGATCAATGTATAACTGGTTTCATGAAGTGGGTTCTTGGCTATTTTGGCTCTAAACTGGGCATCATACTTTGGAAGAGAATGGCAGCACTAAGTGAGTTATGGAGTTATTATCTGGGACTGATACTGTATTACTGACTGGTCAAGGCCCATTGTGACCAGACTTTTATGGCCATATTTTGCTTTGAAGGAACATTGCCATCTTGGCTGGCATGAGGTTGCCCCGTTCTTGAGGTTGGGAAAGGATATGGAATATTATCCATGTATTCAGTCTATAATTCTGATATTCAAGACAGTAATTGATGCTTGTTTCTGCTCTTGATCCCACTATCCAAGAAGTATATAGTATGAACCCTTGTGAGCAAGCAAATGTTTTCTGCTCTTATGGACTTTTGTCCATAATATAAACATCCAGCATGCATTGCAACTGGTCTTGCCCATGGTCTAAATCTACAAGACAAAACAGAGCAGACTATATATATATATATATATATATTTAGTGTAGTGAGTATCCTGCTTTGAACCAGTAAGAAACCATGCAGAGTTACACACAATGATAAATACCTGTGGAAAGGAGCATGTGACCTGTACAGATAGAAAGAGCATGTGACCTGTACAGATAGAAAATGATATCCTCAAGGTTAATAGTTAGAAAGCAGATGCTAAATAATCAATTCTAATCACAAATGAATGCACATATAAATTAAAACTGGATAGAATGTAAATACTACTGAGTGGTGGCAAAATGATTTAATTATAAAGGCAAAACGTTGTCGTCTTAGGAAGAAAGCAAATTTGTTAAGTGGAGAACTTTGAGAAACTTGGGAGAGGATTTTGCAAGGTCCATGTTCACAATAGCATGCTGCTTGGCAAGAGTGGAAGCAGGAACATTATTATTTATGGGATCTGGCACCAATCCCTGTACTAAGGGCAGAACACTCTGCCTGAGGTTTTCCAAATGTATTATGATTGGATGATGAATTTAAAGAAGAAATATAGAAATGTTAAATACACTTAATAATGAAATAAAGATTTTCCAGAAATTTTTCAGCAAATTAATCCTTTATCTGATCACAATTTCAAGATAAATTTACATTAACTTCACAACATTAAAAAAAAAATCTAGTAATCAAAAATATTGTGTACGTCAAGAATTATCATGAAACGTACCTATCAATTTGTGTTTTTTGGTCTTTTACATCTACTGTCTCTGTAGCTTCCAAGCCTATATCAATTTCATCAATAGGTTTTTTCCTGACCATGCTTTCCTGTTTCTGTGTCGAATTTAGCAGACCTGCCTTTACATCTCCTGCAGATTTGGTCATGATGTTGACAGGCTTTAATTTGGCTTTCGAACTGGCCCCTGCATTAGGGGTAGATGGTGACAGGGGTGGGGTTGGATTGTCCTTCCTCACCTGCATTCTGTATTTGTAGGTCTCATCAGTGCTAGCCAGCATCCCTGTTAGTGAAGAGAAATGAGTTGGTTTCCCACAGAATACAACTAAATAAAAAATCTGTGCAACAAGACATTTGAATTCCTTCACTACGCCTTCAATATAATGCTGTTTGTGGGAGCCTAGAAGTGCACTGCTTTAAAAGACCTACCTTACAATGAGGTACATAATAATAAACTTATATCCATGACTATGCCAGCCTTAAAAAAGGGATCATCTTATACCAAGCTACCTTAAAGTGTGAGAGTAAAATATTTAGTAATAATTCTGCAGTTCTAACTGGAAGTTTCAACATTTGTCTGTTGTCTTGTGCAAGCACTATCTTGAATTTCATTAGTTGATCTAATCACCTGTAAATGTTATTACAAGAGAAAAATCATGAATTTTAAAAAGCACAATTGAAAAATTTTCTAAAACTAATATTTTATATGAACCAACAAAAAGAAAAGATCAAATACATGGATACACTTACTGTGACAAGTTGTTTGTCCCCCTGTTCAAACATCATACATGTCCCATTATATAGCAAAACAATTAAATATTGGAACCTATGAGATTGTGTTCTTTTCATACTTGACCTGTACAAGGAAAAATACTTTTGTTTGGGATACCTTGCTGTCCACTTTTAATCTTAGGGAATTTTTTTCAGTAATGGCTTGGTAATTTTGCAAACCATTTTTGTTAAAAATTATTTGATGAAGTACTTTCACTCATGAAGTTCCTGCTCAAGGCCCTTCTACACAGTTTCAGTACAGCATTAACACAAACTACTAGAAACGTGTTCTGTTACATTCCCAATCTTATATCTGCTTTATGGGCATTATTGTGAATACTTTAGCATCATAAATTAAATTTATGTCAACAAGTAAATGCAGCTCTAGCTGCATGTCATCTTGCTATCAAAAGACTGAGGAATAAAATCAATAGGTTCATTTGCAAACGGTCCTGCTCAAAATACAATTAAAGGCATATCTAGGTCAAACAAATACATGTAATTTGGATTTTTTAACATAGCTTTAAAAAATGTTCAGTCCTATTGCTACAATATCTGCAGTGTGGCAGTTTATAGTGATGTCCAGCACTGAAGCATCATGCCAAAGACATGTAGCGCAAAGTCCCACCAATTCCCATTATCCTGACACTTGGCCAACCAGTCCTAACACTAACCTTTCAATGCTGAGCGCCAAGCGAGGCAGCTGTTATTACCATTTTTAGGTCTCTGGTATTACTCTGCTGGGGATCAAATCCACAACTTTCTGCATCTGAGGCAGATGCTCTAACCACTAGGCCATCAGATCGATAGGTCCAACAAATAATATTCATATCAAATTACATCAAAATATATTAAACATGCTTTGCTAATTAAAGGAATATCCATGTAAAGGTATCATATTAACCATTTTACCTTAATGGCTGCACAGATATGATGGTTACAGTAAATGTTCATGGATGGACAAAACAGATGAACAGCAAAGGTGATTTATACAGGGTTACTGCATGAAGCTAATAAAACAACTGTTATCATTTATGATCATTTCCTTCTGTACTTTGTAAGAGGTCATTGTATGCCTCTCAGACATCAGTTATACCTGATGATAGATCAAATGTACGTCCCTTGACAGTGTCCTTTGGGGGTGGGGACCACCAATTGATAAAAGAGCTCACAAGTGGAACCTGCCTCAATACTCCCTACAAATAGTCAACATTGAATACAAAGTTAGAACTCATACAGTCTATAATTTGTTCCACACAGCATTGCATGATATTTGCATGCTTTTCATTGAATTTTCACATGAGCTTCTCAGTGTTCCTAAGAGTAATGAATTCATTCTGTGCATGAATGATTTAAACATAACTCAAACTGACATAACACAACACCTTTCATTCCATACATGCTGAAAAAAGATGTCTGTAAACATTTAATCAACTATGTTCATCCTGAATGCCAGAAGAGTCCATATTTGATGAAAAAGATGTCTGAGAACATTTAATCCAGTATGTTAGTCCTTATAACCAGAAAAATTTGTTTGATAGTACAATAAATCAAAGGGAGGCAACTGCATCATGCTCAAATAGGAAATCTGCTCATTTCCTTAACAGACATACTCTTCTAGTTATGGCAGCATCAAAATATTTTACATAAAGAGACCATCCTTTGTTAGCATGTATTTAATCAGGTATTTTATGCTGTATGTCAACTCAAATGGTGTTGAAATATTTTGTGCACAAAATGAATTAGTTACTATGAGCTACATTTAATGATGCAAACCTGAAAATTCAGTTAGATGCAGATAACAATAACATATGTGATGCTCTGTGGAACAAACTATTTGCTTGTATTCTGCAAAAAATAACATTTAAAATATTGCTAAAGGAATTATTTTAATGCAAGCTTTCAAATTTTTGTCTACTTAATTAAAATCTGAAAAGTATTTTATTCTGTCCAATTTTCTTATCTGTATTTCTACCACTAAAATTATCAAAATCCAGTTTAACAAAAGCAAACTATATATTTCGAAATCACTGGAACAATATCTATGTGTATTAAAAGTTTATCTTAATGATATGAATATATTGGACTTGGTTAAGTTATTCACCTTTCTTAATTATTTTTATGCAATAAACAAAACAAACTTTTTTTTACCAAAACTCTAATTTGACTAAACTCTAAGCATATCAGTAATGAGCTTTATACTTTTGTCACTTTATAATTTCACTGCAAGTCAATATGGCATACTTATGGGATCTTGAAAGAAAGTACTAGGACAAGGCAACGAGTTAATGTGGTAATAAATAAGATCTCTCTTAAAAAACATGAGCTACATTTAATGATGCAAACCTGAAATTTCAGTTAGATACAGATAAGGATAACATATGCGATGCTCTGTGGAGCTCCAACCATATTTATTCTGAAAATCTAGAATCATTAAGTCCACTTTGTAATAAAATATTTCATACACACATACCTCATGATAAAGTTTATTCAAGTTTTCCTGCTCAAGATCCTTGTTCACAGCTTCGATACCTCTCTTAATTATGTCAGACATTGATTCCAGGTACTAAAAAGAATCAATCAATCCAAATTAGTCAATCAATATGACATTCAATCAGTGTAACCTAACCAAACTAAATTAAATGGCTGCTATTAAAATTCATTCGTGATGATTATATCAAAATATCTTGTAGTGCACGACACATTAGCCCCCAAAATTTTTTCAATTTCATTGCTCACAATAAAGTTATGAAAACAAATCTCATAAAGATAAGTAAGAGTTGAGTATGGACTGGTTCAGAGGAAAACAACTGTACATTGTAAAAATCTTGCCAAGAACTGCATAATAACATAAGGAACCAAATACTGGACTTCTGAGTGCCAAAACAATTTCTTTAACATGTAAAATCTACTTTCCTAAAACACTTTTTACATAATCACAGAATAGATCTTTGTTACAAAATACATATGGTCTAAGTGTGGACAAGCAAACAAAAAGGTCGAAGTAAATTATTTTTTTACACCAAGTATTTAAATACAATTTTGAGTCAACATCACATGCATACAATTTTATTTGTCTACCTTTGGTGGTTTTTGCTTAAGTGTGCTAAGGGCTGTTTCAGTAAAACATATACCCCGGGCTGTTCCAGTAAAACATATACCCCTAACAGGAAAATCACTTTCAAATTCAACTAACCCACAACAGAAGTAATTTAAAGAAATTAAAATCCACCATCAGATGTTTTAGATGAAAAAAAACTGCTTCCTTCAGAAGCATTTTTTTCTGGCTATGGGTAAGTGGGTGGTAGAAGCGATTTTAATATTGAGTTGGGGACAGAAGCAATTTAAATGACAGCTGGCTGGAGGTAATCTATTATTTAAATGACAACTGGCTGGAGGTAATCTATTATTTAAATGACAGCTGGCTGGAGGTAATCTATTATTTAAATGACAGCTGGCTGTAGGTAATCTATTATTTAAATGACAGCTGGCTGGAGGTAATCTATTATTTAAATGACAGCTGGCTGGAGGTAATCTATTATTTAAATGACAGCTGGCTGGAGGTAATCTATTATTTAAATGACAGCTGACTGGAGGTATTCTATTATTTAAATGACAGCTGGCTGGAGGTAATCTATTATTTAAATGACAGCTGGCTGGAGGTAATCTATTATTTAAATGACAGCTGGCTGGAGGTATTCTATTATTTAAATGACAGCTGGCTGGAGGTAATCTATTATTTAAATGACAGCTGGCTGGAGGTAATCTATTATTTAAATGACAGCTGGCTGGAGGTAATCTATTATTTAAATGACAGCTGGCTGGAGGTAATCTATTTAATTCTTACAGATCATATAATTTACTGCATATTTTTGTGTTAATTCATTATAATCAATCTTTTGTCCTTTTGTTTATTTGTCTGTCAGCCAAGTATGTCTCTGATACTATGAAATCACAAATTTTCTTGGTGGCTTTTTATTTGTAGATGTCATTGATCAGTCCCTTAATACCTACTAATTTAATGTCCATGAATACAGATTTTATATTAGGGATTTCTATTCTAAGACATTAATTATAAAATTGCATCCTTACTAAACTGTTTTTACTAAAGTGATCACTGTGTTTTGCTATTTTTCTTTGTTCTCAGGCATGCTGCTTTTGATTAGAATATTTAAATCTAGTATTGCTTTAAATGTATGGTTAGAATCCTTATTATTATTTTCAATAAATGTTTTGGTAAACCAATAATACATGATTTGTCCACAAACAAATTAATGCATGTGAAAGCGATGTCACATTATTTCTGCCTACTTTTACACTATATCATTTTTTGTAAGAACACATATTTGAGTTACCGATGTCTTATTTTCATGCCTTATTGCAAGACTAATACAAAGTTTAAAAAAAGAAATATAGCAAGTCAAATAATTTTATATCATAATTTAGATTTTTAAAAATTTGATGAAAGTCAAGGAATAATTTTTCCCAGAGTACTTGTAAAATCAATGTCATTGTAGTCAACTGTATTGTCAACAGCATCATCATCACTGATGGTCTAGCAGTAACATTCTACACTTTAAATCCAGTTGTTGTCACAGCATCTATCTCCCGATTCAAGTCTTTTATATGAGACTTACATGTTATTACTTGCTTCCAGTGTGTAAATGAGAATGTTGCCAGTTACTTGTGGAAGGTTATACATAAGTCTGGTGTCTCAAAAAGTACTTAGATTTTCTTCATAAATAAACTGGATGCCATTTTGGGGTAGTGGTCTTTCAAGGTTCTTCCTCCACCTAATATACTGTTAAAACACCCAAAAAAACAAACCAATCCAAACTAAATCAACCAAGTAATCAACTGTGGCAAAAGTAGCAAAGCAAAGGTACTAGTCCATCAATCATGCCACAGCTGTACGAGTTTATAAATTTTGACTCCAGTAATTTTTGTACACCTTTGAATATTGACAGTTATGCCTTTCTGACCACTACTTAAAAGTCATCATCAGTTGGTACAAATGGATTTTTTTATGGTGAGGATATGAGATGTTAAAGTCCTGAGCAATCCTGCATCACACACTGCTGAAAGCTTAAAGTTTCTCTAACAGTGACCATTGTTCCAACTGGAACTGTTATTAACTGATTCAAACTATATTCACTGATACTGAGAAATCTTGATGTGTAAAATTTGCACAATAAATAAACAACATCAGATTAGGAAATTAATACCACTTGGGAAAAACTGATAGGAATTTGTAGAAATAATGAGAGTATTGTAGCAAGGGTAAATCTTTGCAAAACATAAATAGGTTCCCTTCACTTGATGGAAAAAGGAGGGGTATGCACACAAGTGAAGTTGGTTTGTTGACTGGATGGAGTGAAACCTTCAAATAGACCCCATGTATTTCATTTATTTTCACCCAGATTAATTTCTAACAAATGGGTATTAGTTGATATAATTTAATTATTGGAGAGAAAGTAAGATGGAAAGTTCTAAGAGTAGAATGACTGAGAGAAAAAAAATGATATCTCATATTATTAAAGTGAAATTATTACTTACTGAAATCAAGAGACAAGGATAAAATTACAATGAAAATAATAAAGTTTTTTTTTAAAGTAAATAATTAATTGAATAAACAGTTACAAATGCAGGACATGTTTTAGGTGGATGGAGACTAAACTTAAGAAAATTAGGACAGTATAAAAATAATCAGATAAAAGATGTAATTAATGAGAACAAGCTGAATTTCTTACCATCTTAAATGCCAAAACAAACCAAACAATTATATCATCTCAACTGTACTGACTTCACAACTGCAAACGATTCCACCCAACCTGACACTGGATCGGTTGAAAAGCATATATAAAAACTAAAATGTGTACACGTGACTAGACCGGACTATACAACATGCGCAGAGAGTGGATGCATACACTGACCAGTAAAAATGGTCCGACTTTAGCAGAACCTAAGGTAACTTTGAATCTCAGTGTAAATAAGTCCATAATTAGCCACGTTGAATACTAAAAACTACTTCAAGTAAATTACACATTAAATTTCCATCCACCATCACATTATAATTTAAATGGAATATGTGGTTACAATATGAGTGCTGGTTCTATAACTTTGTAAAATACATCTCATACTATTCTGTTGTTTTTAACAACACTCTGTAATACGTAATAATTTTTGCACACATTAAGTTGATCCACTTTTTACTATAGTCCCTTGCAATAATTTTAGATTTTACAACAAAACCAAGCACATTTTACCTCTGACAACAATACACGATCACAAATATTTAGATTGTTAAAAAATAGAAGTTACAATTTTATTAAAACTATTGGTACCAGTAAAACTAAAGGAGATGGTAAAAAGAAATCAGGATGAACAGATTAGTAGTGTAGCAAAGAATCCATATATCAAAGTATTTTTTTCATAAATTTCATCATTAGTTAATGACACTGCTACAAAATGTTGCATAATACATAATAGTAATCCAATTTGTAATAAAAAAACAACAAAATGATGGCTTGGAATTAAGTGCCGAAAGGTCTGCAGAAAATATCAACATCCTCAAAATATACATAGGCATAACAAAACACAAACCGGACAAATTTTATCCATCTTGCTTTGAGTTTAAACATTTCAGTCAGTTTCTTTTGTTTAATGTCATTCAATTTTTGCACACAGAGAGCATGTACTTAATTTGGTAATACATCTGCATGATATGAAAGTTAGTCTTGCTATTCTTTTGTTGCCATAGTGGTTCTGCCAAATAGAGATTTACACAATTATGTTGTATGGGGGTTCTCTGATGTTCCCAATGAGCATTAATATGTTGATTGTTTCTGAAGATGATCCTCCTCCTCTGTGCATGAATATTATTCTGTGCTGAAAACTCCCTTTCATTGCCTGCTGTCTGAAATGCATATGCATAACTAGCCTGAACAAGTTATTGTTCTTTATGGTTGTGTAGTTTTCAACATCTCACAGGTATGGCCCCATGGGTATTCTCTATTCCAAAAAAGAAAAGTTTTCACTAACATGAACTCAGCCAAAGATTCACTTTTTTTTAATCAGTGCCTTACTGCTTCTTATGCCAGATGTTTTTTCTCTTCCACGATGCTGTATTAGGGTCTAAGGGTCAACATTCCCATAGTTAGCTTGTTGTTCTGACATGGGTAACTTCAATAAATGTAACTTTATCCTGTCCAACAGACTGACATACATGAAATTCATTGTCATCAGAGCTATCACCAACCAGCATTTGCCGACTGAAAACATACGACAAACCCTGTTGCAATTCAGCCATTTTGGTTTCAGGTGTGGCCCTTATTTGAAACACGCATTTATAAAACTTCCATGATGAAAGTAATGTTAAAACTACCATAAAATGCTTGTTCCAGGGCCCAATGAACCAAGCGAATTTAGTTTAACACACCTTCATGTTGAACTGAAGTATCTAGCTATTTTAATATTTGCCTTCTTGAATCTGGATGATATGTCAAACGCTGCATTACTGCTACTGGCAGCATGAATTACGTTGCAAAATGTGCTTTTAAAGTTAAAAGTTGAATAAAACTTGCATACTGAACAAAGCACGTTTTATATCCGCAACACTGACATGATTTGCAAAATGCATTCCAATGTTTTAAAAGGACCCAAATTAGTACAAATTAGGTGCACTCGCGTGTACTGGCATCATTTTGTGACCCAATGTTAGACCACTAGGAGAGGGTTTAGATGCAATTGTAAATATACATTCATTTTTCTCTGACATCTCCACCAGTGATTTCTCATTTTGTTAACACCACCCACAACATAAGTGATTTTCTTAATCAACCATTAACTGTCAGAATCAAAATACTTTGAAACACAACCTCCTACAAGAGTTTTTATGACATGCCTTTCCCCGGGATGGAGTGGGTAAAAGGTTTAGCTAGAACAGCCTTATAAAGGTTTTTGCCAGTATAATTTCAGTCCAGAATGTTTAAATATCTGTAAAAAGATTTAATAAATGTTTTCAAAATCTAACCAGGTTATCCACATATATGTTAAGCTATGCATAAAAATGCATTTGTTTACCTCAAATTAATTTTATTTAGCTGTGCTAACATGGTTAGTGTCAAGTCAAAATTTTTTTTAAATATGTGATCAAAATTAATTTTTTTTGCAATGACCTGAAAATTAGGTAATATATCTATGCAAACAAAGAATCTTTCCAAATTTTATGTGTTTGAAATAAAGTGTTTTAAGAAATCCTGTTAACAAGCATCAAGGTATGCACAGCCATGTAGTTCAAACAAAACTCACAGTACCAAATTTAAGGACATTTCATGGGTTTTTTTAAGTTGTCTTTTTTTTTATTACAAGAGCTTGTTTTAACTAACTTACTCCTGAAGTCAAATTCTGAAACATCTTTTACTGCCTTTGTTTTGAATCCATCTTCCAAATTATAAAATGCAAAAAGTTTGTCTTCAAATAGAAACATCAACATGTACAAATGATTGGTACCATCAACCAAAACTACTCTCATTCTAAATTTTCCAGCTGTATGTGTACTTTGCCAAATCCATGTATTATATCTTCTTACAAACTATGTAGAATATTTACATTTTACTTCTTCAGGAATTCTACCATATTCAATTTTTCTATGAATTAATAAATTCCTGGACTATTTTTTGATCTTCACTTCAGACAGTTTCAATGAAAAGCAAATGTTAGAAATGCTGTGGTTTCTGCCTTCTCACTGTGGCAAGCAGTTTAATGGTGTGTTATTGTTGAGTGGTTTTGTTGTTGTTGTTATAGGGTTTAACACCATTTTCTCAGCACAAGATAGGCTATACATGGTGGCCAATATAAATTTATCTAATATACCCACATTGGCCGAGCCCAAGACTTGAACCCATGCAGACAGAGGTGAGATGACAGTGATTTGTAACTATGAACACTTTAGACCAATCAGCCACTCAAAGCCCCTTGGGAGGGATGTGTATAACCACTGTGATACCACTCTTCTCAACATCTGTCTTCCAAAACTAAGTTATTAATGACATTATAGAGGATACCAAAGTGGCTGCAAATGCTGGGTGTTCCATTTTTACTTCTTACATGCAAAGAATGGGCATATACCTCCATTTTTCTCAAATCTATTGACTTGTTACACAAAACACGCATCATCCATTTGAGATTAAACAAGCATTTGCTCACTATTATTTGCCATCATATGGTTCTATTTGTGGATAACAAGCAAAAGTAATACCTTTTGTAAATCAAAGAGTGAATTTCAGTGGGATATTAAACACATATTCAAATGCATCAACTTCTGCCAAGGAAGGGGAGGGGGAACAGGGAGTAGATTTGATTACGTTAGATGGCATGTTTTGCACTTTGGTTCATATCTAAACATTACATATATAAAATTTATGCAATCACCATATTTAGAGTAATTATAGCAAGCAATGATATTTCCTAGTTGTGCTTTGAAACATAATTCACCAGATATGATCACTTAGGTCACTTCCACCATGCCCAATGGGGACAACCTCTTATGACTTTGCATCCCACTAATTTTCAGTCAATGTTTTGACACTTCATATTTTGCATTTTAATGGACTTATGTCTACCTTACTTTAGTTTTAAATTTTATGTCTTATGCGAGGAATTTTATGTAATTTTGTCATTTCAATTTCTTTTTCTGTAATAACACATGTACATATTGATGGTCACCTTGACCTTTAACCCCTTAATTACACAATATGACAAGGCTGGTAATATATTTCAGTATTAAATTGAAGAGAGATAAATGGTGATATTAAAAATGATGACTTTTATTAGACAGCTTATTTAAATATCTTTTATGATTTTCTTAAATAAAGCTTTTATATTTAAATGTATCCTGAAATGCACCATTCCTCTTTAGGTGAAAATGAACTTGCAATATAATTTAATACTCACTAATGTAATCTTTAACAAGCAGAACTATACACATTGCTTACTTATGTATTAAACTATTATTCCTAGGGCTGTCAAGAAAATCAAGGGTGGATATAGGACACACGGTACTAAAGGTATGTAAAAATGGGAACCAGCCTGGAAATGGGTGAACATTTAATAGAGTATATATGGGTTTGGATGGCCAAGATTGGTTAATAATGTAACTTATGTTTTAGGAAAAACAATCTTTTGAGAGCCTATCCTAGTTGTAAGTGAAAAAACTAGAGACATTGTTTTATTGATGGAATTCCAGTCCATTAATAGTCTTGAGTTTGGTGCAGAATTGAAAGCACATGTTTCATACACAGGCAGGTCCAGAAAATGTTGCGGCTCATATCCTTTCCTCTACACAGAAGCTGACTTCCAGGATCCATCTATACTGATAAATATAGATTTGATCATGGGCAGTCAGAAATTTTAAGTTATTGAATTTTTAATATCATGTATTTGTATGGGTCTACTATGGGAACTGAATTAGTACCGTGACTCCTTTGGTAGCAGCGTTGTCACAGAAAAACTGAAATTCCAAACATTACATACGTAACCTTTCCAATTTCTATCAATTCTTGATAAGAATACCTTAGAGGACTCCTCCACCTCCTTCCCTGTAGAGTAAACCAGATCTATCAACTTCTCCACATCTGTATCCTCTGTGATTAATCCAAATTTGACACACACTTGTCCATCAGATGTATGGCCTGCAAACAGAGATTTCACACAATAAAGGGATGTACCATCAACCACACAAAAACTGAAAATATCCTACAAAAGAGATACATACTTGCCAGATAGAATAGAATTTCTACTTGAGACATATTACGAAAAAACATCATGTACCACTTAACTATTTTTATATTTATGCTTATAAACCCACATTGTATTTTGTCCACAATAAACACATATAATAACACTTCATGACATCATAAATAATGTCATGATTCTATTTCATTTGAATGTGGCATTTTGTTATACTATTCTCCAACTTTATTTGAGACCCTTTTGTGCATTTGTCCTCATTTCATATGAAACAAAATAAAACTTGTCAAAGAGTTTGGATCTCTTGCCAACAGAACAATGATTTATCTCGTGTCATTAATTTAATTTGATATGAATTCTCATGCAAGATTTTATATTCTTTATGTCTAACTAACCAGGAGTTGCTCATAAAAATGATAATTTAATGAGAACATAACTAGTCTTGTGTTAAGTTGGGCTTACCATGTAAATAAATATGAAAATTGGGTTAGCATATGTTTCCATTTAATTATTTTAAGTATGGAAGATGATGCATATTATTTCACTAGATTTATTTAGTTATTTAGTTGTATTTTTTTTGTATTTTAATACCATAGTGCAATCAATGATTTGACAAGTCACCGCTATGAAGCTTTTATAAGTCACCAGAAACCACTAGAAATATTATCATCGACACAATAAATTCAAAATATAAAGTAATCATCATAACAAAATATGGTCCATTTTCCAAAATTTTTTTCTGTGCGCATTTTACTCTTAAAATTTAGACTTATTTTTTTAAATTTAAAATCATAACTTGTATCTGGTACTATATAGCCAGTATTGCACTGATATAACAGTGAACTTCATACATACATACATACATACATACATACATACATACATACATACATACATACACACACACATACATACATACACACACACATACACACACATACATACATACATACATACATACATACATACATACATACATACATACATACATACATACATACATACATACATAAATACATACATACATACACACACACATACATACATACTGTGACTGGGCACAACAGACATAAAATGAAAAAAAATTTAATCTGCTATTAAAGTTACAGTATGATAATAAGCTGATAAAAAAGAATATTCATTTCATCTTTTTAAAAAATAATTGAACAAAAAATCAGATTCAGTCAAACCTAAAAGTCAGATTTTACTTTGTAAAAGTCAATGGCACTGCTTAATCATGTTCAATCAGCCAGTAGGCACAATCACATTTCATGCAACAATAATTTTGACTAGCCACTATAAATGACACATCACATGAAAAGTATGCAGCATATAGTCCAATCACCTAATTCATATACTCATTCACATGTACAATGCACTTTCACCATGTTATGGGTAAGCTGCCAGTGTATGCTGTGTATGCTCTTTTCTATGGAAAGTCTTCTACTGAACAAAAATATTTATACCTACATCAAACTGCACTGATCTGAAAGAGTCTTCTGAGTAGTGTAGGATGTATATTGCATTTTAGAATCTAGGTGGTCATAAACACAAATATGTTTACCAGTTTTTGCAAAGCAAAGAAATTTAAGTCACAGTGAACATGTTTGGTTATAAGAATGTATGAGAGATGCTTCCAATCATCAAGTTTCAGGATTGGAACACAAACAGCACCTAATTGTTCTGTATCTGTGGACATTAATCGACCTATAAGACATGTTCACCTAATGAAAATATTGATGGGACTTTAATCTTATTGTTTAATTCCCTTTTACAGAACACAATAAGCTATACATACAGTACAAAGCACTGACCCACAAGAAGCTAATGGCAAGCTTTTCTCACATACATTAGCAGAGCCTAAACTTGAACCCATGTGGACAGAGGCGAGACTTCATCTACCTATAAACCATGTTTACCTAGTGAGAATGCTAAATCTGTGGACTTTAATTGATGTACAAGCTCAGCATTCAGATTATTAATATCTTGTATCCCTTTTCCTGCCAAATGATCTAATTTGTCCAACAAATGCTCAGGTATGTATCTGAAAATACACAGAATAGTTAGAGATTTAACACTGGCTACAGATACAAGCAAACCAAGCAAACAAATAATAAAATATAGAATATGTTTAGCCTGATATGGTATAAAACATTGTTTTTCCTGACATTATGTAAAACACTTTTTGCCAGTGATAAAACAGTACATTTTGACCAACATTCTCTAAAACATTAAGTGTTGCTTGACATTCTACAAAACAGTATGTTTTGCTGGACATTCTGTAAAACACTATGTTTTGCTTGCCATTCTATAAAACACTGTTTGAACCGAGATAAAACACTATGTTCTGCCTGTCATTCAAAAAACAATATTTTGACCAACATTCTATAAATACTATTTTTCCTCACATTCTATAAAACACTACATTTTGGCTGACAATCTGTAAACTCTACAACTTGCCTGAGATTCTAAAAAAAAAAATTTCTGCCTGGGGTTCTATAAAACAGTACGTTTTGTTGTTTTGGGCTGAATGCCATTTCTCAGTGCCATATAGGTTATTCACGGCAGCCAGTACACTGGTAGAGGAAAACCCCTGAAAAAAAACACCTGTAAGAACCTACAATCAAAGAGAAACTACTGGCAAGCTTTCTCACATACCCACATTGCCCAAAACTCACGCAGACAGAGTTGAAATGGCAATGATAGGTAAAGGTGAGCACTTCAGGTCATTTGGTCACTCAGGGTCCCCAGTATGTTTTCCTGGTTCTATAAAACACAATTTTTTTTGTAAAATATATTTCTTGATAAAATACTTACCCAATAATATCTTCAGAGAACTACTACTACTACTACCTCACAAATCCAGCCCTCTCAGATTAAAACATTTCAGCTGAAATGCTGTCATCTGCCCACCTGGGTGGCCATCAGATAGGATGATCTCTCCTTGATTCCAGAATTGGTGCCAAATCCCATGAAATCATCAACTACTACTGAAGTGGAAGGCAAGCTTTATATATATATATATATATATATATATATATATATATATATATATATATATATATATATATATAATTGCAGTAGGCTAGGAAGGTGAGTGTGTATTATGATCGGTAACCTTTGCACTATGGCTAGAAGTCCCACCAAATCAAGTTAAGCCTTCTAAGATGAAAGATCTCTGAGATAAAAATTGGAGAATTGTACTCGGATCTCCATCCCAAAGCATGGATAATAAACGAAACCAGTTTCACACATATACAACATTTGTGGCGACTGTCCAAACTAAGCAGAAATGCAAAGCAAATTCATTTGTTTGGGGTACTTTATCCAAGAAAAAGGTGTCCGTGTTGATGTATCATCCAGTATGTCTGTGAAGGGAAGAAAAAGCACGATCTCCCTAGACACAATCACTTGGTCTTTCTTTAATACCACTTCTGAGCTTGTAATGGGTTCTGTAGATGATCCTGAGATGAAATGTCCAGAGTAGAAAGGAATTGATTACCAAAGCCTCACAGACCATAAATCTTCTTTGAAATGAAAGCAGGGTCCAACATAAGTGATACTGACAAATCTTGTTGGAACTGGATATAAACGGATCCACCAACAGGGCATGTATTAGATGATTCTGCCTGCCATTTGCCTCTAAGGATGCAAACCAATGACAATCATATGCAGTTCATATGGTGTCAGGTTAAGCCAGGCTAGTACCCTCAATAGATTCCACTTCAGCAAGGATCCAATCTCATGGACATGTGCAATCCAAAATGAGCCAAACATTGGATAGGTTTTTGATTTGTCTGATATCCTCTCTCCGATGATAGTGCATTACCACAGTGAAAAGGTAGGTTTTTATGCTTAAAACTTGTAATTGTCAATGTAAGCAGCCCAAAATGATTACCTGATACTGGAATTGATGACCAGGCTTGTGTTGCAGTGGAATGACGAGGAAAGAAATACAATGGGAGTTGGTGGAAAACTTCTGTCCAAGCCTAGTGTAATCTAATAATGATGAGGGAACTTAAAAGAACCAGTTTTCATTATTTTTGGATTAAGGTAATTGAAGCTAATGTCTCTAAGCTATCTGCAACTGTAGTTGGAGAAGTATGTCAAAGATGGTGGCTAACTACACTTACAGTACATCACAAGTTGGATGATTACTTCCAAGCTGTCAATAAAGAGAGGGTCCCTTTGGATGGCATAGTCTTGAGGATGAGTGAAGAGACATCTTTTGGAAACTGAGACACCAAGTTGGACACAGTATGCCAGAAGTGTTTAGCAGAACTATGCAAGTTAGATTGATCCATAAGTGTGCACATATAAACTATGTCATCCATAGGAAGTGCCTAGTAGCACTATGCAGGTCAGACTGCATATGTAACTGGATTCATAAACTGAGTTCTTGGGTACTGAGGCATTCAAATGGATGGACATCATACACACTGTGCGAGTCATTAAGTGGACAAGTTTGTTCTTTTGGTGGCTGATCCTGTATTTTATTGATTGTGGTCACAACCCATTGCAATCCAAGTTATATGGCCAAGTCTGGTTATGAAGGAACATGGCCATTTGGCATGATGTTGTCCAGTTCTTGAGGTTGTAAAGGGGTATGGGATATTGTTCCACATAGCTGGTCCTTAATTCTGGTATGAGATGGTCATTTAGACTGTCATTGTTCTTCATCTTGCTTCCCAGTAAATAATATGGTTTCGAACCCTTGTGAGAAAGCTTATTTATGTCTTTGTCCTTCAAGGTATATGTCTGCACCTTGCCCTTTAGTACCCATAAAACTGCTGCCCAATGACTTCTGTCTTTAATATGTAAGTCTGACAACCTGAAACATATAGAGTAGTTCTCAGACTGATCTTATCCATAGTCTAAATCTATAGACAAACTAAAGCAGATGCTATATATATGGACAAAGACATGTGTCCTCCTTTATGAACTTAGGAATGTTCTTACTGAGTCACACACTAAAATAAATACATGTAAAAAGGTGCATGTGGCATACTTACATGTTGACATTAAATTTTCAATTCTAGTAACAGTTACCTGTAGGTCAGCCAATTTTTAACTGCCTATACAGGTAACATCAATGAAGGATTACTCAGAGTAACTATGAAGTAGACGCTATGAGTAAAACATGTATAGAAAACATACATGTATGCATCCAAGCAGTGGAAGCTATACAGTAATGAATATTCTCTGTATACACAAAACGTGCACACTAAAATGGCAGTGAAGTGTCAATATTAATACCTAAAAAGTGGATGCTACAATATCCATCGTGAGACAATGACACCAGTAGAAAAAGCCTAATAACATTATAGTCATGAAAATTCAGTAAAGTGTCACATGTATAACTATGAAGTGCACACTAAGACAAGATAATATAGAAAACTTACCTGTATGCATCTTGTTGTAGTGAAAATTATATGGCAATATTTTTTTATATTATCCACCAAATATGAACTTATTAATACAGTTATAGCATTGTGAGGGGACGCTATTGCAACCTGTGCCAACATGTACAAAGCATGCTTAAGCGTATGCAGACAGGAAACTGAAGACACTGAAAAAGTAACCAATTTTTTGTCAAAGATAGAAATCAGATGAGTTTAAAATTTATAGCTGGGATATACTTCCCTTTGAAAATGATTCCAACTTGTTTAAAGGTGGAAAACTTCCAAAATGCTTGTATGGATTTTGTGAGGCATACTACTCAGCACATGCACAAGTAGTAACTGACAATTTCATGGGATTTGGTACCAATCCCAGTACCAAATGGTAAGCTTATAAGCTAAAAAGTTTAAATCTGGGAGGGCTGGATCTGGGAGGTTTCAACATGGTATTAAAATTTTGTAACATATTTAAAGAAGAAACAATATGTTTTCCACTGCATAGTGCTGTGATGTACATTATTGTGCTGTGCTGTACATTATATGCTTTTTAAAATCCTTAATGTTTGGTAGCAATGACAACAGTGTCACCAACAGTGAAGCATACATTCAGTTATACAATCTCCTACCTCAGACAAAACAATTTAAAGGTTTTATAAAGCTCAACAACCTAGTAAAGAGTTTCAAAGAATGTCTTACATTACTCTCTTTGAATTTTCAGAACATATGTAATAGTTTCATTGTCGTTTATATAATGACTAATCTGACTCATATTTATGTGGATGATAGACAATGGAAAGAGACCGAAACATGGCAGATTCTTTTCTGTTTCAAGATGTATTTTTTTCAATATGATTCCATTTTTTTGTGGACTGAAATAAACGTGATGAAACTAGACAAATAATGTTAGGTATCAATCATTAATGTATATGTAAAGTAGTATTATTTAACATGCGATTCAACAGGCAGCCATATATTATATGAGTTTTGTTGCTTGACTTTTTTATTCATTATTTTCAAACAACAAATGAAATATTTTTGTATGTATTTGGATAGTGAAACATATTATTATTTTTGCCATCAAACAGAAAATAATTTAAACTCAGAAACAATACTGAAAATGATCTTTATTTGAGACAGATCTAATACTTAAACACCACCAATTATCACAATTCACAAATCAATGAGCAATTAGCTGTTGATAACTTACTGCACAGCACCAAGACCTGCCCAGTTTGAGATCTCCACCATGCGCAGATTGTTCTGGACCTCTATAATCATACGGAACTTCTCCCGACTCGTTACAGTGGCATTCAGTATTATCTGCAACAATCACATCAAAATATCTTTCAAGAATATAACTCTAACTTTGTATAACAGAAGAAATGAAGTTGTGACCTCATGTACAGCAAATATCAATATTACCATCAGAAAAAGAAACTAAGACTAATGATTCCAATGTCACAATAAATACAGAAATAAAATTTTTACATACATAATATCTCTCCGAGAATACTTACCCAATCACATTACATTAGGAATCAGCCTGCAGCCTTGCAAATTTAGCCCTACAAAAAGACAAGAAAAATCATCTTTTCTTGTCAATTTCTTACAGACAAGAGGCATTAACTCTTGTCCATTACCTTCCCTTTCCAATATAAGTGTCGCTAGATTTCTTTTAGCTCAGCAATATACTAACAAGGATGTTTGCATAATAGGATTGTTTTGATAATTTATAAGAAATGTGATTGGGCAAGTATTCTTGAAGAAACATAATTTACCTTACTTAAAAATTGGCTTTCTTTTCCAAATACATTCCTCAATCACTTTATGTTAAGAGAATAGGTAATATGTGTTGGGAATACTGGGTATCTGATCTCTAAGGTATCCTTCTAGGGTAATGATGTCTGGATTCTCCATGCAAATAATAACCCATTCTCCTAATAACATATGCAACAAGAAGGTTGACTCTGCATGTCAGCCAACAGCTTCTACAATAACTGAAACAAAACATTACATTCTAATATGAGACTTTTAGAGATCACTCTTATTACTTGAGTGGTAATCTTCATGAGGCAACTCTGATATTGTGAGACCTCCAAGTGCATAACCCATTTCAGCCACAAATCAAGGACTTGAGGAGTGATATCCTGTTTCCTGGCTTTCACCAGAAGAACGAGGCATGCTATGGCTAATCTCTGTGCATTTCAAGTAGTGCCTAAATGTGCAGACCGGATCTTGCAAGGCCATTGTTCTTGACCTATCTAAAGAAGAAAGCAAGTGAATGATGACTCTTGATTTATGATGATGGCACCTAGTTTTGACTACAAAGCCTGGTTGTGTCAAGAGGAACACCAAGCCAGCCATTCTGTAATGACAACAGTGTATTTAAACACCTGTGTGGATTGAGTAGTGAGTTGGAGGGGAAGTTCCTAAGCTGCTTGAGTACTAGGGCATTGCTGACACCATGTACATTTCCTTGACTATGGCCCTGAGCCTAAATTCAGTCCATTCCATAGTTTGATTCAAGTATGGCTGATTTGTAGGAACTTTGTCAGAGGCACTGTGTTGAGTCAAGACTGATTCCTGCAGCTCTGAGTAATACAGTTGACTCAACGCCATCCTCTTTGAAAATGTCACTGTCTCATGTAGATAATAAGTAAACACAAGAAAGTCATGCACTGCCAGACAAGATGGCTGGTTTACTGGACATATGGTCAGCCTGGCTGCTTGCAGTATTGAAGGTGGTTTGGCTATCACCAGTACTTGCAATTCCAATGGCCTGGCTGGACAGACAGATTTCTCACTAAAACCTCAATCATAGTGATGGCATGTCAGTGATGGTTCGGCTAAATGGACGGATCCGTCAATAAGATCCCCATAAATCTTAGTTGGCTGGACTATCTGATAAAACAGTCCCCATGCTGAGTCAGAAATGCAGCAATAAACTTTAGGTTGTCTTAGGTTGCATACTGAGGACATCAACATTTGTCTTCCTGGACTTATTTTGTCTCTTCTTTCTTTTAATGTCTTATGCACTACTGATCTGAACTTTGCATTTCATGCATTTAGTTGACAAAAAGACAAGATAAAAACAAGGCATAAATTAGCAGTTCATCATATTAATTACTAACTTACTAATATTGTAGCTCAGACTTCCTCTAACCCAGAATTACATATGCTGCATGTAAAAGATGACATACTCTGAGATATATATATATATATATATATATATATATATATATATATATATATATATATATATATATATATATATATATATATATATATATATATAGTCATGATTGACTTCCATTCTCTGAAATTTAGCATTTTATGCATTTAGTTTACAATTCTGCTTAATTGACACAAGAACACAAAGCATAAATAAGTAATTCAGCATGTTACTAAAACTTGCCAATATCACCATTACTAATGGAGTACTAGAAAATATTCAGTGCTTTGTTTTGGTGCCATCTAGACTATACTTTGAACTTTAGAGGATAAACAAAGCATGAATTAGCAATGCAGCATGTTATTAACTGACCAGAACCATCTCTGTAACTAGTGGAGTAAGCGAAAACAATCAGTGTCATGCTAACTCATGACATCAGGTCAACAATACCTTGGTGTAACATGGTCTTAAGCAGACAAAGTCCATAAAGGTTACAAATGTGACTGTCACTCATATATAGCAGAAACTGTAAATATAATGTATAAAACCTGTAAAGGAATAAATCTAAAATGAAAGTCAAATGATCCATTTTTTAATGCTAAAATGGTTTGAATTATTGGAGGTAAAATGTAGGATGTTATCAGTACTGCAGCAAAGAAAACAACACATCTGGTGGTGGTGGTGGCCGGGGGAGATAATAGGCAAGAGTTATTGACCTCTGTCTACATGACAAAGCAAAATATGATTTTTGTCTTTTAGAAGGTCGGTATTCACAATGTAGCATGCTAATATTCCTAAGATAATCTGATTGGGTGATGTATTTAAAGGAGAAATAAATACACAAGTCAAATGAAATTCAACATAATTAGATATCCATAGTTACTCTGTACAATTAGGAAATTTGTTGCTGTTGATGAGATGCTTAAGGTATAACAAACAACATAATCACAATACTATAGATTCATGTATGTCATATGTTAGTACCTATCATTTTTCTCTGGTTGGCCAAAAATAATAATACCTTTGTCAATAGACTACTCATTTAATCTGCATCCATAAATTGTTGTCATTCCAACAACTTTATATAGGGTCAAATTAAATTAGTGAAAGAAGACTCAGTAGGAACATCAATATTATAAATTGATCATCCATATGTGATTTTGAGTATTCAGTAAGATTTTGCAATGGGTCAGGTACATTATGACAATTATCATATCAAGATTATCAAAGTACTTTGGAAAGATAATTATAATGAAGGTGTGAAAAATGGAAGTTCAGAGTTCATTGTACTTGAAAATATAAACCTAAGATGAACTTTTAATACCACATTTATACTTTAGTGATCAGAACCTTCCAAACACTCTCACAGACATTTTCTAAAATTTCATTCATATAATTAACCGTAAGACATCCACTTTGGTTGAAAAATGCATCAGGTCATAAATATATTTACAAATTGTATTATCATCCAATTACAAAGCAACATATTTCTGCTTCTAAATGGCATATTCATCTAAAATTTAGTTATAATAAACCACATTTAAAACTTGGTATCATAGAATCATATGTTTCAGAAGAAATAAAGCTAAATAGAATAACTATTTAATCGATTAAATTTCTGAATGTACCTTTGATTTTCATGCAATTCTATTGTAGCAAAGAACATTCATCATACTGATATAAAATCTCAAATAAAATGGTTATCTATTTGCAAGCGACCATCTGTGGATACTTCTATAAATAAGACTGGGTTGTATGCATGTTCTTTAAACCTGTAATATGCAACAAACTAAAAAAACAACAAAATGAAATCATATTACTAATGCTAAAAAACACCAGCTGTTGTTTAAGTACCTTGAATAGAAACAGAAAAAACCCACCAGATGCTATTTAAGCATATAATGAATAAAAAAAACTTATAAACTCACCAGATGCTTCTTAAGCACACTGAGAAATTTTTGTACATCCTCCTTTGTTGTACCAAGAACTAAAATGAAAAGAGAACCATGTTACTGTTCACATGAGAATGGCTAAAATTCAAAACTGTTATTCACCCAACTAATATAATTATCCCTCATCGATTGATATTTTCTTCCATAATAATTTATTAATTAATGAATTAAATTTGTGATTGCAACAAATATGGTTTTATATGACCTCTTCAGAATACATGTACAGTCAATGCCCTAAATTTATTAATTTGTATAAAATATAATATTTACCAGAATTACAGGTTTAATTAGCATCAGAGGTTACTCCCCTTTATCTCCTGTACCACCACTGGTACAAAAAAGAAAAGCCTGATCATGTTTAAGAGCAGGAAACAATTGTTGTCTCCATAATATATATATATATATATATATATATATATATATATATATATATATATATATATATATACTTAAATGCAATAAAAATATAACCCTGTACATTCCTTGTCATGATAAAGCAAATTTTGAGAAACGTTATGTCTTTCTATATATATTGTAGGTGAAGAAACTATTTTTTTTACCCACTAGGTGGCTACCATAAACATCATCATCATCACCACTACCACCTTCACGACCACCACCATCATCATCATCAATATCAATCCCTTAACCCAAAAGGTCATATGGGGCACCACAGTTGACTATACAACCAATTCTCTCCATCTTTCCCTGTTCTCTTATACCCTTTTGGAATCTACAAATCCCATGCCTACCCACTCCTTAATGTTGTCTTCCAAACTTTTTTCTGCCTGCCACCCCTGTACTGTGCCTTGCAAGATTGTTTTAGCCAATCCATATGATCTTGAGACATGACTGTACCACTTTAGTTTGTGCTTTTTTTACAGTGGTCAAGTGGTCCTCATTAGATCCTGCTGTGGTCTTCTTCATTGGTTACATGATCAATGTATGAGATGCCCAAGATCTTGCAGTAACATCTCATTTTAAAGGCTGGAATCCTTTCTTGTAGATCTGAATTTAGTGTCCATGTTTCAAAAGCATACAGAAAGATGGATATGACAATCAAGCACATCAGCCTTACTTTGGAACCACAAGCAATGTTGGTATGTTTCCATATTGGTCTCAACCTTGCTATTGCTGATGTCTGGGCAACCCTGCAAAGTAGTTCTGGTTTAAAGCCCTCATATGTGATAATTGACTCCAAGTACTTGAAGCTTTTGACTCTTTCCAGCTCCTCCTCTGACCATTATTTCTGCACTGATGCCATTGGTGGTTTTGGTCATTAGTTTGTTGGGGTTTTTTGGTGCTACTCTCCATACTGTATGCTGTGAAGGTTGTTTCAAGGTGCTCAACTAAGTCAGCCAGTTCAATTTTCATCTCCTGCTAAACCATCAATCTCATCTGCGAAGCAAAGGCAGGTGATTGTTATTTCCTCCAGTGCTGACAGTGCCCTGACAGTTGTCATGCGAGGCATCCTCCATGATCCTATCCATAAAAATGTTGAAGAGTGTAGGTGACAGTATACATCCCTGTCTGACTCCAACTGTTGTTCGAAAACACATTTCCTCTCCTGCCATTGATGAGGACTGCAATGGTGGCTTTGTCATAGAGGTGGAACAGGTTTGAGATGATGTGGTACTTCCTCATAACTATTCATAAGGCTGCATCTCATACCCTATCAAAAACATGGTATAGATTCTGCTGATGTTGATGGTAATACCAGTTCTAAACTAGTTTTTTTTGTTGTTGCTGAAGTGAAACCTTAAAGGATGCTTGCATTGCAGAGAAGGGTAGGAAGGATTATTTATAATGTGATAAGGTAAGGCATACTTGTTCCTAAAAACAGTGTACACAGATTATAACTCTCTTTTATCAAGTGGCTAGTACTTGTGGAGTTATGTCTTGCTTTTCGGTCTTGAGAGGCAGTAAAAGCCTAGCCATTGCTGATGATCTTCATATACTTCCAGTAATATCTGAAAACACATACAGATCTTGGAGATTTGCCTGTCTTGATGCATCAATCAAGGTGAGGGGACAAAAAGTTATTTGTGGATTACCAAGTGATGACAACCCGTTATTTGCAATAAAACCAGGTTGTCAATAGGACAACTACCAATTGGAATGGAACTGCAAGATCAATGGAGAGGGCATGCAGCTCACTGACTGTATATTGAGGCAGGTGCTATCAGAAAGCATGTCTTATTTGATTGCTGACTGATGAATGTGGATGACAGGGTCTTGAACTTGGATGAGTTAAGCCATGTCAACACCCAGGGTAGATTACATCTTGGGAATAAGATGGTTAGGATAGCTCAAAACTGGTCATACAGTTGGAAAGGTCCTTGCTGTGACCAATGTCATCTTGTCCATGATTTCAGAATATGTAGAAGATCATAGACCAGTACCCCTTTACAGTGATAGGGACTAACTCCTAGTCTTTACAGAGAAAGAGAAAGAAGCACACCAGCTGAAGAATAGAGGCAGAGAGTGGTTATTATATATCACTGATGTTCCACCAGTCATTAAAAACCTGCCATTTTCCTTTATTTGCCTTTCAGAGTGGAGGGCCTTCTAGGTTTTATAATCCTCTCCACAAATGAAGTTCTGAATTAGTGAAAGATATCCCTAGCAAGAGCTGGGCATGAAGGAGTTTCTATGGACAATGATGGTACAGTAGCGACTATGGCTGCTTGAGCTGGTTGCGGGTCACTATAGTTTCCTGTGTACATTTGTCACTAGGGCAATCAGATCAGTGATCCAAGATTTGCCCCATAATAAAGGAGTGATCAGAACTATCTGGCAATTTGTGTCCCTCACTTTTGATATCTTATCTGGAACTTCTTTTGGTATCAGAACTGATGCAGACCCACATTCTGTCTTAGCAGATTTATAAAGCATTGATAACCCATGCTTTTTGGTCTGGAAAACAGGAGAGAAATGTGGGCAATTTGTTGTTCTGCCTCAATGCAAAAAGATCTATCACTGGGCAGTCACATAGGTTGCAGACTCAATGAAACATGGAAGGATGGAGAGGCCACTTTGTATGAGGCAGTTGTTGTCTCTTTGACAATGAGTCAAAATGTAAAAATCACCCTGGTATGTGACAGATCTAAATATTTACCAGGTATTTGGCTTACCACTGAAGGCAATCCCATGCCATGACATAAAAGGTATGGTAACAAATTATCTCACAATATTAAGACTATGCATACATATTCTACCAAGTGAAGGCAATGAGAATGGTTTCATTTCCAGGAAGTTAACATGAAAAATTCTCTCTTCAAGTCATACAATCCAGCAGAAACTGTGCTCCTTGACCTGAGAGACATGCATCTGTACAAATTATTATTTCTGGTTGTAGGTTTTCAAACAGTGGTCCTGCCATATGCCATTTCCTGTCTTGCCAATAGAGAAGTTTTTTATGCGGGTTAAGATTGTAATGTTTTGAGTTAGATGTCTTGCCAATAGAGAAATTTTTTAAGTGGGTTAAGATCAATGTTTTGATCTAGATGTCATATGAAAGGTTGACATTGGGCTAGAAGGGCCATTTGAAATGGGCTTATGTAAATGCAGCCAAGGGGTAATAAATCTGCAACCACACTGAATTGGCAGAGAAACTTAAGTTACTCCTTTGTCAAGATAAATGCTTTGTTTGAAATTGTCTCCAACACATGAAGGTTGTTTTTTTCAATTCAGGAGGGAGACATATAAGATATGAGGTCTGTTTGTAAAAAAAAACCTCAATACAGAGATGAACAAAATGCTGTGAGGGGATAAGGTCCAACTACTCCATGATTATTATCCACCCTTGACTGCACAAGGGGAGCAAGACAGTTGTTCACATCTTGAACCAAAGCCAAACTAAATCAATATTATTGAATGATGTCAAGCAAGAACATTGCCATAAACAGTGCTATTTTTTTGCAGCTTATGGACCATTTCTTAGGAGCATTAGACCGTGTATTCCCTATCCAGACAACAAACACTTTATAGGAGTGTTATAAAGAGCATTTAGTACAAAGATGGCATGTTTCATGGATGTTCTCCACGACTTTGAATAACTTGCTTTTATTGTCCATATTGTCATGTATGTAATGAAGAAAAAAATAACAAATTTTGATAAAAACTATAAAAGTGAATTATAATTAGAGTAAAATTTAACAACACCACCAGAGAAAGTCCAATGGTGAAAATGTATGCTACCATTCAAAGTCAATTATAACAAAAACAAATGACACATCTTTAAAAAATATTTTTAAATTCACCAAATTTTTATAACATGCACCATATAAAACAAAATTTTGTATTTCTGAAACTAAAATGTGGATATGGACAATGAAATTAAAATAAAAGCCACCTAATAGGTGAAAAAAAATGGAATTAACCTGTAAGAATTGCTTCCCTATCTCTATAATCTATATACAGAATGACCTTTTCCCATTCTTCTGGGGACTGGATTTGGTGGTAGGAGATACAGTTATCCTAATGCAAAGCGATTTGGTAATGTATCTGACAAAAAGACTTTTGTAGTATCACACTGCTCAAAGATGAGAAACTTAATAAAACAACATAATTGACACAACAGATAAAAAAGCATATCTATATCTCATCTATGACACAAGTCATTTCTTCAGTTTTTACACATAAAACTAGTAAAGAACAATGTACAGGCACTTAATAATAAACAATAAAGTCATCTTTATACCTCACCTGTGATACAGGTATCTTCCAATTTTTATATATTAAGTTGGTAAAGAACAATGCTCAGACAATGAAGTCATCTTTATACTTCATCTGTGACACAATTCTTATATTTAGTTTTTACAATTAAGCTGGCAAATAAGAATGCTCATAAACTTAATTTCATAAAAAAAAGTTGTTTGTTGTTATTATGGGTTTAATACCATATTTCAGTACATGATAGGCCATACAATGGTGGAAAGCTTTCTCATATACCCACATTGATCAAGCCTAACACTCAAACACAATGGGACAGAGATGAGATGTCAGTGATCTATAGTCAGATGCCTGGTACAAAGTTGATCAAACATGAATAATAGCATAAAGTAACCTTTTCTTAGTATGACTGAATTACTCTTTCTGAAATACATCTACATAACAATTCAGATCAGTGTAGGTCCTGTAGGGCACAGGCTGTGCATGATGTAAGAAAGAAATTATTAAAAATACAAAAGTTCCAAAAGCAGGAAAAATATATAGGTCAAAGTAACCTACCTTTGACATGGGTAATTGAAGGATGGAGACCCTGCTGATAGTTGGAACAGGAAAATATTTTAAATAGTAAAGATTTTCAATAAAAAAGTTACAATGTATTTTCGATAATCAGAATAAGTTCATTTATAAAAATATATTAGTCCAAAAGACACACCTTGCGCTGATTCCAGAGGGGCAAATCTGATACAGACTCCTTCCTTCTCTATCTCCACCATCTGTATATCCAGCTTTGGATTCTCTAATTGTAATGTCTCAGCCAGCTGAAAGACAAAACATAATATATATACACTTTTTATTTTAAGTTTAAAATTTTTTTAGTGAAATATATATCTCTTGACTAACTTCAAAATATGTGTTGATTAAAGGTGAGTGCAGGATGTTTCATATAATACAACATACATAAGCTGAAACACAGCAACCCATTAAAAATATTTTTATGTATCTAATATAAAATGTGGCAACTAAAAATCTCATTTTGAAAAGAATCAACTAAAAATCTATGATCAATTATATATTTTAAAATTTTACAATTTCCTTGAGACAATTATAGATGGAAAGGAAGTATTATTCACTGAGGTTTATTTAAGAAATTAAACAAGAAAATTTGTGAATGTCTGCTGCTTAAAATGATAAAGTCGTCAAAGTTCACAATCATGAATTTGTGTGTGTAATTTGGATTTTTAATGTAGCTTTAGCAAACTTTCAGTTAGATTGCTATATCTGTAGTGTGGTGGTTTATATTGTGTGTGTTTGTGTTATTTAGATTTTTAACGTAGCTTTAACAATTTTTCAGTCATACTGCTCCAATGTTTGCAGTGTAACAGTTTATAGTGATATCTATAATTGAGGAATCATGGTGCATACATGTAGCATCTTGTCCCACCCAGTCACATTATCCTGACACTAGGCCGACCAGTCCTAACACTAACCTCTTAATGCTGAGTGCCAAGCAAGGCAGCTGCAAAGCACCATTTTTATAAGTCTTTGATATAACTCAGCCCAGGTTTGAAGCCATGGCCTCCTTCACCTGAAGCAGATTTTCTAACCACTTAGGCCACCGTAGTATTCCACAATAACAAAATCTATGACCTTTAGGACTGAGTTATAATAAAGTCACTTGGCAGATATCTAAAGCAATTATTGTATCTAGAACAAATCATTATATGAAAAGAGCAGAAAATTTGTAAAAACACTGATAAATGGCCTTGACCTTGGAGATAATACCCTGGCTGTGATGTATGAATCACTACCAAACTGAGAAATTTAAGTGTACCATGGTTCATTCATGTACCTCAAACACATTTTGACATAAGGAAAAGAAACCTTCAAATATTAAGCTGTGACCTTGACCTTAAGAATAATGTCCTGCACTTAACAGTCACCTCCCTACTACAGTTAGCAGCCCATTTATCTCCTAACCAAGCAAAGGTTCCTCCCTGACTTAAGTGACCACTAGGACAATTCTACATTGACTGTTCAGTCTATGTAAACTGAATTTTTGTTTCAAAAGGAGAGCAGTGTTGCCATAAGGAAATATCAAGTAAATTGATGTGGAAGCGATTCTTATCTTGCTTGTATACTAACTCCAGTCATGTTGATAGTGTAAGGTGTAAATATGTCTGATTAAAAGGGAGACAATTTGTATGATTATGACAGCAGATTGAAGCAATTTGTTTGCTGGATTGTGGGAAAAGTAGTTGTGTTATCACATAGAAATGGAAGTTGCCTTAGTGCCAGTGTGACAGGTATAGTTAGATATCTTCATCTATTTTCCTGTGAATTAAAACTATCTCTGGAAAAAGTTGTCTTTGTGAAGAGATACTAGTTACATCCCTTTTCATCTGGGACAAAGGCAATTCAATATTCAAAACATGTCTGAAAAGGCAAGTAAAGTTTTGGTTCATGGCTCACAACCAATAGCCATCTACAGCTTCTTTTGATTTTGACAATCTCACAATGGAGTGATGCTGAACCACAAAGACGGCAGAGCTATCAATGATGAGATTGGCATTGCATGTGATGAGACTGGGTAAGGTCTGGCTGTTGTACAAATAAAATATACGATTCTTATTTTTATAGAAGAACTGTGACAGACCCACCATCTTACTAGTGTAAAAAAATAAAGCAGAATAACAGCTGCAAGATGAAATTGCCAAGCAAAAACCATGCAAATAAAAAAGTACAAATGCACATGTTTGGTTGTAGGTGCTATTTGTGGTCTTGCTGCAGCAGAAACTGTTGGTATTGGTTTGACTGAAATTGTGACAACATGAACTACTGTAGGTGTACCAATTTGGTATTGTTGTCAGAGTTATATTATTGGTAACTATCTCTGGTGGTGCAAGCAAATTAATTTAGATATGACTTCATTCAAGAGTATGCACCAACTCCAAATTACTCATGGCCACAACAAGTAGTCTCAATATGATTAGTAAGCTGTACTTGGACTAAATCAAGGCTACAATAATCAGTGTGACCATGTTTGAAACTGCTGGCATAAATGAAAAGTCACTGACAGATATGAGAATGACTAAGAAACTGTGGATTTACAGACAGAACAAATTTTTAAAAATGGTCTTCATGCAGAGTGCATGATTATTGCTTGCCTATCACTCTCTAAAGGATTTCTTTTTGTCATTTCCACAATCGGTGCAGATTAGAGTAAGCTGTACAAACAAAAGGCAGGTGTTTGTCCCCACTGACTGTCTATGCCGGTATTTCCATCTGGACAAGTCTCTACCCACCATTACAAGAGTATGTGTATGTTTGCCTGTGTATGGTCAAACTGAAAACTAAACAACAGACAATGCTCTTGGTGGATAGTGATGAAGACAGACGGAAAGGTTACAAAATTGACCAGTGGGTCAAAACCCATAGTTACTTACTACTGTACTATAACACTGGACATAACATTGGTTAAACTGACCAAAGCATTAGGAACACTGTAATAGATATGATGTATGCTATACTTACCCAAGAATTAAGAGCATTGTAATACTTTAACTTCCTGTTTTCCTCCTCTTTGTCTTCTTCATCCTGCTCTATGTATGAACTTACAGCATATGGTGCCACCACTGTACCTGGCAAGGAGGAGAGAAATAGGTCTCATTGCTAGAATTCACCAACTACGTAACTCATACTTACTTCATGCATTACATTTTGTAAGTTTGAAAAATGCTATTAAGAAGTTTGCAAATTTTTAAGTTTGGTGCAAAAATTATGTTTAAAGTTTGCTCTGTCTGCATGGGTTCAAGTCTCCAGTTCAGCCAATGTGGTATGTCATAAAACTTCCCATGGATTGGTGGTTCTTTCCAAGGTTTTCCTGGGTTCTTCTTCCACCAGTTATACTGGCTGCCATGTACAGCCTATCTTGCAATGAGAAATGGATTAAACCCAAACATCAACAACAAAATAGTCTGGAAAAAAATACTTAAACAAAAAGAAATTAAAAGAATCATGATGTAACTTTTAAATGTTACTTATTTTCAAGTTAAATATTTTATTTTAAAAGGAAATGTAAGGAAGCTATTAAGCATTGTAAGAAAACAGTTTCAAGTTCCCAATTTATTTCCATGTCTGTGCACCAATTCCCTCTGTTATTTCAGCTTCTACAAACATTGTAAAATCAAAGTTTAAACTGTTATATGGCAGGTTATATCATAATACCCCCACCTATGGTATAACAAAACAAAACCCCACTTTATATGGATGTTTCACAGATGTCATGATTGTGTATGCAAATACCGATAATGCAAAGTACAAAGTGTACACACCTTGCACTGCCATTTTGAGTAACTAACCTTTGTCAACATTAGTCATCCAAGATAATAATCTGATTTAATTGTCGAGAAGGATATTTACTTAAATGAAATTATGCATTGATTATACTCGAGATTAAGTACTGCTATAGCATTTAAGTAAAACCAAAAAGTTCCTTGTTTATACACAATGACAAAATAGTGAAGTTGAACTATAATGATGCATATTGCTATAAAGCAAAAATGCGGTTACAGTCGAACCCACTTATCTCGACTTTGGTTACCTCGCCAACCCTATTAAGTCGTTGTTTTTTAAGTGATACCGCCAAAATCTCTCTTTGTCTTAGCATTTTCTCATCGGTTATGTTGATTCTTTTATGTCACTGAACCATAATATCTCGAGCACAAAAGAGGGCCAAATTTGCCAATTCATGTCGGTTATCTCAATCCCTATGACCAATTGCCGGCAATTTTTTTCCCCTTATTGGTGACAAATTCCTTATCAGTTACGATGTTGTTTAATTGAGTCTTTTCAACATAAAATTGTTTAATCGCGTCTTTTCTACCTAAAATTGTTCGACAAGTTCCCCCTTGTTGTAGACTAAAAAAACCGACTTTTTAATAGTCTTTGTTTACATGATGACATGTTAATGTTTGGTAATGATTTATTCGGATGTTATTAACTATGCTATTTAATTATGCAGACGAAACATTTGTTGAGCGGATGAAATGCCTTCGTAAGGAAGTAACAAGTATGTTGTCACATAATTTTCTGGTCTTTGTCTGGTACCCTGCCTTGTTCTATTTTTAGTCAATGCTGACCTTGTGATCTTGACAATTTCATCCTGTTATAATCATCAATGTTGCAACTGCAAGACTAATAAAACATTTTTTTCTGTATTTAAACAAGATGCCATGTGTTTTTAAAGGCAGCGATTCTCGCGTGATTCCTGAATCGCGGTCTGGTACCTTAATGTTTTTACATTTATTGACACTAAGTGAGAGAAGATACGTACGCAGATTTGACCTGAACAATTGCACCTCGCAGCCATTAGGATTTGTAAACTTGACAATTATTGTTAATAGTAATAGTCACTAATTATGGAAGTGAACAAGCTCAATGTCTTACAAAGGGAAGCCATAAAGGCTATCAAACCATTTTCCCGCTGACTTCTGTATTGTACATCAATATTGCCACTTCTCAGATGTTACTAGAATTAATAAGAGGAATCGTAACGATTATCAGCGGCTAAACCAGACATGATAAAACACAGTAAGGATAATCGGATTAAGCATACTTACTTAAGAAACCATGACTCGCGAGAAGCTACTGGCAGGCTTTCTCACTTACCCATGTTAGCCGAGTCTGGACTCGAACTCACACAGAGGTGAGATGGCAGTGGTCAGTAACTCTCAGCACTTTAAACCACTCGGCCACTCGGGGCCCCTACTAAGAATGTGCTGTCCATAACAAATTTACTGTAGAAGGCACTGATTAATATCTGCCTGAGAACAGTTTACACCTTGACGGAAAATAATATCGCACCAATGGAAGACATGAACTGGGTGGAGCTAGTGCTTAGGTGCAACTAAATTTGGATGAATAGTTTTGAGATTATCTATTAAGTTTATGTTAGAGGAAGAGGAAACAATTATGACAAATGGTCTGCCTTTTGATCACATATCAGAACTGGTATGTTTGGACATCAAAAATTATAATCAACTGGTCAGAACTGGAGCATATTGCTGCTTGTGAAGCTGGTTGTCAATGTGTGGACCAACTTGGAATAATTTTTTTGACAATTAATTACATACCATCTTTTGAATTTGTAATGTAATTTTTATTTAAGTCAGTTAAGATGATGAAGTTATATTTCATATCCTCTAATTCAATGGTTAATAGCATTGTAAAAGTACATGTATGCTCCGTAGTAAGAGTTCCATTCATGTCAAGGTGGGTTGAATGTGGGTTATGTATACAAGCTTGTGATTCACAATATACTTGCCATGTAGAAGGCTATTATATACACCCTTTCATTTAATTGGTTCACAGAGATATGAAGGTCAGAAAAGGACTGTTGAAATAATTTGTTCAAGAAATTCTAGCAAACCAAATTTATTTGAAATGAAAAAAGGATACTATATAATGAAGATACAGGCAGCATGTTTATTCTTTCAGTTATACAAACCTGTAGTAAGAGTCAGTGAGAAATCTGTGACTAATTTACATGTTGTTGGATATTGCAGAGTGAATAATCTTTGATTTAAAGAGTCTATACTTTGAGGATTAAAAAATCACATTAGAACCTGTCTTAAAAGACAACCTCTTTTGCCAAAAACATTATGGTCTCTCATAACAGGTCACAATGCTTTATAATCAATAAATTTGTGCACTAAGAATGTGGTCTCTGAAGATAGGTAGTCTCACAAAGCAGTGGTCTTTCAAGACAGATTGTTATTGTGTATTCAAGTACTTAAATATTTCAATTATTCAATTGGATTATGTGATATTTTCAAGGATTTCAGTGATATTCTTTGTTCCTGAGATTACACTGAAAACATTTGGATTAAAAATTTGTTTAAATTCAGTTATCACAGTAACACATAAGCACTATAAAGGCTTTGTTCAGAATACTTTAAAAGTTTCCAGATTAGTGAGAAATTGATAGCATCTTATTATGATTACTTGTTTCACTTCACTTGATTTTATATTTTATTTAAATTAATTTATATTTTGGTAAAACTTGAATGCTTGTTTGCTTTTACCTATTCTGTTACTAAGTTCAAACCATAAGATACTTTATATGCAATATACAATAATGACTTTGTATCATCTTTTAGTATATAATACAAAGGATGACAATTTTCCATTTTTCCTGCATTTGATTTAAGATCTGAAACTAATGTTTCAAGCTACATGTCACTGGGTAAACTTTTCACACCAAAGTTCAGCTCAGAGGTTCGACATTTTGGACAACAACTCTGGCTTAAAACAAATAGCAGTCCGTTTTCTATTCCAGGTTTCCTCTGAACACTCTACCCCATTTTTCACATCTGGACATATAGGTTGTCATGTGGGGTCAGAGCAATTGCATACAGAAAATTTAGAATTTGCCGCCATTGTGTGGTAGCGGCATATGGTAGTTGCTTATCAGCAGGGCTAGCAAATTTAAATGATGTTATATCGACTTATACCTGCATGAAATCCATAGGAAAATGATTTATTCTAATCCACTTACAGACCAGACAAAACTAAGGCACTTATGAAACCTGACCCTGTATTCTCCATTTTCGTTTAGTCACATGACTTCAAAACTACATCGAAGTCCAATAGTCATGTGATATCAACAACAAATTCCATTTTAATGTTGTTGAAATGAAAGTCAGATACCTTTTGTAAAAACCAGAAAGATGAATTTATTTCAAGAACAATAACAAGAAACCTGTCACTGTCACAGCAATCTTGCCAGTCCGATTCATCAAGCAGAGAGCATGTCAACATTGTAGTAGGTGTACAACAAAACTCCAGTAGTTGTTCATGGAATAAATATATAGAATTTCGTGTTCTTTAATTTTTGCATTTTTATTATAACTAGTATACAACTTTCATTTAATGTCTTATTTTTTTCAACAACAAATGAAAATGTGGGTTATGAGATTTGTGTACTATTGCAACTAGCAATGCAAATCTGAGTACCAGGTCAAAATTCATGAACGCTGTAGTTTCATTTTGTCTATCACAGCAGGTTAAAGACAAAGATTTTAATGCTCTCAATTTTAAAGAAAATAAATAATTTTTAGATCAACTTCATGCAGGTATGACTCGAGTTAACAAAGGCCATCTGGTAAGTGTCTAAGCTTTGTTACAACCATGTTGGCCTCGTGTGATGCAAAACTAGTTTTCATAACTACAAATAAGGAAAAATATGGATACTGAGCTGTCTGTGGAGAAAAATCTACTAGACGAATCTAATACACTGAATGTTTGGATTGATTCAATAAACATGGTTATGGCAAGCACCCAAATGATCCAAATTGCAACCTCTGACTATTCTGGTCAGACATCGATAAATTAAACTCTGGATCAGCTCAGTTACGACTCAATTATGTAATTTTGTTGGGTGGTGGAAAATTCTCAAGTTTTTCCCGGACTTTCATCAATATTTTAAAAATTCAAGAACTTTTTACATTTCATTTTTCCAGACTTTTTCCCTATTTCCCGGTAGCGCAGTAACCCTGTCTTTAACCTACACAATGATCTAAAAACTTTTCTTTAACTCTGTATTAAATCAGTATTGTAATTAGTGAGCTGGAATCTACATAATCATACATACTTTTCATGTTTTGACTTTTCACATTCTCTGTTCCACAATGGTGGTTGCATTTGCATTCTAGGTTGGAAAGCACATCTTGATACAAAAAGATAAATTGTTTTAAAGAGTCATTGATATTGTATTTAGCATATTAGTTATATTTTCATTCATTGCCTGAAAGCATTTCCTATTCTCATTGTAAAGATTAAAATAACTCCAAGTGCACACATTATCTATCTAAAATTGATGTAATAGTTCTGCCATTTGCCTGTTATTAACCCTTTCAAAAAGCAGTACAATGGAAAATATAAAGAGTAATCTTGCTTCTGAAACCCAAACATTGCTGACAATGATGCAACTAGTCATCTGTTCATACAGACAAGATGTAAATTCCTAGCATATAAAGGGATTAACCTGCGAAATATAATAGTCCTAAAAGTTAAATGTAGTATGTGACTTTCAAAATACCTGTAGGAGAACTTTTACATATGCTGTCTTTGTTCAAGATAATGCAACAGTGACATAACAAAAAAAAATCCCAACATTAATAGGTTGGACAACAACTATTTTAATACAGTTTTGCCAAATTGCACATTATATATATATATATATGGTTCTTCTGGAAACCCACTTCACCCACAATCACATTTTGGGGAGTGGGCAACTCCACCATCAGTTTTCAAACTTGGCACACAACCAGTTATAACACCTTACCATATGCAATTTGTTTGACAATTATCTCTCTGTAACTCATTCTGTGCTGGTGTGAATGTATTAAAAGAGAGTGGTTGGATTGATTGATTGATTCTTTCTTTTCTTTTCTTTTCTTTTCTTTTCTTTCTTTCTTTCTTTCTTTCTTTCTTTCTTTCTTTCTTTCTTTCTGTCTTTCTTTCTTTCTTTCTTTCTTTCTTTTTCTTTCTTTCTTTCTTTCTTTCTTTGACGTTACTGTCATGAATGTAAAGAGTGAGGATATATTAAATTACCTGCATCATCTTTGCAGTCCTCCACATATCTGAACACAACTGTAGGAGTGACTATTTCAAATATTAACTGAAACAAAAATGAATGGTTTTTCAATTCTTGTAAATTGCATGGGTATAGATTAGTTATTTTTTTAAAAATATTATATTTACTATTTTATTTAAATCATTGAAAAATGAGTCTTAGTGATTCCCAAGAAAATTAACTAAGAGATAAAGTAATTTACAGTATTCAAATTAAATTTTCACAAGAAACTGTCATAATTCAAATTTTCTAGAAAACACAGAACTTTCATTTACCGCTAGAATAGAGATGAAAACACCTACTGTATCAGTTTTCTTGACACTCACAATGAGAGCTTCAATGCACACCTACAACAAGAACTAATTAACCCTTACAGAATTACACATAATACATATCTAGATACTTAACACTTACAAGTGCACTCAGTGCTCTGGAAATTAATTCTCGTATAGATCTGATTTGTTTCTGTCCATCTTTTTCCTCCGATTTGCTATGACTCTGAAATATAACAACATTTATGGATTCCTAATAAGGTCACTTCAAGCCCTGCAGTACAAAGGTGCAGTGCAAAGCTAAAATGATAACACATTTTTCAAAACTCAAGGATGATATTAATATTATGTTTTATAAATTACAGACAAACATTGTTCTAAATTAGAATCTGCTACTTTGTTATTGGATTAGGAATACAAAAATGGTCAAACTTTTATTGGTAACTCTGTGGATGACTTCTGTACGAGGATTTCAAAATATGCAATAGATATGAGATGAAAGTACCTTACCAATTATAACAGAAATATTTCTAACTGTGTAAAGGTACATCTAATTATCAATGATAGATGAATTTTTAATTAAAATAAGTGAATAACATTTTCAAAAAAAACACATTTAATTTTTTTTTAAATCTGGAATAAACAACATACAGTACTTACAATTAGTCTGATTACTTTTATCTCATCAAGATTTTCATACAACAGCTTTGCCTGAAAAATATTGTAGTTTGTTGTAATATGGAAATCCAAACTTTGTTACTTGGTAATATCTAGAAAATACTAGCTCCATGTTCTTATTGACCATTCATATGATTTACAAATGTAGCCAGTTATGAAACACGATGCTAGAATTATTGATTGCTATGAACTGATTATCAAAATTATTCAGTGTATGCATGTTACATGTATAGTGCATTTCCATTCACAGTTACTGAACTATTATTCTGCCCTCTCTTACTGAAACAATAGGTACCTAAATATTATTGTGACCTCTCTTACTCAAACATCAGATATGAAATTATTTTTGTGAACAATATATACCAAACTATTATTCTGACCTCTTACTTGAACTTGTGTAATTAGATTATGTGTTCATGGTTTTTACTGGATCATAGATCAATGGTTCTGCATGTATTTTATCAAAACGCCATCCTGTTAAAAATAAAGCATGAATCACTATCTGGTCAATTTCAAACATTCACTACATGTATACTTTTGGATACCTTTACTCAAACTGACAAGGCCCTAATAAAATTTTTTACAGTCAAACTGGTCTCTTTGATTGGTTCATATTTTGAGCTTTAAATCCTTGTAAATGGGTCCCATGACCCTTTTTATAACCAAATGTCCACCTAAAAATGTATTAACTCTCTTTTGTTGAACATGTAATATGCACAAATTGTCCAAAGGCCATGTCCCTTTTGGACACAAATTGTCCACCCAAAGTTTTGTGAACATTCTAACTTTTACTAACCAGATAACATTCAAACTGTCGGGAAAGGCTAACTGTCCACTTACCAAGTCACAGGAATGTTGAATTCTCTCCAGAATTCCATCTAAGCCAAGACTCTGGAGAGCTATCCATAAGGGGAGACAATTCAGCTTAAGCTGGGGGTTAAAGGTGTTGAGGCCTGCAGCATGAACTAAGGATGGGTCAGATGCCTTAAACATAGTCTGCAACTTGTCAAGGATTATATAATTGAACATCTGACAAGCAAACAAAAGTAGAATTTAGACTGTCCACAGTATTCTCATTCAAAATCTTAACTTCCAAAGAAAGAAAAATTCACAAATATAATCTGTACATCCCTTTACATAAAAGTTCATTCTCTAGTGCAAAACTACTGATGATTACCATATATATATATGCATATAGGCCAAATAATTTAGGAAAAAATAAAGGCCTGGAAGAAGGGAGTTGGCTTATCTGCGGGCCAATGTCTAAACTTGACAGTTTTTAAGTCTTTTTGTTGACTACTGTAATGGCTGTAAATCTTGAGACATAAAAAAATAATTTTTTTCTGTGCCCTAAAACTTATGTATGTAATAAAAAAATTCCTTTTCAGTGACCCAACACTTATGAAACTGTTATAAAGTACTTTGATTGATTTTGTTATTATTTTGTGCATATTTTCTGATTTCTCCAAAACAAAATTAACTAAAGGTAAATACAAATTTCATAATTCACAGGTTGGCTGAGTTTACCCAGGACAGGCTTCTACACGAGTATATACAGTAGGTTATTAGTTTCTATTTATTGCATGCAAATTATCTGTTCATACAAGAGAATAAAGGCAGAACAGTTAAAATTTGAAATTAATTACCCTAACAAACAAATGTGTTAAAATTCATGGATAAATTTTACTTTGTTACACATCAGACAGTGTCAACTTTATAAGTATAATTTTTGATTCCTGATTGTCAGCTTCAAGTAACCTATTATGAATTTGGTACATGATCAAAAGTCAAAGTTTAATTACAACACAACAATGGGGTCACAGTTTAGCCAAGAGAAAAAAAAAGCAAGACAGACAAATATGTGATATTACAACAAATTAAACTGCAGGCATTACTGAACAGTGCTGTAAAACATTTTTTAAAGTCAGTGATGTACGCAGAGAAAGGACACCGCATAAGGGAGAGCTGGAACTCCCACCCACTTTCCGATTGTAACTGTGATGCTGTCCCCTGATCTAGCAGAACTCACTGAGGAAGGGATTGCTAACATGGCCAGGGTTGCTAAATTGTTCCTGAAATAACAATCCATAATTAAGAACCGAAACTGTACTTTATAAAGAAAATAAATATAAACAGTGCACACAAAATTAAATCTACACCCTAAAAAGCTTTGTTCATTAAACTTCACACTGAATCTAACTAATCTTCTATGATGCTTGCTTCATGGATAAACATTTCTTATCTGGGATTAAGAAATCAAATTTCTAACAATCCCCAAGACCCTAAATTTTCAATTAACCCTGAAATATGTATCTATCCTAATGAAAACATACAAATATGATAAACATTAACAAAATTGTCGGTATAAATTTTTTCCAACTTTTTTTTATATTATTAATAATAAATACAATTTCTTACCATGTTCAGTACAGAGAAATCTTTATAAATCATATTACAATTATTATAAGAAGGCAATGCAGCTTCTGTCCACCTACCCTTCAACATGAAGCCAGATGGAATTTTTCTTGCAGAGATTTTGCAGTCTATCCAGGTTGTCTACATGACCTACTACTGGGGTTCCTACAAGTACAAGTTAAACTATTTAATACAAGCAATCCAACTTAAATTGTCACCTAACCAACAATTAATATAGCATCAATGGAAACTTTTTTTCTAGCAAAATATGGTTCTTCGTGAATACTTACCCAATCAAAATACCTTAGAAGATCTACTACTACCTTGCAAATCAAGCCCTTCCAGATTAAAACGTTTCGGCTAAAAAGCTAAATATTGTCTGACCACAAGGTGGTGGTCAGGCAGAGTGATCTACCCTTGAATAAGGGATTGATAATAAAACTCATAAATGTATTGGTTACTGCTGGAGTGTAAGGTGTGCTCTCTGTATGGATGTACCTGCAGAGAGGCTGGAAGTTTCTATGTCTATTATGACTGGTTAAGTATTTGTAAAGAAACATTGTTCTAGAAAAATTTGTTTTTTTAAATATTTAACCCAATCATTATACTTTAGGAGGCAAGAGGTGGAAGGCGGTACATCCCTTACCCCAGAGATGCGATCTCCAGTCCCCCAATGTAAGTAAGACAGCTTCTAGGTAACCTGACTGGAGAAGAATCCATCTGCTGGGAGCAACTTCGGAAAGGGAAAAACTGTCCATCCTTCAAATCCAGTATTAGTTGTGAAACCGCATCTTATGAAGCTATTGAACAACCTGAAAAGGTAACCTGCTGCACCACAGCTATAGATCCCACCAGATCAAGTTGAGCCCTTTGAGATGAACAATCTCTGTGGTAAACAATGGAGAATTTGGACTCAGATTTTTATGCCACGGCATAGATAAGATGTTAGACAACAGTTCTGGTCAAAGGCAACGCTTCTGGAAACTGCTCTAACCTCGTCAGCCAAAATGTGTAACAAATTTATCTGAGTTGGAGTTATTTCTCATTATCCAAAGCAAATAATATACCTAATCCATGATGAAAGGTTTAATCGTCCTGTTCCTGTTTTTGAAATAGGTGTGATCTCATTTGACACCGCCTGTTTTCTTTTTATAAAGCCTTGAAGAGGCTTGTAGTGAATCCTGTAGGTGGCCCTGAGTGAAAGTGTCAAGAGTACATAAAGATTTCAAGGTCAGGTTGATCATGACATAAGTCTATTCTTGATGAAAAAGAAACTGTCATAAATTAACCTAACAAATTTTGTTGGAACATCATGTTATTCAAGTTTCCTTAAAAAGCATGTATTTTGCTGATTCTGCCGGCAATTACTGATGTTATAGGGAAGCCGGTCTTGTATGAAAGGTGAGCCACAGATGCCCCTGAAAGTGGTTCAAATCATGTTTTGTTCAACTAGGTTAGTACCCATGATAGGTTCCACTTTTGGGCACAGATCCAATGCTTTTGGCCATGTAAAATCAAAGCTAGATAGGATATCAGATAAATCTCTGTTTTGATTGATTTCCTATGATGAAAGGTGTCTGTGATCATAAAGTAGTAACCTTTGATAGTGTCTGGTGCTAACATTTTCTGTTGAAGAGCCAGTGAAGGAATTTAGCTATTTCAGGTACAGATGCTTGTTAATTGTACGATATGTGATTATGTACACCACTGTACAAAAATATTCATTTTACTTTGTATGCTTTCAGAGTGGAGGGCCTTCTTCCTTGTGAGAACTTTTGTTTCTGAGGGTGCATTTAATATGATCCAGATATGTAAGTTCAGTAACTCTGTGTTGAGGTAAAACAACTGCCATCATTGTTGCTTAAGTAGATGAAAGAAATTCATTAATTTCCTGGGAGTTTCAATTGTGAGACTGAGCTGGTCATTGATCTACAACTTCTCCCATCTGAGTTCTGAGTGGTGCAATGGAGATGAAACAACACTTCAATTCTCTTGCGTTTTGTATCAACTTTGGAATCAGAGATTTTGGGAGGTAGGCATATGCATCCAGGCCATTCCAGTCTTTGGATAGCACATTGATTGTCCAGTCTTTGGATAGCATATTGATTGTCCAGTCTTTGGATAGCACACTGACTGTCCAGGCTTTGGGATCTGAGACTGATGAGAAACAGGTTGGGAGCTTGGTATTCCACCTTGTCACAAACAGGTCCACTAATGGTCCATCCGATCAAGTTGATCATCTGAGTGGAAGACAAGGGATGGAGATACAATTCTGTCTGTAGAAGCTTTTTTGTTCCAGGACAAAGAATCTGCTACTACATTTAGACATCCAGGAATATGAAAAATCTGGATGAAGATTTGTTGTCGATGACACCACTTTACAAAGCCCCACAATAGTATGCAAAGATCTGGGGACTTCGTTCTCCTGTACTGTTTAAGTCACTACTGTAGAGTTGACTGATAGAATGAGGACTCCCTTTCCAGTTATAAATTCCTGACACCTGTGAAAGGCTTTCAAAATGGCCTCTATCTGGAAGATATTGATATGTAGATGTCATTTCTGGGGAGACCACATTCCACTGCTTTCCTGACAAGAAAGTAGGTGTGCACTCCAGCCTTCTGTATTTTCATCTGTACAGACTGTGGTCTCTGGTGGTTGTACTTGCTGAGGTATACCAGCTATAAGCCAAGTCTGCAGATGGTAACTCATATTTGTGCACATGAGGAGAGGTTGGTCCAGTGGGCAAACTTTTGGCCTCCATTGGAATAAGAGAATTATTTGTAAGGGGCACATATAAGAGGATGAGGTCCACTGCCACACTGATCAAGTATAGAATGCAAAGAAAATCCAGTGCAGAGAGAGAAACCCTCAAAAGTAATGAAGCCACCATGGTCTTGATTTTCAATACCCATTCCTGAAGGAGACATACTCTGCCTGCATGTTGAATTTCATACCTAGATGAATAAATTGCTGACATGGTACTAGGTCGAATTTGTCCTAGTTGATGAGGAAATCCAGATTTGCAAGCAGTGTTGTTGTTATTATTGTTGGGCTTAACGCCATTTTCAGCACACGATAGGCTATTCATGGCGACCAGTATTAATGGTGGAGGAAGAAACTGGGAAATCACCGGAAAGAACCACTGACCCACGAGAAGCTACTGGCAAGCTTTCTCGCATATCCACATTCACCGAATCCTAGACTCGAACTCACGCAGACAGAGGTGAGATGGCAGTGATCCGTAACGGACAGCGCTTTAGACCACTCAGCCACTTGGGGCCCCTTGCAAGCAGTGTAACAAGGGTTATCACATGTTCTAATATGTAACACACCAAATGTTTTGTCAGGATGCCATGCAGGTAACTTGATGTTACTGCCATGGAGATAGTTTGGACATGAGCCATAACACAGTTCATCAGATGAGTGAAGACCCAGTAAAATGATCCAGAGTCTAAATGGAAGTGCTCGGAACTGATACATAATGCAGATGTTGGTGAAAGGCAGGAATTTCCTGGAAGCCTTGTGAATAGGGTCATAAAGACACAAGTCTTTTATGCCCAATATGATTGTGAAATCACTGTCTTGAATGGCATTCAAAATCTGCCATGGTGTTTCCATCGAAAAGCAAGGAGTGTAAATGGATTCAGGGTTTTCAAGTCAATGACAGGACATAGAGTGTCATCTGCCTTTGGGAACAAGAAAAGTATGGAATAAATCCTGGGAAATTTGTATTACAAACAACTTATATTGCCCTTTTCTGAAGATCATTTATTTCTTGCTTCAAAGTGGTGGTATATTGGAATGTTTGTAGTTGATGGGACTCTGGAGAGAGGAGGTGTTTTGAAAGTGACAAAGAGCCTCTTGGAAACCACTTGTCAGACCCAATGATCGTTGTGGCAAATACTATCTAATTTGGCAGCAAATAATTGAGGCCTACCTCCTACTAGCTGTGGAAAGGGTGGTGTGGACACATCATTTTTTGAGAGCTGGAGGTGGTCATGTAGACAAATTTTGGCATAAGCAATTGCTACTTCTGTTTTTTGTCCACTTTGGTTTTCAATGTGAAGATCTACAACAGGATATCTTGTAATAGGCTTGTGTTCAAGTTGTGTTCCTTGGTTCCTTTTACTGGTTACCAGAAACATCTCTATATCAGTGTTGCGGCTGAAGAGCAGGAAAATTCGGCTACAAGTTATGTCGCTCTGGTGGCATAGTGATTAGAGTAACCATCTCAGATGTGGAAGATCACAGGTTTGAACCCTGGTCGCGTCATACCAAAGACTTACAAAAATGGTACTAACAGCTGCCTTGCTAGCCACTCAGCATTAAGAGGTTAGTGTTAGGACTAGTTGGCCTGGTGTCAAAATAATGCGACTGGATGAAACATGATGATAAATGTCTGTGGCATGATGCCCCGGTGCTAGACATCACTAAAAACTTCTAAACTGCAGACATCGTAAACTGCATGACTGAAAAATTGTCAAATCTATGTTAAAAATCCAAATCACACACACACACACAATCCAATTGCATCTCAAATGTCTTAAGAGTTCTGCAACCTTTGAAAACTCTGATAAAAACTCAATAAAATCAATGCATGATCAGCTCAATTATGATTCAACATAGTTTTTTTTCCTTGTTATCAAACAGGGCCCAAGTTTGCTTCTTCATGACATTAATTACTATATCCCAGTCAGGAA